>CM056199.1:66748396-67348396 GCA_029692085.1 Gymnothorax javanicus
TGATATGACCTACGGAAGGCCTTTCTTGGAATTCTAGGAGAAACGGTTAATCAATCTCCCATTAACTTGCAAGATCGTTCGAACAGAAATACTGGAACCGTTAGTTTCTGCCTTATCTAAATGCCCTGTGGGGAATTTCATGTGGTATGGAGATGAATATGCAAATGACTTTGTCTATAGGCTTACATTACATTCTGCTTGAAACAGTTCATTATGTTGGACTCATTAATTTAACTGCGCGCTAATGACCCCTATGAACGCGCAAGGCGGAATAAACAGTCAAACTGAGAGTGGTGTATTTAAGACTGTTGTCTGACGGAGCTGCTTGCGCTGGATGGTTCCTCTGCATCGATTGTCTTGATTGAGAAATATGCTACATTATCTTGACTGCACCGCAGTTCCAATTGTGTCTCTCGTTTGAATTTTCGCCTTATCCCCTTCTTTAATGAAAACATTGCCGGTGGTGTTATTGTCCACTCGTAATTAGGAAGTTGAATGTGCGTTGCGTTACGCGGAGCGTTTATCCGTCTATGCCTTCTTTGCCTTTAATCGGCATTTTTGATTTCGCCTGTGAAAACTGCTTCCGCGCCTCCCGCAGCCTTTCGGTTGGCGTCAGACATACGCATAACGTCAGCCTGCCTATGATCACTCACTACTTACTACTTACTGGCCGACCCCCTCTCCGCTCTCTTCATTCATCGCTCTGGTTTTGGAGCTGCTAGGCGCGCTCGGGCGAAAGTGGCTCTTGCTCACCATCGCTCCGCTGGAACCACTGTGTCTCCAACATGCTGCCGGACTCGGAAGGTAGGAAGTGTATTTTTCTCGAGCCGCGCTTTGTACCATCCGATCTTCTGAAAGTGGCTGCTTACCATTATTAGACATAAGTATATTTTCAATAAATAGAGCCGAGTGCGTTGTCTCATTGTTGGAGACGGATGCACCGTACAGCGCATTCCTGCGGTCGATGCGCCTGACGCGTTGTGAGAGCGGATTCCAGCTGGCTGAGGTGAATTTGAGAACGGGCTGTTCATTTCGAGTGTTGGCAATTTGGCCAAGCCATCTTCGTTGGTGTCTTTCTGGAGAATACTTCGATGTTCTACATATCGAGAATTTCAGCGCTTTGTGGATCTCAATTCTGTCATTCGGATACAGCGGATCTTTACAGAGACCGGAACCGTTTTTGGGTCGCACAGAATGGTGGTTATTGCATCGATGGATGGTGCGCTATTCGCAGTCGTTCATCGGGATTCATTGCTAATCGGTGTAAACGATGTTTTCCCCTTTTATGCGCCTTTCAAAACCGTTGCAGTCATATGCGGTTTGGAACATTACGTAAAACTGACCATCTGTTTGTGTTCCCGATACTGAAATGACTGATTGAGGATTCTTCCGTTCCTGGTGTGATTGTATTGTCAGTGAGACGAAGATGTCTTACGGCTGTCTTATTATTTCTGGGTCTTTCAAAATATTTATTCACGAGATGTTTGAAGTTATATTAAGTGGTTTATATTTTCACTGATGCGCAACACAATCAAATGTACAGCTTTGTCAGAGAGCAGTTTTAGTTGATTTTTATTACATTTTATGAATGGCAGGTTATGATGAATGTAATGCTAGGTGGCAGTGGGGTTGGGGGGCGTAAGGTATGTATTCTGATGCTATAATTTTGTATGTGTGCATCTGTGCTGTTGGGGAGCGAGTGCGGATGGTAATGTTTGTTTGACAGTGGACAGACTATGGATGAGGGGTGGGGGGGGTGGGGGGGAGCGGGGGGTATATAAGATGATGCTCTGTGGTTGTTTGTGTACATTATAGAAGCTGTGTTAAGGCCCAGTGAACTTGTTCTTGCCCGGTTTAGGGATTTTTGTAAAGAATTTGGGACGGTGAGTGTTGGTGGAAGTGCTGCTTCTTTTATATCTTATGTTTACAGTCTTTTTGGTAATCTCCTAATGTGCTATTGAAACTATTCTTTTATATAAGAGTGGGGGTGTTGCAATATCAGAGTTGCTTATTACTGAGCGGGGAATAGTGCACCAATCATAGGCATTTTACAGTGTTCCCATTATTCTGATCTGAGTCCTCTTATACTCTCTCTCTCTTTCATTCAGCTTTTTATCTTCTCCCACTCTCACTCTCTACCTCCCTCTTCCTCCTCTGCTCTCTCTCCCCTCCTCTCAATCTCTCACACTCTCCTCCTACCTGCCTCTCTCTCTCCTCTCCCCCTTTTGTGTCATTTAAATATCTAATGCCAGTGTCTCTCTCTTGCTCTGTTGTTTTAGTAAACGGGACCCCGGGCAGTCAGCTGTCTACGCCTCTCTCTGGAAAGTCCCCCTGCCCCTCTCCCAACAGTCCCACTAGCCTCCCAAAAACTAAGGTAAGAGCTCCCCTTAACATTCCCCATCCCATTCCCACCCCCCGCACTCACCACAAGCAGACACACCATTTCATCTGTCTGTCTGCACTTACCCATCACTCACTCTTTATTCCCATTTACATCACTGTCTTCAATCCTGTCAGTCATTACTCATTACCATTCAACCCCTCATTACTGTTCATGTGTTTCATAGGCTGTGGGTTAATCTGGACCTAAAATGGGTGGCTGGAGTGTATGAGATAGGTACAGGAATGAGTTGGGAGTCCACCAAGCTACGCTAGCATGTGTTTTTTTTTTGGTCTCTGAAGGATACTATTTCTTATGTTTGTTAAGAGGTATTTTATTTCTGGGTTTTGAATTTACGAGATTTTAGAACCAGTGTAGCATGCGTAGTCCTAAACTTTATGAGGTTCTTGAATATTTGCGTAACACAGTTATGTTTACAGGGTGGACAGTGGAAGGATGATTCAGGGGTAGTGGTGAAAAATGGACTCGGAGTAGGCCAATCAGATTGCGGGCATGTGAGCATGCTTAGTCCAGCTGGAGGCCATGCGTGTAGATTCTGAGCATATGGATTCGCATAGCCGCGGGACATGGTGAATTTGGCACGGAGATACGAGAAATCTCCTTCTGTCTCGCTGGGCCTGCACTGATGTGTTGTGGGCGTGTTATTTCTGCTTTCCTGGGTGTGGATTTGATAGCACTCAGATGTGCTGATGATGTAAAAAAAAAAAAAAAAAAAAGCTGCCAGTGACAATTATGAACATGGCTGCAGTGTGTAATTGGTTTGTAGTTGGCAGCTAGTACAGTAGTGGCTGACTCAGAGTGGTGCTTTTTATCTGGAACCATCATGGGCAGACACACACACGCACACGCACACTCAAGCGTTCACATACACACACATGCACAGTCCACTCCCCTGTGTTCCTCAGTTGAATATTAACAGAATGCCTTCTGTCTTCTCAGGAGAAGGACAGAGTTGCCGCATGAAACCACAGCCTAGAATGCTGAGCACTGGAACTAGAATGTTGGAAGACCCAGAGTTCCCACAAGCCTTAGCGTTCTAGCTGGGTGTAGATGCTTGCCTCTAGGGTGCTGATGTGTGGAATTCAATGGTCTGTTGCCTGTGGAGGGTCTGATACAAAGCCCGTGTTTGGCAGTAGCACACTGTTGTGGTGGTCTGTGGTTGGACAAAGAATGTAATTCAGTGTATAGCTCTTCAGAAATGTTGTCAAATCAGAGGAAGAAAACCTTGAATGTCCCCTCAAGATGAGCATGCAACTCAACAGTCACAGAACTGAAATGCAGTGTCACCATATTTGAATTGCTAAACATGAACATATGCCATCAGTCAGAGGGAATGTGTGACCCAGAAGGTGTTACAAACGATGGCGACGGCTTCAGTGCATCTGACTTATCTCTGTCCAGACTGACACTTTCAATTTGGGCTGTGAGCTGCACTGGCCTTTTCTTCTTTTTTTTTTAAATTATCCTGTCCTTCAAGCTCATTGCTCACCCAAAATAACCTTGGGCCAGAAAACCGCAATCTCGACAATCTGACGTTTATACCAAACTTCATAGCTTTAAATTTCAGCCCGATGGAAGGTCTTCTGCAGATAGAGAGTTTAATTGTGGCTGATTGACTCGGCTCTCGCTGGCAGAGGGGAATGGCCATGGTCACTGGGAGCGTGCTAGTTTCACCACGAGCCTGAGTAATGAGCCTGCATTATTTTCAGCTCTTTGAGTCGAATCGTTTAGCAAAAAGCAGTATGCACGAGTGCATTTCCTGAGGCAAACGAACAAAATAGGATCTAGCCATATACACGAGTTGCAGTCTTGTACGTTCCACTGTCAAAGTGTATGTTTTGTGAAGCTATGGTATTCTCTTTAGTGTCTTCACTGCTCCATCCATTATGGCCTGTATGCTATCTCATATGAAGGCATTAGTTAAATCATTTTAAATTGTACATTTGTACAATGTGAGGGGCGGATATGAGTGAATGATTTGATGGTTAGACTTTACATTGGGTTCTGAGGGATTTATCCTCATGACCTATAGTATAAAGCGAGAGGAGATTTGTTCTTATTTTATTCAATAGAGGTCATTGTTGCCTGTAAAAGTTACTTTTTTGACATTTTTGGAAGAGGGATTGCAAATCTACTGTTCTGACTCACTGGGGAATGTCGTTCCACAGGTGGTGGATGCAGCAGTGTAGTGTGGTCATGCCCCGTAATTAATTTTTCTGGGCTCCTTCTTATTTGATTTCACAGCATATGAATCAGACTGAATGGTTCACCTTCTTGTGGTTGGTGACACATGACACCTAATTCCACCTATTTTGCTGCCTGCCTTCTTACCATTCTCTGTCAGTCAGAATATAACAAAAACAAGGGCGCTGGACAGAGCCAAAATGGTGTCTGCCATCTGCCAGATTACTGGGCCATATTTTGTAATGAAAAAACCTCTTTTAGGCAGTCTCTCTCTCAGTCTCTCTCTTCTCTGCTCTAACATGCTGTAATATTATAAGTGGAGAAATTGTCACATACTCATGTGAGTTATCATGGCAAAGAAACTAGCAACCAGCAGTGATCCCCAGCCCTGGTTCCAAGGAAAGCACTCACTCTGTCTTTGCTCTACGTTTTGTTAGAAACAGGGGCAACACCGTACTTCCCATTAAAACAAAGAATCAAAGATATGCTACTAACTCCCTGTCTGAGCTAGACTGTGCAGGTACTATAGCTCCTCTTCCAGTTAAAGCCAAACCATGCAGGAGCTATTGTGTCCTGTCTGAGCCAAACTGTGCAGCAGTTCTCTTTCCTGTTAGAGGCAAACCATGTTAGCAGATGTACTTCCTTTTAGATCCAAACTGTGCACCAGCTCTACTTCATGTGAAATTCTAATCTTGCACCCGCTCTACCTCCTGTCAGATCCAAACTGGGCACCAGCTCTACTTCCTCTCAGATCCAGACTGTGCACCTACTTCCCGTTTGAGCCAAACCATGTAGAAGCCCTACTTCCTGTTGGAGGCAAACCATGCAGCAGCTGTGCTTCCAATTTTAGCCAAACCATGCAGCAGGTCTACTTCCTGTTTGAGCCAAACCATGGTGCACCTGTACTTCCTGTTCAAACCAAACTATAGAGCACGTGTACTTCCTGTTTGAGCTATACCATGCTGCAGCTGTATTTCTTATTTGAGCCAAACCATGCTGCAGCTGTACTTTCTATTGGCGCCAAACAATGCAGCAGCTGTACTTCCTGTTTGAGCCAAACCATGAACGGCTGTACTTCCTGTTTGAGCCAAAAGAGCAGCTGTACTTCCTGTTTGAGCCAAACTAATCCCAGCCATTCTGTTTTTTTTTTTTCATTTCCCTTTTCTTTGCACATTCGCTGCTGGCCTTTCTCCCCTTTTGCTCCTTCACACCTGCAGAGCTGTACAAAATGTGAACCAGGCCACAAGCTGGTCTTTCCCTCCTGACTAGCTTTGCCACTGCAACCCTTCTCCATAACCCACTAGAAATGGAGTAGGGCTCCAGCCCGTCTGACTCCACTGTTTAGCGCTTTATTTTAATCCGGTGCGCTCAGGCTAGTGTGCATGCTAGTGCTCACCCACTCCCCCTTTGAAGCTGGGTTTGAAGCCCGTGGATGCCGTTCCGTCCTCTCCACGTTGGGTGTGTGAAGATCTGACGGCTGCATTTCTTACATTATTTATTCATATCCCCCAATCCCCCCCCAACACCCTCTCTTTGATCTCCCACAATAGCATGCACGCGGAGGAAAGAGCAGTAGAAATTTCCCTTGGGGCTTTGTGGAGAAAAGCCACGTTTTTGCCATTTATCTTCTCGCAGCCATAATTACTTGAACAGTGACGCAAATATTACTTTTTGGCTGTCTACTCCAGTGGATTTGCTTTGAAAACAATTAATGTAAGTATAGAGTGAAGATTCAGCTTTACCATTTGGATACTGACCTCAAGTTTGTGTGATTTATACCGTCAGTGGATCTATGTGGGAATTTCAGCACTCTCTTTATAGTGTCACTGTCCACATATTTATGGGTTGCACTTTATGTGTTAGTCATGGGTGCCAGGAGAGCTGAGGAAGGGTCATTCCTATTTCTGTGCAGGGAGTTAGATCAAATTCAAAATCAACTGATTTTGCAAAAAAAAAAAAATCCTCTCTGAACATTTTTGATCCAGATATTGAAAGAAATTGCAGTGCATATCCCGTTATGGCAGAGGTTTAATTGAACTGCTGCCTCCAAAGGGCTGTTCGTTCGGCCTCAGTGATTTCAAACGCATTTCCTGTTTCATCTTCACGCTCTTCTTTCAGATCCCTGATGGCCAACTATTGGCTTTGCATGTCAGAATCACATCTGAGCTGAGCAGAGCTGACACTCAGTGCCCTGAAACTCTGATTGAGCGTTCAGCTGCTGTTGGAGACTTTTTGGCTTAGCGGAGCAGTCAAAGCTGGGAGCATTAATATATCATTGACCTTGAGAACTCCTGGGTGAACTCGGAGGAAGTGTCGGTATGTAGGCGCACTTAGTCTGACTGGGATGAAATACACTGCTGGTCATACGTATTGTAGAAAGTAACACAGTTCTAGCACATAGGATTTGAAAACAATAATGTGGCTGAAGTAGAGAGTGTCAGCTTTAATATTAAATTATGAACCCTCTGAGGATTATGCAGCATTTAAGGCATTGTCACAGACCTAATACTTTTGGACCGCTGTGTTTTACCTTTGATACTTGAAACTGGTGTGAAAATTTTTAACTTTAGTCATGCAGATCTGTAAGTATTTACAGTGTGGAACAGTTTACTTGCCAAATCAGGTGTAAAGTTGAAGTACCGCCAACGAGTAGGGCTAATTCATGCATGTTGGCTGAGAAATGTTGACTCAACACCAATTTTTTCTCTTTCTATCATGCAGTGTATGCATTCAGATTTTATATCGGTGCCATTAATGTGAAAATGATGCAAATTTGTTCTTTATAAATATACATGAAAGCTAAATTCAGATGTGGAGGATAATGTGATAGTTGTATAATCCTCAGTTAATGTTTAAACATGTTAGGTGCAGGATGGAGCTAGCAGGTTTGCTGTTTAAACATGGTGAAAATGCTGTAAAACCTGAGAGGTTTTTGTAAACAGTTTGCTTTGTTGTGCTCTCTGTGCTGGAAGGATGCCAGTAACCTTTAGATGGATTTGGCAGCACACTATGCCATGGCTTTTGTCTTGCACTGTTTCTCCCTGAAACAGAAAAAGAGATCAGCAGTAATTATACAGCTTTGAGATCTGCCAGATATTTCTAATGCCTGTGTCTTTACACACATACGCGCACGAGCACACACACACATTTTTTTGTCATTTCCTCTGTAGTTCTTCTGCCCTTCTGACTCTGTACAGTGTTGAGTTGCATGCTCTACCTGCGTACCTGTGTGTATGACGTGTTACGTGTCTCGCTCATATTCATGTGAGTGCATCTATATGTTTGCGCTAATGTTTTTAAGCATGTGTGCATGTACACCTGTATGTGTGTAAGCAGACATGAGTGCCTGTGTGTGTGTTTCTGGTGGCGAGGCTGATGTGCATCACATAGGGGAAGCGTTCATCATTATGAAAGCAGCACACTGAGCGTCAGTGCAGTACCCTGAGGATTTCCCATCAGCAGAAAGCAGCCCTGTTGGGCTTAGTCTCTTTTAGGCTTTATCAAACAGAATGCTGTATGAACTCCCTGGGATTCTTGCACACCTCCAGCAGTCCTCCCCATTCAAATTCGCCTGTCCCATAATGCCTCAGTGTCCTGCCTCTTTTGTCTTCTTGTGCTGATTCTCATGGGTGGTTGTTTTTGTGTGTTTCTCGCCATCATCACTGTATATGCTAATACTTGTACATTTTCACTAAATTTATTTTTCATTTCCATGTGTTCTTGCTGTTCTTTTGTATATTTCCTTCTTTGTATTGTGTATTACATTCTTCATTTTACTCAAATTTTTTGTGTTTTTGTGCTTTTTGTTTTGTTCAATGTTTCTTTTTTTCAAACATCTGTGAGCCCTTGTTTTAATGTGGAGATGCACAGTAAGTTTCATTGATGTTCACTTAAATTCTCATGCACATGATTGTCACAACCAAGTTACGAATGAAGAGGTTTTATGGTTGGCAGATCTCAAACAATATGATTGAGCAGCCAATTATTATCATACAATTGCAAGTGTTCAGGAAGTTAGTCTATCCATGTGGGTGGTGTTGTGGATCAGAAACACAAAACATTGTCACAATGTAGCTGACAATGTTGTAAAAATATTCTTGCAACATTGCTAGAAATTTTTCAATTGTTTGGGCAGTTGGCCCAGAAACATCAGATGGAAGCTGTTAAACTAGGCCTTGGTGAGGGGAATGATCTTGTAGTGTAATTTGCTGTATTTAAAAAGTAATTTTTACTCTAGGGCTACAAGCTAAGGTACACCACCCTACACTATCGGGAAAGATATGTTTATACCCATGGCAATCAAACCCTTATGAATGCAGAACAATGACATACCCAGCAGATATGCTTCTGATTAAACTATCCTTCAAAGCAGCCCTTTAATAGGCAGACACTGGATTCACTTTCATTGATTGTATTTAAACAAGTCTATTGACTGGGATCACTTAATTTCCATTTCTTTGTCATTTTCCTTCCTTTCTTTTCTACCTTTGGCACCAAACTCGGGGAGGTTAGATAAAGATGTGGGAGAAGGAGGGGAGGAAGTGAGCGTTGAAGAAACATGAATCAGTGAAGTGGAAAGTTGCTGCTCCATCAAATATCTGTATGAAGCAACATCTGTTATGGAAGTGGCGAATGCGTGATTAATGAGGAGAGTTTGAGCTGCTTGTCAATAATTTTGTTGTCACATATTTCGGAGAAATCCTTCTCCAAATGACCTGTTTTGTCACTGCTTGCTTAGTATATCTTTGGGAACCGTATAACTTCTATTTCCTGACTCATATCATGAATTGGATTGTCCTTAATGATGGCAGAGATTGTTCAGTTTTTGGGTTGGGGAATGATTGGGTCATAATGAAACTATTGCAATAGGCCCCAGTTCCAATTTTTCAGGAGAGGACCTTCAATTCAGAATGTTTCCAGAGTTTGTGTTTTATTTGGGCCCAAACTGATACTGAAGCTTTGCTGTGTGTAGACCTAAGCAGGCGGGTGCTATTTTACTATTAAAAGGGGTGGTGCGGCTGCAGCTTCCTTTTTTAGCCTAGCATGATGACACCTGATTGAACTAATGAACAAGTCATGATATTTAATCGCCTTGGTATTGATTTGGTGTCTTAGACCTGGCGTCGGTAAAAACCTTAAGTCAACAGTGGTCTCTTTTAGGAAAAATATGACAGCTCTAATATCCCCCAACAAGTAATTGAGGGTGACCACTTAATCAGTTGTGATACAGAGGTAGGGTAGAAACAGACAAAATGTATTATTTCCCCACCTTTGACTTAAAGACTACACTGAGACCAGTATTTATTATGGTGACTGCTGGGTGTTGTTATCTCTACGGCTGTACTCTTGCCATTGTTCATCTTACACAACTTCCAGTGAGCAATGGCATGTCTGTCCGGCGTTCTTATGAAAAGTTTTGGTCAATGCAAGATGAACCAGTGGTGGTGAGAATACACACAGCTACAAGAGCAAACTGAAATGGTGATGGCATTGCAATGTTTAGTAGCGCGGGCATAGCATAGATAGAACACTGAGATGACATATGCTGTGGTCTTTTGTTGTAGCAATATGAGCCAGGAGAAAGACATGCCAAAGGCTACTTTTTTCTGCTGGATAGATATTTTTTGTAATTTCTAATGATTCTGCATACATTAGAGCAGATAAATTATCTCATATGGATTCATAATAGAATAATGGAATAACAGATTCATAATTATTGCAATCAGGGTTTAAGTTGGGCCATTATTAAAGCCTCTAATTGACTTCCATTCATTGTTTTGGTCTGTAACGGGCTAGGCACTCATGTGTAGCATTTTTACCCATAATCCACGATGTCGTAGACTGTAATGAATGGAATATTTGCTCATGGTTGCTGCCACTCATTTTTATGAGGCTGACAGCCAATTCCAGCAACTGATAACAGTTGTATAACAGTCTCAGGATAAACCCAGCCTCTGGTAAATGTTCAGTCCTTTGAATTGTATTCCATGGTGCAGTCTAAAGTGTCTGCTGAGGTCTACCCATAATGCACCAAGGCTGACCTGTGGTTTCACTCCCCCAGTTGTTAATTTCCTGAACCAAAAGCCTTGGCTGTAGGACGGTTATTTGGGCAAAGCACAATAACTTAGCCCTCGCTATATGAGTTTTTCTTCATAAAAACAAGGTTTTTATCTCTTGGCTGTAGTCAATCTACCGATCGATCAGATTAGTGCTGGGGATTCGTAATTAACTGTGAACCTCCCCTGGGGTGTACTGATTGCACAAGGGTGCCATCTTCAATTTTGACAGCAAAGAAAGGAAGGGAAAGATAGATTACAGCCGAGATAGGGGAATGGGGAAATGTCAGTGTGACAGACAGAGATGGACGATGTAGCAGGTGGGTGGAGTAGTGTGGTAGAGGTGGAGCGAAATGTTGTGAGAGACTAATAAAGTTTTCTATTTGAAAGAGGGTTGAAGTGTTTTAAAGGGGGGCATACGGTCCAATAATTATGCTTTTAAGGCTGTAGGGTGTGTACTGTTTAGGCTCTTGAGGTTTTTAAATGCCCCATGTTTACTCATGCAGGTGTAACATCTTCCAAATTAAGTCAAGTTTGTCGGTATTTGGGTTGTGCTACAATTTTAAATGGCTGTAATAACTACACGGTTCACACTATATGGATGTAACTGCCCTCAAATTAATGTGTGAACTGCCATTTACATCCATATGGAATGAACCGCAGAGGAATTACAGCCTTAAGTTGTCAATGTTACAAGTATTTACTGACTGCACTATATGTAATTAGAAGCTTCTTATCTGAGTATTACAACACTGATGTAAAAATCTCTACCGGTGAATGACAGTAATGGAGTTCTAGAACATTCCAAAAAATATTCTGGTACACAACTGCAAGTCTCTGCAAGCTTTCAAGCCGGGATGTGGCATACTGTTTAACTACTTGGGCCAGGCTGCCAATCATCTTCCAGGGTTATTCCCACCAATACATTTCCTCCAGTTCATTGCTGTTTCACTGAAAGAGCACTGAACAAAACCCAATCACATCCTCTGTAAGACAGTGTCACATGAATTCTGGATGTAATAATGTTGACTGGAATCACATTGTGTTCCAAAGTGCAACTAAATGTTTCATTATAAAAATCATAGCTGCATCCTGCCTTTGTTCATGTCTTGTCTATGTTTTTCTTTTACTCTCATAATACTATATTTGCTCTCATTTTGTAAATTATTCTCCTTTTTAATGCTCAGATTGACTCAAATTGTCATATGGTGAAAATATGCCATAGTACAATAAAATTCAGTGATTTATTGGTGTTAATTTTCACCTGGTTTATCTCTTTCTTATGGTAACATACTATGTTAGCGCTAAGACAAGAATGTGAGTAGTGTAGAATTTTCTAGATTCTACAACTGTGTTTATGGCTGACTGAGGGGAGGGCAGAGACAGGAAATGATGTCATTTGGGGAGAGGGATGTTTGGGATGGGGTCTGATGTCACCCGTCCTGTGAAGTGACGATCATTAGCAGGCTTTATTTGAGCAGTTTCCTTGGAAACTGATGTTTTTTTCCTCTAGCCCGTTCTTCTTTTGACATCAAAACATCTGTTGTAAAAATACAGTCGATGTGGAAAACACAGGTGCACTTTTAGCCATAGAACTACCCTTATCAGACCTTCTTATCTGAAACCCTTATGGAAACTGACAGCTTTCATTAAAGCATTGCTCATTGCCTCTTTTTTACTCTGTCAATATTGGCAATGCTCAAAATTAGGCCCTGACATTGGTAATCTGGGATGGAAGAGCTTGGGTTTTTTTTTTTTTTAATACTGCAGTTGAATTTGGACGCCTGTTTGTTTATTTACTCAGTTTCCCATGAGTCATTGCCATTGTTTCTTGTGACTCATTGTTTTGCCTCCCGTGTTCCATGAGGTCGTTTTATCACTGACAAATGTGGCAGGTCTCCACATTAAAGTCTTACAGCCTACACAGCCAAGAAGAAAATGCATTCCAACTAAGTCAATCACAGAGTTTGTGCTGGAAAGAGGTGTGAAGATCCAGTCCTGGAGGGCCTCAGCATCTGCTAGTTTTTTGGAGCATTTTCGGCAGTTAAATAATTGAAGTCACTGGCTGTGGCTGATGGTCCTCCCAATTTGTTGTTGATGCTTAAACTGGCTCCTTATGGAATGATAACTACAATAACCTGAGCCAATGCAGCCACGCCAGCGCATGGCTATATCAATGAGCTCAAAGACAGCTTTACAATACAATATTAGGGAATGAATAACTGTCTCTATGGCTGTGAAAGGCGGGTTTGTTTATTGTAGCTTATCTCCACAACCTGTGTCTGACTCATTGCCGAATCTGTGCCGAATTCTCTGGAGAGCCATCAGTGATAAGCGGTGCTAATGAGGTCTCTGGAGGAAGGTCTTTACAATGTTCACCTATTCCTTTTCATTTCACCTCTTAAGCTGCTTAAATTCCCACTCAGTGTGAGGATGAGTGTAAGCTGCTGTAACAACTGCTCCTCCTTCCCTACGCCCCTCAGGAGTCTCAGGACGATGGCTCCTCCCTCTCTCTGGCATCCACCAAAGTCTGCAGCTCATTGGACGAGACTGACGGGGCAGGAAGTGAGGGTAAAGATGTTATGTCACATGCAAAGAGCATAAATTGAGTCTCAACTAGTATTTTAGTTTTATATTCAGTACTGTTGCTTTTTCACTGAACAAGACGCACCTATTGCCACTGAGCCAAGATATTTTTGCGCATAAATGAATTTCCCACTGGGCTAAGAAAATGTAACTTGTCAATGAAACAGTTTTTAAAAATTATATAATTTCTGATGATGAGATGGGGAAAAAAACAACGTTTTCAGTTAGGACTAATTTATTTTAATCATTGTATTTAAATCATTATATCATCATCCCATGATTAAGACTCTGGATAAAGCATTTTCATGTAGTGTAAATTCATGTTTTTTTTTTTTGGGAGGGGCTAGATGAGTCGTCGGAGAGACGGGTTGAGGGGAAGGGTCTGATTGGGCTGTCTGTTGAGAAGGAGGGGCTGAAGTGAGGTCTATAAGTATTTTGACTGTGACCCAAATGTAAGGAGCTGTCATTCCTACAAATTTGACTTGACATGCATATAAAACCATTAAAATAAAGCTGACAGTCTGGTCTTTAAGTTGAAGATATTGATTCAAATGTGCTGAATCAAGAAATTGGAACTACACCTATTTAAAATTGAGATACCTTAAAAATACTTATTGATCTCAGTGGTGTGAACCTCTTAATAGGTTCAATGACTCGTTCAAATTTGTATCAGTCTACTAGACCTGTTAGTGTATAGGTTAAGTGTGCTTTCACTAAAATGACCAGTCTTGTTTTTCATTCTTTGCACTGCCCAGTATATAGTTTGCTTCTGCTGTATTAGCTAGCCTGTAGGCTTTGACAGAGAGGTGGTCAGGTGACTTTGAGAGAGAGTTGGATACGGTTAAAAATCTCTTTACCACCAAAGAAAATGCTTAACCATTGTTTGGTTTTCAAATTTACAAATGCCCAGGAGCACATGGGACACTAAGTTTTACTTTCCAATACAAATTCTCAAGAAAATGGTCAGTTAAAATAATCCTTATATATTAATCACTCAAGATTCTCAAAGTCTGACGATTACTGCAGGGTGTGATTTGTGATTGGTTGGTCAGCGGACTCTGATTGGTTCCCCTGTTTCCGTGGCAGCAGAGGCTCTGCAGGAGCAGCCTCAGGTGCCGGCCTCCATCGCAGAGCGGTACAAGGTGGGCCGGACCATCGGGGACGGGAATTTCGCAGTGGTACGCGAGTGCGTGGAGCGATCAACCGGGAGGGAGTACGCACTTAAAATCATCAACAAGGGCAAATGTAGAGGCAAGGTAAGAATCTCAGGGACTATTGCACCTCATAGGGTGCTTGAAGGTGGCATATGATTCACCTAAGCAGGGGCAAATCCCCCCTTGGAATGACATTGGGTTAAGGACCTTGTTCAACACCAGCACTCTTGAGTTTCAGTGAAACGCCCCATATTTGTGTGTGAGACACTCTTTGGCTCCACCCCTCTAGGAGCACATGATCCAGAACGAAGTGTCCATCCTCAGACGGGTGAAGCACCCCAACATCGTCCTGCTGATTGAGGAGATGGACACTTACAGTGAGCTGTACCTGGTCATGGAGCTGGTGAAGGTACAGCCCCTACCTTCTGGAACATTCCATTAGATACACCTTTCACTGTCATTCTCTCACATGCTTGAATGATAGCCGTTTATTCGTATGTCACAGGTGTGTTTATTTCCCTACATGTCCGCACAGTCTGTTTTGATTCTACCCTGTGCTTAATCCTTCCACCTATATTTGGGTATCAGTCTTCTATTTATCGTCAAACAACTGAGCTATCATATCAACCTCCTCACTTAATGAAATATGAGTGAGCCTTTCAATTTTAAGCCCATTCTTGGGTTTGACTTTCGCTTTGAGGTAATTTTCAGAATATTTAGATCTGCCCAGGTTCGAGGACGAAAGCGCATCACATTGCACTTGTTTTAAAGAGTGTTCCTTGGACGGGCTGAGATGGAGCTGGGAAGGCTCTATTTAAAGCGTGTGCTCCACTTGTGCTTGGAGAGAGAGAGAGAGAGAGAGAGAGAGAGAGAGAGGAGTTTACAGGAACAATGTGCGGAGGAGGGGAGATATAGGCTAGAATCAGCATTTCTACTGCCTTTCAGAGGTACTCTAGTTCAGAAATGCTTGTAAGATTGTAGGTGTTTGAAAACAACACTATTCTAAAGGGCTGTAAGACGCACACGGTTCAGTTGATAAGATGTAAGCTAAAGCTATCATGCTGTACTCACCTCCTTTTGTGAGTGAATTGTGTGCAATTTACAGTTTACTGCCCTTCAAAAATTTCACTTTCCAAATTGTGAAGGCTGGGGTCTGTGAGCCATGGGGACCAATGAGCCATACCATTATTTTTCCTATTTTAAGCAGCTTTGACATTTATTGATACAAAGATGTGATACAGACTATTGGACCCCAGTCTCCCTCACTTGAGGACCTCTGTATTTCTTCTCTGCAGATTTAGACATAAGTTTAAATGTCTTTCAATCATGAGGAGTGTGGTTCAGCCCCCAACCCCCCACCAAGCCATGTATAACCCCCCCACAATAGTTTGTGGTTTATGCGAATGTGTAAGCACTGGAGGTGACATTGGGTTTCCTTGCAAAGTGCATGACTGTGGCACTGCTGTCCACAGGGGGGCGACCTCTTCGATGCCATTACCTCTACCAATAGATACACAGAGCGGGATGCGAGCAGCATGCTGCACAACCTGGCTAACGCTATAAAGTACCTGCACAGCCTTAACATTGTCCACCGTGACATCAAGCCGGAGAACTTACTGGTGAGTGCATGTGTATGCTGTTATGGACGGGCATACGTGAAATATACAGTATAAAGCACAATTTATTGCAAATATGTTTTTTTTTGGTGCAGAGACCCAACTGGTGAGTATTTGTTTGCCCATAAGGAAATACGTGAAATATAACTGGTTAGTTTGTTCTCTCTGAATACAATGCCGTAGACGCTGAAATTTCAGGGTCTCCTGTTAACAATAAGGGGTTTGTGTGCTGGCTGTAGAACACCTATTTAGTGGTTGATACTTACAGTAATCAATATATTGCATGCGTATGCTCTTCAGGGAGTATATGCTATATATCCTGCATACATATTGCAAACATGGGTATACAACAACAGTTTTTTCAATGAAATGTTGACAGTTTTTAAGCAATCACCTATTTTGTGCAATTGGAATATCTTGAGACAGAATTTATACATCTGCCTATTTAGTTGCAGCTCTTATTTTGATATGTAGGGGATAAATTCAATTTACAGATCGACAAAAAATGGAAAAAAAAAAAAAATGTATGTAATTGATTACTTCCTGGCTGTCCATGTCGTCGTCTGCTTCTCTGTGTCTTTGTTTGTGCACACTGTGTGTTCCTGTGTTGGTGCTGATTGAATATATGTGCTGTGTGTTGTTGTACTGTATGTGGTAGACGAGGGCATTAGGCACCAGTGGGCAATAGGCCGCTATATTTGAGTTTCACATAGACGCCATGTTTTCAAATCATTAATAATCCAACGAGAATAGCTTTTCTTTGTACAGGTAGTTATATCAGAGTCAATGAGATGCAGCTTTATATTTTTCCATGGACTTTACACTCCTTGACAACCCACCCAGACAGGGAAGTTCAAGTTTGCTATTGTGGTTGTGCATTCGCATGAAATTCATCAGGGTAAATTTTCTACCAAAGCCATAAAATGTATAAATATATACCATTTATTTGTGAAACAAAAATACAGTTGATTGTTAAAGTAGCCCTGATACCCCCCCAGGCCCAGTGTGCTGGAGTAGGCCCAATACCCCCGCTAGGCCCAGTGTGTTGAACCCTATTGCCCCTGGTGCTTAATGCCCCCTGTAATACTGTACATTGTAAGTTGGTGTGTTTGAGCTCTATGTCAGTGTGCACCGGTATTTTTATGTTGAACGGCTTGTGCTGGTGCTTTGTGTGGGTGTATTACTGATATATTTTAGAGATACTTATATATTTACATAACATGAAATTCTATATACATTGAGCTTTTATATTTGTCTGTAGTCACTGCTGTCTTGCCTGATTTTGCTCTGGTTGCACTGGATAGCCAGTACGTAACCCAGCCAGTGGGCAGCAGAAGTGCTGTAGAGTGCTATTATGTGCCCACACACCGATGTCCCTGGTCTCAATGCTGGCTGTGAAGTGGTGGACGGAAGTGCAGCCCACATACTCCAATGCCTCATTGCCGGAAGTTTCTAGAACAGACCCTCAGGGGTGAAAAACAACACGCTTGGTTCAGCGGAGTGTGTGTGCATGTTTCTATGCTTGCGTGTGCTATGAATGAATGCGATTATGTATGACAGTAAATATATTTTAATATTTTATGTATATACATACATTAGTATTTTTTTTGTCTATGTGTGCTCTTGTGTGTATGTGAATGTGAAATGTTTGTGTGTGTGTGCTTATATTTTAGTGGGTTAATATTTGTGTGCCTGCATTTGTGTTGTGTGTGTGTGTGTGTTGTGTTTGTGTATGTTTTTGTGTGGGTGTACACTGTATATATGAGTGCCAGGTTAAGGTTCCGAAGGGCACTAGATCAGTACAGAGGTGCTGTGACTTTTTTGACGGCTGAATGGAGTGACTCACCACTCTATCTCATTATCAACTCCTCAATTCTCCTGACCCTCAGAGAAAATAACCCCCGTATCTTAAGGGAAAAACAAAATACTTCCGCTGCTCTTTAACAAATTAAGAGCGGTATTATTTTCTGAATATAAAAGACTTGAGTCATACAATCCATTCTCCAGTGTTTCTATTTCCTGTTTTTCAATTTTTTTTATATGATGAGAAACTGTTTTAATGAGAAAAAAAAGGCAAAATAAAAATGGTATGGGTTTTTGTCTGAGACAATGCTGGCATTGTAAACAAGTTATTTCTATATTTAGGTGGATGCGGGATAGTGCGAATGAATGCGCAATTGTGTTTATTCAGTTACCGCAATGAAACCTCAATTATTGTAGAGCAGCAGTAGTATCCATGTATGTATTGTTTTTTTAGGTTTACGAACACCAGGACGGTAGCAAGTCCCTGAAGCTTGGGGATTTTGGCCTCGCCACTGTAGTGGATGGACCCCTTTACACTGTGTGCGGAACCCCCACCTATGTAGCACCGGAAATCATTGCAGAGAGTGGGTGAGTGTGCGGACAACTTTCTGTTTGTGTTATGAAATACATTTTATTCGTAAAAATTTCCTGAAAGGGTTGGGCAGCAGAGGAAAAGTCAGCTCTTTTCTCAAACTAGTTGCACCTACTGAATCGAAGCATTGTGCCGTCGGCATATCTCTGGTGGCTGGGGGAAAATTCTGGAAATTTTAAACCCTGGATTTTACTCCCCTTGCCCACAGTCCCACATCCGTATTGCCATAGCATCCTGAACAGTGTTTCCCAAAACTCAAAAACTTATCTTCTCATTTCCCTCACTCACCGTATACTCCCTGAAAGGAGAAGAGCTGGAGAACGGCAGACAGTTGTTTGAGAAATGGGACTGTCTTCTTTCCTGAACAGGTTTTCTGAGCAGTCTGTTCTTCGCTCACAGGTACGGCCTTAAAGTGGACATCTGGGCGGCTGGTGTCATCACCTACATCCTCCTGTGCGGCTTCCCTCCATTCCGGGGGTAGGTGTCTGTTTCAGCACGCTGTCCTCCGTGGCTGTTTAATGTTCATTTTCACATTGCTGGTTCAGTACAGTCGTGAAATACTTGTGCAGGTCTCGGACCCTCAAATCACGGCCCCCGGGGGTTGAAAACTGCTGGGTTTCAACCCTCCCTTTTCCTGAGTCAAGAGTGATGACAGTGCGGCCAATCAGCAGCAATAAGTGTTCAGTTAATTCCCTGAAAGGAGAGAAAACTAGAGCTGGATTTGGATTTTCGGGCCAGATCTTTTGAACTTAGCAGCAAGATTTTACAGCCATTAAGGAGGCAGCCACGTCACATCACGCCATGACACGTCACTATTGTAGCGATGACTATTGGTACTATCAAAAAATATTTACACTGTGAGATTTTTGATAGTCATTTGTAATGATAGGATGACCACGCAGTCACAGGCAACAGCTCAAATAGTCTTCTAAGAAAAGTGTTTTCCTTTACTGTAAAGCAGCCTTTAAATCCAGAAAAGGCAAAACTTTCATCATATCACAATATTAAGATATCCAAAATCCCAGACAATAGCTCATTTTAATTCGCAATACTGATAGAATAGCTGTATTGTTTAATCTGTCCCATAGTAGTCCGTTTATAAATTATCTCAGCCTAGATTTCCACCTGTTTTGACTTTTATTTTCCTTTTTTTTTCTCACAAGGAAACAGCTTTCTGTGTAGCTACAGTATGAGACTGCAGTTTGAATATTGCAAGCACTTCTTTAGGATGTTCAACTTGCATATTTTTACTCGATGTCCAGTAAATTGATATGGACGTTTATTCCTCTTTAAATTACATGATTTAGAAATGATTAACTCTTCACTGTGTTCTTTTTGACAGTTATTACAAGATTAAACCGGGCAAGCTCATTTAATTGAGAGATAATCAATACAAGGAGAGGAAATTGTCTGTAGTAAAAAAACAGTTGGGACAGTGCACAACACGAATACTGTGAGACACTATTTCAGGAAAACTGGACGACATCATAAAAGGCTTAGCAGATAGACAGTACACAAAGAAAATTAAAAAAAAAATGTATAAAATACATGAGAATAATAATTCTGTGTAATTGTTTGCTATGTCTAATTTATTGCTCTAATTTCTTGCCGTGTCTTGATTGCTGCGCACCATCTGACTGTGCCTTGTTGGTTTCGTATTTCTCGCAGTGTCTTGCTTATTGTGTATTTTCTTGGTGTGTCTTACTTGATATGTAATCTATTTATGTTTTATTGACTACCGTAAATGTGTGATTGTGTGCCATGAGCACGAATAAAGATATATATATATATATATATACATACAGTGTATATATAAAATAATCGAAGATGAAAAGTAAGCAGTACCAAACAGAAACAGACATCACCCAACCAAATAAATCACCTGCAAGCGGACTGGTCATACAAAATATTGTAACTCCTTCAATGTAATGTCCATTGGGAAACAAAATATATGCTGTCCTACAATATGTTGGGCTTGATAAAATAATGTTTTTATATTGACTTTTCTGCAGAAGCAGTGAAGACCAAGAAGTTCTATTTGATCAGATTCTGCTGGGGCAACTAGACTTCCCATTACCATACTGGGACAATGTTTCAGACAGTGCTAAGGTAGGCACTGGGATATTTGCTTAATGATACCTGTGATTTGGTCATACACTGTGTCAATAAGCCATGTATTTGCGGCAGTGCTAATGCATTGTATTTTATGTTGTGAGTCCATTGCTGTGTGTGTTTGTACTTGTATTTAGAATGTCTTGGCTCCCGAGTATTTATGAGTTTGTACCCAAGTGTGTGAGTATATAGGTCTACTTGTGTGCGAAGATATATGTATGAATGTGCAGGTCTGTGTGCAACCCATGGACGAAAATGCATGTGTTAAGCTGCCAATGCATGTGTGCTTTCCTCCACCACAGGAGCTGATCCAGTCCATGCTGCAGGTGGAGGCTGATCAGAGATACACAGCCCTTCAGGTTCTGCAGCATCCCTGGGTCAATGTGAGTGTTCCCCTCTGTCAGTGACTGCTTTCAACATGGCTGCCATTCTCCAGGACAGCCACCATGCCAAACAGAACAGAGCATTTCCTTACAGTGCATGCCTAAAATACGAAGGAATGGCTAGCAGCACAGGATATACACATCCAATCATGATTTGAATGCTACTTCTGCTAATGAGGATGCTAACACAATTACTGTTAATGACTATACTACTACATCTTCAAATGAGGATAATATCCCCGCCAATAGTAGTACAATAATTAACATGAATTAATATTAGTTCTTTAAATATCAGTTAATTAGCAAGTAAATAATGTGTTCGATAGCTGAATAAGCATTATGCAACCATAATTGACCTTTTATGAATGTTCTGTTTCCCTTATTGTGAAGTTGAAAACATCCTTTAAGTAATCCTTATGCAACACTGTTAAACCATAATGTATAAATTAATAACTAAGTTGATGTGAACACCCTTTGTAAATGATTACCAGATGCATTAGTTAAATGTTAATGAGCTGTTAGTAAACGCTTATTACTGAATTAAGTGATGCTAATTAATGTACCCTTATTGTAAAGTGTTACCCCAGAACAAGTGTCTTTCTCCCCAGTTTTAAGTTTGCTGGCACTTGTCAGATCCGACGAACTCTGTAATCCTGTGCCGTGAAACGGCAGCCAGACCTGGAAGACTAAGCCCCATAAATGATTATGATTTCATTATGCTAATACTAAAATTCTAATACTACTGCGCATTATTACACTAAATAATCTATCATGTTCATCACATTATGGCCATATCAAATGAGGGGGTGCAGGGGGAGTTCTTCCTCACCACCCGCAGGCAGAACCTCCAATCTGAGGCCTGTTGTCCTCCTCTCTCTCCCTGCAGGACGGTGATTTGCCGGAGAACGAGCACCAGCTGTCCGTCGCCGGAAAGATCAGAAAGCACTTCAACACCAGTCCCAAGGCTGACTGCACTGCAGCTGGCGTGTCTGTCATTTCAGTGAGCACCAGACCTCCCAATCCCCTCTTTGGATTAGTCCAAATATATCATTTACTCGCAATATTTGTTGATATTAAAGCACACCAGCTGCTCTGGCACCCCTGCTCAGAGCCCTCTCACCTACAAACTCTGCCTTCATCGTGATCTCAACTACTCACCTGTAAAGTTTAATGACTGCATCTCGCATGGTTCTGACACTATTGCATTGATAACATCTGTCATGCAGACAGACAGACATATAAACACCTTGCAAAGTAGTCAGAGCTGCCTCTGTGATAGTTCCCACAACAGTAGGTGTCTCCAAGACCGTGTGTTGCTATGATCGATCACTCTCACTCACTCACTCATCCTTATAACTGCCTTGCGTCCCATGAATGGGATTTACAAAGTGGATGCAAGCAAGCATGATTGTTCATATCAGTCAGCTATCATTTTATTTTCTATCCCTAAGCTAAGTGCGGAGCAGCATTCATTGAGCTGGCAGTTGTTGGCCTATCATTTGTGCTCCAAAAACTCACACAGATCAAACTGTGAAATCAAAACCTTGCTGCAACTGGTAAAAAATTCTCATGCACATAATGATGCACATCTCCTCTGAACTTTAAATTTCACTGTAGAAATCAAAGTGAGAATGTGGTAGGAATTAATTTTTGGAAACAATAAATTCCTCACCAATTCAGAAGTTTTATGACATGAAATCAGGCAGCACTATTCGACTGAACTGGCGCAATAAAACTGAACAGAAACTGTAAAAATATAAAAGCTCAGGTGTCTCCGTGGGATGAGTGAGGTTTACTGGCTAGTTTATTGACATTTCAGCAAGGTTTTTAATGCCTTCGCCAGTGAAATTGCTCTGTATTCTGATGCATACTCAACGCCACAGGGTCAGTTAAGACACACAAGCTAACGGAAGGGGAACATGTACTTTTTCAGATTATGCAGCAATTAGGTTACTGGATTTGTGTCTTAATAAAGCAGAAGTGCTTGCCATTCCTGGACATGCTGAGATAGTGTCTGTCTCACAGTGCAGTGGATATTTTAGGCTTGGAGGCGGGATTTTTAAGGGTCTCTCTAATTTGTCTCTGCTCAGCTGGACCATAACTTCGCCATTCAGAGATCAGGCTCTTTGGACTACTACCAACACCCAGGCATGTATTGGATAAGGTATGGCACTGACGCGAAACGCTGTCACGGTATCATGCTTTCCGCCATCATTACCTCTTGGCCCCAGTCACCCAGTTGGCTAACACATCCATTTTTTCCCTGCTACTCTCTGCAGGCCACCGCTCTTGATCAGGAGGGGAAGA
Organism: Gymnothorax javanicus; assembly: GCA_029692085.1. Taxonomy (NCBI): domain Eukaryota; kingdom Metazoa; phylum Chordata; class Actinopteri; order Anguilliformes; family Muraenidae; genus Gymnothorax; species Gymnothorax javanicus. The sequence continues at coordinate 66,771,591 of CM056199.1, forward strand.
TTCTCGGATGAAGATGCCACCAGGATGTGAGAGCAGCTGATTGAATACTGAAAGCTTGTCCCGCCCTCCCTCTCGAAGCCACACCCAGGCTGTCAGACTCCTCCCTCACCCCTCCCCCTTCCTGACTCACCCTTCCAGAGCACTAGACTGTACCATCCGAGAGAGAAGGGGTGGGGAGAGGAGGAGGAGGGGGAGGGGGAGGGGGAAAACAGGGGGCAGTGGTTTTAGGGTAATGGGGCGAAGACACGGGTGAGAGGGATTAATGGAGAACCGTGACGGACATGGAGGAAGGACACGGAAAAAGGAGAAGGTCACTGAACTGGAATAAAGAACATGGAGCAAGAAAGAAGAAATAGCAGAGAGAGCCGGCTTATTGAAAACCTTGCTGCACATCGTGCACAATGGTGCGAACAGAATTCAAATCACCTGGGAAGTTCCTTCGAAGCATCACTGTGTCAGAGTGCCACTCATTTATTTATTTCTAACTTCAACTATTTAAATTTATTACAAATGTTTTCTTTTTTAAAAAGAGAATGGTTGTATGTTATATGACTTCCCATAGAACCTATTCATGCATGGACATATCAAGGTTGTTTTTCACATGCGTCATACTTTTCAGCATTTGTTAATGATTTACACACGGAATATTTCTGGGTGAAAACTTCATTTCACCAGTATTTGTGATATTTTCTGGCCCATTTCCTTGTATGAGCAGAGATCTGAAACAGGGTTGTCTAATTTTTTGTCAGTATGGAATGGGGATTACTCTGAATCACTACATCTTCCTGGGCTATGAAACCTTATTCATGAGAAGCGCCAGTACATTCACAAACCTGGAAACATATTTCTGAAGCAGAACAGAATCAAGCTAAAGATGACATTAGCATTATTACGATAATGCAGGTGAGGGACTGTTTTGTAAATAATACTTTATTTATTTTGATATGTGATGAACTCATATGAATTTAAATTGCAGGATTTAAAGAAAGAGACCAGAGGAAAGGCCTGGCATACTAAAAAGTTGTCATTTAAAAACAATATTGATGTGTTTTTCCCACATCTACTGGAACACGTTTTTTGTAAGATCGCACTTGCTTTTCACAAACTAATGAATGTGAAATGAAGATTGATATACTCCAATCACTGAAAATATCAAAATAACCGATGGGCTGTTAAACAAATGATGCACTCGGTTGAGTGGCTCTGGTTTACCTGTGTATCTACCTATGTCGTGAAGTTTCAAGTGGAAAAAAACTTTCTAATCTGTAATGTACATGTCGTGCAGCGCACCATTTTATTTGTCATTCAAATAAGTGCGATTATATACCTGTACATACTGTAATTATCAAACGGCTACTGTTAAGAGTCCAGCACGCAGACATCGCTTTGATTCCCTTCAGTCGTCGAAAACTGAAATAGGCTAACTCGCAAAACAGGAGTTATGCTATCAAATGCGTATGCTAATCCGTAATATACCAAAAATGTGTAACAAAAGAGGTATAGCCAACAGAAAACGCAGTGACATTAAACCACTGTCGATGACTGAAGTTGGGGAAAAAAAAAAAAATAAACAAAAACAAACAGCTTCGCTTATAAAGAATGGTTGTCATGCAACATTATGGAGACGAGTAGCTTATTGTCTATCCAAGGCGTGGAGAGAGCCAATGACATACAGAATGACGCTGAAGGAAACAATGATCGAGTGCCTGGAATAGGCCTAACTGGTAACGTCATTGAATGATTGGATGTTTTTGTAGAGTTTGGTTCACATGTAGCATTTTTTAAATTGCAAAGATAACGGGGTGTTTTCCCTCTTGTCTGAAGAGGGCAATATTTTGTATCTGTATGTACAGTATGTGTGTGCTTATTTAAGGATGTCTGAAATGTTTTATCTGACTGAACGCACAGCTGCTGCATGGAGGCGCTGGAGAGCGAAAGGCCTAGGCGGCACAATCACAGTGTTCCAAAGGCCTGTGCGGCAGTTAGTGTTCGAAAGTGCTGATCTTGACTTGAGTGAAAGGCCTATGCGGCACAGTTACAGTGTTCGAAAGTGCTGATCATGACTTGAGTGAAAGGCCTATGCGGCGCAGTTACAGTGTTCGAAAGTGCTGATCATGACTTGAGAATTTGCTGCAATAAGGTACAGAAGGCCTACTTGTTTTTCGAGATGTTGATCCGATATCAAAAAAAAAATTGCTTGACTAAAGAATGCAACTATTTGATTAAAAATGACTAATAAAGCATCTTTGGTGAAGAAAAAAAAAGTATATGTCTGAACTGGGTTTTAATTGCTTTGCCGTGGTGTGATAAAATATTACCGTCCACTGGATGTTACCCATAAAATCAGTTTTGTAACCAACTAACGCATCTTCAACACTTACAATCGCGACATATAACATTTTGTAGTGATGTGCAGGCAATTACTTCTTTGAGGGCAGTCTCAAAGCAACTCACCAACTCCCATTCAGGCGGGTTTGTCCTTTGGCAAGTTGCCTACGTTACTTTGAGTTGAAAAATAGAACCATGGGCACTGTAGCCCATCTGGACATTCCAAAGTTCAGCTGAGTTGCTGCAGAAATGATTGAGAAATGGGTCATAACGTCAATTTAAAAATGGATGGCAATGGTTTATATAAATTTTGGTGCCCTCGTGTTCGAAGATGTCTGAAAAGCTTCTGCTTAATTGGACAAGTGGTTTCAGATTAGTACATTTTTAGAGCTATTTACAAAATTTAGGGGCTTGGTTTGATATCAGAGGTGAAATCAAGGTCAAAATGTATGACTGTACAGAAAAACCTGGAATTTATATAGTTATGGTGCCTAGTTCCTGCATACCAAATTTCAGCAGAATAATTGCGGAAATTATTTACAAATGGGTCAAAATGTGATTTTTAAGATGGTAGCCATCTTCGTTGGAAGATGCCTGCAATGTCACAGCTTCATTGGCCCAACAGTTGCAGATAAAATATTTGTATTTACAAGTCCGAGGACGACAGACACACAGGCCTAAGTGCATGTTGCTGTTGCTCTGAATGAGATAAAAAGTTTCCATCAGAGCTGCAATTTTCAAAATTAGGCCAAAAAAACACTAAAATCAAGCCATAGTTCACCAAAGAAACTTGGCAGTATTCCATAATCAACCTCTAAGGGGATTCTTAAGCCTGAAATAAACCTCATTGTAGCACCACAAAAGAAAAAAAATTGGTTTTCCAATGACAAAACTAGTTACAAAACTTTACCAAACCTGTTGAAATTCTTTCAAAATACCGACATCAAGGTTCAGTCTCGAGGGGGCGCACCATTTGAAATGACGTGGCAAAGGCTGTTTGCAATAACCCTGCAAGCATCCTATTCGTTTCGCTGGATGGTCATTTTCAATGCAATGTATAGCTAATTGTGATATGATGTGGTTTTAGAAGGAACATACCGTAATCCCTCTCAAATAATAAAAGCGCCTAAACGAGAAGAAAATAACCGTATTGCTAAAAGTTTGGTGCAACTCTGGTGAGAATGAAAACCAAAATAATTTGGTAGCAACAGGTTCAGATTACACTTATCATATGATGTGGTCCAGTTCCTGCAAGACATCAAGAAGCTATTTTCTGTGTCTGTATCCTTAGGACTGCCTTTTTCAGATCAGCCCAATACTGGCAAAAGTGGCCAACTCACCATCTCCAAATCTCCTCATACTTCATCATTACTGAGTTTGGGGCTGGGAATGGGGAAATCAGTCATGACCTTGGTAATTAACCCCTCCCATGCGGAGCAGACCACGCCCACTGTTCTGTGCCGTATTGAGTGGTAACAAATTTGGCTGCCCCATATTTCAACCTACATGGAGGTCCCAAGTTTTTAGCTTACCGGCCCTATGGGCTGATAAGCCATTGTCATGGTGTGGCGTCCGGCGTCCGGCGTCCGTAACATTTTTTTATCTTTTTTTTGGCCGGATGAATTTTCGCGTAAATTTGCAATAACATACTACTAGACCATATCTCCAGACGTTTTTCTCAGATTTTTGATTGAATCATTTTTGTCCGTTTTATGGGCCCTTGAAATTTTGGCTCCAATGTTAAAGATAGGACTGAGAAATTTTAAAAAATTATTTCTCAAAAACTGCCTGATAAATTTTTTTCTAAATCAGGCAATCAACTTACCTTGATACCGTCAATGTACAGTGTGAGCGCCATTTTGATTGAATCGACGGAAGTGGGTCTATTGGGGGCGCTGTACTTTATGAATATGCAAGATGGCCTGTGGAGGCCAAATGGTTGCAGATAGAGATTAAGTTTATATTATCGACACATAGGAAGTCATATATGACCTGTATTTTGGCAATATTAAATTTGACCACAGATGACTTTGAAAGGTCAAACTCGAGGTCAGGGAATATATTAACAATGTTTAAAGATATGACTTGAAATTTCAAAAACTTATTTCTCAAAAACTGATAACTTTTTTTCTAAATCTGGCAATCAACTCACCTTGATACATATTATGTACAGTGCGAGTGCCATTTTGATTGAATCGATGGGAGTGGGTCTAGTGGGGGCGCTGTACTTTAACTTATGGAGAATGGGCCAAATCACCTGTGGAAGCTAAATGGTTGCAGATAGAGATTAAGTTTGTACTACTGACATATAGGAAGTAATATATGACCTATATTTTGGCTGTGTTAAAGTTGACCTCAGATGACCTTGAAAGGTCAAACTTGAGGTCAAGCAAAATGTTACAATTTTCAACGGTTTCTAGGCTTGAAAATATTGAAGATTGGGAACATATGTGCATTGAACACTCATAGGAAGTCATGTATGAAATTTCATTTGGTGGCCTTGAACTTGACCTTCAGCGACCTTTGAAAGTCAAACTTCACATAGTGAAATTTCAATGACTTCTATCACCAAAACTATTACAGATAGAGCTTAGGTTTGGATTGCGGGCATATAGGAAGTCATGTATGAAGTTTCATTTGGTGACATTAAACTTGACCTTCAGTGACCTTGAATGCCCAAACTTCACAGTGAAATTTCAAAGACTTATATCAGCAAAATGGTTACAGATAGTTTTGGTTTGTATGGGAGATGTATCGGAAGTCATACATGAACTTTCATTTGGTGGCCTTGAACTTGACCTTCAGTGACCTTCGAATGTCAAACTTTACATAGTGAAATTTTAATGACTTCTATCACCAAAACTATTAGATAGAGCTTAGGTTTGTATTGCAGGCATATAGGAAGTCATGTATGAAGTGTCATTGGGTGACCTTGAACTTAACCTTCAGTGACCTTCAACGGCCAAACTACAGTGAAATTTCAATGACTTATATCAGCAAAATTGTTACAGATTGAGTGTAGGTTTGTATTGGAGACATATAGGAAGTCATGTATGAACTTTCATTTGGTGACCTTCATATTGACCTTCGAAGGTCTAACTTGACCTAGAGAAAATTCAATGACTTCTGTCACTGAAAAGGTCACAGATGGAGCCTAGGTTTGTGTTACTGACATAGGAAGTCACATATGAACTTTCATTTGGTGACATTCAACTTGACTGTTGGTGACATTTGAAGGTCAAACTTGACATAATACAATTACAATGACCTGTATTGCCAAAACGGTCACAGATGAAGTCTAGGTTTGATTTAGAGACATATAGGAAGTCATGTATGAACTTTCATTTGGTGACCTTCGTATTGACCTTCAAAGGTCAAATGTGACCAAGTGAAAATTCAATGACTTGTATCACGAAAATGGTCACAGATGGAGCCTAGGTTTGTGTTACTGACTTCTAGGAAGTCACATATGAACTTCCATTTGGTGACATTCGACTTGACTGTCAGTGACCTTTGAGGGTCAAACTCAACAGTGAAATTACAATGACTTGTATCACCAAAATGGTCACAGATTGAGCCAAGGTTTATATAGAGACATTTAGAAAGTCATATATGAAGTCCATTTGCTGACCACAACTTGACATTCTGTGACCTTTAAAGTTCACAATTGACATATTGAATACATATTGACATATTTCAATGACTTGTATCACCAAAACTGCTTCAGAGCTTAGGATTGTATTACACACCTTGACATTGATTTTCATTAATTCAAATGTCGAACTTCACATGAAATTTTCATAACTTGTATCATCGCTGTAAGACTGCTTGCCGGTAAGCTACAGGACCCTCGGTCCTATTTTTATCAATTATTCTTGAAACTAGAGTTGGTGCAGACTGCAACTTGAAATGAACTTAAGACTTCAGGTGGCGCTAGCGTCAACCTACATGAAGATCCCAGGATTTTTTTCATTTTAAGTTGCAATCCAACAAATCTAGTTTCAACAATAATTGATAAAAACTTGGGACCTCCATGTAGGTTGAAATTTGGAGCAGTGAAATTTGTTACCGCTCAATACTGCACAGAAAAGTGGGCAGGGCCTGCTCAGCAGGGGAGGGGTTAATTACCAAGGTCATGACTGATTTCCCTATTCCCAGCCCCAAACTCAATAATTATGAAGTATGAAGAGATTTGGAGACGGCGAGTTGGCATCATTGGGCTGATCTTAGAAAAAGGCATACTTAAACACTATTCAATTGCTTCCTTCCTCTGTCTGTTTTAATGGCGTTGTAGATTTTATGTAGTGAAGAACATCACGTAGTCCACAGAGACTGACTTATAGTATTACTTGCCAATGAAAGTGGGGAGAACAAACCACGTACATTTCTGTTGAATTACAATCGCTAAAAAGCCTTCAACATGGTGAGGAATGATGTTTTGGCAGGGGGAAAAAAAAAACAAATTAGTTCTGGTTTTGTTGATTTTATTATAAATACGACAAAAAAGGAAACCATTTGATTTTAATTTACAGTTATTGATCATTATATATTGGCATAAGTTAATATTTCAATGATTTTGAACACTTTTTTGTGTAAATTTAGCTTAATTTAGCGACAGAGCTACACACAAAACAGCAGGTAGAGACAACTTTTGAAATCATAAAGAGGATATTTTCCAACTTAATATTTGAAATACAAAACCAAAAATACTAATTGGGCTCTACTGATAGAAAAAAGTTAATGAAACAAACCGTTTTCTTTATTCAAAATGACAGCTTACCAGAGTCCATCTTCCACTTAAAGAATGAATATCCAGAACTATATCAAATTTAAAATACAAACCAAAAATATATATAATATTAAAGACATGAACAAAAAGTGCTAATTAAAATCATGTAATCAGGTACAGATCCCAGTCCTGAATCCAAAAGCTTCCTTGCATGCAAAGCTACAGTTCTGTTTGGGATTGGCCCCCGTAAACCACTAACGGGAACAGAGAACACCAAGTCTCCTGTCCAGCTCCTTGCATATTTTCTTTTTTTTTTTTTTAAATGCCCTCTCCGTAAAAGCCAAACATACTCAGTCTTATCAATGACACACAAAATTAAATTAGCTTTTTATATTTCTTAAATTAGCTTTACGTAGATCCAAAAAATATATATTTTTGGATGATATTCACCTGCTTAAGCTCAGAATTTGTTCTGTCTGGTGTGTGTGTGTGTGTGTGTGTGTGCATGAGTGTAAGTGTGGGTGTGTGTGTGTGTGAGAGCATATGTATATACATTTAATCTATATGCCCACACATTCCCAGCTCCGCAGTCACTTCTCTCGGAGTCCTGGCTACACTCGTGATATTGCTTCACAGTCTTGTATGCGATTGTAAGGTTTGATCACCACACTCCCCGATTGTACACAAACACCAACAAGCAAAGGATTGGAGCAGAAAAATGACTGTTGCGAAGAGAGTGACAGAGAAACAATCAAACCTGCTAATGATATGCTTCTAGGACAACATGACATAGCAGAGATCTCCACTGATTCATTTTCTTCAACTGTTTACTAAGAATGATCGATATTTGTGATGAGCCAGCATCTCACAACACAACCATCTGAAAAAGTCTCATGATTTTGTATTTAATCACAAATCACAGATAAAGCAAAACATGACAAAAATGAAACATTTTGATAATCTCCCTTGATCAGGATCCTGACTCATTTCAACTCCAACTTCCTGAATCATTTTCAGCATTACTATGGCACAATATTTTACAAACACTGAATTACAAATAATTTATTATGGACAGTAAAGAACAGGACATTCACACCCAGATTTGATTCCTCCTGAAAATTGTACTCTGAGCAGTCCTGAATTCACCAGGGCTGGTTTAAGAGGACGTGTCATTCAAACACAAATGTGGGAAAAAAGATGGCAATCAACTTTGAAGATCACAATGTTGAGACTATCATCTCAAGGCGGCTTTGGGTAAGACATTCCCTAAAGACAGCTATGGCTGGGATGATAATCACGTTTCAGCTGAGGACCGTCATTCAAAATCAAAACTGGGAAAAAAATGAATCAGCAGCTGTATTTACTTTTAAGGTGGATCAATCCAGTCTGGATGTGAAACACCCCTTTTTATTTATTAACATTTTATTTTTCTCAACAAAAAATGCACCCCTAAGAATGAAGCTGCAGATGAGATGCACATCATCAATTTCAATCATCACTGAAATTATCAGCGGCTCTGCACTGGCTTTCACAGCTTAACGAATGATGATTTGTAGCCAAAACCTTCTGTCCAAACTCATATACAGTACTATGATTTGTGTAACTTCGAGTAAATGCTTCAATTAAGCACTCTGGCCTAGAACAGTGAATTTGGCCTGTCTGTAGATTTCTCTGTATTTTAAGCCTTTCAGGTCTACAAAAGCATTTGGCAGATCCACGGGGTAACAGACAGTGCTAATTCATAAATAACAGTAGTCTGATTAAACACACCCATGCCCACATGTAAACACACAAAAGTGTATTTTCTTTTGTTTTTTACTCTTTTTTTTTTTGGCTACAACCAATGGGCATCTCCTAACTACAGCTCGTCGGCTACAGGCAATAGCCATGTCCTGACTACAGTGCGTTTCGCAATGGAGATGCATGTAGCAGCGGCAGATGGAATTGCGACAAGCGATGCTGAACGTGACGACACCTCCTCGCTCCTATAGGTCAGGATGGGACAAGCCCCTTAAACAGCATCACAAGCGAGAATCAAGTCTTCTTCCTTTAATATATGTTTTTGTTCGAATTATCTCCTAGAATTTACTTTTTCGTTCATTTCTTTGTTCTATAGTCTTCTTCATTGTGTGTGTATATTTTTATGTTTCGTCTTCCAGTCACCTGCCTACCCTCCTGGACTGGCTTTCCTGTGGCCACTCAGTGTGAGCTTGCCGGCAAGGGGGCAGGTGAACGGGGTGTGATTTCAATTTGGCACCTCCTCCTGGGTCCTCCCTCAGTACCGGTTCTGGTGCTCATAGTGCCAGCGGTTGAAGTCAATGTTGAAAGCCACTATGCTGCCAGACGCCATACCAGTGATCAGTGTCCTGTGGGATTATACCAACATTAGAACAGAATCAAGCATAATAGGTTCATACACTGGATAACTCACCAGGTAACACTGCAAACCGAACAGTACACCAGGACAAGTGCATCCATTGAGTGAATTGAAACGTGACTTTTGTTTGAATCTTAACCGTTTAGACAATTAATTGCAGCTGTCTCATACTATAAGGGACAGTGGTGGCAAGTAAGACTAAAGTGAAAAGTGTATCTTCAGAGGCCCTTCATGGGTTATGTGCAGAATGTGGCCCAACAGATGTTTGGCAAGAAATAAACCAGGGTGCTAAAGACCAAAAAAATGCTCATAATTCATTATGTTTTTTTGATCCATTCAACATACATACATAGTAAAATATTGTGGAATTAAGCCAATTATTCTTCCAAATCATGCAAGAATTTATCTGACTAATCATTGGGATAAGGAGAACTTTAACTCAAAGTGATGGAAATTTGAAACCTCCTTAATTGAAGTGAAGAGTTTAAATACAGTAATAAATTATATAAAGAAAAACAATGATCCTCTTATAGTTCCCAATATCACCTGGGAGGCTGCAAAAACCACTTCAGGGGGATTAATAATTTCATATGTACTATTAAAAAAAACTTGAAAGACAAAAAATAAAAGCCCAGGCCCAGATAGCTTTTTGGCTAAATTTTATCAAGAAATATAGACAAAACTTCACCCTATTCTCATGAACAACTTGTAAATGATTAATAATTTTTCCCAATACAATAATCCCTCAATGAAGGAACCCTGCTCATGTTAATGAGTAACATAAAAGTGGTAACGATCCCTTACATTGTTCTTCATACAGACCTATAAATCTACTGGACCCTGATTATAAAATAAATAATAAATTATTGGCAAAAAGGCTTGACGTTATTTTGCCTGAATTAATCAATCCGACGCAGTCAGGCTTCATACAAGGGAGATACTCTACTAACCATATAAACTGACTATTAAATGAAATAAACTACAGTGGGCTCCAAAATTACTGGCAGCCCTGACAGGCAATTTAAAAATATATATTTGAAGAGAATCTCTGAATAACAACACGTGAGAAATACTGTTCTATATTAACTTTCCAATGGAACCAACCAAAAACATTTACTTAAAAATGAATTAAAGTTGAATAAAAATTGATTGATTATAGATTAAAAATCAATTTACTCCAAATCAAGGTTGCACAATTAATGGCACCCTTAAAGATTTCTGTAAATAACATTGACCAAAATTAAACCAGGAATTAAATTCCACTTATTTAAGTTTTATCAACAACCCCATTTCCAAAAAAGTTGGAATGCTGTGTAAATGTACATAAAACAAAATGCAATGAATGGCAAATCAAATAAGATCCTATATTTCATTGAAAGTAGGACGAAGACAGTGTATCAAATGTTGAAACTGATCAATGTTATTATTTTTTGAAAAATATCGGCTCATTTTGAATATGATGACAGCAACATGTTTTGAAAAAGTTGGGACGGGACAATAAAAGACTGTAAAAGTTGCATGATGCTAAAAAAGACAACTGGCAGAACATCTCACAGCTAATTGGATTATTTAGCAACAGGTCAGTAACATGATTGGGTATTAAAAGTCTTTCATATGCAAATATGGTGAGGGCTTAACCACTCTATGAAAGACTGCATGGGGAAATAGTTTAACAATTTAAGAATAATGTTTTCAACTAAAAATTGCAAAGAATTTGGAGATTTTATCCTCTATGGTACATAATATCATTAAAAAATTCAGAGAATCCAGGAAAATCTCTGTACGCATGGGACAAAGCCAAAATCCAAATTTGAATGGCTGTGCTTTTCAGGCCCTCAGGTGGCACTCCATGAAAACAGAAAGGATTCTGCTGTGGAAATCACTGCATGGACTCAGGAAAATTTCTGTAAACCACTGTCATTAAACACAGTTTGTCACTGCATTCACAACTGCAACTCAAAAAATCTACCACGTGGAGATTAAACCATACATAAACAAGATCCAGAAAAAAACTGCCTTCTTCTCTGGGCCCAGCCTCATTTAAAATGTACAGAGGCAAAGTGGAAAACTGCCCTGTGGTTTGACTATTCAAAATGTGAAATTCGACATCACAGATACCATGTCCTCTGGGCTAAAGAGGAGAGGGGCCATCCGGCTTGTTATCAGCAAAAAATTCAAAAGCCAGCATTTATGATAATATGGGGGTGCATTAGGACACATGGCATGGGTAACTTGAGCATCCATGTACGCACCATTAATGGTGAACGGTATATACAGGTTTTGGTGCAACATTTACTACCATCCAGATGCCTTTTTTAAAGGGAAGGCCTTGCTCATATCAGCAACAGCCAGCCAAACACCATATTCTGCATATATTACATCGGAACTGCACCATAGTAAAAGAGTCTGGGTGCTAAAGTGGTCTGCCTGGAGTCCAGACCTGTCACCCACTGACAATATTTGGCGCATTATGAAACAAAAAATATGACAAAGGAGGCTTCAAAGTATTGAGCAGCTGAAATCCGACATAAAGCAAGAATGGGAAAAACATTTTGCTTTCAAAACTACAGCAGTTGGTCTCCTTAATTTCCAAACGCTTACCGAGTGATGATTGAGGAAGATGTGACGCAAAACATTGGTAAAAATGCCCCTGTGCAAACTTTTTGAAATTTTTTATTGGCATCAAATTCAAAATGAGCACAGATTTTCCAAAAAAACAATTAAATGTCTCAGTTTCAACAACTGATAGATTGTCTTTGTACTATTTTCAAATAAATATAAAGTTGAAATGATGTGAAAATCTTTGCATTCTGTTTTTATTTACATTTTACACAGCATCCCAGCTTTTTGAGAAATGGGGTTTGTAAGTATTAAGGCGTTAATATTGAGCCATTGCGTCACTTCCTGTTTCACTAGGGTATAAAAATGAGGTGAAACACAGGCAATATCCCTTTGTCATCCAACACCATGAAGATAAAGAAAACAAAACAACTGTCAGTTCAAAAGAGGCAGATTGTATATGCCACTGAGCACTGTCAGGGCAATTATTTAAACAAATTCCAAAGGTACGGAACTGTTGAAAACATCAAGGGTAGAGGACATAACTGCATTTTGCCCCCAAGGATACTAAGGAGGATGGTGATATAAGCAACAAAATCCCCAAGAATCCCAGTGAAGGAATTGCATGCCTTGGTGACATCTTGGGGTCACCAGGTTTCGAAAAGCACCATCAGGCACCACCTCCACAACCACAGGCTCTTTGGAAGGGTTTCCAGAAGAAAGCCTGTTCTAACCGGAAGACACAGAAGCAAGCACTTGCAGTTTGCCAAACATCATTTAAATTATGACTGGAACAAAATGCTTTGGTCAGATGAGACCAAAATTGCATGTTTCAGTCAGATACAGCATTGGCATGTTTGGCATCAAAACAGATGCATTCAAGGAGAAGCACCTCATACCTACGGTTGTATGAGTTCATTCATGTTTTGGGGCTGTTTTAATTCAAGAGGTCCATGGGCATTGGTTAAGATTAATGGCATAATGAATTCCATCGAGTATCAGGATATTTTGGCTGACAATCTGGTTGACTTAGCCATAGGTGGACTTTCCAACAAGACAATAACCCAAAGCAAACCTCAAGATCCGCAAAGAAAAGGTTCTGCGACAACAAAATTAATGGCCATCTCAGTTGCCAGACCTCAATTCAATTGAAAACCTGCAGGCTGAGTTGAAGAGGGCAGTTGATAAACGCAAACCCAAGAATGTGAAGGATCTTGAAAGGATCTGCTGAGAGGAATGGTCCAAAATCCCCCCAGATATGTGCCTAAACCTTATCAAAAATTACAGGAAAAGACTCCATGCTGTTATCCTTTCCAGAATTGGTTGCACAAAGTACTAAATGAAGGGTGCCAATTATTATGAAACCTTGATTTTGTTGAAATGTTTTTTGTATTAAATGATAGTTATGGTTTTGGATGTTTCCATCAAAACATTAATAAAATAAAGTATTTCTCACATGTTGGTATATTCCGTTTTTCAATAATTACATTGTTTATATATAAAATATATATATATATATATATATATATTTTTTTTTTTTTTATTGGTTTGTGCATTGCCAGTCAGGGGTGCCAGTAATTTTGGAGCCAACTGTATATGGACGCCTGTCGGACGCCCTCTCTGCTTCTATCCTTCGCTGCATAGAGGGATTTTGGAAGGGTCAAGTGGAATTTTATCTTCTCCATTTAACATATATTTAATGTGGGCTCTAATGTCATTGAATGGATTAAATCAATTTACAAAAGTTTAAAGCAGCATTCATCACAAATGGTGTATCATCTGACTTTTTCTCATTAACCAGAGGAACAAGATGAAGATGTCCTTTGTCACCGCTGCTTTTTTGCAATGGTGATCGAATCTTTGGCATCATACAAGACTTTTGGCATCTTTGTACAAGACAACACAAACATTAAAGGATTGAAAATTAATTATAAGAAACAGAAAATAACTCTATATGCAGATGTTATAATAGTATATATAACAGATCCAGACAATTCAAGAGCATTTTTATACATTGCACTAGAGCAATTTGGATGATATTCAGGCAATAAAATAAACAAATCTAATGCTTGCCTCTTACAATGGAAAAAATGGATAAATCTTGCCCGTTTCATTGGACACCAGGAAGATTTAAATATTTGGGAGTAAATACTACTCCACATTTACATTATTTAAATACTCAGACGCAATGAAAACGCAACACCAGTTTGGATTCAAATAATTTTGTGACTCAAATTTATTTTCTTGTTTTAACAATTCAAATATGTTGGGTGGGTTGACTTTGATGAATTAAATGTGTTAATGGGCCGATTTGGACAATAATAAACAGATGAATTAAACATAACAAGCACAAGTTGAAAATGAATAATCACAACAAGACTGAACGGAACACACATTTAAAAATGAACTCAAAAGAACAGTCAGTATCGGGTGTGACCCCCATGAACATCCACACAGGCAGTACAACGTCTCCTCATGGACCTCACTAAGCGTCTTAGGTTGTCTTGGGGAAGTTGTCGCCACTCTGCCTGTAGTGCATTCTGGAGTTGCTGCCTGGTTTGAGGTCTGGGTACTCTTGATGAAAGAGCTCCTCCCAGTTGGACGTACTACACCCAAAACGTACTGATGCTGGACGTACTACACCCAAAACGGTGAGCCACTTGCCGGGCACTTACTCCTGCCTCTTGCATACCCAGGGCCCTGTTCCGTTGTTCAGTCGACAGATGTGGCATTATGACACTTAAAAATGTTTTTTGTGTGGCTTTTATCATGCCTTTATATAGGGAAGACAACCCCTCCTTCATTTCAACCACTGTACTTGCACAACTCCTAATCCCATATGTTGTACTCAATATGGATTGATGAGAGTCCAACTCACACTGTTGAGTTACATGATGATCATTCATGTGTAATGAGGTACACATTGTGACCCCAATGGTCACTTAAGAACTCAAATTGGACTACTCAGGTCCTGAGCAAAAATAAACCAAAATTTAGAGCGTTGCGTTTTCATTGCCTTTGAGTATATAAAGAAAACTCTTCACAGGTAAGATTAAAATGGATATGAGTAAATGGTCCACCCTACTATTATCTCTGTTTGGTAAAATAAATGTTATAAGAATGACTGTTCTCCAAATGTCTACATTTCTTTTTCAAATGTTGTTGTGTTAATATCTAAATCAAAAGATAAATTTGGTATGTGTATGCGTGATGTATACATGTATGTAAGTATGTACATGTACACATATGAGAACATAATAGGTTTGGGTATGTGCGCATATACATACTTGTATATATACAGTGTGTATATATACACACTGTAAATATATATATATATTTACATACACAGTGCACATATACACAGACACACATATATTCTTTCTTTTTGTCTTGTTTTTGATTTCGCTCAGTATATTTGTGATTATGGGCAGGGATGGGGGATCTGAGGATACTCAATATACCTTCTGCTCTATTGGTGCTGGTTATTGTAAACCCTTTGGAAATAAAAAAGACAGGAAAGTGGATGAAAAAAGTGTATGCACACAGGGGTGATCAGGTAATCAAAAGCGCGGCCATAAATACAGGCTTTGCAATGTTCATGATGTACTCTCTTTGTACAGAAGGGTTCATATGCGGATTGAGCCAATTTAGTAGTTATTTATAGCTGTAGTTCTGTGGTTATTAGCAGCTGTTCTTCCAAGCGTCCATCAGTACCTGTCTGAGGGCTTTGACTTGTGGCCACATTTTTTTTTTTTCAACTATTGCTGTTTACAGTGTTGTCATAATTTTTGACAATTCCCCCTTTCACCTTGATTAATTTTGCCGTTTTACGACTGACGCATCAGAAATGGGCACCAACTATTTGGCCCATTTGGAACTCTGTTACAATTCTCACTTTGAGTTGAAGACTTACCTGGTCAAGTTATGCTGGTCAGACCTTTTCTAAGCAGATACATGTCATTAATTAACATTGAAAATGTATTTACATACTTTTGCAATTATGGTCCAGTGGATTCAAAGTTAAAGCCACTTTATCAATAAAAATGTTTATACAAGTTCAGGATGTAATTTGTGCCATCAGGAGGGTCCGGTGAACTCCATCAGAGTAGATCGGAACATTGATAAATCCACAGGTGCTGTTCTGCATATACATTTAGCTCTCACCTTTGGTCATGTGACAGGTCCATGGCACGTATTCCCGCGTCGCAGCCGGGGTAGATGTAGAGCTGCTTGAAGTCGCAGGCCTGCCACACCTCCACCACCCCATTATCTCCGCCCGTCACCAGGTTCTGCCCGTCGCTGCTCAGCAGGATGGCCTGTGTGTGTGAGGGGAGAGCAGACGTGCAGGAGGATCACTAAAGTGTGCAGGTTCGGCCAAAAAGGGGTTACAGTGGCAGAGCAGTATGATATTAACTAGGATAGAGACTGGTAATTGTTGGCATGTACGGGTGTAATGGACCAATGAGTGCGGTAGAGGAAGAGGGGCTTACCTTGGTGGCGTCGTTGACCTCCATCTGAGCCAGCAGCTTTCCGTTAATGCTGAAGTTGCAGAAGCGGCCGCGCTCGTAGCAGATGATGCAGTGGCCCTCGCTGGACACCGAGATCAGCTGGGGCCTGAGGCAGTTCTCAGGCCCTTCCAGGGCCCGCAAAAGGTCCCCTGTGATGGTGTGGACCAGGCATGGACCCTCTACGCACGCACACACACATGGGCGCACACACGCGCGCACACACACACACACACACACACACACACACACAAACACAAATCACTGTCAGTCACACGCATATATATTTTTTTAATTCAGTGACAAAGAAAATATTGTACACCTGAGCACAAAAACCATCACCATTTAACATGGTTTGATGATGAAAGATGCCTTAACTGAAATATATTTAAGAACTAATTTACCAACAACAAAAGATCTGAATGCTTAGATTCACCTTAACCCACAAGTACAGGTGTCACCAGCCCTTTTCAGAAGTGTGTTCCAGGTGGTTAGTTTTATATCCCTCGTAATTTTCTTTGAAGGAGAAATGGGTTTGAGTTCTTGTGGGTTAAAACACAGAGGAGAGTCGATGCTATAGGACTCTCAGAACTACACCCAGTAAGATGCATCGCTCAATTTTTATATCACTTGAATATGTGGTATGTGAGGACACTGGCTCAGCCCTGGTCCCGCCCTATCTCATGATTGGCTCAGCATGTGCCACAGACCTTTTGCTCCACTGATGACCAATCCCAGCTCAGCGCAGACTGACACACAGACCACCTCATGGTCATGACCGGTCAGGACCGCTCGGGGAGCAGGGTAATCACCTACAGTTACAGCGAGAGAGGGAGAGAGAGAGAATTGAAGAGGGGGAATCCAGGTGAAGCCAGTACAATAGTAAATACACATCACAGCCAGGACCAGAGACCCAATCCACAGAACAAAATGGCTGTTCATGCTTTTACATCTTTCGCCCAAAAAAACACTGAAAGACGTTGGATTCCCACAAAAACTTAGAATACACCAAGGTTTACTGAAGATTCGAGGCCAACTCGGTAAATCTCGGAAAAATTTTACCGAGGTATCCCGAAGTCTGTCCGGTTAACTTAAGTTTGGACAACACCTCAGTAAACCTCGATTAAATTTTCCCGAGACACACCGAGGGTTGTCTGGCCCACTGAAGTTCAGAGACCATATCAGTATTCCTCAGGAAAATTCCACCGAGGTAGACCGAAGTTTGTCTGCTGGCCTATTCTCACACCAGAACAAAGAGGAGGTGTGAAGACCGTCAAAACACATGCCTCATTAAAGACCTCCCACCAGTACTGCAGTCCAAACACCAATTAATTATGCAAATTACCAGTACTGCCTGTTCAACGAGGTTACAGTGTAATTAAGCCAGGCCCTAGATGCAGTCCAGATGAAGCACAGGCTTAGTTCAGCCTGCTCTGTCTGTGCTGCATACAGGAACTGGCAAAGGGCAAACCACCACCATTATAGTAAGGACAACAAAAACAATGTACAGTAGTGTACAGTTTTCGCCAACTGACAATCATAAAAAAAATTACTCATTAGCACAGGAAATTGTTCAGTCTCAATAAATCTGACTAAAGGGTGCTGTTCTTTCTCCAAGAGCTGCTGTTTATGTGGCAGACACTGCCTGTTTACAAATGTTTTTCTCAGAACTTACAGAAGATCAAATAATGCAAGTTAATGAATAAGCAAATCAATAAAAATACGGAACAACCATTGTGTCCTCGTGAAAATATATACAAAAAATACAACAGTTTCTGAGGAGAACAGCATTTTATAAAAAGTTTTGCAATAAGTTTGCTTATTCTTTCTTGTTAAAGATTTTCATTCCTCTGAGTCAGTCGACACACAAGCGCAGGGACAGCAGCACCATTTTCTGCTCATGAGCAGAATTCCTGAGTCTGAATGTCGACTAATGAATGAAATCTGCTGGCAATATTGATGGGACCTCCACAGTCTGACCTCTGGACTTCACTCCTTAGCCTGGTTAAGACTCACTGTTATTGGGATTGTCCCCGATGATGTGGTGCCTTCCGCTCCAGTACCACAGCAGCAGTGTGGCATCCCGCGACCCTGACACGATGTAGCAGTCGCCCCCGATGTAGGACTCGGACCGAGCCAGACAGGTCACCACGTCCCAGTGCCCAAACACGATCTGGGTGAGTTTACCTGGAGCATGGAACATTGCAGCACAAGACAGAGAGAGTCTTTGGACTTTTCACTCAGAAATTAAACATCCGTTTCCAATAACTGAAAACCAAGACCAAATAAGAAACATTCACTCGCTTATCCAAATACCTGAGCCACACTTACACGGATCCAAACACAGAGAGAGGGGGTAGAAAGGGGAGAGAAGGAGATGTGGAAAGAGAGGGAAATATGAATGGGAGTGAGTCAGAGAGAGTAAGAGAGAAGCCGTGGCGGGGAGGAGGAACAGAGATAGAAGACGGGGTGGTGTAAATTAGTACTCGGGTAAATGAGCACTCACCAAATAAATCATCACCAGTTACAAAAAAAACTATTAATCATTTTGTAGTCCCATATTTTTCCAACATTTTATCCCAGTAAGCTCCCAGTGTTGTGTCGGCCTATATGTGTCATTTAAAAAGCAATCATGCTTGTCACTTGAACTGTTTTAAAACCTCTTATGGTATGGTAATGCTGGCGCAACGAGATTTTAAATTGCATGCTGTCAGAGCGTATAGAAGCTTCTCACCTTTCACACATAGTTGATCTCAACCTGTTCCCGTTTAATATCACCTGATTAACAACTGAACAATTGATTTACTGAATAACCAAGACAAATACATAAGCGTAAAATGATTAAGAAATTATTAATTAGGAAATGGCCAAGAAACCACCGATAGGCTACATTGAAAATGTACATATATAGCAATACATGTGATATTGAAGGTATGAAAATTATACACATAATTAATTAATCAAAAATTTTCTCTGAATTACATGTTCTGTTTTAGCATTTTTTAAATTTAAAATGGGAAACATCTTCTTAGGCAAACTGAACCGTATGAAACACTGGCGCAGAACAGCATGACAAACAAATATGTGTCATTATATGTTCTACAGGACGTCACCATCCAAAAAAATTTAAAAATCCTCAGACAAAATCCTCAATTTGAATTAAGTGATTCATAGCATTAAATGAGTTAATCTGTTTTATTAAATCATCTATAATGAATATAACTTGAAAATGTTGAATTTCTGCACCCAAAGGCAGACAGATGAGTAAGGGAAGGAGAGAGAGATCTAGAGAGTGACAGCAGCAGAGGGAGAGAAATGGAGACTGAGAAGGCAGGGCATTTACCCGTCTCAGTAGAATAGACCCGGAAGCTCTTGTCCCAGAAGCCGCACACCAGGATATAGCGGTTATCAGCCGTCACTACAAAGCAGTGTGTGTTAATCTGGATGCTCTGGTCCACCAGGTCAGTGATCTGTCTCTTGTTCATTCCAGAGTTATTGGCTGAGAGAAGCAAAGTCACAGTTACATCCTCCATTTTTAAGGCTTTCTTCTGCGAGACGTGTATAACCTGACATATCTTAACTGAACAAAAGAAGTGTGTTCTTTACGAGCACCCCCGCAGTTACATAAATTATTAAATATTAGGCAGAGCACTGACTGTTCAAAAGAAAAATGCACCTCACCAAAATTCAGAATAATAGTCATCTTTAAGTTTTGGTGATTAAAATGTATTTTGAAAACTCTCAAAAGACTTTAATTTTTTATCATTAAAGCAAAGCAACAGTATTTTAATTATATATTCACAAAAAATCTGCTTCAGATTCACATAAAAGGGAGGTCCAATCCTGGTCCAATCAAAGCCAGACAGGGGTTGAACACTCACCAATCAGAGGGTCCATCTCAATGGGCAGGTGATGGGCCTGTTCTAGAGAGTATCCTGGAGCTCCTCTTAGACCTACCGGGCATACACACAACAGGACCACTGAGAACTGCAGTATAATCACATTCATCAATACATTCATACTTTTACACAGACATAGGCGCGCAAACACCCACTCCTAAAACAGAGGAGCACACAAGCACATTTAAATACACACGTTAAGAAGCATGTATACTTTCACACATACACGTGTAGACACATTAAGGGGTGATCTTGGGTTAAATGAAAAATGACACCAGGAAACAACTCAGAATTAATCTAAAGAGGTATATATAATAACCACCAAAAAAGATACAAGTTGGCATTTTTCTGTTTATGCGGTTGCCATGGTAACCGAGCAAGCTCATTAAATATGCAGATATGGCACCAATTCCTCTTTAACTCTATGATAAAATTCAGTTTTTCTTTCATCATTTAAAAGCCATTGCTTATCCAAATGCAATGTCATAGCCATTCTTTGCCCAATTTATCAGTTTTGTCATTTTGGGGCATTTTACTCAAATTTTGAAATTATTTTGGCAGAATCTGACGAATACTCAAAATATTCAAAGTATGTAACAGATAAGCAAAATTTCCCTATGTCATTGCATTTCTTTTTTTTTTTTTTTTTTAAATTTGGCATCTCCAATCCCACCCGAATCTGGAATGCCCAATTGGTGAACTATGTACAAGGCTTGCTCGTATGCGACCCCTTGCTGCCAATTCAGGAGAGTGCAGACAGTTCGCGGCTCTCCTCCGAAGCACGCGCCTGTCAACCACCGCTTCTTATACACTCATTGGTTGAATCTTCGCAAGTTCAGAACGAGGGCAGAGGATACCCGGACATGACCAGGCTTAGAATCTTCCTGACGAGCGCCTGTCTGGCCAACAGGAGGCGCTTGAGCAACGAACAAGGCAACTATTGTAATCCCTTCCCGGCAGTCCCTTCCCAATTTGCAACCCTGTAGCGCAGTAGCCAATTGTGCGCTACTCTGAAAAAGCTGCCGACCACTGCCGGCTGGTACGAAGCGGGGCTCGAACCCGCGACGTGATAGTCACTTCTGCTTCGCAACGCGATGCTTTACCGAGTGAGCTAGTCATTGCATTTCTAATGAAGTAAAGTACCTGCAGCCCAAATTTCATTGATTTTCAATGATAAATTAAAAAGTTATGGCTGCCACAAACATAAGAAATGTGGAAAAAGTAATACCTTAGGAAATCAATGGAAAATGCATTAGACCGCATTGAAAAGTTGAGTTCAGTCTCAGAGTACACCCATTTTCAGACTGTATTATCTGATTATTCTAATGTTTATCACTTTCCTGGAGTGAAAAGCATAAATTTCATCATCACAGTTGCTTTTAAATCATGATTTTATGGCAAAATTCAGTTTTTAATCCTTGTAGCAATTAGTGATTATTAAAGGTGGGTTATTATAGAATATTTTTATTTAAAAAATTTTTTTGGAAAAATAATCAAATTTTGCCCATTTAACCCCAGATCACCCCTTAAGCACACAAACACATGGAGGCACATCCAAGTGTAAATACATTCACATTGTCAATAGTGCATAAGCGCATGCACATTTTCTAATCCTTATATACAGGCGATGGATCTACTGCAGACCCCATGCTGTAGAGCCCAGGTGTGGTCTCTGCTTCTCCATGTATGCAACTGCCTGTAGAGCAGTGTGCTCATGGGAACTGAAGTCCCAAGCGACCACACCATTCCTCAGGGATCAGACCATAATTTGTGTGTCTGGAGCGTGCTCAGTGCCAGAAGAATGAAAGTGTGAAGTGAAGAGGCAGATGTGCTCCCATCCTGGCCTCAATCCCTACTGACCTCTGTGTGACTGGTCAGAACAGAGGGGGTTGGTGGGTAATGTAGTTCACTTGTGTAAATTTAACCATGTGCTTTCTCCTCCCTGCCTTATGTACCTGACTCATATCTACACCACTGCACTGAGGGCCAAGGAATTTGGAAATACACATACACACACATTCACTCACAAACATGCACACGCATGCTCACACACAGCATAATTACACAGCAGATGTATCAGCACCTCCCTCAGGAGGATACAAGGTAATGTATATGAGCCTGTCTAAATGCAAGTGTTCATGCAGTATGTTCTTACAACTCCACTAAGGACCAGGGCAATAACAATGTCCATAAACACAGACACAAACATGCACGCAGCCACTGTACAGGGACATGCTTCCTGTGGACGGTCGGTTGCGTATGTGCCTCATTACATGAGTGTATTTTCACTCTATATCAGTTGCTGCATATTAATACGTTCATATGTGTGTGTATGTGTGGCCATGTATGTCCATTCCCCTGCTGGTTTACACATCCTACACAGCCCTGAGACCCATCCAGTCCTGGGCTCCCTGCTGTCCTCCAGTGGTGAACCCCCAGTAGCGCAGGGTGTCCCCGGCTCACCGACAGTGTTGTGCCAGCGGTTGACGGCGAAGAGCCGGCTGCAGGTGACGGTTACGGCAGCTGGGATGCTCAAGTGCGGCAGCGTGTTGGCTGCCACGTGCGTGACGGGCGAGTTGGACGGGAACTTGAGCACCATGATAACGTCCTGCTGCATCTGATCTTTAAACATGAGAGGGCTCTGCGGGAGAAAACACTGATGAACAGACGAGAGAGAGAGAGAGAGAGAGAGGAGAGAGAGAGGGAGGAGGGCCACGATAAAAGAAGGAGAGGGAAGTGGGGTGGAGGAGAGGAATGGAGAGAGGGAGAGGAGGAGGAGAAAGGGAATTAGTGAGGAAGTTTAAGGTAATATGAGGAGCAAACATTGAGGAAGGGCTTTAGGTAAGAGGGGATGGAGCAAATAAGGGGTCGGGGTCAGCCTCCAGTGGTTCCTTCCCTTGTAACCATGGTGACCAGGGTCACAGAGGTAAAAACAGGAGTCTTGAGTGACCAGGAAGGACTTTGCAACAGAAACTCAGTCACAGATATGACCTCAAACTCAGGCCATTGTGCCGGCACTTTTTACACTGTCCTTTCTTTACCTGCCCAGTTGAGACCTTTTAGAAAATTTGTGAGGATGGAAAATTAAACATGTAAAATGCTTCAACTCTTAAAGAGAAGGAGAAAAAAGATATATGTGATATGCTGAGATCCTAATTAGGAAAGCCAGGTGCTACAGTCACTGAAGAAATGCACTGTTAGTGAGCAGGTATTATGAAGTTTACTACCCACAAATGCACATTTACAAGTATTTTTGATGGTACAAATAGAAAAACTGCATTATTTTAAATCCAGCTTAAATAAGCTTATTTTTTGGATAACAATTTCTGCATATTATAAAGCAGGGCTCCTAAAATCATGGTCCTCGAGGGCTGAGAACTGCTGGTTTTCCACCCGCCCTTTACTTGGGAGTCAGGTGAGATGACAATCTGGCCAATCAGCAGCATTAATTGCTCACTTAATTGCCTGGAAGGAAGGAAAACCAGGACTGGATTTGAATTTGAGGGCCGGATTTGGAGAGCCCTCTTCTAAAGCATCAAGCACAGTGCTAAAGGCCAAAAGCAGGGATGGCCAACCCTGGTCCTGGAGAGCCGCAGCGTCTGCTGGATTTTAGTGTTACTCAGCACTTAATTGATGAATTAAAGCAGTTGATTGCACACTTCACTTATCTCATCCGGTGTCTTAGGTTTAAATCGGGTGGAGAAAACCAAACTCAGCACACCCTCTGGCTCTACAGGACCAGCGTTATCCACCCCTGCTCTATAAAATTTTATCTGTATTTATCTGTACTCTGGACTTCTACTTTGTCTGCATTACAACCACGCTAAATATCCAACCACACTGACAAATCTTGGTTAACACGTAGATTGCTGTCACAACCTGCAAGTCTGCTTAATTGGCTCTAGAAGTCTTATGGGTTGTTCCTGCTAATTACTTGATTGGCTCATTATTACCAAATTAAACCTGAGACACTAGGGGCCTGTACCATAAAGCCGGATTTGGGCTTATCGCGGTAACTTCGGGTTTAACCCTGGGTTTTCTGTACCATGAAGGCGGCTCATTTCTTACCGAGGTATATCACCGCGGCAACATAAGCTGAACGGCTAACCTGCTCTGGAGCAGGTTTAGTTCTAGATTCAGATCACAGAGTGAAAAAGCACCGCCTACTGACCAATCACTTCTCTGAGAAAATGGCATCACCGTCCGTAGAAGTTTCAGTGGCGTTTGGTGCGCGGATGAATACCAATATGTACGATACAGGTTCTCATCTGAGGGTTTGACATGTGGCGAACGCAGCGGAGTCGTGCGCATATAGTTTCACAATCTTGAGTGTATCACAGTGCTGCATTTTGCCACGGGCAAAAGTACTAGAGCCTTGTACTTGTTGCACTTATGTAAGTTAGCCTACTGACCGCTTTGAATTATGTTTTTGTAGTGATTCATTATTTGCTCTCCGGCTCTTTTGACACCGCCGGGGTTGCAGCTGGAAAAAAAAAAAATCATTGCACGCCATAAGAATACATCCTCGCATCACGTCAATTATTAAATTGTGAAATACGCAACTGTAATTTTACTGATGGGACAGTGACATTATAAACGATAAAACACGCACATCCCTACACCCAATAGGCTTCGTGCTGGATCAAACATATCCTGTAAAGCAGAAAAGGAGAGAGATGCGCTCACTAGCCTACATAGCGCATGTTGTCATGATTTACTGCAGCAGAAGTAAAATTAAATCATCACTATTGCAGCAATAGGCCACATACAATCATGAATACGGGAGTTATTGCAGTGATATTATCATTATAATTTGATGATTTACACGCATTCACACGGTCGGTGATTTTTTGCCAACTGTCCTTTCTGTATTTGGCAGCTGCAACGGTGTTAATTTTTGCCAGGATGATATGTTTATTCTCTTCATATTTTTATTAAGATTTCTTGCTCCGCATTTGAAAAGTACGCAGCTTTGCTTCCCGTCGGTTTGTCCATGTTTGCAACTGGTCATTTGCTTCAAACACTGCCCCTTTTATGTGAACGCGCACATACCTAGATTGGAAAGCCCTGGGTTCAGTTACCGAGTTGATAACCGGCTTCGTGGTACCGCTTATCAGGAATGCGGAAGTCTGGTTAAGTGCAGCCAGATAACTAAGAGAAACCCCGGGTATGTTAATCCAGCTTTATGGTACAGGCTCCAGGTGAGATCAGTTAAGTGAGTAATCAAGTACTTTAATCCATCAATCGAGCGCTGAGTAACGCCAAAAATCAGCAGACACTGCGGCTCTCCAGGACCAGGGTTGGCCACCCCTGGCCTAAAGTACTGGCTGAGAATATTTCCCAGCATGCTGAATATTATCTCCCTGCATGTTAAATAAAATATCTCCCCTGCATGCTAAATAATATCTCCCGGCATGCTTTCCGGTCTCACCAGGTGCATGGCTGAGCTGCGGGGTGGGTGGGGCTCGATGAGCAGCTGGGACGGGACCTGCCCCAAACACAGGATCTGTGCCTCTATCGCCTGGGGTGGGAGGAGTCAGTGTAAGAGTCATGCACTTCATCACAGTGAGGGTTAAAGGCATAGAGATATATAATAGAACCAGAGAGAACGAGGAAGTACCTTTGCTTCAGCCAGTTAGCATGTTAGCTTCCTGCTTCCGCATTTCCCAAGGATGCAATTTTGTGGCCAAAGACGTGGCAGCTCCATAGACATCAATTGAAAAGTGCGCATTTTTTTCTTGCCAAATAAAGCGAAAACAAAAGAAAATGTATTCGGTAATCCTTCATTATTTTGCTCTTTGTCTGACGCAACTGTTCGATGTTTTCAAGAGGGCCTGTAAATTAAGAACTGCTACTTAGAGCTTGATGAAAGCTCGTGCATGAGTTTGGTTGTACAGCTGTTGCTCTGACTGCAGCAGATCAGCCAATGAGTGTATAGTGCGTGTGCGTTCCGGATTAACAGCGTTGCTCGTCATTTCCCCTCGAACTCATTTGCCAATCCGCACAGACGACACATTTTTCGGCCATTTGTGCTGTGTAATCAGATTGGCAATCTTATGAAATGGTGCCAGAAATAAGCACCCATGGATTGCCATTTTTATAGATGGCGTCGGTCAATTCTGTACTTCCTGGGCTGAAGTAGCTAGCCTAGCATCTCCCATCGAAAGTAATAGGGGCAGTACTTCCTCGATCTCTCCAGTTCTATTATATTACCTCCATGGTTAAAGGCCCATAGACCAACTCAGCTACAATTTAGGTGTGTGTGTGTGTGTGTTAGAGAGAGAGAGAGAGAGAGAGAGAGAGAGAGAGAAGAAAAAAGAGCCAGAAAGACTGTGTGCGCATGCATTGGTGTGAGCGTGTGTCTGTGTGTGTGCGTGTGTGTGAGAGAGAGAGAGAGAGAGAGAGAGAAAGAGAGAGAGAAAATAGACAGAGAGACTGTGTGCGCATGCATTGGTGTGAGCGTGTGTATGTGTGTGGGCGAGACTGAGACGTGTGGATCCATGAATACGTGCGTGGGTAGAATGTGTATACACAGGGTCCAAAATTGGGTTAAATTGTGGCTAATAAAGAGTATGAGACCAGACGCCACTGGAGGGTGTCAGAATTTCAGCGGTCTTTCCTCTCATTCACTCTTCTGTTAGTCTACACCACTCTTCAACTCGCACCACTACAAAACATTAAAAGTAGCTCACTTTCATCAAACCTGCACAGAAGTCTCAGCATGTAATGTATGTCTGACCATCATTTACTGTATCTCAATTTTTAGACTGACCTTCACTGTGCACCGTTACTGTGGTCACGCCAACTGCATTTTGCCAGCAGTTGTCCAGCCGGGCGCTACTGTCCCGCTAATGGAGGAATAAAGGCAAACTTTCACATATGTGGTGGCGTGGATGTAGCTGGTGATAAACAACCAGAAGGGAAGAATGGTTTCTTTTACAGTTGTTGCATTTGTCTTTATTGTGATTCATAATGCAAGTACAAGGGTACTTGGTACTGTAGAAATTGCCTAAGTTTTTTTGCGTTAAGTTGGTGGTTTCATTTTTAGGGGAAAAACAGTCTGCCTTTCCAGAAGAAATGTACCCAAAATTGAATTTAAATATGTTTATGCTTACTGAGACCACTTAGCTCCCTGAGGTAAATGTAAGATTTGTGGTGACATAGCAAAGTTGCTCAAATATGCAGAGACTCATGGCAGGGATTGAATAAGCAGACTCCATATTAAAAGATGCGCAGCATGTTTCCAACTGTTAACTAGGTCCAACTGGGAAGACGGGAATGACTCTGTTGAACCTTTTGTGGATGTGCCAGCATTTTCACCTGGCAATCTTCCAAGTCCAATTTTCTTAGTGTGTTGTTTAAATTGCATAAATGTTTTACTCTAAAATGAATGTTCCATTAATGTTACCTTTGGTTGTTAGATCCGTAAGCTGATGTTGTTATGGCTATGATTGCCAAAATTTTTGCAGGTGGCTCTTAATTTCTATATGAATATTTGAAAGAAACAGGAAGTATCAGAGATCAGTTCCCTGATCTCGCAGATTGTATTAGCATGGTGTTAAAGGCGCACTATTGCAAGTTTGTTGACATCACTTCTGTTGACATTCGAATTCAAACAAAACAGAGGTAGCTCGCCCCTCCCTCCCATAGTTCCCTCCCTCCCATGCTTCCGTAACTGTCAACTCTTGTAGGTGATTGGCTGGAACGATTTGTCATGTTATGGGGCCCAGCCTGTGCCCCTGGTGTTTATTTGCAGTTTGTGACGCCTGTGCGGTCTCCAGAGCCCGGGTTTTTTTTACAGTGAATTCAGGGGCAGGCAGCTAGCGGATCGTGGGGAGATGTCCGCGAGACAAAAATATAATCGCGCAGAAAACAAACAAACTTGCACAGTGCACCTTTAAGGTGGGACAGACGTACAGGAACTAAGTGAAAGCAAGGCTGTTCCTTGACTTTATTTCAAAAGTTGAAAGTAAGTGTGTGGGTGTATGTGTGTGTCTGTTAACATCTGGGAGACTGCCAGATCTGTTGCAGTTTGCACTTACTAATCTGAAATGATGCAGTTTGAGTTTGCTGCGCGGATATGGGCGGTTTTGTTTGTGCGTGTAAAATGAAATGTGCTTAGATGAAATTTTTGTGTTCTTAGAGTTTTTGTGAATTGAGTATGTGAATATAAATTTGAATGAGTTAGAAATAACTGATGAATCAGCTCATTTTTGATATTTTCAGTTTACATTGCCAATCGATGGACTTTTACATTGAGTAATTATCTTTCAATGGACATAATTTTTTGGCCAGTAAAAAAATATTTTAGCCAGTAAATTTTTTCAGCTTATCGGCCAGTGGCCAATAGACCAAAAAGTTAATTTTGGACCCTGCGTATACACATCTATGGTTTGTTCCCCAAACACTGCTTATTATCTTTCATTAAGAATCTGTTTCACAGTTAGCATTGAGCATATGCAATAGTGCAAAGTGACTTATTACAAGGTAAGGTAAAAAAAAAAATTATGATATCAAAAGTTCAGCATCACAGTCACAGGACCTAAACTGCAGGCATCTGCTGCATTTCCACCAAATGTAAAACAAAATCCCTCATTGCTTTATTCGCGGGACCACACATGGTGTGTGTGTGAGTGTGCGTGAGTGTGTGTTTGTGAGACTGTGTGTATGGTGTGTGTGTGTGTGTGTGTGTGTGTGTGTGTGTGCGTACATGCATGGTGTGTGTGAGTGTGCGTGCATGGTGTGTGTTTGAGTGTGTGTGCATGCACCTCTCTCTGCAGGGGGTCAGTGATGGTCTCCAGGCAGACGGAGCCCTCGTAGGACAGGTGGTGAAAGAGATTGAGGGCCCTCACTGCCTCTGGGCCCCTCTGCTTGTAGCCGAAAATCAGATCGATCCATTGGTGCAGCTGACAGGACACAAACTCGCTCTCCAGGGCCTGGGACACACAGGGACCGAGGGCCGTTAGACGGGGCCCAACAAATCTGACTCACAGTGGCACCCGCTCACCCCAGACAACACAGGGAGGGGTGAAGAAACACCCCCACACAAAAAACAAAAAACTTCCAAACTTGTCCACACCCAAATCACACTTAACTGTCATACCCACATCCAAATATCCATGCCTGCGGGAACATCTACTCCACAGAGTACAATCTACATGGTGAGAGTGTGCATGTGGGCAGCCTGACAGGTGAGACACTGTCTTCACTGTTACCATATAAAAACACCCTCACAATGAACACTATAACCGTGAGGAAATAAAATTACAAAAGCACTGATCTGATTTCTAAAGAAAACAAACACAGACTGATGCACACATCCACTCACAAACATATGACACATACTCGCACATGCGCGCACACTCACACTCACACACACACACACGCACACACTTACCATCCTGTTAATCCTAACAAAGTCCTCTGGCTTTTTGGCCCAGGGGGGCAGCTCCACATCACACACTGGGGTGTTGTCCTCTCTCACACCCAACCCGTAGCCATTACTGTTCACAAACATCTCAGGGAGGTAATAAAACTCCGGGATTAACTCCTATTAGAGACAGAGGAAGGGAGGGACAGAACAGGCATCAATCTCATCGCCGATCGATGCCATTTTGGCTCCAATATACCTCTCAAATTCAGAACTTTTCCAGCTGTTCAAATTTTTGAAGGGGCACAACTCATTCTGCTAGCACATTTACCACAATGAAGGAGAGCATTTTAAACAGGATAAATTATTTTAATTTATATGGTGCTTAAGCAGTGATTTACATAATCATTTATAGAGGAGGATTTTTCCAGATGTTTTTCAAATGCAGTGATTTTGACATCAGGACTGGAGTGTTCAATTGAGAGCAATCTCAGACTCAGATCTCACACCATTAAGGGATCATATAAACCATTTGAAGAATAAGAGCTGGTACACTGTGTACAAGGACATTGATCTGAACCGGAACTGACAAGGTACAGTGTGTCACCTTTCACAGACTGGATCTACGCATGAACGCCCATCCTGCGGGACTGTGTGTCAGCTCATGGCAATGCCACGTAACGCTGACTGTTCTGGTTTGTGAAAGTCCACGTTACACATCTGACACTTCCTGTATGAAGCAGCTTTTGTCATTGGCAAAATGTCATCGGCATGGAGCGCCAACAGGGAAATTCTGACACTTTGAGGTCAGCCCTGTTTTACAAGGAAACGCTCTGCTCTGAGTACCCGCCATCACCAAGGAAACCCGAGCCACCCTTCGTTCAGAACCGTAGTTCTGTCCATTCGTGTCTTTCAAGGCGTTTTTATACCCCTTCTATTTGTTCATGTTTTTAATGACCCATGTACTTTTCTTGATACTAAAAAAGGCAAGAATATTCATGGAAGCACTGAGCAACAAGACCAATGGGGGATGGGGGGTGCGGTCAATGAATACCAGATTTGTGAATTCAGTGCCTATACTTCTTCTGTGTGGAGACTGGCTCGGATATGGACTGACTCAATTCTGTAGTGATATTTAGAGATGTAGTTCTGTCATCATTAGCCACTATCCTACCAAGTGTCCACCTGTCTCTATCAGAGAGCCCTGACTTGTGACCACAGGTCTTTTTGGCTGCTGCTGCAACTTTCAGTTTGACATATGCTAATATTTCAAGAAGATTCATGCTTCAGATCACAAATTAATAGAACTGCCTGGGTATAATCGCGTGTATACTTTTATAATTGTGGTTTAAAGACCTCAAAGTTAAATTCATTTTTTAAGGGTGCTTCCAAAATTTTGTATCTTCACTTAATCTTTGAATATTTTCAATCGCAAAATTTTCCAAAATGCATAGCATGATTCATATTGACAGTGAATACTGTCATCGAGAACAGTTTGGGCAGTTGTCATTTCAAATTATGATAATTTCTTATACAGCTGGATACTTTACTGATGCAATTTAGCAAGTTTTTCCACAGTGATGATGCCACAGCTGGAACAGAACCCAACACTTGAGTAGGATTATGAGTATTATCTTACTGTAAATTAACTCATAAAACAAGAATGGCATAGATTAATTTCTATGACAACTATAATGTACATGTGCAGAAATGACTAAAGCCCAACGCCCACTGGCCGCGAAGCGTCGCGTCAAACTCCTTGACGCTTTTAAACGCCCACTGAAAGTGTCAGTCGCATCAACATTGACAGCTGTCAACACGACCGAGAAGCCATGAGTGTCAATCTCAAAATATTAAACAAGGCAACGTTTAATTTTGAAAAAAAAAAAACCTACCGATCAAGCTTATTTTAAGTGATGGCAAAGTGCGACGGTCGGGTTACTATGCACTATACGCTATATACAGGCATAATTTTCCTCCTAAATTTAGCCGTCTGATAAATTATGATTATGATTCACTTTACTTCACCCAGCAGCAAATTAGCTTGCTAGCTAACTTAGCAGTGTTAAGTTCTTCCCAGTGTACCCTGAGTTCGGTACTGTCTAACTGTAGATCGATTGATAACTTAAATGCCCGCAAAATAACGGATTTCCTCTCAAAACTGCGACTTGGTTAAAAAGCAGGTATATCGGTTTTGACAACTGCATGTGATGTTGCCGCTAAATGAGTGCCACTAACCATGACAAGGCAAAATAGTTAAATAACTTAAAAGACAAATGCGTTTCTATTGAGTTAACGCCTCAGAAATTGAGCAGTGGCGAATAGTAAAAATTGAGCAGTGGCGAAAAGTAAAAATCTGACGCGCGTCGACTCGCGTCACATACTGCCAGTGGGTGTTGCTCCATTGAAATTAATGTAACCAATTTTTTGACGCCCGTCTCACGCTTCCAGTGGGCGTTGGGCTTAAGCTCAACCCTTACAAACAGTTTTTTGGAATGTTCTCCACTGTTCTACAACTCCATTGCTTTCTTCTACCAGCAGTGATTAGAATGTTGAATGTAGAACCCTCTAATGAGGCATCTGTGAAATCACACCTTAAAGGGCTAAAGCCATATGAGTCATCACTCCACCCAGCTAGCACACACATTCTCTCAACGCTAATTCAAATTTGTGGCAGTTAGCAACATCCTAATAGCACAGAGGACAATCTGTGCTGCCCCTCTCTCTCACCTTGACGTCAGAGGTGTTGCGTTGGCAATTTCTCCAGGAGCGGGTGATGGCGGAGAACGTGCGGTCGGGGTGGTCAAACTTGTTATCGTTGGCATTGAGGAAGAAGGTGGTGAAGGGTTCCTGTGGATATGAATGGGAATGAAATGACAGTCTGTTATGAAGTATTAATCTATCTACATAGGCAAAATTTACTCATTTACAGGGGGTTTGGACGGACACTTCCTTGGAGGATTCGCTGACGGCTGTGACTGAAACCAAGCTTAATCCGTTCACTAGCACTCACAATATCATGAGAACCACACATTCAAGCCAGATTTACTCCCATGTTTTCCTATTTATGGTATATTTATACAGAGCACTACGCATAAAAGGTGGTCATTTCTACATGCATTATTATTTATTTTTCAGTTATTGTCATACATTGTCATTGTCATACATACATGTCCAGATGCTGCCATTTTGATCTAGTGAAATCAACATTTATAGAATAGAAATAACGTTCAATAAATGCTTACCCTTCGTGTGCAGGATAGCAACATGTGAATTGATTTTACGCAGTGTATCTAAAGTCAAGTAATCTAAAGTACAGACACAAATGAAGAAAAAAAAGTCTTTGTCCCAAATATTATGGAGCGAACTATATATTTCA
Organism: Gymnothorax javanicus; assembly: GCA_029692085.1. Classification (NCBI taxonomy): domain Eukaryota; kingdom Metazoa; phylum Chordata; class Actinopteri; order Anguilliformes; family Muraenidae; genus Gymnothorax; species Gymnothorax javanicus. The sequence continues at coordinate 66,804,737 of CM056199.1, forward strand.
CATTTAAAAGAGAAGCAATAAAATAAACAGGCCTGCATTAAAGAAAGGGCAAATGTGATGAGACTGTGTGTGTGTACCTGTATGCTTCACCAAAAAAGCAAGTGAGAGAGGAGAATAAATGTGCGAATAAATGTGTAAATACAGCCTTCCATTAGAGAGGACACAATGTCCACTGTCATGGCAGTCTCTCACTCGGATAAAATTCAGAAAGATTCAGACTAACGGAGGTAAATGAGAGGAAAAACTGAGACAGGTTTTGGAACCAGTCAGGTATTTGTGTCTGACATGTCTGCTCCTATAAAACACTGATGGGTAATATCACACCAGATGATCCAAAATCCTGAAAAATTCCCAATTCAAAATAACACAATTTAAATATATACAGGCAAAATATTCCCCAATATGTTTATAACAACTTTCCCAAATATTTTTGAAAAATTCCAAGTGGTTTGGGCTACAGAGGGATTTTAGTAAAGTAATTATGTTAATTTGCACTCGCGAATTTTATCTAATTCTGGAAGCATTTTGACAGGGGAAAAACTGCATAGATATGAAAGCTAGAGTATAAAATTTTACATGTATCCACTAAATGTGACCTAGGGAAGTAGATTTCACCATTAGATCTGATTTAGAAAAGATTTTTAAAGAAATATTTAGAGTCCAAAATGGCCATCCAGTCAGTATGGCACATCCTCGCCTGTATTTTTTACTTTTTTAAGGGGCTGCAGACCTCAGAGTATCCCTTAAAACCCAACCATTTTGATTTGTATCATCTCTCTATGTCCATGAGAGTTGGTCTCTTGAAGGAAGATTAAATTCATATATCTATATGAATCCTTGTGCGAGGTCTTGGTCTGGCATTAGTCACAGTTCTTTCTTAAGGAACAGTTTTAAGTGGTAATGCCTCAGTGGCCTTCCATACTCACTATTCTAACAAGCCAGGAAAGCGTAGCAGCAGCGGAGGAGTACAGGTTGTTATAGTGATATGGGGGTGTCTGGTCGTCCTCCCACGATTCATAACGCTCAGCGTAGAACACCGCTCGCTTGGGGTTCAAAGCTCCGATTGGCTGGAGGAGACAGGAAACAATAAAAATCCAATGTGTTTTGCTTGAGCTCAGGACAAGTGCAGTCAATGCCTGCAGTACCGCTCCATACCTCACGGAGCAGTGTGCTGAGTTTAGTGAGAACTGTGGGTGATTAAAAGAGGGAGATGGGTCAGTACTCACCCTAGTTCAAAAGGTATGCTTTATGCAACACAAATGCTCAATGTTAAATCAGTTCTTTACCCAGCTAGTGGTACATTTGATGCCCGCTGGACTAGGACAAACATCACTGTGTTGAATCACAGCAACAACGTTTGGAGGACAAGTGACTTCAACAGGAACTAAAGTCTTCCTGTCTGTCTTTATTGGTAAGGCACAATAATGGCGAAACAGTAAAAATCTCTGAGGTAAAGTAACTTGTTACAGATAGTTAAATCATCTCTCAATTCACATCTCAATAGAATCGCAGAAACAATGACTCAATTCAAATTCAGTCACTGAAAGGTGCCTTATTAGCATGAAATAACGCAGCGTTAACGTAACGAAAGAAAGAGAGAGAAACACAGACAGAAGAAAACTGCATGGATTAGCATAACTCAGCTCCGCAGGGGTGGGGGTAGGGGTTACAAACGTACCTTCGAGAGGTCCCGGAAGTTTCCGGGGAGGGTGAGGTCCAGCTCCTCAGACTCATAATTGGTCAGGACCCAGGGGAAGATGGGATACTGGTTAAGGTCATTGTAGGTCCTCCCTGCAGGATAGAGGGATGGAGAGGAAGGACAGAAAAACCAAATGTGCTCATCTATCTTTTAAAAAGAGCAGGACCGGATGGAGATAAAATACACCACTGACAACATTGAGACCTAGAAAGAAAAACATTTAAACAAATACGAGATCAATTAGACTTGTTACTTAGCTTAATAGCACTTTTTTGTTCCAAAATCAAAGGTCTGTGACACTGCTCAGGAAATGGAATCAAGTTCATGGTTTTTTTTCTTTTGTTTTTTCGAGGGGGGGTGGTGACATAAGAGGGAGGTGAGGTGTGTTTCATGAGTTCCATTTCCTGAAGGAAACATGTCAGGCCATACTGTGAACCAGAGCACCCGACGCTGACACAAGTAAGCTCTGCACCTCATTGGACAGCCACCACCAAAGTAACAACCAATGGTGACAAAGGTCAGTATCCAATAACATAACGCAAATGTGCAGCTGCATCAAGGGCCCAGTTTTCCCAGCTTTAGCCATATTATTTCCCTCATGTAAATGAAATCACATTCAGATGGCAGACTGTGTCATTAAAAACACAGTCATAAGGACAGGATGGTGGCCTGTTAGCCCAGCTAACCTGAAAAGTTGGTCATACAAGCCACTGCGTAGCCACAGTGAGATCAGTGCAGCTATCGGCACCTTGAAAAAGGCCCTGAACAATGCTCCACGGGATGTTTACCCCCCTTTGTGCACATGACAGACCTTCCGTTTGGACAAAAGGTCCTTGTTGCGTTTCTCCACGCACTCACCAGCAATGGTGTTGAGGAACATCAGGTACTCAAAGTTGGAGATCTCGCGCCTCTGCCAGCGCTGAGTCATGTTGGATGACTTGAAGAGCTGTCGCGGTGTCGCCAAGGAGATCCTCCTACAGAGCACAGACACACACACACTCACATTTCAGGATACCAGTCGGAACTGTCTGCAGCAATCAAAACCAATAAAACTCAAAACAAAATGAGAACTACACTGTGGGATCACAGATAGCCAGACAGCCTAGTATACAAGTGTATGTATAATCTTGGCTCAACAGTCCAACTCAAGAGCATTTCCTCCTGACCATCTAAAGTGTTCTGTCAGAAGAAATACTCTATGAGTAGATATACTCAGCGCAAGGCATCAGCGCTCTCCTAAATGTTTCAACTTAGCCTGTAAGCCAACACATAGAATTTCAGAATGAGAATTACTCAAAACTCCAAAAGCACTGAGGTTACAGGGGTAAACTGTAGCTCTGTAAAGTTAAGTTACGCTAGGAAAACCTGTATATAACTGGACAGGTCACCATGACCTGTGCTTAACCAAAATTTCTTACCTGGCCTGAGGCAAACCATAACTCGTGCCAACACCCACTCGTGGCAAACTGTACACAACCTTCTTCACCGTGGCCTGGTCAGGGAAGTTGAACATGACCGACGCTGTGGGGAGGAAGTGACATCACAGGTTGAGAGGCAAGAGAAGGAAGAATGCAGATCAAGCTAAGAGCTAATAGATAATTGCATGTACAGTAAGAGCATACAGTTGATCCTCAAAAATAAGTTAACTTTTTTGGAGCTTCAGGAAAAAATAGTTTCAGCTACAACCTCCATCAGGGTGGAGACATGCAGAGCAGATTGGGGTCTATGGCCCCTCAGTACATTGAAAGCACAGTGCAAAATCCCTTCTTTTTCAAGGATACATAGCGCTAACCAAAATACAGCATGATATAGAAGATTGTTTTTTTTCTCAGAGAGTATTTAATCTAAAGAACCACAAGTATTAAAGGCAGGGCTGCCCAGCCAGCCCTAATCCTGGAGTCTCCATCCTTTTGGTTTTCAGTTGCTCCTGATCTGTCACCAGACCCAGCGACTCAGGAGCTCAGAGACACTGCGTGAGGTGAGCTTTGCTGGGGTTGGAATGAAAGCAGAGAGGACAGAACAGCTCCTGGGGCAGGGTTGGGCGGCCCTGAGTTAAAGAGTCAATGTTTCATGCAGGCTGGTATTGGGAAAGCAGTGGGGAGGTGAGTGTCGGGAGCGCTGTGCATTATAGGCTGGTATTGGGTGGGCAGTAGGGAGGTGAGTGATGGTGCGCTGTGTAGTATAATGTAATGTAATGTAGCCTTCGATTAAATTGGCAATTACGCTGGTGCGCTGTGTGTTATAGGCTGGGTAGAGGTATAGCATTATAGGCTGGTATTGGGTAGGCAGTAGGGAGGTTTACTAAGACTGCCCTTGGGCATCCATAATCCCTGATGGTGCATGTCAATAATTGGTAATTTAGGTAACAGCTCATAGGTTGGTAGGACATCGGGAGGTTGGGTGACGCATTATAGGCTGGTATTGGGTAGGCAGTTGGGATAGCTGAGAGCTCATCCCACCTGGTAGCCTGGGCTGTAGGATTCAAAATGGCGGCTGCGTGAAATCAGGGTATTGGGTGGGCTGTAGGAAGGTGAGTGATGGTGCGCTGTGCAGTACAGGCTGGTATTGGGTAGGCAGTAGGGAGGTGAGTGATGGTGCGCTGTGCATTATAGGCTGGTATTGGGCAGGCTGTAGGAAGGAGAGTGATGGAGCACTGTGCATTATAGGCTGGTATTGGGTAGGCTGTAGGAAGGTGAGTGATGGTGCGCTGTGTGTTATAGGCTGGTATTGGGTAGGCAGTAGGAAGGTGAGTGATGGAGCACTGTGCATTACAGGCTGGTATTGGGTAGGCAGTAGGGAGGTGAGTGATGATGCGCTGTGCAGCACAGGCTGGAAAGGGAGGGCAGACAGGCTGGACTCACTTCTGTTAGCCATGAAGACCTCCAGCCCTGTGTTCTGCAGGAGGAACCGGCGTGAGAACACCGCTCGGATCTCACTGAACATCCATTTACCGTGCAGCCCCTCCGAGTACACCAGGACCTGAGAAAGAGAGGGGGGGAGAGATAGAGAGAGAGGGGGAAACAGAGGGGTGAAACAGAGAGAGGAGAGGGGGAGGGGAGGGAAAAGGGTATGGAGAGGAGCAAAGATTTTTTTTTTTTTTTTTTTTTACAAAGCAGATGGTCTAGGAAAAAACATCTCGAAAACTTCATAAAAACAGGCTTAAAGTCAAACAAAATAAATCAGTTTCATGAATAATCACACGCAAATTCATTCATTTTTACAAGAGAAGATCCAGGGCGAGTCGTATAAAAATACTGGAGCGGCACTCAGAGAGCGCAGAGCTCCGCCGAGGCCCATGAATCTTATATGATACACTAAACTGCAGGAGCAGCCATTGTATTCCTACAGTTGTGCATTTTCTGTCACTGTTGAGCTTTACTGACATCTCCTGGATTTTAGGACTCATGACACTTATTCTCCCCTGGCAGCCAAATAATTTGCGTATCCGCCCTGTGATTCAGATCCGATTCAGTATGTGTAATCAGTTCTTCCTCAGCCCATACAACATCTTTCCACCAGGTTTCATGAAAATTGAGCCAGGAATTTTTCTTTAATCTTAAAAAATAACCAGTAAACCAACAAATGCGACCAAAATTACACAAACTTCTCAGTGGAGGTAAAAATATGAGAGGCTTGAAAAAGTTTAATTTTGCAAAAAAATTCATTTGTGACAGAGAATACCTGCAAAATTGTTCTTTTTTGATTAAAAAAGGACAGGCAATCTCTGCCAGCAACTCATCTCTCTGTGGATTCAAGCCTCATTTTTTGTATTCTCTTTGATTCAGTGACACAGGCTGAAAAGGCAGCGCACACATGATGTGAATGTAAATTCCCAGATACTAAAGCTGATAATTTCCTCTCCTCGTATACATTATCACCAAATCCAATGGTCTGGAGTACAGAGCAAAAAAAGCAAAATTGCATCACTGTCCAAATGCTTATGAACTATACTGTATATGCGCTTGAGCACTCGAAGAAACTTGTGTGCTCATGTGGATTTTTTTCATGCCAGTCTGCACAAACCGGATTTCCTCTGTGTAGCAAATCGGAACAGATCTGAGAGCAGCAGTTGTTTCCTGACGGTTTGCTACACAACTCAATCAAAGCCACATTCAGGAGGACCTCCACTGCAATGACAGAGGACTCATAGCAGAGGTGGAAAGTTCAGGAGTCAGAGAAGTAAAACCCTCGTTAGGTAATACTCATCAGCTCAGCCAGCCAATTCAGCCGATTAGAAGCAAATCCTGGAGGAGAGAACTAAATCCCGGAGAGACAGTTCACTTCCTGAACCTGGACTTTCCACCTCTGACTTAAGTTAGACCCAATTGTCTGCAGAAGACCCGGAGTTTCACGATAAAACGGGAGACCGAGACCCCGTTGTACTGCAGTCAAGTCGCATTACCGCTGACGGCCACCAGGGGGCCTTTCTTCTGCAGCACTTTTCAAAACCGATAAGGCCGAGCTTTGCAGTTCTGCCATAATCCTGTCTTTCCCTGCTCCTCTCCACAAAATATTATTCCAAAAAAACTCACTCTGCCGGAAGAGCTCAGCAAGAACAATGCCAGTCGCACATTTTAACATTAAAATAATTCAGGAGGTGGCCACTGTGTTATTTATCTGCTTGATATGCATGGATGCATTTAAGATGTTATTTTTCACATTCACATCTTGAGCAGACAGTCCGCCATATTTAGTTATATCTATTGTACATTGTTCAGACAGGGGCAAAGCAGCAATAGTAACACAGAGAAGGGGTTTTGCTACAGTAATAATCAGTGGTCTGATTTTATTAGCTGCTCCTTTCCATTGAATACTGTATCATCAACAGCTGCACAGGGGAACTTTCTCCACTGCTTAACCTGGCCTCAGTCACCACCTCTGCAGAAAAACCCCATCGCCAAAACTTATACACACACACACACACACACACACACACATACACATATGTACGCATAATGTACACGCACACACACACGCGCACGCAGATGCATCCTGCACCGGCCTTCACCTGTCCTCATCCTCCACATGAGTCATATGGGATAGGACAGAAAGACAAATGGTGGAGTGGACATGTGCCCTACACCAGAGCCACTGGGGGACTAGGCAGCTGCCGCTATGGCAAAAGTCAGCTCTCATGAGGGTGAGCTACCAGCAACCAACAAACAACATGCGGGTGACTACAGTAGCAAAAGGGGTGGAAGGGTTCTGTACTCATTTTCAACATCTGACCCTCATAGTATGGGGGGGGGTGTCAGGTGGGAGGAAGACAGAAGCTGCTTACATCCAGCAAGCTCACTGACCTATGACCCAGAGAGAGACAGTAAAACCAGACTTTTAATTATTTGTGATATAGTCCCCTCTCCATCTATCATGAGGGAAACAAGCCTTCCACAGTCAGGTTTCCCGATAGTTAACTATATGAGCCAGGTATATTCAGAGAAAAACGCATCAACTTCCCCTCCCGAGTCCTAGAAAAAACACACCCTGAAACATTACCGCAAACAAGAGGACACAATCCCACCCATCTACAACCCCAGTTCCGAAATAGTTGGGATGAAGTGTAAATTGTGAATAAAATTAAAATGCAATGACTTTCAGATCACATGCGCCAAAATGTTATTTACAATAGAACATAGACATTTCAAATGTTGAAACTGAGAAATTTTACATTTTTATCCACAAAATGAGCTTATTTCAAATTTTCTGGCTGCAACAGGTCTCAAAAAAGTTGGGACACAGGCAAAAAAAGGGCTGATAAAGCATTTAATATATAAGAGAATCAGCTGAAAGAACATTCAGCAAGTAATTTAGTTAACTGGCATCTGGTGTGTAACATGATTGGCTGTAAAAGGGATGTCTTAGAGAGGCTGAGTCTCTCAGAAGTAAAGATGGCCAGAGGCTCTCCAACCTGTGAAGGCTTGCGTAAAAAAATTGTGGAATACTTTAAAACAATGTTCCTCAACGTCAAATTTCAAAGGCTTTGAAGGTCTCATCATTGACAGTGCATAACATCATCAAAAGATTCAGAGAAACTGGAAAAATCTCTGTGCGTAAGGGACAAGGCCGAAGACCTTTACTGGATGCCCGTGATCTTCGGGCCCTCAGGCGCCACTGCATCACTCACCAGCATGATTCTGTCATTGACATTACTAAATGGGCCCAGGAATACTTCAAGAAACCACTGTCTGTAAACACAGTCTGCCGTGCCATCCACAGATGCCACCTAAAACTCTATCATGCAAAAAGGAAGCCATTGTTGAGCATGATCCAGAAGCGCCGCCGTGTTCTGTGGGCCAAGGCTCATTTAAACTGGACAGTAGCAAAGTGGCAAAGTGTCCTGTGGTGAGACGAGTCCAAATTTGACATTCTTGTTGGAAATCATGGGTGTCGTGTTGTCCGGGCTAAAGAGGAGAAAGACCACCCCTCCTGATATCAGCGTTCAGTTCAAAAGCCAGCATCTCTGATGGTATGGGGATGCATTAGTGCATATGGTGTGGGACACTTGCATGTTTTAAAAAGCACCATGAATGCTGAAAGGTATATAAAGGTTTTAGAGCAACATATGCTCCCCTCCAGATGACATCTATTCCAGGGAAGGCCTTGTGTATTTCAGCAGGACAATGCAAAACCAAATACTGCAGCTATTACAACAGCATGGCTTCATAGTAGAAGAGTCCGTGTGCTGAACTGGCCTGCCTGCAGTCCTGATCTTTCACCGATTGAGAACATTTGGCGCATAATTAAGCAAAAAGTCCGTCAAAGGAGACCCAAAACTCTCCAGCAGCTAGAGGCCTATATTAAACAAGAGAGGGATCAAATTCCAATGGCTAAACTCAAGAAACTTGTCTCCTCAATGCTCAGACGCCTCCACTCTGTGTTAAAAAGAAGAGGGGATGCTACACCATGGTAAACAGGCTTGAACAGGTTTGAGACCTGTAGCAGCCATCAAATTTGAAATGAGCTCATTTTGTGGATAAAATTGTAAAATTTCTAGGTTTCAACATTTGCTATGTTATCTCTGTTCTATTGTGAATAAAATACTGGCTGGTGTGATTTGAAAGTCGTGTTTCGATTTTATTCACAATTTACACTTTGTCCCAACTATTTTGGAATTGGGTTTTTAATTCACAGAACACAGCGCACCATTTCAAAAGTTACTGCGGAAACAAGTCCGGCAAATGTGTGAGCAATTCACTCTCAGGGCTACTATACACAGTTCTTAAGTCAGATTTGCTGCTTTGTCACCGTAAATCTGGGCCCATCCAATAAACTCAGAGCAGGTCTAACCTCACATATGTAACTTCAGTCGTCATAAATGCACACCTGCTCTTATTTTATGTGGCCTTGGGAACTTTTGCCATTAAAGATTTAGATTTGTTAATGCAGTTTATCATTTTTTTATAGGCCCATAACCCTTCAAACATTTCACAAGTGTTTTCTGAAAAGGGGCTAAATATGATCTGTATATCAGAAATAATGACAAAAATGCAACAACATGATCCATACACCGAATTTAATTATTTTTCTGATGCTAGCATTCACTGAAATTGCCTCTAATGAGTAGTTAAATCATTGTCGATTCCTGCTGCTCCAACCTTCGCTGTCCAGGGTGCTGAAGAAGCATCCCCGTTGTCAGGATCGCCGCTATCCGCGGTCCTGAAGCGGCACCGCCCCCCCCCGGCAGGCGCGGGAGAAGGCTGCAATTAACCGCGTGAAGCATTGCCCGCAGATTTATTAGAATCATCTGGAATGTATGATTATTCAATTCCCGTTCTCCTGTTTTTTTTTTTATAACCTCATTTTTGTTATTTCAGTCCCGCCGAGTCTTAAGTCATTTTCCTGATTCTACGCTTCGCAGTTTGCATCTAAAGTCCGCATTTGATTTTCCTACATTTAGAGTATATTCAGTTATGTTTGCCGTCAGCTGTTTATTCGGCATATTAGCGGTACGTAGGAGTAGCTTTTTTTTGTCTACTGTGGACCATCACCGTAGTTTCAGGTTCAATTTAGGTAGTTTTTGAGTGAAATTTGTTAAACTTAAGCATATCTTTGCTACTCCTCTGCTTGCTATATTCTCGTCTGCTACTCTCCAGATCCTTGGCCTTCCTAATAAACCCATTAGAGTGCAAATGGACTCTTGTCTGTTCACTGCATTTGGGTCCAATACTCAAGTACCTGTCACCTGTGAGCTTCTTGTTAACATCTGTGACACAAGTTTACGATGTACATTGTTTTCGCAATAAAAATATTCCAAGTCTAGATTGTTTGCATTTTTCGGAGATTGAATGCATAATCAATTGAATTTTGAAGACATATAATCAAAACATTTTTTCCAAGGAAATCAAATGCTAAAATCTCAGGTCATCCCCCCACCTAGTTACCTCTGTACAACTGCCTCAGGAGCATTCACATTCAGGGTCATGCCCTCAATTTGCAAATGCTCCAACATGGCAGAGAGAAGCAGTCAATACTGGCTCTGCTTGTTAGATTGCAAATTTTTAGTTTAAGAAAGCTAAAAGTAAACACACTTCTCCACCTCCACAGAAATCCCTTTTCTCATAAGTGTCTCTGTTATTTACTGTTCTGCTTGAAAGTATATGAACCTCCAGACACCTTTCAACTAGGAACACAATGGTGGCACAAGTGCTGGATCATCACAGATACAGAAATGTGGTAAAAATAGTTCTGGACACTAGCAAGGTGAAATTCAGCTTTGAGGACAAATACGTAGTCCATTTTACCCTGGCCTTTAAGTGCACTAGGATATGGTCAAAGGGCGCAGCCCAATGGCCTAAGCCCCATGTTCCCTAGCTGGGACCTGACTGGGAGATGGTGGCCAAAGAGGAGGGTTTAAACCTCTTATCCACAGAGTACTTCCCATTGAAAGGAAGGAAAAGCGAGGCAGAGAGCAACGCCTGGGTATTGCAGTTCACAGGGGCTAACAGTTGGCTAACACTGGGTGGCTATCGGATATAATCTCTGTCAATTCTTAAAGCAATATGAGACCGTTACCTTGACATGTTGGGTCAGCAAGTGAACAATTACCACATAAAAGCGCTAGTCTTACATGAATGTGAGAAACACCATCTGGAGTCTGACTGGGACGAAAGCTGACTGGGCAATTGAATGAATGAGATATTATTGCAACTTTCTTGTCAGCAGAACAGACGGTACCTGCACCATGTTTTGCCTAATTTAAACCATTTTCGGGGAGAACCAAGTCCAGCACTTGAGAACACTGCCAAACACACTTTGCAATTGGCATAAAAAATTCTTACCAACCCAAAGACCTTGAAGAAAATATGAGGCACAATTACACCCATACTTCTCCTTCAAGGGCAACACAAACCCTGAGTAGTTTTCAGAGGCAGCACTGTTCTTTGAAAACTTTAACTGTATAGATAAGTTCTGCAATTGCTTTTAGCCTTAATCGACCCCACTAAGAGTGGAGCTACCGCACTGTTAAATGAGTTACGCCAGGCAGTGACTGCTTTAATTACAATACTTTATTACAACGAGAGCTTTTATATTATGTGTCCAGAAAGAATATATGACCTTTGTGTCAAACTGAGAATAGGATTTCAAATGCATTCAATATTTCCGAGGCCCTTAACACTCCATCTCATTCATTAGCTTCTTCTGTAAAAATATAGCAGAAAGCTAGTTTCTACACTTTAATACAGCACACACAAATTCATGGGTATTTGCAAGAACTGATTTATACCGACTTCAAAATTGCGCCAATTTAATTGGATAGGAGAGTTCTGTCAGCCTGTCTGTTCTCTCTAAACTACAGTGATGTTTATCCCTATAAAGTGTCTGTGACGACAAAGTTGATACTTGATAGTAATGTGAAACATTGCAGGCCTACATAGCCTATTTTTCAAATGTGTATTTGATTTCCTAAGGTTGCTTGGTAAAACAGGCCAACACAACATGTTGCCGAAAACTGCATTTGAAATGCGCAAGCCTAACAATTTATCATACCAACACTGGTTTACTGAGGCCAAAATTAATATTTGAGATGTAAATCAGATTATTTTTATTCTGCAATTTAATGTGGTGATAATATGGAGCTGATTATTCTGAGATGATATAAATCATTTCAATACCCTAAGAATAAAAAAAAAAAAAATTACAAATTTCGAAAGATAATAAGCTATCGGTCCGTGAAAGCGACATCAAGCGGATGTCTTTTAATCCTAAAAAAGTTTAAAGGTAGTAATGTTGTTTTCTTCTGGAAGCGTGATCAAAATAATAAACAAGAAGGCTGTTCTTCCGCTGAGCTGCCAAGTGAGGTCAAAGATAATCCCACTCTGACGTTAATGTGTCAATTAAAATGCATTGTATTGTTTAAAACAGAAATAGGCTACAAAATGAAACTGAAATGAGCAGTATACTTTGTTCTATAGGGAGATACGTTCATGCCAAATAAAACTTACTTTGGCGTCAAGTTTTTTGAAAGTGGGATCATCTTCATCCACCTCAAAATAGATCTCGGTAGTGGTGATGGAGAGGGTTCCACGAGCCACGACAACAGGGGCCACGAGCTGAGCAGGGGTGCTCAAAACCACTGGACCTGAAAAGTGACAAACAACGCAAGAGAATAAACCTCTGGAATTTCCTTTTGAAACTAATCAGATGCGAGCTTCTGATTGGTTAATAGATTCGTTGAAATGGTTTAGAGGAATCATCAAGGACAATTAGGCAACTGTACGCCTATAGCTTTCATACGATAGAAGAAGAAAAAAAAATCACGTACAAGCAAATATACGACCACTCAAATTTTATTTCACAAAATTGTTCCAGACAAAAAAAAAAGGTCTAGGCCTCCTTTCACTCCTTTGTGTAAAATAGTCATACTTACCGTGCAAGGATTTGAGAAAAGCATTTTTTTTTCTACCAATAAACACATCTAACTAAAAGTTGAAAAGCAGGGGAAATATTTTAATACATATTTCAGTCCTCTGTATCATATCTACACGGCATCCAGGAAAATGACTCCTCAATCAACAAAGAATTTAGAACAGTCACCTGATGGTGACTAATGCCATCAACAAACAAATGCAATAAACCAAAAAAGCACCTTAATTCATTCATAAACCTCCCCAAATCACACTCTGATCATTCAAAAAAAAAAAAATAAATAAATAAATAAATAAATAAAACTAGTCTTCATTGAGCAATCAAATGGTTGGGCTGCAACCTACCTGAATAAATATTATTTTATATAACCTACCTGAATAAATATTATTCCTCAATGAATAATGCTTACGAGGGGAAATTGTTATATGAAGTCCCTCCGCCCTATTTAAGTTGAATAATAGTGGCGGTGTGCTCACACCTTGGTAAACATTATTCAAAAAAAAAGAAATGAATAGTCATGATAATGTGAATGATAAACAATTGTTTTCATTTTGAGTATTTGTTTAATTATGTATATTTTAGACATGTTACAACCATCCCTGCACACTGGCACATAAGTAACAGTAGACTGACTATTTAAATCAATATTACAGCCGGTACAAATTTTTTAAAACCACTTACACATTGTGTCAACTACTGAAACATTGTTTCAGTAGTTGACACGCTCAAGTTTATAATATAGCAAATTGGCGATTCCAGTTTTTGATACGTTGACAAAATCGCAAAATGTGTTACACAACTGTCCTGTTCTCCCTAAATACCGAATGACACACAAACGCAGAGCTTACACTGCAGAACTCCATATTCCAGCAATTTCCTTGCAAGAGTCACTGTCTTTAAACACAGGCGGCCTGCAATTGACTCCTTTATATAAACAGCAGCACACTCTTCCCATAAAATGTCTGTTTCATCTATCCATCCTTATGCTGTGATCTCTCCCTCACTTCAGATTCAAATTAGCTTTATTAACATGACCAAACATCTGCATATTGTACTGCCAAAGTAACTGTTTCATAAAATAACAACAGTAGCAACAATAAATATGACAAATAATAGTGCCTACTTATAGTCCATCAGTAATGGAAACAAATAAATAAAATAAATATTAATAAGTAAATAAAAAGTAATCAATCAGGTTCTGTTCTCATACACTGGTCTAAAGTAAATTAAGCAATACAGTGTGCAATGGTCTTTCCAGCTCTTACCGGCCCTGTGCAACCTGCACATTCAGTTTCCTAATCTGCTGATATTAAATGTGGAGGAGCACAGAACCCCTAGTGGCCATAGTGTGAAAATGCAGCACTGACACACAAAATCTCAATGACAGTTAGTTTTTTATGTCCGTCATTTTTAATATGAATGGCCATCTCAATCCTCTCAGAATCAAAATATTAAGAGTCTCCTTGAACTTAGTCATCCATCTTGCTTCATGGGGGAAAATTATGAAAATGCAATTACACTGTCTCCACCAAACACAGTAATGCTAATGTAACAATAGTTGGCAGTTCCTGAACACAAAATTAGAATTGTTGATAAATAAATAAATAAATAAATAAATAAATAAATAAATAAATAACTCACAAGGATTAACTGTCATAGCATGTGATGAGAAACCAGCAGTGATCAGAGAGTTATTCTAGGGCAGTGGTTTCAATTGCACTGTTTTTAGTCAATCATGCTGAGAAGCAAATATTAACCTTTAAGATTAATGCCTTCATCAAATATAGGCTTTATTACTTGCATGGGCTTGAACAGATTAATAAAAACAGTATCATCCTTAATCTTCACCAAAATCATTACTTGATCAAAGGCGAAATGGCAAGTCTGGAACACTATAGCATCAGAAATCAGGGAGTTTATGAAATTAGTCTCCAACACATCTATAATATGCTGTTCATTGACAGTGATTGAACTCATGTTAGTTTTAGCCAAACTTTGGTCTGGTCTGGCCAAAAGATTGAGCCTCATCCAGTGTTAGTTATTACAGAGGTGACAATAAAACACAGAACTTGCCTCTGGAGATAAATACCCGAGGAAGGAAACGCACTGCAAACAGAAGTGAAACACCATTACTGATGAACCGCTGAGGAGGGAGATATGGAGGCATATTCATTTGCACATGACCGACTGCCACAGAAACGTACACTAAGTACAGGCTTCTCCGTGCGTCAGACTGACTCAGAGTGAGTTAAGAGCCATGATGACAAATCTGTTCTGTACCCAAGCAGATCAGGGAGACACTGTCTACTGAAGATAGAAAGAGCCAAAAAATAAAAACAAAAAAAAAAAAAAACTTTTGAGCTCATTTTCTTCCTCTATATTACGGGCAACAAATTGATAAAACATAACTTTATTACTGCATTTAGATCACATTGATGCAATACCTTTAATTATTTATTTGTTTCACTTTTTACAATGTCCACTATTGGAGACCTAACTACACTTTGGTCCCAGATTCTAATATTCTGTTGTAGGGCCTTTATTATCAACATGTTGTTAAAAGCAAATTGCAAAACTTGCAATGTCAAACTGAACTAAGGTTTAGGTGATTTCAACCATGACAACACATGCACTATTCAAATTAAAATAATAAACACCCATGGCTGAAGTAAAGTGGATTGTCCATAGGAAGTCACAGTAATTACATAATAAGGCCACAGTCTTTTGAGTTCTGCTGGGCCAACAGCTGCATGAAATAACTCAGAGGTTGAATGTGACCATAGTGCTGTGAGAATGAGGGCACAGTGACCCCAACTGACCCAACGGAGTTCAGGATAAATACTGTGGTCACACAAAGAAACTGATTATCAATGTATATCAGTGCACTCGGGAGGCATAGGTGTGTCAGTGGGTGTAGTCTGGGAGGCACATGTGTGTCAGGGGGTGTGGTCAGGGAGGCATAGGTGTGTCAGTGGGAGTGGTCTGGGAGGCATATGTATGTTAATGGCTGTGGTCAGGGAGGCATAGTGTGTCAGTGGGTGTGGTCAGGGAGGCATAGGTGTGTCTGTGGGTGTGGCCTGGGAGGCATAGGTGTGTCTGTGAGTGTGGTCTGGGAGGCTTGTACATGTGAATAGGTGCAGACTGGGAGCAGCAGATATGTCTGTGGGAGGGGTCAGGGCTCAGGTATGCATTCATTAGCTCATTCTCTCACCAGCCAGGTTGTCAATCTCCTTCTCCTGCAGCAGGCTGACCGCATCATCGTCTCCCTCCAACATCAGCTCTGTCTCTGGGCTCTGATTGGCCACTGCCTGGCTACGGAACAACTTCTTTGGCTTCACACCCTCATCTTCCTCAGAGCCTGACCAGAGCAGAGGGGAGAAGTCATTTGTTTAATTGACAAAATAGTACGTTAAAAAGCAAAAAACAAAAAGTAATATGTGAATCACTGTAACCAGTTGGACTCGTGCTCAGATTGTGTAGAATAAACACCACACAATTGAATCTGTATATATTATTGGAAAGGTCCTTTGGAGACAAAATTTCTCATATTCTCTATAATATAGAAAAACGGTTATGAATAATGATAATGCTTCATGAACTAACTTCACTATTGGTTAATTTATCCCATCTCTGTTAGAGATGGACATCTGAGAATCACGGGTAATTATCTATGAAAGCTGGAAGCCATGTTGACCCACTGTGCTTGGGTCTGAGTGCTCACTTTGAGCAGATGGCCCAAAGGCTTTATACAGCATGCATAATGCCTTCATAAATGGGTCATAATGTCTTCTTAAATCATACATATGCAAATGTCATGTTATGTAAAGGGTGAAATAACACATCCATATTCAGCATGTGATGCCATATGTGATAGAACTGACAATGTCATTTAGCTAGTGGCTAAATGCTTATAAAGGGTAGCATTGTCAGTTAAGTGGCCTTGTCATTATCACATCTGGCATCACATGCTGAATAAGGATGTGTTATTTCACCTTTTACAAAGCATGATATTTGCTCATGTATGATTTATGAGGACATTATGTCTCATTTATGAAGGCATTATACATGCTGTATAAAGCCTTTATGATCAACACTTCATCTAAAGTGTGACCAAAGTGGATTATCTCAACTTTGTGGGGCAACCATGTCCTCTGCATTTGACCCGTCCTAGTCACTCAGAAACAGTGGGCAGAGGCAGAGTTGTTCCTATAGGGGAGCGCATAGGTGAACCAATGAATGAATGGTTTGGGTTGATCTCAAAATCTGGTTATAACCCAGGAAAATTAGAGTCTGTGATAACAGTGCTGTAACAGCTGAAGTCAACCACTGTACCAATCAACAGACTAGGCTCTCCACAGAACATTACAGTCATCAACAGATTGTAATTCACAAAATTCTAATTGAAATGAGCCCATTTTCTCATTGGTAATGAAAGCACTTCCTGGCTTGAATCTATTCCAATCAAAAAGACTAATGGCACATTCCAAATGTTTCATTTTTTTTTAATTTAAAAACTTATTTAATGCTTTGGGCTCTTATTAATTGCGGCATACCTTGATCAATTTCCAGCTCAGGTACAAGAAAATAAGAAAGAACGGGTTTAAAAAATAAGTGAACCCAGCTCCACCTGAGGGGCGCGGTTACTGACCGTATTCCTCCAGTGTCTTGAGTCCTATGTCCAGGTGGGTGGAGCCAAAGGCATTGCGCACGAATCTCCGCCTCCTTCGCAGGTCGTCCTCCCAGTAATCCAGGCGCCAGAAGTCATGCAGCTGGCTGTAGAGAGGTCAGAGGTCACAGAGGACCAATCAGAATTTGTTAATGTCATGTGACCCAGAGCCATGTAGAGAGAGAGTTGCGTCAACTCCGTTCACTCCAATGGACCACTTTTTTACAGCAATGGCGGGTCGTGGAGTCTCTCAATAGTTCCCGGAAGTTAGCGACAAGACTAGTCCAGCAGCTGAGCTGAAGCGGAATGGACCGTTCGTGATGATCTTTCAAAAGGTAAGACATTTAAAGAATTACACTGTATATTGTCAGCACATCTAAATTAAAGGTAAACACACATAATAGTAAAGCGTTTTACTGGATTTTATTTACCAACAAATTTGGCTACGATATTAGCTAGGTAGTGCCATTTCATCCAAACCATGAGCAGCAGCATACTTGTGAGCTCCATCCTCTCAGTGCCATTTCATTAGAGGGGGAAAAAAATGCTTCTTAAAAGTGATTTTTTTTTTTTTTTTTTTTGTGGGGTGGGGGAGTGAAATGTTGGAGAAGTAATGTACATATAACATCAGACTCATTATAGTAGTGGATGTGGTGAAGTGAGATTTTCTTTGAGAACAAGGTAGCTAACGTTAGCTGGTGTAATAAAGTTAACATTACAGAATAATAAAGAAGAGCCATCGTTTGCTGTGATACATCGCTATTAATATTGATTGTGGGAGCTTTTTTTTTTTTTTAACTTCTATTCAGTAAACTTAGACGTGATCTCTTGTTGGAGTGTTTTAGAATTTGTGATTCTGTTGATCATTACTTGTCAATATTATGTTGCTGCTCAGCTAATTTTGGATTGATGATTAAGGGAGAGGGAGGCTGGAGGACCATATAGAAGATTGAAAACAGAACGTACTGGCCAAGTAGCCTTCTATGCTTAATTTTCCAAAATGTTTGGCCTATGTGGGGAATCATACTGAATAGTAAAAATATTGAGCAGTACTGTATTTCTTGTCTGAAAGACTGCAAAGAACATGATCCAACTTTATGCTAATTCCTGTTACATCTGTAACTGATGCCATTTGCCATGCTTTAAACATCAGCAGCGAAAGCTGTTGATCACAACTACTTGAGTTCCATAACCTAAGTAGGGAAACAAAGACCACACCTCATCTCTCAGCACAATTTCCCATCCAAGCCTATATAGTTGTCTAAAACTTTTCCTGTCTTTTTCTCCCCCTCTCTCTCTTTCAGCTGAAGAGCTGCAGGCGATTCAATAAGAGGCAGAGAAACCCCTGCAATGAGACCGACAACACTCACCCTGCACCCGGAGTCTTAACTCCCTAAGCTGTGCAAGCCTTTCCCTGTTCCTTACTTTTAATAAACTGGACAAAAAGCTTCCAAATCGTGTGGTCTTTGGCTGTGCAAAAAGTGCAAGTGCAGTGTTTGAATATGATCACCTCATATGTTTGTTGTAATTTTTAATGTTTGTTTGATTTCTCCTGCTGAATTGAGCCCACAATTTTTTTTTTTTTTCTCCACGTCACTGGAGAAACCGTACATTTGTACTCAACCTCCCAGCGATTGGAGCATCCCCACGCAACACAGCAAACCATGGTAGAGATTATATACAAAAACAACATGGAGGAGAGGGCACAGACAAACTGCTTCACATGCTATTCATGTTTCTGAGTTTATTCAAGATTTCTTTTCATGAAGTCATTGTAGTAAATAAATGCAAAATAAAAAGACATACATAAAATGTATGTATATAACAAGAAACATTTGTGTTTTAATGTGTCTTGTTCTGTCTGTATGTATAGTGTTTAATGAGCCCTCCCTAAAAATATTACTGTACAAGCCTAGATAAATTTATACCTTCTGCATGCAAAAAGTCGATGAAAAAGTTATTTTGAACTTATCATTACTAAACACCAATACATAAGTGCAGATGTACATAAAAATTATGAACAGATAAATTGTAATCATTTCCAGTGGATTTTCTAAGATGCTCACACTGAACATTAAACTGCTTTTAATAATGCAGGGACCAATTGTGCTGTCAGTTAATACTCATTGATAGTCACCTGTCAGTCCTCTGTCCTTTCTGAAAGTCATGAAGTTTACATAAGTCATTATTGAATTGATAACTTAGATCCTCCATTTTCATGGGATTATTAAAACCCCAAACAAATAAAGAAATGGTAGAAAATTAAACAGAATTTTGAAGCGTTCCTTCCCCTCCTCTGCATAATAAACATTAGGATGGGAGTAAACAGGCATTATAGTCAAAAGCAAAAACAAACCAAGAATTCAAAGCAATCGACAACAGGAACACGCGCTTTAAAATGACCAAAACTCGTTTTCGTCATTTTAGTTATTTTAATAATTCTAACCCTGCTGAAAAAAGTCAGAGAAACCATTAGACAACCTTTAGGCATATTCTATTGATTTCTAATGGTTCCTGCTGGTTTTGTAATGGTTTCTAATGGCTACTTATGTTTTCCTAATGGTTTGGTTTGTTTTTCTAATGGGATTCTATTATCTCCTACACAAATCTACAGGACTTTAACTGGTCCCTACAAATGGTTCCTACAGGAGTCTAATGGTTCCTACAGGAGTCTTAATGGTTCCTACAGGCGTTTCTATACCAGTCTAATGGTCACTATACAGTGGTCTAGTGGTCAATACAGGGTGTAGTGGTCTCTAATGGTTCCTAATGTGATGGAGGAACACAGATGTTGTAGCCTTCTTTGGCGATCACATATGTGTGATTTCTAGTGGGTCCTTGTGTAGGCTATACAGTATGTTTGTAGATTGCAGTGTTCAGTGATTTCATTTAATACATTCCAAGATCACCTTTGGCCTTTTGCGATTAAATTTGTGATTAAATCATATTTGGCCTTTTGTGATTAAATCATTGTTCAAGACTCATCCATCCAAAAAGAGGGAAAAGAACACAACCTGATGGTTTGATGGTTCATGTTCTGAAAAAAATTTAATTAAAATCACAAACTGCAATGAGTTGTCACGCCCCATATGTCCTGTTCCAAATTCGAAGGGGAAAATATCCGAATCCATACACAATTACACATATGTATAGACATGTCTCTGGTGCCCAGTGTTCGGACTCTGCTATAATTTCTGTTGCAGCAGTAGGTTTCTCAGTATGTTTTTCTAATAGTTTTAGATCCGAATGGGACCAGTTTTCTAATGGTTTTAGCTCCTAATGGAACCAGTAGCTTTCTAATGGTATTACATTCTAATGGAACAACTAGCTTTCTAATGGTTTTATATCCTAATGGGACCAGTAGGTTCCTAATGGTTTTACATCCTAATGGAACCAGTAGGTTCCTAATGGTTTTACATCCTAATGGGACCAGTAGGTTCCTAATGGTTTCTTCTAATGGTTCCTAATGGGGTTCCAATTCCCATTAGAAACCTAATGGTTGCTGATGGTTTTTTTCTAATGGTATTATACTGGATTTTTCAGCTAAAACCGCTCGAATACCGCATATATTGAGTGCAAATGTTCAACATTCTGCCATTAAATGTAACTTTTTCGTGGTTGTTTAACGTTGGGGTCACTTAAGTCAAACGGCAAACGTTCACTCAAGCAACTTCCTGGAACTATTCGCAGTCTCCATGAACCACGTGACGATCAAGAATTTTGGACTTCCATTGACGCGACTCTTTACATGGCTCTGATGTGGCCTGTCTACTGGTCAGGGTGCTCTGTCAGCTATCCAAGTGACCGTAACTTGTCCATTAGTTTATAGGGCAATGAATATAAACACATGTAAGGCCAGGGTAGCAGGCACACATACAATAAAGTACAGAATTTATTTCCATTCTGGTCCTCAGCTTGGATGTTAGGGGATGTCTGAGACCCGTAAAGTAGCATGGAAGGAATACAAGCATAGAGGCATAGAGGTGGAATAGAAAAGATAAGCTGATAAAGAATAAGGCAGCAGAAGGCTTTTGTATCATGTTTACCAAGTGTAGCCAGGGGACCCCATTGTATAGGCCAACTTATTGCGATAATGTGGATTGGAAACAACATCAGCCACTACTAAAAATCTCGACTTTCAAACGGTGTGTGCTTGTGTGTGAGTGTGTGTGTGTTTGTTCATTTGAGCGCATCTATGCACATGGGGGGCAAGTGTAAGTGCAATGTCTCTCCATTGTAAGGCATTTTTCCTGCACATAAAAAATAACCATTATAAAACATAATAAATATAGAGTAGCAGTAGTACATTCAGTATCTGCAATGTATACATTTATATATTCAGGAGACATAATTCATGTATGTAGCAATCAAATCGATAGTTTAAATATATGATTACATACACCTGACCAATACAAGGTTCATTCCCCACGGCCCCAGGAAATTTAGGGGAATAATGCAAACGACAGGGTGAAAATAACCATTGAGTGCTCAATGAAATGAGGATGGGCTGCATATTCCACATAGTATAGGCACTCTGTGTGTTACAGACAGGAAGGGGGGGGCAGGGAGAAGATAGACGACCTGTCCATCACAGAGAGGGAGGGTCAAAGCAAGCAGCTGCATAGCATTTTGGGGTTAACTTATCTCTCACACTCTTCGCCCCAAATTTACCAGGCAGGGCCAGGAGAATAAAGAACACAATTGAGGGCCTCCCGCAGCCACCATATTATTACATTACAGTTACTGAATAAATTAATGAATGAAGATTGCATTTATGTAGTGCCTTCCCATAGGTACTCAAAGAGGTAATCTCACCTCACTATCACCAATGTGCAGCACCTACCTGGGTGATGCACAGCGGCTATTTTGAGCCAGTGAACTCACCACACATCAGCTGGAGTGGACAAGGAGAGGACAAATTGCGTGGCCCATTAGATCAGGGGATGATTAAATGGTAAGTTGAAAGAGCCTAGATGGGAATTTAGCCAGGACACCGGGGAACCCCCTACTCTTGTCAAAGGGAGTCATGAGATGTTCAATGACCACAGTAAGTCAGTGTATCATCTCATTCAAAAGACTGCATCTCCTACCGCACAGTGTCCTCATCACTGCACCTTTGGGGTCTGTTTGACCAGAGGGAAGATCTCCACCTTCTGGCCCACCTACACTACTTACAGCAACAACTCAATATTTCCCAAATGGCCTCCATCCAAGTACTAACCAAGCCCACACCTGCTTATCTTCAGCCATTTGGCCAGAGCAGGTCGAATGGTGGTATGACTGCTGACATAATACCAGCTGACATATTATTTACCTGATGCTTTCATCAAATACAGCAAACGCGGAGCAATTAAGAGAATTAGTTCCCTCACTGAACACTATTACCCATTACTCTTGCTCTCTGGCCCTGGTACCCTTTCCCCCTGCATTCACTGCAGTCCATATTTAGTTGGGCAATGACAGAAAAATCATCTGTGATTCTTACATGGATCATGAGATATAGAGGCAAGTAGCAGCAAAATCAAGGCTGACAGTCACAAAATTTGCCTCATATGTACTGAGGCGAATCCAACAAGCAGGACTATGCAAAAAAGCAAAAACTGTATCAGAATTCAAATACTTATGAAATTCACCACATTGTACGTGGCACCAAAGAGACATGAAGAGCATGTACTCTGTTAGTTTTGATTTAACACTGTACATTTTCCTGCACACAGTTCCTCCCACCATTACATTGCAATCGCGAGACAGGAAGTTAAGTAATCTGATAAATTATGCAGAAGGATGATAAAACCCACTTACATCACAACCTTCAACCTCCCCACCTCACTCGCAGCGTTTCCAGGCAACAATCACGCATTGAGTGGCTGCACACAGAAAAGGCCTGGCCTCACACGTCACCCGTGTTAACGATTCGGCTCAAGCCAGAACTTTGGGCCGCTTCAGTGAGTAATTAACCTCTGAGCGCGGCCACGGAGAAGACGACAGCGAGGAGTCACATACAGACTCATCGACTCAGAAAATATCAATGCCAGGGTCATCCAGGCCCGTACAAAAGCTTTAGCTAATGTGGGGACGTCATGCTAATGGAGAGAGAAAAACACTAACTTTGACCTCTCAGTACTTACAGGCCTAACTTAGAATAAATATTCACCGACACAATTTAAGCTCGGCCCTGGACAAAACCCTGGAATCTGAATTCAAAATACACCAGGCTCAGTGTCCTTCTCTGAAACTGGCTTGAGGCGTTTCCTCAGAATCGTCCACAGTCAGTGACAAAAAAGTTTCACGTTTTATGATATGTGGCAAAAAAAGCCCATTAATAAAACTGTCTGACAAAGTACAAAAACAAACAAAAAGAGCACATGCACATGTTAGATAGTAAGGATGGTATAACTGAAACATCTTGACTTTGAAGGTCTTTCCAAGCCTTGATTTAGCAGAAATAATTTTGGCTTCATTGATTAATATGTTTTCGGAATTATAGAGCATGTGTGACTGCAGAATAAAAAGAAAACAACAGAGGAAGCCAGTAGCTTTTCTATGCGGGTCAGTGTGTGCAGGGCATCAGGAGAAAGACCATCAGAAGTACAGATCTTAGATGCTGACCAATGAGAAAAAGGGTAACAAATTTCAACTTGAAGGACAGTGGAAGTCTAATCATAAACAATGCTAGAACTGCTTTCAGATCACAACTACTGGGAAACTTGATGTGAGATCACAACCACTGGGGAAACGCATATCGAATCAGAACCAATCAGGAAATGAGCAGCAAATCACAATTAGGGAGAAAACGGATCTTAGCTCAAAATCCAGTGAGAGATGCGTCTCATCACAACCAACAAAAACACCCAACTTCAGCCCAAATCCAAACAGAAAACAGCCATCAGGTCATGACTCCCCCTCTGGTCTCCACTTCACCACACACACATTTAAGAGGCATTCTATTTGCTTAAGAGACACAATCCCAAAGCCAGGCCACACAACAGAAGAGGATGAAGTCATATGAAAAGTGAAAAAGACCCAATTATTTCCCAGTCAATGGCACAACTAGAAGGATTATTATGACAAATGGGGGTAATTTGCAGGCAAGCACTTATGTGGGCACAGCAAGGCTGGGTTATTGTCAGCGAGACGCTGGCGCTCTGATGTCTACTTGGCTGAGGGGCTTTCCACCATTACATCATCATAACAACGCACAACGGCTCAAATTAAATGAATGAGTTACTCAAATAAAAAGGTACAGCAATTCAATGTACATCATTCACAGAATAATCATATACTTACAGATTACTGTTTATTTGGACTTCATGAAATTTCATCCAAAATGGACAGATTTTGTTTTGGAATCAAACTCTTGTAAAGCAGGTCTGGACTACATTCTGCAGCCATTATCCAGCCTTGATCTCCAAAGGCTGAGTATCGACGAAGGGATTCAAAATTCAAGCTCATTGCTGACTCCTCCTGGTTTCTCTCCATTTTAACCCCCCCAGGCAGTTCACAGAATTTCCTGAGTGAACCAACTTCAGCACTATGCTCAAAACACTCAAAACAAGGACCCAAACTCCTCATAAGGCTTTATGATGTGCATCATTATGCCAGCCAAAGAAGTCCTGTAAAAAGCCTGAGCCACTGAATTTACAGTATTAATCTGATGTCAAAATTATTTCAGGTCTGATTAATGCCTGGAATAATCATAGTAATGATTGAATTAGTAAAAGGCCATAATCAAACACACAGGAAAAGTTCAAGTAGCTGGGTGAGAGTAATGTTAGGCATACACAACAAGATTTTTCATCACAATTTCCCAGTTTCCTATGTCTAACAATCTTCAGCCATTGAATGACTGCTGATCGCATCTGCTTCCAGTGGCTGTTCAATGGTCAGATATTCAATCGTATGGATATTATCAGTCCAACATCAAACTAATTTGATTTTAGTACTGGTCTTCCAGCAGGGCTTGCATAATGAGTGACACCCTGGACCACAGCCTGTGACTAAGCACATAGGTGAAGCCATTCTAGAAGTATCAGTGATTTTCAGTACAAATGGTCAAGAAATATGAGGTGCACTCCATCAATACAATTTTGAATTTTGTAAGGATGCTGAAAGTAGAGTCAACCCAAGGCCACAGGAGCTAGACCTGTGAAAATGTAGTATATTCAGTCAGAGCCCGACTTGCAGCTTTTTAAATTAACTGCTTGAATGGGTCCTTCAGAGCAGATAATTGGCACAGGCAGTGCTGAGGTCAACTATTACCCTGACTCCATTCCCAAGGGGAGCTGTAAAGAGGGTCAAATAAAGAACATGTAAAGACCGAATTACAGGGAAGGAGAGAATCTGAATATGGATACCCACCCTTTAGCACTACATCTGCTATACAATTTCATTCATCCAACACGAGTTCAGACAGACCAAAGAGCCATTGATAAGGCACGTGTAGTGCTACACAGGGCTCACATAGACAGCGGCATCTACCTTTAAATCTACCTTTAAGTCACAACTGAGTACAAGCTGAACTCATAATTCACTTACTCTTCAATTTTGTCAATTCCGAATATCCATATAAAAATTTAAAAATAAGATGTTAATACTGCACATTATGTATTTCCACATAGATGATTCTTTCTTACCACTTCCTGGAAAATAATTTTACTCCATTATGACATCATTGAGTACCAGTGGGTGCGGTATTGAAAAAATAAGCCTGCCATTTACTTTTCGCTCTCCAATCGCAATCCTAATAAGGCTCAAATCTGTAGCAGTTCGGGGTGCACGTCTGCATTTAACTCCAGCAAATCAACACCCCCTTTGAAAAATTCATACAAAATATCTTTGCTAATTCAGATTCAGATTTACTCTCGCGTCATACACCCCTCTCCCCACTGCTCACCTCTGAGAGAGTGCACCCCAAGCTCCATGCTTATTGGTCAGGATGTTGAGGATCTTCTGCTTCAGCTGGTTGGCAGTCACATGGTCTCTGTGTTTGGCGGCGCTGATCAGGTGATCACACATCTTCTCCTCTTCCTTCCGGTCAGCTGCGTACTGCGCGCAGTTCGACTTGAGGGACAGAAAGACAGATGGTGAGACAGGCGGAGCGCAAAGGGAGTTATGGCACATACATTGCATAGCAGGATCACAGAGGTTGCTACAGTAGATACACCATGTAAAACACATAACAGCTCATTTCATTTCAGCACATGATCGACATGGGAGAAAGGTTCCGCATTTGTAAACATCAGAAGCATAGTTTATGTACTTAAAAAGTCTCTACTCAAATGAAACGCTCTGCTGTCAAGCAAACAAGTCCACACTATTTTGGAACTTGTGAGGTGAGAGGAAGAATCAAATTTAGCAAAGATAAGGCTTAATAAAAGACTTATCACAAGTAACTAACCCATGTTTCTAGCGGCAGGTAATTCTTTAAGTGTTTAAAATACCTGAAACCCATTGAGTCATTACTGAGCCACTAACTGAGTCACCACTGAGCCTCTGAATTATCAGCTGTCCAAGACACCTCATCACATACTAATAACAGCACTTGGGTGTCAACAAAGGTTAGAGGAGGTGAGTGCACCACTGATAGACAATGACTGCAAATGAAAGGCTATGGAGGCACTACGGGCGCATTATAGCAAATGAAATAAGGTGAAATTGGAATCGTAGCACAGCATGTAATTGCAGAGCACTGCTGAAGCTTATTTTAGCAAAAGCATAATTCTCAAGAGCCTCATTCAGGTCACCTCAAAGCAAGGTAAACCTGTGCAAAGTACCAGACATCCTGCATTCAGCCAAAATGACATTTCCTCAGCCTTCAGCTAAAAATGGATTCGCTAAATATGTAATGAGTTAAAATTCAAAATCCATCACTAGCTGGCTGCTAATGTCATGTACAAATTTGCAATGAAATTCTGATGTGACTGAAACAAACAAGTTAAAACATGGATTAAATTAAATTATCCATCAAAAGTTTGACAAACACTGCCTAATACTCAAAACTGAAAAGGAAAAAAAATTTTTGGCCCAGTACCAAAACGACAAGAAAAGTCTAATACCTGCACTTGAATGCTCAGGCCCATTACTTTAAACTAATATGGGAATGAGTGACACTGTGCTCACAGTTTTAACCATGTATGCACATACAGCCAACAGTATTTTTTAAAGAAAGATTAAAGAAATTATTTATATGAGAGACTCTCTCGAACCATGGCTGTTAGATAACATTCAATGCAGTAACATTATTGAGCATTTGGCTATTGATTGACATTCTTTTATTATTTTACATCTTTGTGCTATTTTAGCTTGTTTTAACTTTACTTTTGTTTTTATTATTACTGTAAAACTGTACATTTAGTACGAATAAAATATTATATAGTATTTTTTAACACTTCAGTCACGCGTTTGCTCATGCTTAAGTGAAATACACTAAGTGTTAACCTAAAATGGCAGAAGGTAAGACACAAATAGTGGGAAGGCAAAAGGGATATTTTATTTCAAAGGATAGTTGCCCAAATTTTAGAGTTCATAATGAAGTCTTAATGGCTAACATAAACAGTTAAATGAATTGCCTCCACTTCTTAACAAGCAAAGCAAACCCAAGCTAATTTGAGCCAATTAGACAGGAAAATCAACATGAAGTATCCTACAAGTGCAGCACATCCAAGGAGAATGGATGTGAATTCTCAAAACCAGCAGACTGTCCTTATCAAAGGAAAATGCGGTGAATATATTCAAGCAGTTCTTATGACAAAACAAGGTGCCTATTTTGATGGTTCCAAGCTATCTATATATTTTGAATTAAATGGCTTGAAAGCTGAAGGTGTAATAGAACTGGAGGGCAGTGCATATACACATATGTATTTGTAGAATTTAGTAGATGGGGCCAATAGTGCCTTGAATTCACAGGATAAGAGACGTAAGCAGTGATAGGAGATATCTCCGCTGAGGAGTGCAGCATATTCTCTCAGATGAAAGCAGCCATACCTCAAACTCAGCATGTTTGTGCACATCTTCGGCCCTCTGCCTGTTGAGAATGAACTCAGCCTCGTTGGCGACTCGTACGATGTGGTCCTTCATGGCATGACACAGCAGCCTACAGACAGCAGAGACACATGATCAGGCAACCAATCAGAGTCTGAGAAAACAAGAGCTACAAGTGCAGTGAGTGAAACCATGGTCATACAACCATATAGTTTATTTTGATGTAATCTTCACTATAGTTTATTTTGATGTATTCCACGCCAAGGTGGCAATATGTTTTAGAGCCTAGAGGACAAAGGCTTCAGTTGGGCCAAGTACGAAGTTTTCACTGTTATCAGTAAGACTGAAGCATTATGGCTAATAATTACCTCTGCCAACCTATAATGTTAGGTTATGCATTCACATGTATCTGTTTGTTTTTTTGTCCACAGAATATCTCTAAAATTTCTCCATCAATTTCAATGAAATTTTGTAAAAGTGAAGTCCATGGCTGAAGGAGCCATTGATTACATTTTGACTGCGATCCACATCACCATCTGAATCCAGAATTTTTATGAAGGATTCTTCTCTATTCCTTTATAAAAATATTGGAATAAATGTAATACATCTTCATATCCTTTAGATGGTAGTAAAGTTCCAAATGCGTTAGCGGAGGTATGTGCTCTCTGAATGCTTTTTGGTTACAGAGTTATAATTAGAAACTGCACCGATTACCTTCCCTCATTGATGAGCTCAATAAAGGCCAAACCAGCATTCTTCTGGATAGAGTTCTGCCACTCCTGAAAAAAAAAAAACACACGGAGATTTACGGTATACAGTAAAACTTTAGCACATACTGAGGGATATACAAAACAAGAGAGCACTGTAAAATCAGCAGCATAACTTCAGCTCAAAAACAGTCCAAAAGGAATGATGTTAGAGTGCAAGTGGTGACTCAACTCCAAACATGTCTCTGTTAGAACAGTGAACATAAGTGAAATATGCTGTAAGATGTGAAAGGTCTCAGACGCAGAATTTTCCAATGTGACACCAAATTTACTCCATTTTGTCAGAGCAAATAAGGTCATCAAGGGCATTTTCCTGAGGTGAATCTCACAAAGAGTACAGCAGATGCGTCCAAGTATGAACAGTATATCAATACTCATCTAGTGCATTCAACAAAAACAACTCATCCAGTTTTTTATTAGGCAACAACAAAAATCACTGTTTTAGTCAAATGGACCTTTCTGGCGGCAGTTTATGAATATTAATTTTCATTACACTGTCTGCATGGGTGAGGAAAATCACAGATGTATCAAAACCAGTCCTCTGGCAGGACAGGTACAATTATATGACAAATTAGTGAACAAATACAAATCAAAGCTTGAGCCATTCGCAACATGACTGGGTAGAATTTCCAGACCATAAGCAAGCTCATAGATGAATGATATTGAAAACAAGTGTTGCCACTAAACGTAGCCATGTCCCCCGCCAGGGCACGGAAATCGACTGGGGTCGGCGTATCACACTAATACACATTGAAGCCAAAGATGAATGAAATCGGTCAAACCGTTCTTGAGATATCGCGTTCACAACAAACGGACGTGACAGACGGATGGACGGACGGATGGAGCTGAATACTATGTCCCCGCTCCGCTCGCTACCGCGGCGGCATGGGACAATTAGCAGAAATGCACGGATTTGCATGACTGGTAAGAATCCAACATGAGCCCTGCATCATCTGAGCCCCGAATCACTGCGTTTGAATGAACTTGATGGATACCTGAAAGGTGTTTTATTTCTAATTTGGATCCCCGTACTAAAAAAATAAATTCTAACTTGGGTCCTGGTACTAACAAGGGTAAACATCAGTGGTCCAGAACCACTGCAGGTCTACTGGTGGCATTGGTGGACAGGACAGCTTTTCTAATGACAGGCCTCTCTCATGAAGGTTCTGGAAGGACACTCAGTCAGGCAGCTCTAGTTACACTCCCTTCCCATCCCGATCAATATTCCGGGCTAAGTGTCATCCCAGGAGCCTCTAATGGCCGGGAACCGCAGATCTGGAGAAATGCGATCCTCAGGAAGAGAGGGAGAGGCCATTAAACAAGAGTAGGAGAGAAGGAGAGAGAGAGAGAGAGAGAGGGGACAGAGAGAGGAGGACTGATGCAGGAGAGATGCAATATAAACTCCAGAAGTCAGGGAAAAAGAGTAGGGTAAGTCACTTCAGAAAAGAAGAGAGAAGAAGAGATGAACAAACAGACTCTAAAGGGAGGGAAACGGTGCAAAATGCCTCAGTTATGGAAGAGTTCTGGAATATTCTTTCACCATACAGTCCCAAGGCGACTGCAACTACCAGGGCGTGTCCACGGATCTCTCCGCTGACCTCTCTTCTTTCGGACCGGGACCAAAATGCAGAGACAGCTGGTCCAATGGTTTACAAGCGGGCGAGAGACAGAAGAATGACAGAGCGCAGTGACAGGAGGTATGACTGCTGATAAATATGTTATAATATTCAATAGGCAGGACACTGAGGCTAAGAGGTCACTGATACAGGGCATTCTGAAGAGAATGCGCACTGCAGCACCATGGCAATCTCTGACTGGTGAGGGAAAACTTGCCCTAAACTAATTGTATATAATTGATACAGAAACATAAGACCATAAGGTTGCTTGCATTCTGTTTAAAAATCACCTGCTCAGAAACTTTGGTGTTTGGCAACTAATTCCATTGTATAGATGTGGATATTAACTATTATCTAATCAATGTTATGTAGGACTAGAACCCGATGAGGAGTGGGTAGGTAAATTTCTCCCTACTCTAGAACTCCATTGTTTTCAAGTACCAGTAATGATTGTGGCATCAGCCTTGAAATGTTCACTTAAGAACATAATAATCACATGATTATAATGATTTGTGATCTTTTACATACAACCAATTGGAATTTGCTTTAAACCATGATCTATGCATTGTCAACTAAATGCATATTAGTGCCGTCTTCAGTATCTACAAAGTATTCTTCAAGCATTTGGGCAGGGCGTAGTTTTCAGGGTGTGTTCAAAACTGACGCAGTGGCTCAAAATGTGGTTTTAGCAGACAGCACACGTAACTTATTCAAGACAAAGAGAACAAGGTTTTACCCATCATGCAGTGCACTAATGGATCTGCCTGTAACCCGACTCGCTCAATACAGATCTGCTCTAGTCAGCCTGAACAAGTGGCCCCAGACTGCCAGACAATCAGTGTCAGAGAATTAAAGAATCAGAGCAGCTGTGAATAGCAGAGTCAGAGAATCAGACTCAAATTATCAGAGATTTAAAGAATCGGA
Source organism: Gymnothorax javanicus (assembly GCA_029692085.1). Classification (NCBI taxonomy): domain Eukaryota; kingdom Metazoa; phylum Chordata; class Actinopteri; order Anguilliformes; family Muraenidae; genus Gymnothorax; species Gymnothorax javanicus. The sequence goes on from CM056199.1 coordinate 66,836,255, forward strand.
GAGAAGGCATCAAATGATTCAAGAGTAAAGGGAGGACGGGAGGACACTGAGGGATGATGTCACACACACACACACACACACAAAATGAATAAAGGGTGGGTGAAATATGCATTAGCTTCTGCCTTCACCTTTCCAGTCATTTTTTAATCCTTCTATTTCTAAGTCCTACTGTTCATTGTTTATTTAAAATTGTTTATTTAATTACAAAAAAAAAGTTGTAAAAAAGGTCCGAAATAAAAATCACTCATTCATTCAAACCGAGTGACCGAGGGCCTCGTCTTTGACCAACGTGCTGAGGTCAAGGGCAACCTGAAAATATGCCAACTATGAAATGATGTTTTTGCTCTCTCAATAGGGGTGCACTGTCACTCCACACCAGGGTACAGCCGCATACAACAGACCATTTCCAGAGTAGCCCGTACAAGAGCCAGCGCCAGAACAGGGAGGGCAGAGATGAGGTGTATAAGAAGTGTGGTTTTACCTGAGAGCACAGAAGCATCACCAGCTCCACCACTGAAGTGCTGGACTTCATACACACCAGACCTGCACAGGGCACAGAGCACAAACACAGTGCGCCGCAGTCAAGTGCCCCTTCTTATTTTGATTCTTCTTAACCCCTTTGCGCAGAATACTAATATCGCCAATTTTTTCTGTTGTCAGTATTTGTGTCACAGAGACTGGGGAAAATTATTCCAGTGAAGCAAGAAATTTGGATATTTATTTACATAATTATTTAGCAATTAAATTTCAGAATTTACGGACGCCGGCGTCGAAATCTGAGCAGAGGGGTTAATATTATTATTCCCATCTTTGTAGGCAACTCCTCCATTCATTTTCAAGACATCAACACCGAAACACTGACATAATATGAGGTCCAACAACAGGAAGAGAACTTGTCAGTGTTTTTTCTTTAATAATTCTCCAATAATTTCCAAGATATAGTATTTAAGAATTTCAAGGAAAAAACGTGTTTACTGGTTACTTCAGCACACTAATGAGAGTACTGTCCTGTAAAACTGAATTCTTGGTGGAGGCCGTGTCGGGCCAGTAAGCAAAAAACTACCTCAGGGAAGGAGCAATATTGCTAATGTTCCAGGACAATGAGAGGGATACTGTGCTGGAGGTGGTACAGGCAAGTCAATGGAAAATTGTTTGAGGTGAATGGCGTCATTTTGATCATGTTCACATTTGAATTGGAAGCAAAAAGGGGACATTCAGTGCAGGTGGGGGTCACATAACATTTAACTTTCCCTTATGCAGTGATGAGCATAAGGATTGGCGCTTCTCAAGAGGAAGAGAGCAGAATCCAGAAGCTTGTGTGAGATTTTGTGTGTGTGTGTGTGTGTGCATGTGTGTGTGTGCATAAGTAAGAGACATCGAGATCTGCCACGTGTTTTTGAGTGAGTGTGAGAGAGAGCAAAAGGGAGAAAACGTGAGAGCAGAAATACTGACAGCACATTACTGCCAGTCAGTTAGTCAAGATGAGGATTGACATTTCAGCATTACAAAATAACTTCACTGGAGCCACTTGAATGCATAAAAAGAAATTAAGAACAGGTCTATAGAATAGAGTAGAAAATAAACCAAATAAAATAACTATTTTCCCCAGAAAGAACAGCATAACAAATACAAATTTACAGGTTTAATGAATTTTAATTTTCATTAGACCTACATCTGGAGGTTGTCTCAGCAGTGAACAACAGAGGAGGCAGAGCAATCAACCCTTAGGGTGCTTTCACACTAGGGACTCAGGCACAGATCCGAGTACACTTGACCCCAAAGTCCAGTTTATTTGGTAAGTGTGAGCACAAGCGTACTGTGCTCGGGCATGGTATGCGAGTCCGCTTGGAAGAGGCGGTCTCGGGCACAGTTCATCCGTACTTGTACCGAATGTGAAAGCAACCGCACCTGAGCATGGAAGTTGACTGTTACCTGACGTCTGAACTATTCGGCTCTTTTGTTTTAACAAATGCAACGGCGAAAAGATTTCTCTATTTATATGAAGAAATTAAATTCTTGCTCGAAATTTGGGCAGACAAAAACATAATCACAACTCAAAAATACAGAGATTTATGGAATAATTTGTGAGTAGTTACATTCGCGTGGTTATCACAGTGCAATAGAACAGTGCCCTGACAAACTAAAGAAAACGTGGCTGCGATATCTCAAAGTATGGGACGTGGTGCGAAAGTCTAGCAGCTCAAGTGATGAAAAAGATAAATTTTTGTGGTATGAGGCAGTGGACAGTGTAATTGGCCAAAAACGCAAAGGTTTGCTTCTTCTTCTTTCTGTATATTTCCCAAATTGAAACCACCTGGGTGCATTCTGCAGCGCGCTGTATCGGAATTTTGACACATGCAAGTGTACTCGGGTACGGAACAACATTACTAGTGTGAAAGCTGAGCACCGGGGGGAGAGGTGAGGGGGGACGATCATACTGTGGCACGGTATGAAACAATCGTACCTAGTGTGAAAGCGTCCTAAGAGTAGAGAGCTGAGTATCTGCTGAGCCTGTAGAGTCTGTGGCCACAGTGTGTGGGGTTTCAGAGGGAGGGCAGGGTTAGGGTTAGGGCCTGTACCTTCTATCAGAAGCTCCTGCCCATGGCTGCCCAGCAGGGTGCGGGACAGGAAGGGAGCAAAATCCACAAAGATCTCCCTCAGCAACGGGGCCACCTTCTCCAGGGCCCGCTCCAGCTTAGTGGTGATACTGAGAGAGAGAGAGAGAGAGAGAGAGAGAGAGAGAGGATGAGTGAGAGAAAAAGGGAGAAATAGGGATGAGAGAGGAATAAGTGTGAGAGAGTAAGAGGGAGGGAGAGAGAGAGGGATGAGAGAGGAGAAGGATGGGAGAGAGAGAGATGAGAAAAGGATGGGAGAGAGAAGATGAGAGAGAATGAGATCGGGAGAGGGATGAGAGAATAGGAAGAAATGAGAGAAGGAGAGAGGGAATGAGGAACAAAAGTATAAGAGAGGGAGATGGTTGAGAAAAAATGGGGAAAGATGGACATGAGAGGGGGGATGGGGAGGGAAAGAGAGAATGAGAAAAAGTGTGAAAGGAGGGAGAGGGGACAGAGAGAAAATGGGGAGATGGATAGAATGAGAGGGGGAAGGGAAGAGATGAAGGAGAGAGACAGAAAAGAGGGCATAAAAGCAAAAAAAAGGGTAGAGGAAGAAACATTGGAAAGAAAGATATAGGGAGAGACAGGAGGGAAATGGGAAGGTATGAAGGGGGAGAGAGGGAAAAAAGATGTCAAGATGAAGGAGAGATAGTGGAGAAAGACGGCATGAAGGAGAAAGAATGATAAGTTGAGCAGGAATATAAGAGGACAGAGAGAAGAGAAGAGACAGAGAGGGGACAGATAAAGAAAAGGAAGGGGAGAGCGAGGGAGAGGGCAGTAAATGAGATGAGCAGTGCTGAAACAACAGGAGAGAGGTCTATAGTGACAGCGCAATAGATCTGATCAGAGGTGAACAGCCTCAGTCAGACTGTGGTAACAGTCAGCAGGAGTGAGAGAGTCTCTCAGTATCTCAGTCTCACACACTCAGGGGGGCTAAATTAATGAAATCACTAATTACTGCACAATTAACAGCCCGCCTGTAGGCTAATGATACGCAGGATGACTGATCACTGATAAATGTATTTAAGAGCAGCCCAGCGGCTTGAGGAAGTGAGAACGTTGACCTCCGCTAATATATCAGCTAGTGGAGAGACTAAAGCTGGGCCAGAGGAAACAATAAAACAGTCGTCATCATCATCGCCATCATCCTCTCTGACAGTGGCTTCACTGACCCCCTCAGTTAGAGCCGGTGAGATGTCAGCTGGTGTCACTGCAACAGTCTGTCAGATATGGGGAAGTGAATATTTTAACACTATAAAGGCCTGGCTGTCCCAGTGTGGGCTCAGTGCGAGGGCATACAGTGCTTAACAAATTTATTAGACCACCTGTCATAAAAAAATGAGAAAACACAAATATTTTAGAAATTTGTCAAAAACATGTTTAAAACTAAAAATTATTTTGTTATTTCGTTGGCAAATAACGAACTGAAACCACAAAATAGTCCTTATTCACACATAAAAACAAAAAACCTATCTGTATGGCCTCCTTTGGCCTTGATAACAGCTTGTATTCTAGCATTCAACCACTAAAACAAATTTTTATGTTCAGGAATGCAAGAAAATAACTGTTATTTGGCATCTTCATCAAAAAATAATAATGTGTTTAACTGTTTTTTTCAGCTTTTTTGTGAAAACGGTAAATTTGAAAATTCATGGATTACAACAACAATAATTATATTTTAGCATTAAATATATAATTTCAGTTAAAGAGCTAGCGCATACTGGTGGATTAACCATTACAGAAACATAAAAATTATTTTGCTAATTACCAACACTGTTAATTTACAGCAGCTGTGGCATAAACCTTATATTGAGTGGTGGTCTAATAAATTTGTTAAGCACTGTATATGCATACGAACTCACACACGCATGCATGTACGCACAAAAGTACACACACTCATGGCTACACGGGCACATAGACACAGACACACAAATGCATACACACTCACACACAAATAGGCACACAAAATACAAGCATACATGCAATTATGCCGCCAATAACAGAAAGGTTTCCAGAGTGTGAGAATTTTAGTGCAATAAAGAGTGACGAAGAGTGGGCAGAGCCAGCAGTGATGGAGCAAGATGATTGGGCGATGTAGAGACGGACAAGAGAGAGGTCACTAGGCCCACCCCCACCTCATGTTCTCCACGGTATCCTCCGGCATGGGGGCCACCGTCTGCACCGCCGGCAGGTTTTTACTGGTGGCGCCATTTACAAAGCTGGAGGAAGAGGAGGAGGAAGAGGAGGTGGAGTCTGTGGCACCTGGTAGGACAGAGACAGCTGTCAATCAACTAACAAACCAATCAAACAATCATTATTAACAATTTATTATCTAGATAATAAAACAGCCTTTCGCAGCAGACCAGGGGACCACAGTAGATTTCAGGATGTAAAGAAAAATGCACATTAAGAACAGCACAATCCTAAGATTCAGGCTGTAGATTAAGAACAACACAAGCAAAGGAAGCGCTGGACGAGTGTTGGATGAGAGCAGAAAAAAGTTACTTCTCGGTCCGAATTCAAGGACTCTGAAACAGCTCACTCGCTAGCTATACTGAATGAGAAAGTTGATAACCATACATGGACTTACAATACCTGGATGATACATATATTTCGATGGTTTTGTTCATTGAGGTCGAGCTCAAAACGTCTGTGTTCATAGTGGATGACCTCCATGACATACCGTGCAGACTGTCTGATATTTCCTCCATATTTTCAGACTGTACTCAGGTGACCAGCGTGTAAATGGCAGTAAGTTCAATGGACAAGGTGCATATTTGTCAGAGCGTTGCTGTTAGGAGTTTTGAACGCTGTCAAGCAAGCCTACTCTTTAGGAAAACAAAGTAAAGAAATAACAGGGTGGATATTTCAGGCAAGAGTCTAACCGCTTGTTAAAACAGATACAGATCAAGTGTTTAATGTAGAATGTGTGTGTGCTTGTCCTAAAAACTGTTGTGTTTTTTTTTTTTTACTGCAGTGGGGGGGTGGAGGGTGTGCGGAAGTGCGACTCTTTAATAAGTCCTCTTCACAGAATCAGTTTAAGATTGAACACAGTCTGTCCGAGCAGCATGGGATCAGAGAAGCAGCCAGGACTCATTTCTCCGTATGCGAGGTTGGGATGATGTGGAGTCGGAGCTTCAGCTCCTGATATCAGTCTAAACTAATGAATGACCAGTGTTTGTTTATGACAATGTCAGCTGTTACTAATCTTCCCACTGTGTCTTCAACTCTGGGGAAAAAGTTTGAAATGTCTCCAGCGGGCAAGCAAACACCAACCAGAATACCAGTGCCAGCTTTTGGCCAACCAGCCCATATGAAAACCATAACTGCGGTGATCCACAACTAACTACATTGTTCAACAACAACTTTTCATTTTCTTAGGACCTAACCCTCATTTTGGTGGACTCATTTAACCTATATAACAGCATATTTGTGTAGTGCGAACAAGCAAAGCTCTGCTAGTCTGCCCGCTATGCCCATGGTCAGCCGCTAGGGGGGATAGTCGGGATCGAGTAAATCAAGACTATTAGGGGAAAGCGTGTATATACATATTAATTCTTAATCAGTGAAAAGGAACAATAATGTCAGATGAATTAAAAAAACATGCATAGTAGAGCAGAGGGAGCCACCCTGTGGTCATGTCCCAACACTGCAGTTAATCCAACAGACTGAACTCCTGAGCACACAATTAATCCAATCTCCTAAACTTTCATTAATACCCATAAAACAGATTCAGGATTCATGAGAAGGCATTAAAAGGAATTACTATCACAGTGAGTTCAATTTTAGTGTCCTTACTTAAACATAACTATAATTATACGCCCTCAGTGCCAAGACTTTAACAAAAGATTTTCCCACAAAAAATATATCGAGAAGCTCGAAGCTCTCAATCTTTCTGGCACAAAGGAAATGTTCCGAGAACCATTAAATTCAGGGCTGTAATTCGTCTAATGATTTCATGCCATTTTAAACAGAGCACTGGAGGGCAGACTGTAAAGTATTTCATGCTATCCATCTGTTGTTTAAACCCCCATAGTCCTGGGCAATCGGAACTACAACCCGTCACGCCGACAAATTTTGTGGTTACTCGTACCCCGATGGGAGGTCGCTAGTTGAAAGAACAAGGTCCTGTCTGGCCGTGAATGCACACGACAGGAACTATTTTTCAAAGTAAATAACTCTGACATTTCCTGGTGATAACACTGCTCTTGTTTACATATTTTGTACATTTTATATTTCTGCCAGTATTAACACACGGATAATTTAATGTTTATGTTTTTCTAGTACATGTACAAACATGCATAATTTATTTGGTACAATTAGGAATAAAACTGCGCAGTAGTTGTAACCATCCTCATGTCAGTTAGAATCGTTTAGCTTCGCAATGCGTCGGCAGTGCACGATTTGATTGGTGGGGGAATATTCTTCTCATGGCGTACTTGCATTGAATTCCAAATCGATGTTGACGGTCACAGAGCATCACGAAAACGTGTGAGGACGTTCTGATTGACTCCTGGGCGCAGGGGTCTGACCGGGCACGAGGCAGGAACTCTCCCTGGAGGCGTGCTTTTGTTCCAAATCAAGCTGTGGTACTGCCTCTGCTCTGAGCCACACTTCAGCCAATCAGATTGTACTTAACTGAAATTGTAAGCCAATCAGATTATACACAACTGGAATTTTTCCCAAGCTTGGTAATGAAAAATACTCCAGCACCCTGGAGAGTTTGCAAACCCAACACAGAGCAGCACAAAGAAGCTTATACTTACATGATTGACCAGAACATAAGCACATACGCACATTTCAATATGTAAAATACACCCAGAAATATCAACAACAACAACAACATAAAATGGTCGAAGTCCCTCAGATCACACATCATTGTAACGTCCACTGCAAAGTTTGTGAATAATTTCTGCAATTGCCCATACATTGTGGTGTGGCATTATTTTAAATGTTGCACCAATACATTTTCTGTATTCGCCATTTTTGTAAGGGCTGTGAATTAGTTTTGATAATATTGCAGAACATCTCAGCCGTGAAGTGACTTCATTTGACAGCTCACCTGTTGTATTGATCATGCTTTTTGGCGTTGCCGTGGCAGCAGCAAAGATGTTGGGAGTGCTTCCAGAGGCCACCACCCCGCTGGCCGTCGGCGTGCCGACCGTGTTAACTGACAGGCTACCCGGTGGGGGTTTCTTCACCGGAACCACCACACTCCTATTCAACCAATCAGAGAGCAGTATAGGTTGGCTCACCATGTCAATAAACCAATAATAAAAAAGGTATATGGTGTAAATCAACCAGGGGCCGTATAAGAGTGCAATAAGAAATTCAGAAAATATACAGAGATATGTAACTTTCCAATTTATTAAAATTAAAGTTAAAATGTTCAGCAATGCATAACTCTACCATCTTTCCACATTTGTCAGAGACAAATGAATCTGAATTCTTCTGCTCACCAAAAGGACACACTGATGGGTGTGGGAGGGTGTTATACGCTCATAATATGACACAAAAAACTAAGAATCAGGAAGACCAGCATATTCCCCAGTGCATGATTATCCTGGGTAGTTTTCTTATATACTGTGATTGCATGGATATTTTACAGGCTTTGGACATGTACTATGTTGCAGAGAAAGGCAAAAATATTGATAATGTATGAATATCTTTAACTGTTGATTCACTAGGCTCCTCTTTCTATGAATAATGCATTCCTCAGCATATACATTATTAACTGAATTGTCTTAATCGTAGTTTCCTGGAACAAAGGCAGGATTAATCTAACCATGAATATTAATAGGTTCCATAGCTGTATATGAATGTGAAAATCTGCCAAATTTAGCTGCTAGCATTACAAAACAATGGATATTTGTTTCAAGGATGCAATCTTAAAATTTTCTTTGTTGAATAATGTCACATTTTAAAGTGCACATTTTTAAGCTGGGCAGCAAAAGGTTCTGTGGGAAAAAAATAATGGCAGACCGGGGGGAAAATGAATGAAGATGGTGCGTGCATTGAGACCAACAGTGTGAGTGGAAAGGCACAGATAAAGACGAGGGCAGCTGAACTCTGAGGGAGGGAGGCGGAGTCTGTCACTGTCTTGTGAGACCTGAGAGAGGTCAAATGGGCAATGGCAGAGGGATTTAAGTTGAAGCCCCTTTTATAGTCATGCTCTTAGGCTGTAAAGAGCCATACAAAGAACACTATGGATGATTATGCATTTGTGGTGAAAGCAGATCAGCTGTATATGCAAAATGCCATATAACCTGCAGAGTGATTCTCGCGTTACGTGTGTGACATTTGGAAGGTATTCTTGACATTTTTCAATGCTCTATACTTTTATTGGGTTGCAGATGGGGATCAATATAGGACAACCACAAGATACCTGGGCTTCTCTATCAATGTGGTGTATTAACTTGATATTTGCCTAAAACATTGGAAGTACAGGACCAGAAAGAGGCTGCGTTACGTGTGTGACACAGAAAATGGGTCAATCGCTGCATTTTAATTTACATTCCAAAAGTTCTGTGATTTGAACGAAGATTATGACACTTTGGCTTCATCAACTTTAGCAATAGTTATTCCTGTTTGCATTATTTAAAACTTAAAAAAAACACCTTCCTCATTTGCATACCACAACCTCATTTCCATGCGTTAAGTGTGTGATGCCTTTGTTACGCGTGTGGCTGTGTGCAAATCCTGCAATGCTTAAGTCCACTTCATTTAAATAAAATCATATCTGTGGCTATTGTAGGTCCTTGTAAGTAAGCATGGAGGTGTTCAACATACATCTTTTGTACTAGCCAATGTTCATGATAAGAATATTGGGTTTGGCAGTATTAACCTGGTGGATTTCACAGATTAATTTTAGTCACCTTAAAATTGGAATTGTGAACAGCAAGCTTTCCGTCTTGAGTGAACGTTCTGACCGTAAAATAAGCTGTTCCTTTAATGAGTAAGTGTGCTTGCTGATGCAGCTTTGTAGAAAAATGGACGAAACTCTGAAATTTATCATAGGGAAAAGGCATGTTTTTGGTTTGGAGTGGGTACTGGTGACCATTGATGACCAGCTGCGCCTATATTGATAAACTCTTGCTAAATTAAACCAAAAAAAACATTATTCATATTGAATTTCATGCATCAAAAGTTGATTTGTGTAAAAATATGATTATTTTATGATTTGACAGTACGCCATTTTGAGGGCTGTGTGTGTTTAAGGAGCCACCTGGAGAGCTGTCTCATTTGGCTTCCTCTTTCGAAGCCAAATAAGATTTAATGCTCAGATAAAGAATACTTGTGGTCTCGGAGTTAAAGATCCCAAAAATGTATTGTTTTAACCCCCAGCCATTTTTCAATCCTCAGTACTTTTTTTTAATCATTTCAATGCAGAATTTTCATGAAGGTTTTTTTATGTTTGCAGCACCTTTTCTCTACCACAGTGTTTCCCAAACCTCTCCTGGCGTACCCCTTGTCCTGCATGCTTTAGATCTCTCCCTGCTCCAGGACAGGCGATTCAAATGATCAGGTCATGATTAACCCCAGAAGCTGCTTGATAAGCAAATCATTTGAATCACCTGTGCTGGAGCAGGAAGAGATCTAAAGCATGCAGGACAAGGGGTACGCCATGAAAATAAATGAAAATACAATGGAATATTAAATGCTGCAAGTGTATTATCTCAGTTAAGCCATATTCCCCCTCTCTATGAAGCTTAAATCTTGAATCATAAAGCATTAAATAGGGTAACACATAAATAGCCATATTTGGCTTCTGCGCAAAGGGGTTAATTTAATCCAACTAACAGCATTTTCACATTACTTTCTGAACATTACATATTCCACAATATTACATCTAAATTCTTTCCTGCTTTGCACATGGGTATTCACATCGAAGTTGCATAAATCTGGCAAAATATGTAGGTCAAGTGATGGGGTAGCTGACCTTCATGTTGAAGGCTTTAGCCGTCGTCGTTGTTGTTCTGGAAAGAGATAACCTAGACCACCTTTTGACAGTGTGAACTAAACCTTTATTAGTCTAAAGATAAAGGAAACAGGTCATTAACAGGTTATTAATGTCCTGTCATAGCATAGGCTTTGTACTTTGGTCACACATGTAACGTCAAATGTCACACATGTAACACCGCGTTACGTGTGTGACAGGTATTTTGTACATTTTTGGCTATAAAACAGATTCTATTTGTGGGACTGAGGAAGTTATGCCCTCCAAGCATGATAGGTATGGTATTAATTTATAATCTCAGGTTTTTCATATTTTCCCTTGGATTTATTAATTTTATAAAAACTTTTGTTGCTATGCGTTACGTGTGTGACGTCATTCACCACCATATATTTTGACCCCCTTAGAGAGGGTAACTTTTGAGTCTGCAGGGACTTTTGCTGCAGAAGTTGAAAAATTACAACCTCAACAATGGATTATTTCTGCTGCTGAGTTTGACACTCATCCAAATCATGAAAAGATTACTTTAATTTCAAGAATGACCCATATCTCAAAAAATGGTGAAAAACTAAAGGACTTTAAAATTGGGAAATTTTGCCCCAAACTGCAATTTTTCTAAAATTGGCATTTGCCATCCTAAACTAGAATAATAGTAGTTAGAAACACATGCACTAATTATTTGATGGAGCTTATTTGAAAATTTGCCCTTCCAGGCTCAATGTTTCAGAGAATGGCCCTGCACTCATTGTCCACAGCAGTATGAGGGGAATTGTGTGGAACTGTTCCACACAATTAGCAGTATTGCGTGGAAAACCTCCGGTTGCATCTTTCATGCTGTTGCGAGGCAACCAGTCTCTGTCAACGAACTTACTAACATTCTTCACAATGTTTAAGGCAGTAGCAAACCAATTTCACCAACTAATCGTACATGTTGTCTGTATTTCCAAAACTACGGATATGCTGAGGATGCACGGTTTTGTCTTTCCGTGGAGATCAAAACAAATTATGTGATATCATAGGTAAACAGGCCAACACGACGCCAACAACAAATTTCTAGGCCATCTTCGTTTACTTTGGAGTGAAAAATCAAACTCTGCCTCCATTTTCACAAGATTATAAGGTGAAAAAAGAACAATTAGCAGCTTTATTAGAAAAAGAAAAAAAGCCCAAATAAATCAAAGGAAATTCTGAGAAACTGAGGCTTACGAAGGACATCGGAGGAAGACAGTGAAAATTGGGAGTCTTCTGGGAAAATCAGGTGGGTAGGGAAGTATGATGTCAAGCCAATGTAACAGCGTTAGTAGGTAGCTGTAACGTGTACTCAGTGTTCTGGCACAAAATGGCTGCTGTGAAAAACTCAGGTTGCTAAACATTGGTGATGGCTGAGGCCAGTGCCCTCCACATCACTTGAGTCCTTTGAGTTGGTGAAAAAAGCGCTCCATTAATGCAACCATCATTCATTCATTCATTAATGCAGGTGCAGGAGCGGCCTACCTGTCAAAGGAGTGGAACTGCATGGGCAGGATAGACTGGGCCTGTGCTTTGAGGGCGGGGTCGGGGTAGGGGATGGGCTCCGGCCCGAGCTCCGCCCCTTCTACGGGGGCAGCCACCAGGCTCTTGAGGATCTCCTTGACGTTGATGCCCTTGTTGCCGTGGGAGATGCTGGAGATGGAGGGAGCGGGCTTGAGGGCAGTGTCGTCGACGATGGCGGTGGCGGTGACGACAGTGGGCGGGTCCAGCAGGCTCTCGCGGGAGCGCTTGACGTCTGAGGAGGACGAGAGCGAGCAGAGGAGCCCGGGCTCCAGCCCCGCCCCGTTCAGCAGGCTGGAGGTGCTGGGCTCGTCCCCGATGCCCGAATCCGTGTGAGGGAGGGACACCTCTAGAGCCAGGTCCTCCACTGGAGTGGGGGTGTCCTTATCCCTGCTGCTGCTGTCCGTCAGCATCGAGGGGTTCTCTGTCTCACACACACACACACACACACACGTACAGGTTATAACCACCATCTCAGGATCCATCTGGATTTGAGTGCCTACTGCGTTTGTACATACAGAGGATGGTCTAATCATCACTCAGCACAGTCATAAATACCAGCTTCATGAAGCTCATGACAATTTCTGTTGAGACTGGATGAGATACCATTAGACACTATTTGGCCCCTTTCAAATAGTCAGTATCCTCATCTTGCTTTGGAAACTTACAAAGCAAAGAGCTGCTGGTTACACCACTCATAAGCAGGTACATCCTTCTAATTGCAATTCAAATTAACTGGAATTACCTGAGCAGATGCCTTTGCAATCGTGGATAAGATACATCAAACTTACAGATTTTTTTCTGAGGTTGCTTCTCATATTTTGTCCACCGATACTCACATGTGTGCTAAAGAGTTTACATTGCTGTCCCGCCTAAGCTTCAAAAGCTGTCATCAGTGAAATGATGACACAGAGATTGCTGTTCAGTTAACCCATGCTTCTTTCAATATGCAATTCATTAGCACTGCAAATCCAAACTTATTCTGCGCAATTACCTCTACTTTCACTTGGCTTCAGAAAAAAGGTGCATAACCCTTTCATTAGATTTTTTTTGTCAATAAAGGCGCATCACATTCCGTAGCATTGATGTAAGAACAGACTGCACATTTACAAAGTGGCACCAACACCGACCTTACTTTAGTTGTGAGAGCCTATAAACAACACCATCAAACCCAAAAGAGGCTCCGCTGAGTCCCAAACCTCAGCTGGTCCTTCTAATTCCAGCAGAAAAAGAAAACCAGCCACCCCCTCAACCCAAATGTTCTGAACCAGAGGCCAGCTCGGCTACGTTAGCATTCATCTACACGCCGCTAATGAGGTCAGGAGGAGGATACATCAGGACTGGGCTGCCATACACTGTCTCTAAACCCCCATTTGGGGGATTTAGGAGGGAGATGTTGTCCCGGCCTGCTCTGTGACTCCTCTATTTGGGAAGATTTAGCACCGTCTGTCGCAGACAGGCGCACCTGAGAGCCGCACGGCATCAGCTAAGCTTCATAATTTTCCATAATGACCCTGTCTCCCTGTGGCTAATTTCCCTTCTTCTTCTCATTCGCTCCTCCCTTGTTCCTTCCTTCCCCCTTTCTCCACTTCTCTCTCACTGCTCCATCAATCCATCTTGTCATTTCTCTCTCCCTCACGGCCCATCAGCCTCAATTTTCTCCCTCCCTCCCTCTCTCTTTACCTTCACCCCCTCCTCTCCTATGCTCTGCTCTCTCTATCGCCCCACAGCTCCCCCAGTCAGAATCACGACCTGTTCTAAGCAGTACACCAATAAGGACATGAACAGGTGAATTAAATAACTGAACTGGCCCAGGCTGATAGATCAATAGGCGGATCTCCGGTCCGTATCAGGAGGCAGGAGAGTGAAGTTTGCTGGATACAATCACTGTGTAACAGCAGGCAAACCTCTTCATACTGAAAGGCATATTCAGAGATTTGGAGCCATTTTGGCTTTTGCTTAAAGCAGTTAACTCTGCAATCCTGCTTTGTGAAACACCATTTCTGGTTTAAGCCACTAAAAGCAAACAGTAAAGCCTTAGCTTGAGAGCCTGTGCCCATTTAGTGATAAAAGATCACAGTGACATGCATATTTTCCATTAGCATGGTTATCATGAGTACAGACACTGATTCAGGAACAGAAACCATGTTTTTAAGGAGACTCCCGGATTGATCATCATAAGATCGGTCTATGATTGTGAGGTTGCTGATTGGATGTGATGGGATGAGGGAGGGGCACAGAGAGCGGAGTCACACCCGTGCTGGTGGGAGAGTTGATTTCCTGTCGAATGCTCCTGCCCGATAGGCTGCTGGACCTGCCAATCTCCCGCTGCGGCTCCAGGAATGTCCCGGTACTTGGACACCATCAGGACGGAGATGAAGTAAACAACAGCCAGGGCCAGGAACTGAGCCTGCTTACTGTCATCCTGGATACACACACACACACACACACACACACACACACTTCAGTGGTGGTGCTTTAGACCGTATTCCTGCCGAAGAATTAAGTGTCATATGGGTTCCACTGTTTACCAAAGATAGCGAGGGACTGATAATCAGTCACTGTCTTTTCAGGCGGGCGCGCATCATCGCGCACCTAAAAAAAATTGGTGAGGCAGTGCCGTAGCCAGCGGGGGTGCTAAGACACGTCCCTTTTTGACTGCAATTAGTAGTTCTCAATCATTTTCCTTTATTGATGCGTTTTCCAATTATTGTAATTGGCAACCCGAAGACACGGTTTCTCTCCATATGTTATCTAACAGCGATTAAATCATGGGCTAAATTCAGTACAGTTGCGGAACAAGAACAGAGAATTGGGTTGCACAAAATTAGGTAAGACGACAATGATCGGGGAGAACAAGCAGCACCTGTTAAGTGTGGAGTGCTCTCGGAGTGAACCTTCTGTTAATTATGAAAATGACTGAGAACAGGACTAATAATTGTTTTAAACGGAAGTTTTGTGCAACCCAATTCTCTGTTCTTGTTCCGCAACTGTACTGAATGTAGCCCATGATTGAATCGCTGTTAGATCGCATATGGAGAGAAACCGTGTCTTCGGTTGCCAATTACGATAATTGGAAAACGCGTCAATAAAGGAAAATGATTGAGAACTACTAATTGCAGTCAAAAAGGAACGTGTCTTAGCACCCCCGCTGGCTAAGCCACTGCCTCACCTCAATTTTTTTTTAGGTGCATGATGGTGTGTGCGCGCTCTTGCGCGCCTTAAAAGACAGTGACTGGATAATGTAATGGCACCACACTGCCTTTCAACCAAAAAATAAATACAAATATAAACATGCACAAACACACTTGCACACCCACACACGCATACAAACACTCAATCATGACAGCACACATTAACATTCATTCAAGAACTAACAAACACAAACATTCTTATAGACTCATTCTTCTCATCTGTATAGTGAATTCACATACCTCACGAACACACAGTGAACACGCAGACTCACCACATCACGGAAGACAACAGCCCGGAGTCGGTTAATGTCCACATCTTGCAGGAGTCGGTCAGGGTCCTTTCATGGGAGATAAAGAGATAACCAGAACATTCTATACAGCTTTGCATGGAGAACACAACAGCACCGGCAACAGTGCCACACAAGCACTTAAACACACTCGCACTTACACACACGAACTGGCGAGGTAAGAGATACAGAGGGCAGGGGTCAGACAGCAGTATTTTGGAGGGGGGGGGGGGGAGTGGAGGGGGATGGTGGAGGGGTGGGGTTAGGAGGCGGCGTTAGACAACAGTACAAGGACACAGAGGGGCAGGGTTAGAGATGTGGGGTTAGACAGCGGTAAAAGACCACAGGAAGGCGGGTAAGGGGGTGGGGTTAGGACACAGAGGGGCAGTAAGGGGTGGAGTTAGGGTACACAGAGGTGAGGTTAGAGGGGGGGTTAGAAGAGGGGGCGGGGTGGGGGTGGAGTTAGACAATGGTAAGAGAACACACTGGGGTGAGGTCAGAGAGGGGGGTTAGACAGCGGTAAGAGAACACAGAAGGGCGGGGTTAGAGGGGTGGAGTTAGACAATGGTAAGAGAACACACTGGAGTGAGGTCAGAGAGGGGGTTGGACAGCGGTAAGAGAACACAGAAGGGCGGAGTTAGAAGGGCAGTGTAACGCTGCGTTTCCACTGAATGTAAAACAAATTTTAGCGCGACCAGAATACATTCAAAATCAATGCAAATACGTGAATATACGCGGAAAGACGCTAGTTGGTGCCGGGCAACGTAAATCACGTGGGAGACATGGCGCGACGGGACGTGAATGGCTCGCAGGAACGGCGCGAATGCATGAAATTAACATTTCAAAATATTTTATTGCAAAAAATTTGCGTGAGTAGAGCACTTTTCTGAATAGCATCATTGCCACTAGCAGCAATATTGGCTAGCTAGGTTACCTTGCTTCATATTCAAGCTGTAGTTAGCTGCATTGTTTGAAATAATGGGAACGCTACCTACCTTGCTCGCTAGCTAGCAAGCTAGATGTGTCAAATAACCTATGGATCACGGTTTCACACAAAAATAGTCTAGCCCAACATTGGATGTGACAACATCATCAGTTTTGTGAATATTTTTATTCTCAAGCAAGCACAATGTTCATAAAGTAAAATGTTTGTGATGTTAGCATGGCAACATTAGCATCGCCATCTTGTTGCCGATTTTTTGAGACTGCAGGAAGTACTGCCCGTCCCTTGAATGTAAACAAGGCTCAACTGGCATTGCTACTGGTCGGCGAACTGAGTTTGCATGTCAACCCTCCACCAAGTTGTTCTCCCATAGAACTGAGTGTGATCTTGTTGCAAACTTCTTCAAAAATCTTCAAAAAAAAAAAAAAAAAAAAAAAAAAAAAGATCCCGCGGTCAAACTCCCACAAAAAAAGCGAGGAGAAAGTTCACTTTGGGTTCCGTGGAAAACGCGGCTTTAGACAGTGGTAAGGGAACGCAGAGGGGCAGGGTTAGAGGGGCGGGGTTAAACAACAGTAAGAGGGCACAGTGGGTTGGGGTTAGAGGGGAGGGGTTAAATAACAGTAAGAGGACAGAGTGGGGTGGGGTTAGAGGGGTGGAGTTAGACAGTGGTGAGAGAACGCAGAGGTGCAGGGTTAGAGGGGCGGGGATAAACAACAGTAAGAGGGCACAGTGGGGTGGGGTTAAACAATAATAAGAGGGCACAGTGGGGTGGGGTTAGAGGGGTGGGGTTAAATAACAGTAAGAGGACAGAGTGAGGTGGGGTTAAACAAGGTGGAGTTAGACAGTGGTAAGAGAACGCAGATGGGTGGGGTTTGTGTCAGATAGAACAGAGAGAGGTCCAAGGTTAGACAGCGGTATGAGGATGCAGCGGGGAGGGGTCAGGTGGCGGTAATGCAGAACCTTGCTGGCAGAAGTGATGCTCTGCAGACTCTCCGGGGTCTTAATGCAGCTGCTGCTACTGCTGCTGCTGAAGAGTGAGGATGAGGAGGGTTTAACTCCCCTGTCCCTCTGCCTCTGTCTGCACTCCAGACAGTTCCTCACCGCCACACAACACACTGCACAGGGAGGGAGGGAGGGAGAGAGAGAGAGAGGAGAGAGATTAACTTTAACCTTCCTCAAACCAACTGGAAAAGAAAGAAGGGAGGGAGAAAAAGAGGGAAGCAGAGAGTGAGGGAAGGAGGAGTGAGATTGAGAAGGAAGGGGAAGAGAGAGGGGGACTTATCAAGAAAATAAGGAAGGGGAACAAAATGAAAATAATTTTGCTTCTACAATGAACAAGCCCTTAACCCTCTCTCAGCCCTGCATACACCCCCCACATACCACCAACACCCCCTACCACACACATATATACACTCTCACACACTAACTGATTCTCATACGCTCTCACATTCTCTCTTACGCAACCACAAACACACCCATATACACGTACACATACATACACACAAATACACTATCACACTCTCACACGCTCACACATGCTCTCACACATTCTCACTCAGTCTCACACACTCTCACTCAGTCTCACACGCTCACACACACTCTCACATGCTCTCACACACACCCAGTCTCAGGCACTGGCGCATCAGGCCTCCGGAGGACATGTTCTTCTCAGCTTCAATCTCGCTGAAGTTGAGCGAACTGGCAAACACCAGCACGTCCACCATGGCCATTAGACGACTCAGGAATGTCACCGCCGTCTCCGAGGACATGCCCTGGGTCGCCTCGATATTCTCCATCTCCGTCTGGACCGGGAAACATTTTCAATTATTACACAAAGCCAACAGCAAAACACTCAGCTACCCTCCACAGCCAGCGAGACAGAGTCAGCCATCTCAAACAACAAAACACTCAGCTAGAGCATTCATCTAATGTAAGACACTCTGCTCTTTAACACAGCCAGTGAGAAACAAATCACTCCCACCGAACCAGTGGAGAACAATCACACACACACATGCGTCTATGTGATCCGTGCATCAAAGTTATGTGATCCTACCCCACAAACATATACTGAGACCCTATAACACACCTAAGCTCTGCACTTCTGAGGCAATGATGATTATAAGCAGACCATTTTGCCACAGTTTTAACCCCAGTGCAGAAACAGAGCACAAGCATGGTGACATCTGAGGGCAATCACGAGCACTGACCATTCTGAAGCACAGCCTAACAAAAGAGTTCTCTTTCTTGCATTTGGAAAAGCCAGTGACGTGTCTTCTGAGACATAACTGGTGTTTGAAGAGAGAGAGGGTAGGAGCGGGGTAGTGTCACTGTGGTGGGGGCGGAGACAATCTTGTGAGGGGAGTGGACAGTGTGGCACGGGGCGGAAACATTGTGGTGGGGGAGGGGACAGTGTGGTAGAGGGCGGAGCCACTGTGGGGAGAGGAGCAGAGAGAGCTGCTGGGGGCGGAGACAGTGTTGTGGGGGCGGAAACATGGCTGTAAGGGTGAGAGAGCTTGGGTGACACAGGGATGGCGATTAGGGGAGTGATTAGGGTGGTGAGAAGAGTACCCCATTGCATCAGTAACCCACCTCAGCCCCTGGACCAGAGCCCCCACACACTGGGGTGACCTCTCCACTTTTCTGCACCTTTCCAGTGCTACAACTGCCACCCTTCTTACATGGTTACAGAGAGGGAAACAACCATACACGTCAGGACACACACACAGGCACACACACACACACACACACACACACGCACGCACTCTAGAGCAATCAAAGATACCTCTGAGTCGTCACTGAGGTGAGACAACTGAACTCTATGAAGGCTAGAGTGCCCAATATCAAATCAATCCCTTACTGGTATCAGCAATTAAAAACCAGAGTTTCCACAGCAATACTTAACTATGAAAGTATGCAGTTTGTCATATTGTCATATAAATATGTCCCAGCCATTTCAGTGCTCCTAATACTACATTCACACTTGAGTAGTTCTGTGAACAGACAGCAACTCAAAACGGGCAGTACTGACCTTAGGGCTCTGCACATGCAACACAGACAAAAAACAGACAAAAACAGACACAGGCACAGAAGAGAATGCAACAGGACAGAAAAATAATAAGATTAAAACCAAAAACAGCCCCCTTAAGAAGCACACTGGCTCCTATTGACATCTCACATTTTATTAAATAATACCAGAGAGAAAGAAATTAAAATATGGGCAAACTACACCATACCAACAGCAAAGCAAGAGAAATCAAACCATAGTAGAGTTATCAGCAAGCAACAAATGTGTAAAATTTTGGAGTCAGAACGTAACACTCTTACAATTTCTTTGGCCAAATAGTGCAAACAAGGTGATCAGGGTTGAAGCAAATACTGGGGTGAATTTTTACATTCTGAGCCTGGTTATTTTACCGAGGACCAGCATGTGTGCACATACTGGATGAAGGAGGGATACCTGAGCCCAGGAGCTGGAGAGCTCTTCTGGTTACTGACTTCAAATTAGCCACCAGACAAAAAACTGGAATGTGGACAGAGCCAATTATGCAATCAACTGCCCTAATTGGTCTAATATGAGTCACGTACTTATGAAATTTATGAGCTTCATGGCACTCCAAAACTTCTGGGACGCCCAGTTCAAAAAGAAATTAACAGCACACCCCTCCTCCATTACATGCAAACCATGCAGAATGTGCACATTCAAAATCCCCCAGGCATAATCATGCAAATATGTATTTTACACAAGTAGGCTCAGTCATTGCACATTTTTGTCAAATTCAGGGGCCTGTGAATTTGTTTTGAACATGGGATGGCTTGACTAAACCAAAAGCTTTAAAACGAATTTAAAATCCAAAAAGAAAGATGAGTGGGCAGGAATAAATGTTACACTGACTGAAAGTAGAGAGCAGCAAGGCTATAAGTCCCACACATCGTGCTTTTCAAAACCTTTTTCATTCTCAGGGGTGCAATAACGCAGATCTGCCGCCAGAGGGCAGCAGGCTCACACTTACAGAGGGAGACGTGGCTGCAGACAGCAGGGGCAGAATTCCTCCACAGGCTATGATGATGTTGTCAACCATCTGGGAGATGAGATGGATGGTGTTGTGCACAAAAATGATGTTCTCGTTGCTGTTCACAAAGTCCATTACCGACTTAGTGGAATGGCTGCAATGGCAAAGGAAAGAAAAATTGCTCTGTGGACACCTCAAATGCCCTCGCGTCGCGGGCACAGTTAGTCACCATCTTACACAAACACCTCACAGCTATGTTCAGACAAAAGTGTACTATAGACCATGGATTCACCCAGAAAGACCTTGATATGAGTGTGAGTATGGGTGAACGTGTGCGTATGTGTGTCTATGCATGTGTATGCGTGAAACAGGCTAGCAACTTCAGGCCCTGCAACCACAAGGGGACCCCTATTTACACCAAAGTGCAGGTGTATACGCGTCTGGCATATGTTTTCAGTGACAACTGACAAACGCTATCTATGAATCACACCATGGAACAGGCAATAAATTCCACTTTACAACCGAAGAGCACGAGCAGAGATGATTCAACCCATTCTGCTCAAAAAACTCCACACAACTGCACACAGGCGTAAACAATTAAAAACTAAGACCCCACGCCATCGTTCAATAAACCGTGAGTCAGGATCCAAAGTCTGTCATGAGATTGCATGAAGTAGGTCTCCAAAAGTGTCTCAAGTCCTCAAAGTTATGCTACTTTATGTACTCCACAGGTCCCTGAAAGATATAAAAATTTTACATTTGGGTCCCAATATTAAAGCAAACTTCCAACCACCAATATACACTGCCCAAAAACGCGGCTTGCAACCGGAAATAACATCCTGGGCTGTCAGATAGCTGGTGTCACCACCGACCTCCTCCAGACGTGCACGTCGGTCTCCAGGGCGAAGAGCAGGTCGGTCAGCAGCCGCTGGTGCATGGCCGACCACTTGAATTCGGGGATACGGAACATGGTGGTGCGCGGGCCGGGGCTGAACTGGCGGCGCTGCTCCTCCGTCATGGGCATGCCCCGAAAACCCAGGTCCACCCGCAGGTCCCGCTCCAGCTGGCTGGCTGTGCGTCCGTGCAGAGCCTGCAGGGGGCAGCACCGAGCACAGCCATATCAGATAAATGAATAAAGCCTACTGTGTTTGTTCAGTGCTTTTAACAGAGGACTGACTCAGAAAAATGGAAGTTAAGTTGGGCAGTGAGTAAGCCTGAATCCCAAACCAAGAAAAAAACTTCCCTGTGGTAAAGAAATACTAAAATGGTGTCAATCAGAACAATAAAAGGACAGAAGGAAGGGAAGAGCGTAATCGCCAAATGGGACAGACTCTAGAGAGGACCCCACCCTATACTAACTGGCCTGGTGTTTAGCTAATGTGTATGGCAAATGTACTGAAAGGTCATCATCCATTACACAACCTACTTCCTCCTGGTCAGGGTCATGGGGAGCCTGGGAACCTTCCCAGCATCCAGTGGGTAAAAGGCAGGAACACACCCAGGACAGTTTGCTAGTTCCTCGAAGGACACTCTCTCTCATACATATTAGCAATTTAGAGTCTCCAATTTTTTGGTTTTTGGACTGAGAGTGGATGTCAGATTATGTGGAGAAAAGCCCCAACCTTTATGTTGTCAGACATCAGCTCATCCACTGCACTACCATAGTACTCTGATGAGGGATCTACCAGTGAGTAATCTGATGGGTTAGGCAGGTTACAGCTGAGGTACTAAATTGGGCGGTAAAGTGTAAGTTTGAATGCAGGGATGTATGATATGCAGGATGGGCTGATGTATCTCGGCGTTTTAAAATACTGCACCCTACTGCCACTACTATGGAGTCAACAGACCAGTTTGAGGTGAGGGGCTCGGAGAGGTCGTCGGGGTTTAATGTGGGCCTTTCAGACCCCCTCACCACAGGCCACAGAGAAGAGCGATGCTGTACCTGAGTGGTGGCTGTGGTCTGAATCTTCTTCATCTCCTTGTCCTTCCCGTCGTCCGAGCGCTCTGTGTCCGAGGCGGTGCTGGCCGCGTCTCCAACCACCGCCCTGCCAGCCTCTGCTTCTCCGACGGCAGTGATGTCAGCCAGCGCGCCACGCAGCCCGAATCCGCCACCACCGTCCTCCTCCTCCAGCGCCGAGGGTGGCGGCGGAGGGGAGAGGGTCGGTGGCGGAGCCAGGTCGTCGGCTCCGCCGACCGTGGTCATGTGACCCAGCAGGCTGAGGTCATCGCAGGCGCTGGTGTGGACTAGCGGTTCGCCGGACGCCACCTGGCTGAACAGGAAGCCATTGTCGCCGGGGACACTGTCCTTCTCGTCGGCCAGCGTGATGAGCGGGCCCATGTCCCCGCCCTCCGGCGGGCCCTTGGGGGCCAGCCCGCCGTCGCCGTTCACGACCCCAAGGCCGACGTCGGCAGTGAGCTTCTCCACGGCGGCGCAGTAGACGTTATCTAGGAGAGAGTCCATACCCACGAGGGGTCCGTTCTCCTGAACCCCAACCCCGACCCCAACCCCGACCACCAGGGTCTCCGGCGACAGGTCCAGATCATCCAGCTTCACTTCTGTCGCCTCCACCTTCTCTGCTTTGATGTCCACCAGAAGATCATGCACCTCCACCCTCACCCCAGGCCCCACAGCCGGCCCCGCCCCTCCCCCGCCCACACTACCTCCCCCATCCTCCCCTCCCTTGGAAGGCTCCACCAGCAAGTTTTGGGGGTCCCCGCTTTCGGGGTAATCCGCCTCACTCTCGGGCGTTTGCGTTTGCGACCCGTCGTCCGTCTCGCGGATCTCCATGGAGCCGTTGACAGCGGGCGGTGGAGCTTGGGCGGACAGGCCGGAGATGGTGCTCACCGAACCCTTCTTGCCTTTCTTGATGTTCTCCTCCTCCTGACGCTGGTACTCCTCGTACATCTTGGCCAGGTACTCCTTATGGGCCTCGTATGTCACCTGTTAGAGGGAGGACGCTTTCGCAGTTAGCGCAGGGCCGCCCGTCCCTGTCCCTGGAGCTCGACCATCCAACAGGTTCCTACCCCAACTCCACTTTGCACTCAGACCAATACAACATACTCAGCAGTAAAAATCCAACAAAACACTTTGTTCCAGTCAGCTGTATTTGCTAATGAAAACAAATGTTCGCCAAGGAGGGAAAAACACCAAGTGAAACCAGCTAGGTTGATGAAACAAGGGACTTTAACATTCAGATACCATGACTTTCCGCCTCAGTTAATTTGCCACATCTTGATGAATTTATTTGCCTTATGAGCAGCTCAGAGAGCAGATGAATAAGGTGTGTTTTGTTTAAGTTTGAAGTAAAAACTAAAGAACGGTGGAGTACCATGGGCAGGGCTGGGCAGCACCAAAGTCACGTCAGCCACAGAACTCAGATTTGACGACTGGAATTCGCAACACAGTGGTGATTCGAAAATGGTCAAAATAATTCTAACTATGTCAGTTAACCTTTAACCTGAGTTTACTAAATCATTGAGTCAAATTTTATCAGGGGAATTTTACAAGGCTGCAATGCTTACAGTCCAAACAGATGTAAAATGAACACTGTCTCTTATAAGCATATCACATAAATCTAGGTTCATAAAAACGATAAGGCAGTCATTCAATACACTACCATTTCTGTTTTCTCATTGTGCTGTGAGTTCTGCACTGTAATTCCAAAGCCTGTCGCATCTTTAAAAGTGTGCTTGCTGCGTTTCGACAACAGTGGGATGTTCTTACCCTCCTGTGGAGATAATTATATGTGTGCTTTGTAATAAAATCAATCAAATGGGGTATATTAAGAAATACCAGCACTATACTCAAGTGGCTCATAGGAGATCAGTCGAGTATTAGAAACTGAAGAAAATGAATTAATTAAATGAAACAGTTTATTATTAGGCACAGGAAAAGAGCGAAATGGCTAAATGACTCCCATGGGCCTGAAATAACTCACCTACAAACCTCTTCTACCGAAGGAGCTCAGGCTCAAATTATTAATTCCCAAAAATGCACAGCACTTAAAACTCAAAGCTGCCCAAAACACCGGCAAGCACTCAACAGGTTCTGTGTGCTTTATTGTTCAGTGGGTAAGCCAATGCTACAACACCTTCTCAGCACAGCTATCACCCAAATACTGGGCAGTGGAGCCCCACCACACACTAGAACATTCCAGAAACCAAACAGAGGAGGGTTTCCAAGAAAGACCCAGGAGCACAGACAAAACAAAAAAAATATACCTGATAGTCTAGCAACACTGTGTTTTACTCTGGATAGGACGACTGTCCAACTGCTGCACACCACTTCCATCCCACAGTGGGTAATTGCTTTGTTTTCTTTTGAGTCCTTACATCATCTGGCTCATTTTCTGTCTTTGCTACTGAGCTGAGAGCGACTGGACTCAAACTTATCCTTTTCCCGAGGAGACCAGAGTGAAAACATTCTGGCCAAACAGTAGCACCAACTGTTTTGGTTAATTACTCGTGAGGAAAGCGAACCAGGGCTGGATTACCAGGACTAGATTTGATAATTCCAGGCCTTGCTTGTGCCTTTATATCCCAGAATAAGATCCAACTCAGTAGAAGGGAACCATACTCCAAAAGAGCCACAGCCGAGCCTGTTTCAGAAAACTCCCTTCTCTACCATACCTGATTCAAATGACTGCCTCATCATCAACCATCTCATTATCCAGCTCTTGAAAAGCGACAATCATTTGCACCAGGACTGTTAGAGCAGAGAGACATCTAAAACATGCAATGCTATGGCTTTTCTGGACCACTGTTCCCAACCCCTGCATAAACTGCTGACTGCGAGTCTCGCCTGACCACAAGGGGCCACCATCTTGCAGGCCTTTTACCTTGGAGTGCGCAATGGAGAGGGTGTCCACCCACACGCGCCAGCCGCCCCACTCATACTTGATGGCGTGGTAGAGCAGGATGCGGAAGATGTTGTAGACCATCTCCGAGATCTTCTGCTCCTCTGGGTTCTTGGGGTTAATGTAACCGAGGGAGAACATCCAATCCTGCCACACAGAGCACTGCAGAAGGCACCTGTACCAGAGCAACACTTTCAGCTGAAAACACTTTCACACTTCACATATGTACATCCATTGTCCGTCTGTTCCCCCATCCATCACCCTACTGCTCAGAGCCAGGAGAAGGGAGCCCACACAAATAATACTGGAAGGAATCCTGTGATTACAGTTCAAGCATAGTTTGACAGGTAATTTGGTTATAGATCTGGAGACCACCACACTTCAGACCTCCTGTATGTCAGATGGTTCCAAAAAGAAATAAAACTGACTCCTCCATTGAGAAAAGCCGAAGATGTGTGTTTTTTCTTGACAATGTATCTCTGCACGCATTGGGTAGGAGTCAGGAAGGACATCATTCACATACACACGCTCATCTGGACTGTGGGTGGTAACCATAGCAGCAGGAAAAAACACACATGGACACGGGGAGAATCTGCAAACTCTACCCAGGAAGGGCCAGGTCGGGATTCGACCCTAGTGTCATGTGGATGTGAGGCAGCCCTACACGACCATTAAGCCGTGATGAATGACTCTACAGCATCAATTTATGGCAGTAAAAACAACTACTACATCTGTAAAACAGAAGAAATACACGAATTACACAGGAAATCCAAAACTCACTGCGTCATCAAACTGATACATTATTACCATAAAATGCATGCCCAATCCATACTAAAGTAACACCACTGATGGTCAATGCGACCCAATATTTTGTTGGCACCTCATTCAATTAACCCATTTAAACCGGGACAGCATGTGCGCATTTTAACCTTTAAAACCGGGGATGCTGTTACGCATTTCTACCCTTCAGGCCGGGAAAGCAGATACGTCATTTTGTAGTTTTCATTACTTTTCCGACCACTTCCGGGCTCATAGCTGTTCTTTTACTGGCACTTTATACTAGGGCAGATGCCAAACATAAAAATATAAAAAATAAAGTGTCTTGAAGGGCAGATGCCATAGTAACACTTCAAGACACTTTATTTTTTATATTTTTATGTTTATTTTTATTTTATTTGAACGGACACTTTATCATGCCTGCCACCTGTTCCAGAGAAAGAAAAAATGTTTGTTATTCTCTAGTGCAGAGCTTATACTTTTATTTATTAGGCCTCTTTATTCCATTTGAGTTGTGCATGTTATGTAGATAGAGATTTGTTATTTATTTTATTGGTTTTATTATATTTTATAGTTTGTTATAGTTTGTTCAGTGTTTTAAATATTGTGATGAAGATTTGCACAAATAAAAAACATAGTTCTTATGAAAGCCACAGGTGTAAGCTCTCAAATACTTTTTGAATTTTATTTCTATCTGCTACAGAGGCTGAGATATCAGCTTTTTACTAGACGTTGACACCTGGGTGCTGTTTTCCAGAAAACCTCAGGTTTTAGGGGTTCTTTTCAAAATCGCCCATAGGTTTTCATAGGCGTTTTTTGAATAGGCCTCAGGCCTAAATGGGTTAACCGTTAAGAAATTACTATCAATGCGTAAAAATGGAATAACCAATGCCCAATCAAAGGATATCACACACTCAAACACACTTATGGCATTAGTAAAATAATATCATGTGTTGAGTGAGTTTGTGCTTCTGAATTCACTGATAACAGCATGATGGTTGTAGTCAAACTGCTTTCCATTCAGCAGAAATCTGTTCACTGGTACAGATCGATATCGAATTGTGGCCAACAGAGAGTGAAACTCCAGTCTCCAGTGCGCACTCAGACACCCTGAGAGGCATAATTTCACACTGATGGGCTGAACGCACGATCTCAGGAGGTCGAGCTACAGAACCGGCTCTACGGAGGCAAAATCACATTTATCCGTAATGTGAAAGACTGGAGCTCTGGTGAGGTGGCAGAGGAAAAGGTCACACTGAAATGAAAACCAGGAATGAGGCGGAGCAATGTTAAAATGCTCCATTACAGGACGCCTAGGCTGTAAATCACCAGTTATCGGTGAAAGACATACTGTATGGTTGCGTACACTTACGAACCCATTTTGAAGGAGAGAAAACACATACATGTATATCCCCCAGTACACATGTGCACAACAACATGCACTTGCTTCAAAACATCACCCTTGATTGGAATGTTGTAGAGCATGTGTGTGTTTGCTTGTGCTTCAGAGTGTGTGTGTGTGTGTGTGTGTGTGTGTGTGTGTGTGCGTGCGTATGTGTGTGTGTGTGTGTGTGTGTGTGTGAGATGCCTCCTCACCTCCTGTTCTCCCTGCTGTTGCTGAACAGTTTGATCATGTCTGACAGGAAGAGCCGGCGAACCTCCATCAGCTCTGCACTGGGCGAGGAGTTTTTCAGCAGCGTGGCCACAACCTTCAGAATCACTGAGAGACAGAGGGGGGGGGATGAGAGAGAGAGAGATGAGAGAGGGATGAGAGAGAGAGATGAGAAAGAGAGAGGGATATGAGAGAGAGAGAGAGAGCCACAGTCACCGAGCAGTACTCAACACTACCCCTCCCAGTAGCTCACACCCACACATGAGACACGAGCCAGTGAAACGCACCCACTCTCTCTGAACACACACCCACACAATCACTAACAGCCTACAGACAGGCAAATTAACTCTCTCATAGTAACAGACCGTTAGAAGAGAGACGATTAGCCCAACACCCACAGAGTGACACACAAGTTTGCTCCAAGCTGGCCACCCTCCAGTAACCTTGAACATCGAGCTGCTCTTAGAATCTCCCTCCAAATCGTCATCGACAAAGTGTGAGATTGTGCAGAATAGGAAGCAGGAATAGATGGCAGAACAGTAGACAGGAAGTGAGTGCAGAACAGACAAGAAATGAGTTCAGAGCAGACAACGGTTGGCAACGAAGCACACAGGAAAAGAGGGCAGAGAGTACGAGGGGTGCATCCCGTTTGTCCTCCCTACTGCTTGTTTCCCTTCCTCCCTCACTTCCACTTCCCCCCTTCTAGGAAGTAAAGTGTTTGAAGTGAGGGAACTGAGGTGAACAGAATCAGAACATTTGTCTCCTTACATCGTCATCCTTACAGATGAAGTGGGCCCGTCACAAACAACAGTCCGATGGTCTGGGAGTGGCATTCATAACAATACTTCCTGATAAAAGGCCTCAGGTTCCTTGCACAGCGGTTCCAAGAAACAGAATCTGAAGCTGCTTAATTTGTTTCCTAGAGCACTGGGACAGCCAGCAAAATGGCAATGTCAAAATCAGTTGCTGGGTCACAAAGGCAGAGGTAGTGAGGGAAAGTAGTAAGCATTTTAAGAGTGACAGGATACACCCAAGATCAGATGGGAGAACGGTACAGAACAGACAGGAAGTGGGCATATAGCAAACAGGAAGAGAGTACAGAGCAGAGAGCAGACAGGAAGTAGGCGCAGGGCAGACAGGACGAGGTTACAGAGAAAACAGGAAGTGGGTGTAGAGCAGACAGGAAGAGGTTATCGAGCGGACAGGAAGTGGGCGCAGAGCAGACAGGAAGTGGGCACACAGCAGACAGGAAGAGGTTACAGGGCAGACAGGAAGTGGGCGCAGAGCAGATAGGAAGAGGTTACAGAGCAGACAGGAAGTGGGCACAGAGCAGACTGTGGATGCAGAGCAGCTGGGAAGCCGGCACAGAGCGGACTGTGGATGCAGAGCAGTTGGAAAGCAGGCACAGAGGAAGCTCGACTCGAGACATACTGGGATTCTGGATCTTCACGGTGGAGTCAGGCTCTGGGTGGGGTTTGTGAACCACCTGCGTGCACACCTGTTCCGTCAGAATCTGAGTAGAGTGACGAGATAGACAGGCGTAAGTCAAAATCCGCAGTCAACCGTCACTACCTCTTTAAACATCCACTTAACACAACTCACAGACAGACACACACTGGCGTACCTCATACAGCGTGTTGTAGGTGGTGATGGTCACAGTGCTGGTGTGCATCATCAGTCGCTCTCCGAGCAGTGTGAAAAGGCTGTGCGTGTGCATGATCTCTACTTTTCTCCTGCACAGAGACAGATAGTGTAAAGAAGTTAGAGTAACTGGAGAAATTCCATGCAAAAACCAGGAGAAAATCCTTACGCCAATGGCTCATTCCATATTAAACTGTACAAATGTGTTACAATGCTGATGAAAATTCAAATACACCTTTTCCAATAGGAGTGATCTGATATAGCGCAAAACTGTCGTAAATCGGGAGATGAGATGAAGGAAGGGGATTTTTTGTCGACGTCCGCACTTCCGGTTATAAGATCAGCTTCGCCACGTCAATGCATGCATGACGAAATGTGATGAGCATTGCGCAGCTTCGCAGTCGAATACCATCATGGATACACAGATATGAATATGAAAATACCGCAAAATTCAAATAAACGCTACATTCGAGTCAAAGCTGGAGTTCACGTCCTAGAGCTTTAACGCTATCAATCGCCATTATATTAGCTAGCGTTCGACAGCGCGCGGATATGAGCGGAAGTTCACTCGTCGACATTTTGACCGTTGAGCCCTCATTATTGGCAAGCATATCCGCCTTGCGATGTGCCGTATTGTATATCAGATCACTCCTATTCTGCAACCTCCAACATCGCCATCTGCTGGCCATTAAATGGAATTCAATTTCCGCATTGGCCTCACTTTTCAGACCCCGGTGCTGCGTCCATCTTTTTATACAGTCTATGGTGATAGAGCACACATTGTTTATGTTTTTATGGTCATAACACAATATTAGGACACAGAAAAATTTTCCTTATTTTTAAAAACATGGTATATATGATTGTCTGACGCCTTGTGAAATTTTGATGCAGGAAGTCAGTACCTTATTTTGCCAAGGTCATCTTTACGCCATTTGCATACATTATGTAAATTAACCCAAAGGGATGGACGTAACACGTGAGGACGCAACTGGTTTCGCCCACGACATTTCAAATTGCATTTCTGATCAGACGAGTCCCGATAATTTAGTGCAGACAATTGAAACCGTTATTATGGGTATTTCTCTGCAATATTTCATTTCACTTTCTTTCGAAGTATCAACAGACATGTCATGAGCATTTCATCAAGTTGGCTGCCAAATCTTGTAACAAATATGTCCTTCACAATGCCTTGGCTGACATCAGCGCACCACTTTTTCTGCTGTGTTGTAGGACCGATGACTGATTTTTGTTTATGTATATCTTCAATCCGGGAGTGAATAAATATGAACAATGCAAATCATTTAATTCTCCTAGAAAAATATTTATTGACCATTCTTATACAACACAGAGAATTGTACAATTTAGTACGGAGTGACCCCAATCAGAAAGGCCCCATGCCAGATTTGAACAAACAATCTCCTTGTTGAGAAGAGACAGTGCAGTCAAAAGCAGGAATGTGCCACCAACCCACAAAAAATGAATGGGAAAGCATATTTCTGTGTGACCGTGGATAAAATCATAAGATCTCTTGGATAACTTCTGATACGTGCACATTTCACCAATCACCCTCGTCAGGGCTCACAAACCCCCATCTTCCAGTTCTGTGATCTCAATCCCCAGCAATCTATCATATAACTCTTTAAAGCTCCAAATGCATCCTGGTCTGCTGTAGTTAGCATCAGCGCGGCTGAATTCGGACCACTTAAACGCATCAAGGAATTCAATGCAACATTTCCGGTGAAACACCTTCATTCAATAACAGTGCTTCTACTACCTGGAAGGTAATACACTGACCAGGGATATGTACCTCATACTATCCCACTTCAAAAAACCTGAGGAATCCCTCTCATTTTCAGGCCAGTTCTTGTACCACTGTACCACAGTGCTGGAAGAGAGAAACATGACATCCCACCAAAACCACAACCAGGACACATTTTGCAGCAAAAACGGTCCACGCGGCCACTGATCATGAGCAGCAGCAGTCGTATTCCACCCACCCCCGAAACAAAATGGCCTCCACGATCTCACACAGAGTGGCGACTGGCAGTCGCTCGGGGCCGACGAGATGTCGCAAGAAGCCGCGGAGGCGACAGGCGCAGAGACGAGCTAAACGGACCCGTCTGGAATCTGCTGCTCCGTGAACAAACTGCCGCGAGAAGCAGAGGGGGACTTGCGGCATGCCAAGCGAGTGCCATGACAGAGCTCACCCAGAGGGCAGCAGGAGTGGTGAGCTCGTGTCAGAGCGGATGGAAGGCATTACCTCCACTGCCGAGCCGTCAAACCCAATCTCCAGCAACTTCTACAAGAGCTCCCCTCGGTTAACCTGCTTTTAATTGAGTGCCATTCAGTTTCCGCTGCATTTAATTTTACTGAGGCTTTACTGCTGCGCGTTTACGTTTTATTTCCTCTCGTTGTTTGGCATTTTATTTCTCATAAGGGTTCTGCTCTGCTTTTACGATTCCTATTTTGGTTTGCGTTTTTTTTTTTTCTATTTAAAGTGCTTTGAATGGGAAAGTATGAGGGGTGTTAAACAGCAGCAAATGACATTCATAATAGAGTTTAAATTATAATACTACACTTCTCCAAACATGATTACAGTGTTAAGAAATGACGAATAAAGCCAAGACAAGAAATTCCCCTCAGTTGTGAGGTACCAGCTCCAAGTGTAGAAGAAAACTACTAAGACAAAGGGCAGAGCACAGCCTTGGTAAAGCTAACAGGGCACACCGGTATGTGCAGTTAATTAGTTTGAGCCACATGAACTAAATGAAACCGTCCCCAATTTGCCATAATGTCAGACACTCACTTGTGGCCCAGGTGTTTCAGGAAGTAGCCCAGGACCTTCAGCGCTTGTACACGGATGCTCTCGCTCTTAGAAGCCAGCAGCTTATAGATAACCCTGAACAACAGACAGGATAACAATAAAATAATATTAGGATGACATTAGGATAACAGACAGGACCGAACAACAAAACAGTAACAGCTGCAAAGCGCATAATTCCACAAGAGAAAGCGTGGACATGTTCATGATCTAAAATGACCAGAATAGTGAGCACAGAAGTCCGTGTGACTGGGACAGTACTGGAGAGGAATATCCCTCTCTGAACCAACACTCACTGCTGCAAGAGCTCCAGCAGAAATCACCTCCAATGCTCATGTATTCCATAAAGACTTATTTGTTCCAGGAGAACTGGTGCATTTGCTGGATTTAATTCAACCCAATTACGCTGGCTCAATTTGCTAATTTTCTGTGTATGTAATTGTCAGTCCAATCTGATATGGTAACATATCAGATCTAGACATGACTAATGACTAATTGAACAAAAAAGAGCAAGAGATCCTATAACATCTCGACACAGACTAGGCCAGTATTTCCCAAACCTCTCCTGGCGTACCCCTTTTCCTGCTTGCTTTAGATCTCTCCCTGCTCCAGCACAGGTGATTCAAATGATTTGCTTATTATCAAGCAGCTTCTGCGGTTAATAACGACCTGATCACTTGAATCACCTACGCTGGAGCAGGGAGAGATCTAAAGCACGCAGGACAAGGGGTACGCCAGGAGAGGTTTGGGAAACACTGGACTAGGCTTTACAGGACCCCGGTCTTGTATCAGTGAAGGTGTAATGCAATAGCGCCAAGCCAGGTCTGGCTCAAACAAGGTGAAATACTTAAATGCTTAGAAACCAGTACAATGCAAATTATTACCAATTAGAAACCCATCAACACAAATAGATTTTCATTTCAAAGATATCCAAGAGGAAGAATCTTATTCCATTTGACTGCACATTTGATGTTAGTAATATCATACAAATGACATTAACCCCTGTCATAATCAGTTATGATGGTGTATTACTTTTTTATGGACACTGCCTTAACACTGTTGAAATATCTGGCACAACTCATTGAACTCATTACTTTCAATCCTCTTCACAATTTTTGAACGCCTTACTAACTTCATTACACTGCTTTGTTGGATACTCCATTCTTGTAGGTCAATTACGGCATTCTATGGTCTTTTAATTATGATTAGCAAATCACTACTATGAATAACAGACTGGTGCAATGGGTGCAGTTCCGATCACGATGCAGTTCCAACTGTAAAATCTATCTTCCTTTTTTTGGCGTTAGTAGCAAAACCATTTTTAAATCGAGATGTCCTGTCAAAATATTGATTTTTTTAGTGAGTATCAATGTAATAAGCTGAATAATGAACAGCGAGTGAATCATTACTGCCAATTAAACCCCTTCAGGGCAATTCAAGAACCTGCGTCACACTGCCACGGCTTACATTACATTACATTACATTTATTTAGCAGACGCTTTTATCCAAAGCGACTTACAGTAAGTGCATACAGTAAGGTCACTGACACTGTAGCTCAACAGACTGGACAAGGTACAATTCAAATCAAGCATTAGTCACCTGAAGTCATGAATATGTAGAGCAAAGACTATACAGGAGGTAGCAGCACCCAGGAAAAAGAAACAAAGCAAATTGAGATGAACAGTAAAGGGTTTTTTTTATTTTTTAAAGTAAATAAAAGCAGAGGAGGAGGGGTGATCAGGTCAGAAACTGTCTAAACAGGTGAGTCTTAAGGTTACGGCGGAAGATCAGCAGGGATGGAGCAGTTCGTAGGGAGGTGGGAAGGTCATTCCACCACTGGGGAGCAAGATGGGAGAAGCTGAGTGATCTGGTAGAACGACCAGCTTTCCGACCCAGGCTTATTTCGCAATAATGACCAGCTCACTGTACATTATCACAAGCATAACACAAATTACAAACCCTGACATTCTGCAATAATGCCATTATTAGAGATGTGATGGCAAGCTTCTATCATTTTATATCACATAGGATCTTAAATATGCTTTATCAGAAGTTCAAGAGCAGATGCTCTTCAAACAAGTATTCGGGTGGTCGTGCTTTCTGCCCCACCCAGCTTACCGTATTCCACTCCTCTGGTCGAAGGCGGGGATCATGGAGGAAGGATGCTCTGACATCAGAGCCACCAGCAGCTGCAGCACATCGTGGATGTTATCGTCCTGCGGACACAGCAGACATGAGCATCAGCAGGCTTATTTAAAAATGATGGAGACAGAAAATGCATACATAACCAAAAATTCAACAGCGGCTGCAATGTAAAATGGACTAACTAAAGAGTGCACATGATATATGCTCCCGTAAATGTAAATTTTACACCACAATGAAGCCCCGTGAGAATTTAATGGCTCTTCAACATACTTCATATTATGTACTGGCATTACTACATTCAAGTTATTTGAGACCATAAACTGTGAATAGGCTCTTCCATTTTGGGCTAGTTAAGATAGTCTTTGTGATGACTGCAAATGCATTTCAGTAGCCCATTAATCTCATACAGTGTTCATACGCTTATGAAGAACTCACACAAAGCAGCATTTAAGGGACTTATTATTATTATTATGAATATGTGAATGAAGGTTGAGTAAAATTCTGAGTCCTTCAACTTCTACTGGACTCTCCATCTCTCCCTCTCGTCAATGAATATTCAAGCGAACACATTTTATGAGAGCCTTGGTGATGGATGATGCTATGGCTTGTTCAGACCCTCCAGAAATTTCATTAATATACATTACAGCTGCAAGGTGTGCATACATCGTCATGCAGAATCATGAAGCTAATGCAATTTCAAACAGGAAGACCACCTCATTCACCCACCTCATCGTAAGCTATACCTCCGACTCCTCTGCGGGATCCAATCACTAACTTGTCCGCTTTTCTATATACTCCAATCAGCTGTTCCAATTATGTCACCGGTCAGATGTAGATACACTCATTTCTAGTGAGCAGCTACTTTTGTCAAAAAAATGCTGAAAAATGCTAAGACGTATAATATTTTCATCATAAACAGATTTGCTAAAGAATTATTACTGAAAGACAGCTACACTCCTGGTATATATGAGGAGGCTGCAAACCTCGATCTGTGGCTCACTAAGAATTTCTCTTTTCGGTTTATAATTGCTCTGAATTCTATGTGTAGCTGGTCTGGTAGAGCATCTGCATGTCGTCTTTGTGTGTGTGTGTCAGAGCCATTTTGTACTCTACTCAGTGTGTAGTTCAATGTGACTAGCTAATTAGTCAAATGTGCATTTAGAGATTCTTGCTACCTGGCCGGAAATGCATAGGACGCGTCAATAGGAATAAATAGAATGAGTGAAAGTATAGCGGCATTTCTCAATGCCTGGACATGGCATTTCATAATGAGTGGAGTGATTGTTTGGGGCATATGTTTCACCGAGCATTGTGGTGCATTTTAGCAATTGAGCAGTTTCTGCATGCAAGCAGCTAACTACAGCTATTGGTAATGAAGGACCCCACGTTTCTGCTCATTATCCTTCTACGGCTGCATACAAACTTGCTCGTTTGCGCTGTCTCACACGGAAAACTTGAAGTGTGACCAGAGTAAACATGAGTTTTGGGAAAGATTT
Source organism: Gymnothorax javanicus (assembly GCA_029692085.1). Lineage (NCBI taxonomy): Eukaryota > Metazoa > Chordata > Actinopteri > Anguilliformes > Muraenidae > Gymnothorax > Gymnothorax javanicus. Next base: position 66,872,136 of record CM056199.1, read on the forward strand.
AAATGTTGCTTCCAGGGCTTGCCACCATTTATTCAAGCGTTTCAGAAAAGTTGTTCAGTTGAATAAACGTCATATGGGATCTGTACGTGCAGCGCAAAGCCCACCATATTAGAATTTTCAGAATGCAAAAAATAAATAAACGATTAAATAACTGAACTCTATACATGCATATCCTTTTGTAAGGGCAAATTCATGCATTTGGGAGGAAGAAAATGAAACGCAAATTGCAAGTGTGATCAAGGCTCAAGTCGCTATCAGACGACGCATGATTCATGGGGCTGGTAGCCAGGTTCGCTGGTTAATCAAAACGGAGCTGATTTCGTAAAGGAGAGGCCCACTCAAAACAGCCTGTTCTTCTGATTGGAGTGAATGATTGGCAGGGAATGGACCAGAAATGATTATTTTTGGGGGATAAGACTCATCCCATCGGAAGTAATACATGGATCTTGCAAAACAACTGCCACAATGTCTGTAATTTCACAATTCTACCCTGAACCTCAGCAAGTAATTTCAATCAAGCCTATTGTTGGTGGTGGTGTCCTGTTATCATCTGAATTCTGAAATATCTTTGCAGCCACAACCATCTGAAATGCCATCTGACTTTCCATCAGCCAAATGTCATTTGGCTAGTCATTTGACGCACTATTAGCCCAATGCATCATTCTTTCATCAGCTGCTCATCAAGACTGTCCGTCTGGCCCTTCATCAGCCAGGTAAAGATGGTGGTCTTCATCAGTGCGAGCTTGTCTTTGAGCCTTGGTCCACACATCAGCAATACTGGCCTCATCTTCTTGCCAGCTAACTGGCCCCAAGTATCTGGCCCTTCATCAGCCAGTGAGTAATACTGGCCCTTCATCAGCATGCTTATTAGTATCTGGCCCCTCATCAGCACCATATCATCACTGGCTTCATCGTGCTAGCTAGTACCCAGCCCTTCATCAGCCAGCTAGTTTGTTTCTTGCTCTTCATCAGCACATTGGTAATACTGGCTTTACTATCTTGCTTGCTAGTATCTGGCCCTTTGTCAGCCATTCATTAATGCTGGCCCTCCATCAGCCAGCCAAATATACTGGCAATCCAGTCAAGCAGTATTGACGACATGTCATCCTTAGTTTGTTAATATGTCAGTTGTTTAAATTATCTTGGTTACTTCCTGTAAAAACCCTTCAGCCAATCATAGTTTTGGGGGGTTGAGATGTTTACCAATCATAATATTCTTCCCATCAGCCCCGAATGAAATCTACATCGTAGTTTAAATTTATGTTTGATCAATTGATTATCAAAAGAATAAACTAGAGCTCTCCTGATTGGAATACTTCATTTACTGAGAGAATGATCTATAATCTCATCAATAAGTCTCCCCAATCGCGACATATTCAATTTCAGCATGTTTTGTTTTATCAACAAGAAAGTGTAAAACAAGAAAGTGTAAAAGACGGGCCTCTCCTGTGGACAAAGCCAAATTTGGATAATCCATGGGTCAGAGAGTGAAAATCTGACTGTTTTTTCACTCTGTCCATGAACTCAGCCAGCTCATTTCACTCACTGGCTAGCGAACTGGGCTAGTTAGCCAATCAGGGAACACAGAGAAAGACTTACACTTGATAAACCTGTATTTACCACCTCTGTCCCCACCAGACACAGGACCCAGAGATGATTGGTCAGGGGAGGGATGCGCTTACCTCGTGCATCGTCAACAGGTAATTCAAAATACTCTGAAGCTCGTCCTCCTTAACACCGCGATCCTGAGAGCAAAAACAAACACCTTCAAACATACTAACCATAAAAGCATACATGTTCTAGTTATAAGACTGGCCAGGCTTTGGGTCAAGCCCATTTAAATTCTTTGTATGACTTAAAATATCAGTGATATCACTGACTGGAGTTTTAGAATGGGCTATTTCAGAAATCAAAGTGAAGAGTAAGCTACTTATTTTTATTAAATGTGAAAATCATTTCTGAGTGTTTCAGTGCTGTTCCTTTTAAGGAGGACCGTTTAAAAATGCCAGGAAACAACAGAGAGACATAATGGTGATATTTAGGGAGTCGTTAAAATCCTAGATGATAAAACAGATATAGAAAATAAAGTTTGGAAATTGAACTGGACTTCCATCCATTTCATTAATAGGCTAACAGAGCAGACTTGGCCTCAACAACAATTTCATGAAATATGTTTAATGTGGAGTAAAATTTGACAATTCCCATCACTGCAGACATGTTTTCTTCTCACCTGCCCGGAATAACAGACAGTAATTATTTTCCAGTTAACAGTTAAGCTGTCAAACTAATAAAATGATAAATAAACTTGCACATAAACAAGACACATACAGAATCTCAGAATAAACACTAGCAGGCTAATTAAGCTCGAGGGTGTTATAAACGCATGATTACAAGCAGGAGCTGCCAAGGACTTCAGATATAATCCCTGTATTTTGAGTTCAGAGAAAGGCACTGGACAATGAGACCTGCTTTGTGGTCCAAAATTAAGCCACCCAAGTGTCCACATGTTGTCTTCTTTGGACACCTGTGTTCCTGGCTTTGGCAAATTGTTTTGAACATTTGAGTAAAAACCCCACAGGACGCCTAAATCTTGGAGAAAAAAAAAATCATATTTCACAAATACTGATTCTATTTGCCTCTTTCCCTCTCTTAGCTGGTCGTTGCTGCCAGCCGACTGCTGATAATGTTGTTTTAATTTTTTTTTTCACTTAATGAAAGTACATATTCTGCATTATTGATCAGGCAGGGGGAAAACCAGATGGATAGTAATTACTTTTCTGGGTACAGCTCAACATCTAATGTTATTTGAAGCTGAAGAACGTTTACATTTCGGTGTTTAAAAAGCGTATTATCTCCACTGGGCTGAGTTCCCATCGCTGCCAGGCAGACGAATCACGCGGGAAAGTCAGCGTGAAAAATCAGCCAAGTTTAACTAAGAGAGCCGACCAGAGCTGCCAAATCCAACTTGAGGAATGAAATGAGCGCTGCCAGTGATGCAGTGTAACTCAGCAGCACTGCGTTACAGTTTCAGGGTGGCGTCCCAAAATGAAAACTTCCTGTTCGAGTCCCCTTTCCTCCTGGGGTAAAACAGACCCTCACCTGGCACATTATTCATATCTTCAGATCTTATCTGACTCGCAGTACAACAGGAATACTGCAGTTCTCATTTAAACATACGATAGACACTTTCAATTCAACAGATGTAGGCCCATTTTCCTAATGCATTTTACAGTAGGAGAACAGATCTGGGACCAGTTTTGCCCTTTCAATGATAATTCACCAGGTAAAGAAGAAACCGATTCTAGGTCACCTCTCTTGCTCAGACAGGCTTTACGAATATGGCCTCCACTGTTGATAACATACCTGAATAATGGCTGGGGAATAAGGGAAGCAGCATGAGTATTTTACAGCACTGTGTGAGCGATGTGACGTCGTACCTTGAGGATGAGCTGTTTGAGGAAGAGTAGCATGAACGCTCGCAGCGAGATGACCTCTTTCTGCGAAGGCCGCGGTCCGTCTGCAAGCACACAAAGCGCTAATTAAGAGAGAGCTCAAAAAAATAAATAAAAAAGCAAACCTCGCATCAACGACAGATAACTAACAACAGATCACAATCCACGATACTAATGTGGCAGCTGGCATGAATGATATACTAGACTCAGAAAAAGTGGCAATTTGGCACCTGTAGGAGCACACAGACCATTTATTCAGCGAAGGTGGTGTGTGGGTGTTGGGGGGGGGGGGGGCTGGAATGGGTGTAAATTGGAAATTTGACACCCCCACCTATGACGATCCTGTTCATGAATGACTGGCAGGTGCACTGAACAGGTACCCAACCACCAGCCCCCTTCCCCCTGTCACACACCCCTCACCTCCATCAGCCACAGCACCATACAAATGCTCCATCTCAAATCATCAATCACTCACAGCTCCGCCCACCCATGAGTCATCACCACTCAAGGGAAACAACACCAAAAATATAAAGGGGAGGGGAGTTAAGTAACCGCTAACTGCATCTTAATACAGCAGGTGGACAAAATATTTAAAGCAGCCCAAAAATTTGAAGCATCAAAGCCACTTTTGCAAAAGCATTTATACAGACAATTTTTATTAATTTTAATGCTTTTTAGCCACAACCACCTGCTCAAAAGAGGTCTAACTAGCATTTAACAAAGCAGCAAGATCTTCACCTGGTATGAAAGTTGCCACTAACCACAGTCCTACATCTCTAATAATCGCCACAGAATTGAATCAGTCCATAAATCAATCAGTCTCAAAAAATACAGCACATTCTGAGTTTCACAAACCTGGCATTTCTGACAGTGTTTCTGGTGATTTGACCAAACCCTGTGTCTGGACAGAACATGCAAGGCGGAGGAGACTGAGTAGCAGCCACATCAGCCATAATGCACTGGACTCATTCTGTTCATTCAGACTCTATCTGACACCATTACACTAACTCTTCTCTAAAATAACTACATAACAAAACCATTACAAGAACCGTCGGGCAGCCGCACTCTGTATCTGCAGACGCCAATTTCACTGACAGACCACAATGTTAAAGAAGCATATTACCATGACAACAACAGAAAAAAAATCAAATCCTGGATTTCCAATTGTGAAAAACAACATAAGTCAGAAGTATTACAACACTGGAGTAGGCGTGTGGGGAACGCAAGTGTTTGAACAAGATGAACAGAGTCCATCTTCAATAGATTTGTATTTTATGTTTTCAAATGTTATCTTATGGTGTAAGAGAGAGCTCAAAATAGATACACAACCACAATCAGTATATACAGCATGCGCAAACACAGGCACAAATTCACACACAATATCTATCATACACACCTGAGCGTACACACACCTTCATGCTTAGACACATATACACGCTCACTTGCATACAAGCACTCAATCAATCTCACGTTCTCACGTGCCCACACACACAAACGCATACACACACACACACACACACGCACACACATGCATAAACGCGCACAAACATACGCACATACACATGCATAAATGCACACACACACACACATGCACACACGCGCACACAAGACGCATAACATGCCATAAACTCTCATGCAACAACACGTACGCACACACTCTTGCTCACAAGCATACACTTTCTCTCTCTCTCACACACAAACACACCCACACCCACACACACACACCCACATACACACACACACCCACACACACACACACACACACACACACACACACACACGGCGCGCACATACACAGGACTTTGGAAGTGACACTTTTCTCTCTGAGAGTCTCAGATCATTCCCATCTCACTCCATGTTTCCCTGCTTTATTTTTACCAGAGACGACAGCGACTTCCCACCAGGAAACATAAATCAGGAGCATCTGTGCAAGACACATAAAACACTATAATAACCCCTAATGTACTGCTGCAACAGCCATTGCAGTAAAAAAAGGGGCACAAAACCAGCTAAATAACAGGCAAAAACTCATTTAGGGCTGTTTTCATCCTGGAGCTGCAGACCGTCAGCAGACAGGAGAGCGCACACTCAGGTCCCGTATTTCACAGCAAGGCACTCCGACAGATCTGCAAGAAGTCTTGGGTGCTCCACCACTCAGGGTCAGAGGTCAAGGCTTCTCCACCGCGCAGACGCTTATCTGACCAGGGTTCTCCACTATCGTTAATGACTGGACGGGCCGCCCGTTCATTCTGAGTGATTGCGCAATCGCCGCCTGTTAATAATATATGCGCCCGTTGAGAATCCTCGGCCGCCCGGTCAAAAAAAAAAAAAAAAAAAACGAGCATTTAAAGAGCACTGGAAGACGCGCGATTGAGTACGCGATATCAACGAAATAAAACGCATCCCCCCCGCTCAACAAAATAGAATGCGTCTCCCCCCCCCGGGAGAAATGATCCCACCGCAGTCGCATGAAAGCTGGAGTGGAGGGGGAGACAAGGAAAAAATGTCATCATTTTTCCCTTCTGTGACCGCTTATGTGACATAACCATTCTTTCATAAAGTCCACTGCATGTCAGGAAGGGATTGTCTCACTGTGTGTGTGTGTGTGTGTGTATGTGTGTAAGTGTGTGTGTGTGTGTGTGTGCGCGAGCAATGGGGGGAAAACCCAACAGACACAATCCTTTCCATATCTCCCAAAGTGTAAAATGACTTGCTGCTGAAATGCAGCAGATGCACATTGCAACTTTTGAATATTTCATTACTTTCGAAATGTATTTGTTTTGTGAGATATATCTTCAATTATTCAAGAGATTCTTTGCTGGGATCAATATTGTAAAATCAAAACAAATGCCAGCTTTACTTGCGCATATTTAAGTACTTGCTACTCCCTGACATTTATTATTAATTCACAAATAAAAGAACAACTTTGAGAAAACTTTTCATCAAAGGGTTTTATGCGACTGAGCTTTCTTTTACTGCATGGAGATCAAATGTTTGTGTGTTAAAATGGTTAGTTTAACATTTAGCCTATTTAATGTTCAAACAACTGGTGCCAGGCACAATATACCTCTTTGGGAGGAGGGGTTTAGTGCTTTGGTGTTGAATAACCTGAGACCGTCCTGACATTCGACTCAGATCGCTAACAAACCTAATGATGTCACATCATAACGTAGCATATGGCTGGCAGTGGAAGTGAAAAATACGTATTTTGAATCCAGTTAGAAATTGATTGGAGCAGGGGTACATTTCCCAAAAACATAATGGCTAACTATGTCAGCAACTTACATAGTTCGCCCATATACAGACAGTGGTTGCAAATATGCAAGTTAGCATCTGTATTTTTGGGAAACGTGCTCCAGAGTGTGAGAAAATGTTTCACGTGTTTGATGAACTTGACTTTGACCTCGAACAATTTAGGTTCAAAGTTAAAGCTGGTGATCCTTGGATCACTGCACACCTTACCTAAAAAATTTGTGAAATTTCAGCAAGCCATTTTTACACTAAACTGCTGACAAACACACAAACACACCACTGAAAGCAATACTCCCTCCCCCTTCAGGAGTGGTAATGAGACTAATAATGTTGCCACTTTGCTAATGTTGTTTAGACGAGCAGCTCCTGTAATTATGCTGTTTTTATACTCCGCTCTGTGTGTCACTCATTATTTTCCCTCTTCATGTTTACACGTAATTTTAGCCCAGGTGTGCACTACACACAGTAAGATCTTATGGGCTTTGGGAAGTGATAACAAGATGATCAGGACTTACCAGTTGGGGACATGCCCCGTCATACTGTAAGAGGATGAATTTGTGGATCATCAACTCAGAATTTTTAAGGGACAATTCAAGAAACCTAGTGGTTGGCTCGTGCACTGAAGGCACTGCTCCCACATCCACTCAAGACGGATGTTAACATCTGATGACAGGTACAGCAGCAGTTCAGGCTAATGGTTAGCAAACTGACCCTGTACGGGGAAGACTGTGCGTCTGAGTGCTTCAACATGCATGGTACGTGTGTAAGTGAACGATAATGACCTGGTTTACAATTGCCACTTCGTCACGGTCCGACAGTACCCTGTTCACACAGCTCCGCCCGCTCTTACAGTCTCAATGAAGATTCATTGGGTAGTAGCAGTCATTGCATGCCCACAGAATTCAGCTAGAAGACCTGCTTTCCCTTTTGTATTTGTCTGCACAAAGAACATTTTGCATTTATTCAGCTATTTTTAACCACCTGTCTTTCCACTGAAACACATGATGTTAGGCAGTGGCTTGTTATCACTAGCGAAAATCACACCATAGCTAACCTTCAGTGACTATCAAGGCTGTATGAGAGGTTATCCTGCAGAAATGATAAAGAAAAAAAGCTGTGCATACAAATCTATATATGAAATGTCTACTAAATGCATGTGATATTATGTAATGCAATGTAATGTGACGTGAAATGCCATTGAACCCTGGTCTTCCACCCTCCCTCTACCTGGGAGTCGGGAGTAAGGACATTCGGACCAACTAGAGGCACTAAGTGTTCATTTACTAACCTGGGATAAAAGAAAACCTGGGGTGGATTTGAATTTGAGGTCCAGATTCAAAGATCACTTCCACAGAACATATCAATGCCAATTGAAGCTGTGAACACACCCGCAGGGCTATCTGTAATTGGCCGTAGCACAGCTCAAATGGGGTGCCAGTGTCTTATTGCTCGAAAGCCACCCCCAGGGATCAGTTGGGGTACCTGCAGTAAGCTTGCTCCAGCTACACATGACCAGCTTTTCTCCAACCCATCTCTGTTTGTGCTTGGCTAGCAGAAATAAGGATTAAGTTCGCACATCTCGAAGAGGGAAGGAGCTTTTGTAGAGAACGGAAACAACAAAATGTCCCTTGCACAGAGTAATACAAAAGGGAAAACACTTTCCACTTGACCCTGTAAGTACACAACAACCAGTGGTATTCACTCAGCTAACAAAACAACAAGCGATGCTAAATGCTCCAGTCAGAGCTGTGTTAACAGGGGTCAGTTTCAGCATGAAAAACTGCCACATAAAGCTGGTTACTACCGCTTACTTACGCGTGCACCAGTGTATGACCTGACCCCTGCGTGGGTATGTTTGTGTACAGAAAGAAGGAGATAGAGAGAGAGAGAGAGAGAGAGAGAGAAAAAAAAAAAAATAAAAAAGGCAGGAACTCAGAGATAAAGGGGGAGAGAAGGGGGCAAAGGAGTGGACAGAAAATGAAATAACAAGAGAGAAGGGGAAGAGGGTGAGAATAGAGAAAGAAATTTTGCTGAGAGAAAGAGAGGGGGAAAAGCAGAGGAGATTGAGGGAGAGCTGAATTAAGAGTGGAATGGAAGCAGCAGAAGGACACCGGACAGTGAGCCTGTGTGAGTATAATATGCACACATAGACAGAGAGCAGTAAACACAATGCCTGTGTGCAAAGACTTCTTCCCTAAAATGGCCGCCGTAGTGTTTGGAAGAAGAGACACAAGCCCCTTATCTTCAAAACCCTCTCTCTCTCTGTCTCGTGTCATTCAGTAAAAGAACACAGAAGCACTGCGGCCCTGATGCTTGGACAAATCTCGTATGTGAACAGAGAACTACCTAAGAGAAAATTAAAAAATTTCTTGATCTCCCAGCAAAAAAATTAAAAAATAAAATAAGGGAAATAGGATCCTAAGATTGTTTTTGAAAATCACAGAGTCAAAGCACATTTTCTCATCACCAACACAAGAAAATAGGTTTTTTTGCTTTTGTTTTTGTTTTTTTTTTACCAAATTCTGCCACCCTCAGATGCTGTTGAGCGACCTCAAACATAATACCATGGGCATACAGATAAATGGACAAACCTCCCTGTGTCCTATCCAGTGGTTTATTAGAATAAGGGCACTTGGGAGGGACAGAACTGCTAATGCTAATATGCAGAGACAAGATCCTCTGTGTGTTCATGGAGGAGATTATATTCTCTCGTGCATTTATATTGTCTGTAATGGGGTGTGCAGATTGGACAAAGTTACAGAAAATTCATCTTTGATGTGATAAAATGGACTTGCACACAAAAACATTTGTGCAGGAAAACACTGCACAAGGATACATGATCACACACACTTGAATCAGGATTTGTAAATGCCATTGCACAAATACACACACACACACACACACACACACAAAACACACACGCACGCACACGCACGCATGCACACACACACACACTCTCTCCCTCACTCACCCTCACATAAATGCACACAGTCACACACAGATAGGCGCACACATAAAGCCACATATACAGGCACCACAAAACACAGACACAAACAGACACATATATACACACACGCAAACACACACAGACTCACATACAGATGCATAATCTGACACACACATACACATGTCCACACGCACACACATATATACTGACAATCACACACACGCACATAGTATGTTGGGAATGTGTGTGAGAACAGTCCTCTTTACCCAGCCAGCTGAGAGCTAGAAGATAGTGTTCTAAAAGCATTGTTCGCCATGCCTCTGGCCTGAAAAGGTGTGAAAGACCATGCAAATTATTATTTCAAACTGCACCTGAGAAAATGCAGCAACCTCCACTGTTCAGCACTTTCTGCTGCCCGTGTAAAAAGGTGTAAATGGGTGCTTTCAGCAGCATGTGGAGAGAGCTGTGCAATCAGTAGCCATCTCCAGTGTGAAACCCCATACAGAGCTGCTAACTGGAAAATAGCAGGGCTCAAAACCAAAATGGTTTGTCTTTCAGCCGTTTCTCTGCTCAAATCCCTCTTTGTACACTCAAAACAACCCAGAGGACAGTAATTCTGGCAACTGTCTGGATATATTATCTGTTCATTTCATTTTTTTAACTTAACATTGCAAATATTTCACAAACCCATGTTTTCAGAAATGGGTGGCAATAAATAAGAGGATGTACTAAGTCAGGAAATTCACCAGGATGAACCATTTTCTTTGTTCCCTCATGGAACTACTGAAAAAAGTAGCGTTTTTCTTTTCTTTAAACATTTGGCCAGTTCATCTTGCAGACAGGTCAACTCACCAAGATGTGTTGGTGACTATTCTTGGTGTGCAACCACGTGACAAAATAGTGAGACGTATGCATCCATCGCCATGTTGGATGATATGCAAATCTACAATGCCGTCTCCAGTGGCGGCTGGTGAATTGGCGATAGGGGAGGCTGAAACCCATACCTTAAAAGTAATGATTGGTCATGACCTGTTTTTAATCATTCGTTTAAATTACCATTTCAGAAACACCGAAAACTCTAAACATCATCAAGTGTGGCCAGTTTTCATTAATAACGCGTACCTGTTAACTCTCACACATTCGGCGTCAGTTTTTGTGGCATATTTACGTTCCCCTGCTGTAGTCAGCATTTACTCAATCAACGCATATGTAAGAGATTCTCACGCAGAACTGAAGTCCTTATGCATGGAGGTTTATCATTTTCACGTGTGATTATGACTCCAAACTTCTTAAGCTTTTCTTTACTCAGGGGTTGGAAGCAATGCGTGTGTTTCATTATCATTTAAATTGTTTAAATGAAATAAGATCATTTGAAACGTCTTTCTTCCAATGATCTTATTTCATTGGAAATAAGCGCTTTCATAGCGCTAACAGTGTGAACCATCTCGTTCTACAACAGTGGGGAACACAGAATTGGGTATTGGAAGCACCGTGAAGAACCGTAATCTTGGTTGTGGTTATCATCCACCATGGCGGACTTCGGGTTTGCTAAATATGCGTGAAGTCACGTGCACACGAAGAATAAAGAAAACCAGTAAACAGGAGCAATGATGATGGGATACAACCAGTAGATGAGTCCACAAGAGTACTGGAGCTTTAAATGCAAAGACCCCTCAAGAACTACATCTGTTGTAGGGTGTTAGGAGATATGCCGAGAAAGTTTTTCTATATTTTGGGAAAAAAAGCTTTTAAATTATGAGCTTTGATTAATTCCAAATGGACCATACTTAATACCAGAACTAATAAAATAGAACATACTACTGGTGAGTACACCTCAATAAGAATAATACGAATGATTTTGAGAAATTACCTTTGAGGAATCATTTCTGAGTGGTGTGTGTGAGTTGGGCCAAGCCCAAAATGGCAAAACAGTCATCTTTGAATGGTCTAAACAACAAACGATTGATCAGCAAATGAGCAAGCTTAACACAAATGCACTCCTTAGGTCCTCTGTGCCACCATTTGCTTGTTAACTTTTGCTGAAGTGTAATGTTGGGGTCATAAGCTAGAAACTGATTGACTGTTATAAGTCAATTAATGCTTTAGAGTATTGGAGAATCTTGCTGAAAGGCTTGCTTCCTGAATATGAAGTTATTTTCTGAAGAGGAAAGATCAGATTAAGACCATTAAAACCTTCATATTTAACCATTTTAGGCTGGTCCCATTTTTAGACCAGGAGAGTACAGAGGTGAGCAAAAAGGGCCATATCTGTTCCTGGCTTTCATTCTGGCCTTTAATGACTTAATTAGCTTAATTTGCCAAATAGTTTGTGAAATCTCATGTTAGCCATATTTCTTGATAAGCTCATGAATGACGGCCAAAGGCTGCTCTCATGTGCCTGAATGAAAGCTTTTATTCTGATCTAATCAATGTCAAAACTCACACTTGTTTGTTGAGACAATTAACTAATTTAGTCTGGTTAATTGGTGGAAACAAAATCTTGCATAGACACTGGCCCTCCGAGGCTGGAATCGCTCACCCCTGGTTTATACAGAGGACACAGCCATAGTTTAGATCTAGTCCACATGTACACAACTATTTCTTTAAAACAGGGTTTTCCCCTTTGTTTTCCAAACAAAAAAAATCTCCGTCCTCATGAAGATGCAAAAACAAAATTAAACGCTGTCATCAGCATGCCAAATCAACAGGCGGCAATGGTACCGTACAGGCCAGTACACAGTGCCATTTCTACGCAAGATTATCGGGAGAAATACAGGGTGGGGAAGCAAAATTTGCAAAATAAATCACCATCCATAGATTGTATATTATTCATTTTAGTCATTTTACAACCAAACGACTAAAGCACAGGCTCAGATTACAGTTCATAGTCTTTGCTTTTTCAAATAACAGGTGCACACAATTCAGGGGAGTGGTTGTGGGATTGTTTGTACTTTAAATGTCAGTGCAAGTTTTGCTTCCCCACCCTGTACACGAGACATACATGAGAATATTGCGACGCAGCGTAAATGTACGAGTCACATATATCGTGCGTAGAACAAGTAATGGGCCTAGTGCCGGTGACAAGTATACATGTGTATCGCGATAAGTCTCGTATGAAACTGGTGTCGGTAAACAGCACTGTTAGTGAACGAGATTCCAAATGTCTAACATCCAGTTTTGAGGTTTACCGTCTCAAGCGCGTTTAAAATATGGCTCCTGGACAGTGTCATTTATGTTTTTGATTTTCTTATGTATTGATAATACACTCAAAATATCATTTTGTTAAAATTTAAGAAAAACTAATTTGTTATGCCTTTGTAACAAATTAATTTGTTGATGCAACAGAATCCGATTTGTTATTCTAACAAAAATCTCAACAAAATAGATTTAGTCCAACCTTCTTAAAAAAATAGATTTGCTACTTTTCCGCACGGCCCCAGCGAATTTTCTGTTGTCACTTTTCATTGGCGAAAATCGATCACCTGCACCAATTTCAGAGTCGCCTGACTGCGAAGGATCTTGAAACGTGCAACGGGAAGGCGAGTTTTAACCTATGCCATCTTTTCTCTGTATACTATATGTTGTCGTTCTTTATGTTTTAATATTTAGCGACATACACCAACAACGTTATTCTATCTTTATTTTTATGTCGCAATCTAGATATTTGTGTGTGCAGATGATATTCCTATCCCACCATATCTTCCGCAAACCAGGTCATTAAACATGAGGAGACTGCCTCTGATGCCTGTTTTTGTTCCTTTAATAGCTGATTTATTTGTCAACAAATTATTGGCATTGGTTAAAAACTCGCCTTACTGTTCACTTCTTGCATTACCACCTCACTGTGCAGTAATAAAAGTACGCACTTAAATTATTTCATCTACGTGTACATCGGCCGCATAATCGGTTTGTGCAGGTTTATTTTAACAAAAATCCTAACAAAATCATTTATGGTCCAATCGTGTTAGCAAAACACATTTGTTACTTAATTGTTAGTCTAACACAATATTTTGTTAATACAGCAACAATTTTATTTTGTTAATAAAACTAACTAATTTGTTACTTCCTGAACAAATTCATTTTGTTGGATTGATTTTATTAAATTAATTTGTCATCTCTCATAGAACAAATTAATTTGTTAAACATTTTGTTTAAAGTAACAAATTCATATTTTGAGTGTAACGGTCATCGGATTATTATTAAATGGGTAAAAAAAAAGATTCATAAGTCTATGATTATTGTATTTATCCGATTGAGAGGTTTACTGGCTCTGTTAAGTTTAGAGTTTTGGACCGATCGATTGGGACGTGGGGTGTGCTTAAGGATAGCTATATTATCACAAATCGCCACCCTATTAAAATAATGGCCTAAGTCATTTTTTTCAAGTTTTTGGGAAAACACAAAAAACTTAACCAAATGCAGAGCATATGATATTTATTAATCATTTAAAACTTTGGTCAAAAAATGACTTAGGCCATTATTTCAATAGGGTGATGAAATACAGAAAGGAAAAACCAAATTCTTCTGTTAACAATGCAACCCTGTGTGACATTATTTTTATAATCCTATACTTGATTAATCCTCTGTTAACCAAGTACCTTTCCAACTGTGTAAAAATCATTTCCCTAGGCAAATATGTTGATTATGGGCCAATACTTGGAAAAATAGTTTAAAAAAAAAAAATTCAACCCTTTGGCCCACCTTTCCAAAATGTAGCAGATCTGCTACATTGGGTAATAATGCGAATGGAAAAATTAAAGTGACGGACCATTCAAGTTATTCACAAATGTTTATTTGGCAATAAGAAACAAAACCAGCAGGGTGTCAAGGCTGTTAACCCTTTCACTTTATGTAGCAGATATGCTACGGTGGTTAATATAGGGTTAATGAGTGAATGTCCCTTTGCACTCAAGTGTTTCATGCCACCTGTGAAAGAAGCCATAGCCTAATACAAAGGCCACGAGTTCCAGATGTCAATATGGAAAAGGAGCCCAGTATGAGCCCAATATGAGTTATCTCCCTCTACCACATGACCTGATGAAATGATGAAACAGTATACAGGCTGAAATAAATGCTTAATTACAATCTACATGTATGTAGCGCATTATGTTTTATTCAGACTAGCGGTACATGTATACTGAGATTTTCAAAGTGATTCTTCAACCGCTGCTGGATATCATATACTCTTCTTCAGCCCACCCTCGATTTTCACGGATTAGCGATTAGCGATTACCAACAACAACGCAGCAACGCGACAACGTATTATATCTATTAAATCCGTATATAAAAAGTAATGCTCAGTTAAAACTGTGCATAGGCCTAATTCGGACTACATTATGTCGTTCATGTGGCAGACTCTAGGCATACGTGTGTAGGTTCGGCGGCCCGCCTACTGTGAAGCTTGTCTCGGGAGAGTACGAGGTCGATAATAGCACGCGACATAAAGAGGAGATTATTGCGAGAAATCCACGAAAGATACATGAGACGTCTCGTGGGAATTAGGCAGTATCTGCTGGCCTGTACGGTATAATATAACATTGGACCAAGCGGGCCAATCACAAACCATAAATACTTGCTGTAAGGCACACTCTCTGATGTCATGAGCCAAACACTCTGTTTCCCTATCTAAAGGTTAACAGTGAAAATGGAGTTTCAAGAAATTTTCTCCTTGGAGAGCGTTTTCCAATAGGTCCATTTTCATTGAACAAAAATGCAGTTAGCGGGAAGACAAGAGATCGCAACAGAGAACATGCAACATTTTCAAAAATACCTGAGTACGAGTAGACAGGGCCTTAGTATTAATGAATAGGTTGTACAGGGAGTCCACTGTGACAAAGAGCATCAATGTAATGGGTGCTCACCGAAGGTGAGTTGTGATGTACAGTTTATTTACATCACACACGCAGTAAGTGAGTGTTATGAGTAGCGTTCTTACCTAATCCTTTGGGGGAGATGCCACTGCTGTCAAGGGGGTTGATGGCCCAGTAGTAGTACTTGAGGGTGTGCATCAGCTGCAGTACCGTGCCCACCCTGCGGATGGTGCTGTAGATGGTGGCCGTGCCGATGAACTCTGCGGACAAGTATGTGTACAGGGAGAGCTGGACCTGCAGTGAAGTCAAAGAACAGAGAACTCTCTCAGAAAAAAGACATCTTTGGCCTGTATCCACAGGGAAAATCTTTTTAGCTCTTTGTGAAAACCTCTATCATAGGAGTATAAAGAGTGAAATCTCCCAGATTGAACCATTTTTCCTGAAGAGAGCCCTTGAAATAGATAGGGTTCCTCTACGAAATGACAGTGGTGCCGTTTGAAACTATGTCTACTGAGTGTGCATAAATGCACATACATGCGCACGCACATACGCCCACACACTCACATACATGCTTGCACACATGCACGCGCACACATGGACACACATTCACACACAAACACACATATACACAATAGAGTGAGAAAACCATAAACATTGCAATTATTCTTAGGTGTCTCAAATAACACAGCCGTGCTGGCAGTTGGAGAGCTGTCATCTCGCCAGAGATGTTTGGCACAGCAAGGGATAAAAAACTCCCACACACAGACACACACTCCCATGGGTGCGCGCACACACACACACACACACAAACAGGTGCCCAGCAGTATTACCAAAGCAGACAGGGCCCATGTTCCTGTCAGAGACTGTTCGAGTCCACAAACCCTCTCGTCTCAAACACTTCCCCTTCCCCCGGTATTTAAAGACAGCCTTTCTAGAACTTTCCATCTGATCTACTTGAAAGTGTCTGGTCACATCAGTCAAAGGCTTTTTTATATACACAGGAGATGAACAAAAATATCAGAAGCACCTCCACAGAATGACTTATAATTGGAGTATTTAATCCACAATTACAAAAGCATCCATGCAGTTTGATTGCCATTACTTTGAATGCTAATTAGCAGTATAAGTCTGCTTAAATAAGGATAACCAGTGGTACTTCGCTACAGAAGTCTCCAAACAATGCAAGATGAGGACACTAACAGAGTTCCAAAGGGGCTAAATAGGTGGTGCCAGAATTTAAGGGTTATTATTAAAAAATGGCAAAACTATTTACGGCAGCAACAGCAAGAACAAAAAAATGGCTCCAAGTCAAAGCTCTCTGACAGGGTCTGACAAACACCTGGTAAAAGAGCTGTTCATAGCCAAAACACAGCAGTTCTACAAATCACAACAAATTAAACCACATCTTCACCTGTCCCCAAAAAAAAAAAAACTATGTCAAAGCCTCATAAAGCTGGTATTCATGCCATTGTTTCCAATGATTTCACCGCCCTCTGTATTAAGAGGTAACGTTCTGTTAATACCCCCCCCAAATACCAAACATGTAAGTCTTACTATTATTAATCTTTGATAGCACTACTCATATTACATATCTACAGCATTACAAAAAATCAGAAAAGCGGATTCCCTTGAAATACAGTATGCTGTAAAAGAGAACGAAGGAATTTGAGATGAAAACCAGCAATAAAGAGATTAATAAATAAACTCTCTTAGCGAATTTTTCAATATTTTTTAAGGCATACCAGAAATGAGATAAAGGTTTCAGCCGCACTTCTGAAGAGGACAGGAGACAGTCCCGTCAGCGGCAGGTGCAGTTGTCATGGTTATTTCTCAGTTCAGTACTTCTCTTTACTCTTCTGGAATCCCTCACTCACTCCCATACTCCCTCCCCTCTCTCTCGGACACACTCCCTTTCTCAATTCAATTTGACAATTCTTATAGCCAGGAATATACGACTGCAATATTGCAATGCACTAGGAAGCAAATAACAATGACATGCAAGACAGATAATCAAAAAATAGGACCAATGGCCCTGTTGTTCACCAGCCCAATAACTGAGCCAATTGTTCAGCATATCTGAGAAAAGCTTTTCAGAGATTCAATGGTGTATGAATACAGCGTACTGAAATATATGAAGTGAATCTGGCCACCAGTTTCACAGCAGATGACTGAGAAAGACTTTCCCATTATAAGTAAATGGGGAAATTCTAATTAGAAAAAAAATCATTAAAAATCTAAAAATTAAAATATTTAATAACCTTGGGAGACACTGTTCCAGGGAAGCTCCACACCAAATTTGAAGTAAACTGGGTCGGTAGTTTCAGAGAAGAAGATTTTTAAAGATTTTGCTAACAGATGACAATCATGATCGCAACTACGATGCTGGACGCTGCCTGATCACAATAGCTCAAGGCCTATTGGCCGGTGAGCAAAAAACTGGAACAATATGTATTATAAGAAAGTTTCAACAGAAACACTTTTGGATGAGATGTTAAACCAAGGTCCTGAGTCACGGTGGTTATTCAAGATCCCGTGACTCTCTTCGACAAGAGAGGGGGGTTCCCCGATGTCCTGGCTAAATTCCCATCATGGCTCTTTCGACTTGGTGCCTAATCATCCCGATTTAATTGGCTATGAATTTTGTCCTCTCCCCCTCTACCAGAGCATATGTGTGGTGAGTGTTCTGGCACAAAATGGCTGTCATGCATCACCCAGGTGGGTGTTACACATACGTGGTGGTGAGGTGAGAGACTATAAAGTGCACTGAGTACCATGAGTAAGCACTATATGAATGCAATGTTCACTAACTCTCAGACTGTCTCACCTTCTCCCTCTACCTCTCTTTCCTCTCTTTTACTCTCTCTCTTAACTCCATTTCTCTACGTTCCCTCTCCTTTCCTACTCCACTGTTGTTTGCCTGAAACAGCCACAGTTGTCAGTACTTAGCAGGAACAAACCCAGCCTTCCACACACCCCCCATCCCCATTTCACAGGTAATAATCAAAACCAGCAGATTTCTGTTCAGTAGACCTGTCAAAAACTTCACCAACTTTCATACTCTTAATACAAGAACAAGCTGCAGTCCAACTCCAGGGAAATATGAGCTGGGCAAACAGTGCCCCTTCATTTTCAGGCCCATAACAACCTATAATTGAATTTTTTTATTCGTAAAACCAATGGGGAAGGGGTTTCTGCTTGAATGTACAAGGGTAATTCTGCAAATAAATCTTTCCTTGGGTATTAGTGAACATCAGTATACAGCTAATACATAATCCGTTGGACTGTGCCTTCTTACATGGGGCGGATTTGCAAAATTATTAAGAGAAAATATTAAGATTCCGCATGAGGGGCACATCTCTGAAGACCCAATATGAACGCTAACTCCAGCAAAAGAAAGCAAACTGTGTGATTCAGCACATTAGTTCTTTCTTACGCCTGGACACACAGACCTACACAAAAGGTGAATACACACTCAGACTGAGATTAGGTCAATGCTCAAATTCAACCAACAAAAGTGTTGCAGAATTATGGATTTTGATTCATAATCACAGTGTGTTCAGCTAAGAAGTTCCTAAAGCCAACTCACAAAATTCACAATTTTCGCATCCACTGGGATATCAAGGATGATAAGACATTAACCCCTTAAACTTATCACTTAAGTTTTCCCTTGAGTAGTTTCAAAGCCAAAAACCCTCTTTTTCATATTTTAAGTAGGGTGACCTGGTGTTTGGCTTTGCGTTGTTCCGCACAGCATTTTTATTTCATCCCGTGTCCCGCATATTGAGACTCCGTCCTGCAATTTTACTTATTGCCACCAGAGGCAGTTCAAAAATCAGGCGCTTACCCAGTAGTGTCGTGGTGTTAGTTTAATACGGGTCCGGAGCTACAGCGAAAATTTGTATATTTAAATAACATTTTCTATTGGAACGTGTACATTACAAACATAATGCAACACAATAGTCAATCTCAGCTTTTAAGGGAAACAAATGCTAAAAGATAATTAATATATTACTTAAAAAAATATCATTAACTTTTCAACGGAATGGACAATTGACAGGTGCTAATGTTATGCCGCACAGTGGCATCTGACATTTAAAGGTCCAAGGATGTGAAGGCTAAGCAGATATTTATAGGAAATCACAAGGATTGTTCAGCTCTCTGCAATCTTGGTTTTTGTACGTGACTTTGGTCTCTTGGAAAGTAGCTTAAAATACAATTCCTTAGACTTTTTACACTAAGGCTTCAAGCAAGATTCCATATGAGTAACGTCGGGTCCCATAAAAAAATAAATTATTTCATCATCCCCACCCGTATCAAAAGATTGTGGCCCGATCAATTTTTTTTTTATAACCCCATCTCCAAAAAAGTTGGAATGCTCTCTAAAATGTAAATAAAAACAGAATGCAATGATATTAAAATCATTTGAACTTTATATTTATTAAAAAATAGTACAAAGACAATATATCAGATGTTTTATTGTTTTTTGGAAAATACTTGCTCATCTTGAATTTGATTAAAAATCACATTTTCTTCAAGCAACACTTGGTAAGCCTTCGGGAACTAAGGAGACCAAACTGCTGTAGTTTTGAGAGCAAAATGTTTTCCCTTTCTTGCTTTTATAATGTTTTATTGTTTTTTGGCTCAATACTCTGCCAGCCTCCTTTGTCATATTTTTTGGTTCATAATTTTCCAAATATTGTCAGTGGGAGACAAACTGGTAGTTTTGGACCCTTTCTTGCATATAGACCAGCTCAATCACCCAGACTCTTTGTCATATTTTTTGGTTCATAATGTGCCAAATATTGTCAGTGGGTGTCAGGTCTGGACCGCAAGCAGACCACTTAATCACCCAGACTCTTTCACTACAGAGCCATGTTGTTGTAATGCGTGCAGTTTGGTGTTTAGCATAGTGTTGCTGAAATGAGCAAGGACTTAAAAAATGACTTAAAAAAGTAATCTGGATGGCAGTAAATGTTGCACCAAAACCCGTATATATCATTCATCATTAATGGTGTCTTCATGGATGCAAAAGTTACCCATGCCATGTGAACAAATGCAGCCCCATACTATCATGGATGCAAGCTTTTGAATTGTTTGCTGATAAGCCGGATGGCCCCTCTCCTCTTTAGCCCAGAGGATGTGGCATCCATGATTTCCAAAATAAATTTCACATTTTGATTAGTCAAATCACAGGGCAGTTTTCTACTATATCTCAGTACATTGCAAATGAGCTCAGGCCCAGAGAAGGCGGCAGTGTTTCTGGATATTATTTATGTATGGTTCATCCTCTGCATGGCAGAGTTTCAATTTGCATTTGGGGGGCAGTGCCAAACTAAGTTTAGTGACAATGATTTACAGAAGTGTTCCTGAGTCCATGCAGTGATTCGCACTACAGAATCCTGTTCGTTTTTAATGGAGTGCCGCCTGAGGACCTGAAAATTACAGCCATTAAAAATTGGATTTTGGTCTTGTCTCATGCATACAGAGATTCTACTGGGTTCTCGGAAACTTTTAATGATATCATGTACCATAGAGGATAAAATGTCTGAATTCTTTGCAATTTTAAGTTGAAAATGTTTTTCTTAAATTGTTGAACAATTTCCCCATGCAGCCTTTCATAGAGTGGTTAAGCCCTCACCATATTTACTTATGAAAGACTTTTTATACCCAATCATGTTACTGACCTGTTGTTTCGTAATCTAATTAGCTGTTTTGCCAGTTGTCTTTTCCGAGCATCATGCAATATTTCCAGTCTTTTATTGTCCTGTCCTAACTTTTTAAAAACATGTTGCTGTCATTAAATTCAAAATGAGCAGATTATTTAAAAAAAAACAATGAAATTGATCACTTTCATTTGATGCGTTGTTCTTGTCCTATTTTCAGTTAAATATAAGGTTTTAGTTGATTTGCAAATCATTGCAATCTGTTTTTACATTTTACACAGCATCCCAACGTTTTTGGAAATGGGGTTGTAGTATTTTTAGTATCGAGAAAGGGCAATCGGCACAGTGCTCTTTGGAAGCAGTGCAAATGTACCCATAAATGGCCACTTAAACCTATAGTCTACGATTTTTCCCAAGGTTAAAATCACTATCTTCAGTTTGATGATGATCATGGCTCTAAAGCAGGGCTGCCCAACCCTGTTCCTGGAGAGCTACCATCCTATAGGTTTCTGCTCCAACCCTAACTCAACACACCTGATTCAGCTCATTAGCAGCTCGTCATGATCTGTAACTGGGAAAGCAGGTGTGGTTTGCTTTGGTTGGGGTGATAACCTTCAGAATGGAAGGTCTCCAGGATCAGGGTTCGGCAGCCCTGCTCTGAAGTATCTCCTGCACACTAGTCATAGCAAAAGGAATCAAAAAAATCCACTCTCTCTGGAGGCTGCAGGCGCACAGAGAAGTCAACCAGTAGGAATCGTTCGGGCCGAATAGGAGTTTCCCTGTCTCAGTTCCGCAACTCCTTTTTTGCTGCTGTGTACCTCCCTCCCTCGTTCAAATTTGGCACTCCGGTTCTCCTGCCCTCCCTCTTCCGCTGTGCCCCGAAGCCACACTGCTGAGACGTCACGGTTGCCAAGCATCGAAAAACGCCGAAGAAAAAGAACAACAATAAACTGCAGAGACATGGAGAATAAAGCTCTGGGCAACCGCCTGTCCCACCTCTACTTGCCCCACCGACCAAGAGGACTAGAAAAAGAAAGCCTGCGGTCAAAAAGGCTGAAGAGAAGAGAAAGCTGGATCAAGCCAGATCTCAAATGAGAATAAATATAGGAGAAGCCTTTCCACGGTGGAGACTGCTACAGGACTCGCTGGGCCTAAGGAACGATGCAGTTACTGCGGCGTTTCTGTTGGACAGGTAATCATTTGTTTAATTGTAGAAGTTGTTTTATGTTCCTGTAATATTGATCATACGTTGCAACGTCGATAACTCATAGATAAGTATTAGGTCAGTGTTGGCTTATCGCAGTGAAAGCTAACCTTAGTAACGTTACTTCTGTCTGCCTACTTATTAATGAAATTACGTTAGCGTTAGCTTCTAAATGCCGGTGTGTTGTGAGCATTGGTTGTGAGAACAAGAAACAAATCTCGATGGGGAAATGGTTTTGGACACAACACTGGACTTATATGCTAATATGCTTTACACATTGGATGTGCAAAGACTGTGTGAACGTTTATTTGCTCGATAAAGATCCACATTGCGGTGTCAACGTTAGTTACAGTTAGCCTCTATGTAGACCTTATATGCTATTATAGCTAACATGTTTACACATTGTGGGCGCAAAATCACCGTGTTTGTTTGGTTGAGGCAGCTCAGCGCAGTTGTCATTACGAAGATAAGAAGCTAATGTCAGCAATTCAGCTCTCCACTGAAAACCGGCGCTCTGTGTGCGGCGAACCTGCTCTCTTCTCAGTGGGAGGGGACATGTCGGTATCCGAGGGGATGAGACGGTGTTTTCAGGGGAGGGCGCATGGCATCGGAAGAAGTAGAGAGGGGGTGGGGGAGGTGTGTGTGGCGGAGAAATCGTAGACTATAGCTTTAAGCCATTGACTTGGAAAAAATCTGTTCCTGTGTTGTTCTCAGTAGGGTACTGAAAAATACGCAGGTCTAGAAACCTAGAAAAACATGACGTGAATGCATAACTAAACTGTAAAAAAATATATACAGTGCTTAACAAATGTATTCATCCACCTGTCATAAAAAATGAGAAAACACAATATTTATGTAATTTGTCAAAAACTTGTTTAAAACTAAAAAATATTTTGTTATTTCTTTGGCACATAAACTGAAACCACTAAATAGTCCTTATTCACAGATGAAAACAAAAAAAAAAACTATATTTTGTATGCCCTCCTTTTGGCCTTGATAACAACTTGCATTCTTGCATTCAACCACTAAAACTAATTTTTATGTTCAGGAATGCAAGAATATAAGTGTTATTTGGCATCTTAATCAAAAAATAGTAACAAGCTTAACTACAACCCCATTTCCGAAATAGGTGGGACGAAATGTAAATTGTGAATAAAATCAAAATGCAATGACTTTCAGATCAGATGAGCCAATAGGTTATTTACAATAGAACATAGATAACATTTCAAATGTTTAAACTGAGACATTTTACATTTTTATCCACAAAATGAGCTTATTTCAAATTTTCTGGCTGCAACAGGTCTCAAAAAAGTTGGGACACAGGCAAAAAAAGGGCTGAAAAAGCAATTAATATATAAGAGAATCAGCTCATAGAATATTTAGCAAGTAATTAAGTTAACTGGCATCAGGTGTGTAACATGATTGGCTGTAAAAGGGATGTCTTAGAGAGGCTGAGTCTCTCAGAAGTAAAGATGGCCAGAGGCTCTCCAACCTGTGAAGGCTTGCGTAAAAAAATTGTGGAATACTTTAATAACAATGTTCCTCTACGTCAAATTGCAAAGGCTTTGAAGGTCTCATCATCGACAGTGCATAACGTCATCAAAAGATTCAGAGAAACTGGAAAAATCTCTGCGCGTAAGGGACAAGGTCGAAGACCTTTACTCGATGCCTGTGATCTTTGGGCCCTCAGACGCCACTGCATCACTCACCGGCATGATTCTGTCATCGACATTACTAAATGGGCTCAGGAATACTTCAAGAAACCACTGACTGTAAACACAGTCCGCCATGCCATCCACAGATGCCACTTAAAACTCTATCATGCAAAAAGGAAGCCATTGTTGAGCATGATCCAGAAGCGCCGCCCTGTTCTGTGGGCCAAGGCTCATTTAAAATGGACTGTAGCAAAGTGGCAAAGTGTCCTATGGTCAGACGAGTCCAAATTTGACATTCTTGTTGGAAATCATGGGCGTCGTGTCCTCCGGGCTAAAGACAAGAAAGACCACCCCTCCTGTTATCAGCATTCAGTTCAAAAGCCAGCATCTCTGATGGTATAGGGATGCATTTGTGCATATGGTGTGGGACACTGGCATGTTTTAAAAAGCACCATGAATGCTGAAAGGTATATAAAGGTTATAGGGCAACATATGCTCCACTCCATAGGACATCTATTCCAAGGAAGGCCTTGTGTATTTCAGCAGGACAATGCAAAACCACATACTGCAGCTATTACAACAGCATGGCTTCGTAGTAGGAGAGTCCGTGTGGGAGTTATGTTGAACTGGCCTGCCTGCAGTCCTGATCTTTCTATTCTTTGGAAAATGCAAAAATTATTAAAATACAAGTCTCTTAAAATAATCTATTCAGCACTCATAGCACCCACTTACACTACTGCGCTGAAGTATGGGGACACACTTATAAAAATACAATAGAATCATTGTTTAAACTCCAAAAAAAAGGCCCTTAGAATTATTCATAACGTTCCCTAAACTCTCATACAAACAGCTTGTTTATTAAAAGCCTGTAGGATATTAAACAAAATTGTATATTTAGGATCAAATGCCTATTTCTCCAACGTGAATGCCTTCAAACTCAGAATGTTGTTGCAAACTAGAAGGGTTGTCTCCACAAAGCCCAGACTCTGTTATAAAAGAAGTGGGATGCTACAACACAAGGTCAAACAGGCCCTGTATCTTCTGAAATGTGCATTTTGAATAACTATGAACTTATCCAACAAAATGGCATTGGATAAATTAAACAGAACCATAGCGGGCATAAACAATAGGGGTTGTTTATAGACACTCAGCTATACTGTGATTAAAACTCTTCATGACTGTCATCTCTCTATGATTTTATGTTGTGATAAAAAATAGACACTCAGCTCTGTTGTGATTTATAAATCTTTATGATATCTTACCCATAATCAAACTGTTTTTTCAGTTTGGGGCACTTTGATTTTAAACTTTCTCCCGCGTTATCTTTGTTCATGTTGTGTTGAAATTGTCATGGAATGACTGTACAATCATGCCGAAATGAAAAAAACAAATAAAAAAAAATAAATAAATATCAGATGTTGAAACTGATTTTTATTGTTTTTGGAAAATATTTGCTCATCTTGAATTTGATGCCAGCAACACGTTTCAAAAAAGTAGACACAGGGGCATATTTACCATTGTACTGCATCACATTTTCTTCAAGCAACACTTGGTAAGCCTTCGGGAACTAAGGAGACCAAACTGCTGTAGTTTTGAGAGCAAAATGTTTTCCCTTTCTTGCTTTATATAGGATTTCAGCAGCTCAATACTCTGCCGCCTCCTTTGTCATATTTTTTGGTTCATAATGTGCCAAATATTGTCAGTGGGTGTCAGGTCTGGACCGCAAGCAGACCACTTAATCACCCAGACTCTTTCACTACAGAGCCATGTTGTTGTATTTTTGGTGTTTAGCATTGTTGCTGAAATGACAAGTTCAAAATTTAAAAATCATCTGGATGGCAGTAAATGTTGCACAAAACCCGTAATATCATTCATCATAATGGTGTCTTCATGGATTTAGCATGCCATGTGAACAAATGCAGCCCCATACTATTTGCAAGCTTTTGAATTGTTTGTTGATAAGCGGATGGCCCCTCTGCCCAGAGGATGTGGCATCCATGATTTCCAAAATAAATTTCACATTTTGATTAGTCAAATCACAGGGCAGTTTTTTACTATATCTCAGTACATTGCAAATTCAGGCCCAGAGAAGGCGGCAGTGTTTCTGGATATTATTTATGTATGGTTCATCCTCTGCATGGCAGAGTTTCAATTTGTAAACTAAGTTTAGTGACAATTTTACAGAAGTGTTCCTGAGTCCATGCAGTGATTTGCACTATAGAATCCTGTTATTTTTAATGGAGTGCCGCCTGAGGACCTGAAAATGACAAAAAAAAATTTTGGTCTTGTCTCATGCATACATTCTACTGGGTTCTTTTTAATGATATCATGTACCATAGAGGATTAAATCTTGAATTCTTTGCAATTTTAAGTTGAAAATTTTTTTAAATTGTTGAACAATTTCCCCATGCAGCCTTTCATTGGTTAAGCCCTCACCATATTTACTTATGAAAGACTTTTTATCAATCATGTTACTGACCTGTTGTTTCGTAATCTAATTAGCTGTTTTGCCAGTTGTCTTTTCCTAGCATCATGCAATATTTCCAGTCTTTTATTGTCCTGTCCTAACTTTTTAAAAAACATGTTGCTGTCATTAAATTCAAAATGAGCAGATTATTTAAAAAAAAACAATGAAATTGATCAATTTGATGTGCTTGTTCTTGTCCTATTTTCAGTTAAATATAAGGTTTTAGGATTTGCAAATCAACAATCTGTTTTTATTTTAACAGCATCCCAACGTTTTTGGAAAAATGTAGTATTTTTAGTATCGAGAAAGGGCAACCATGCTCTTTGAGTGCAAATATACCCATAAATGGACACTTAAACCTATAGTCTACGATTTTTCCCAAGTTAAAATCACTATCTTCAGTTTGATGATGATTATGGCTCAAAGTACTGCTGGTTCTGGAGAGCTACCATCCTATAGGTTTCTGCTCCAACCCTAATTCAACACACCTGATTCAGCTCATTAGCAGCTCGTCATGATCTTTAACTGGGAAAGCAGGTGTGGTTTGCAAACCCTTCAGAATGGTAGCGCTCAGGATCAGGGTTCACTGCCTCTAAAGTATCTCCTACACACGTCTAGCAAAAAGGAACCAAAAAAATCACTCTCTCTGGAGGCTGCAGGCGCACAGAGAAGTCAACCAATAGGAATCATTCGGGCCGAATAGGATTCCCTGTCTCGGTTCCTGCTATGTACCTCCCTCCCTCGTTCAAATTTGCCTTGTTCTCCTGCCCTCCCTCTTCCGGGTGCCCCGAAGCCACACTGCTGAGAATTCAAGCATGTGAAGAAAAAGAACAACAATAAACTGCAGAGGTTAAAGCTCTGGGCAACTGCCTGTCCCACCTCAACTAGCCCCATGTCCAAGAGGACTAAAAAAAAAAGCCTTTGCCTTAAAAGGCTGAAGAGAAAGCTGGATCAAGCCAGATCTCAATCGAGAATAAATATAGGAGAAGCCTTTCCATTGGAGACTGGTACAGGACTCATGGGCCTAAGGAACGATGCAGTCACTGCGGCATTTCTGTTGGACAGGTAATCATTTGTTTAATTGTACATTTTTTATGGATGAATCTAAACACATAATATAGATAAGTTTTAGGTCATGTCAATTCACACAGATTTCAGAAACTTCCCTAGTGACATCTCTCAGATTTGACTGAAAAAAAATGGTAAAATTAGTTTTTGACCCCAAATGAAGGAATCCCAAATTTCAGCTTCATACCTTAAGTCATTTTGGCATTATGCCCTAGTGAAATTTGGGTGCCATGCCTTTTTTCCTGCATTTAATTTGTAACCATATTTAGAGACACATTATTTCTCCTTTAGATGAGCTACTGGGCTAAAAATTTATAAAGGGGTCATTGATTGCCTCCTCTCAAGGAACCAATGCTCACAAATGGGATACTAGTTCTATTGTAAACAATATTAACCCTTTAAAACTGGATTTTGTTTCATAGGATAATGATTTTTGTGATATTGGATGGTCCAGGTAATTGAAATTTGTGTGTCTGAAGGCTTTTTGACAACTTCTTCATCAAATATGATGATATTACTGTAACTCAGATCATTTTCAGGGACACCAAATCATTAGTGGGATTATGGGGGGGGTTGTCCCAAAAATGATCACAGGACAAACAGACTCTTCAGAACCCTCGTTTTAGGCAATGATTTCACCATGTCTCCACTTGAGGTAGACAATTTGCTTTTAATATGACCAACTTACACAGCTTATCCAACTTCTGGGCCAATAAAAAGTTTACTTATCCAGCTCTTTCTGTGAGAACTGATTTTTTGAAAAATGGACCCTTTGGCCCACATTTCTTAAAAAATGACTCCAAAAGTAGGTCAACTCTGATGAGGTCAGTATTGATGGTTTTGTTGGTTGAAATCACACTAACACCAAATAATGGTACACAGAATAACTTAGTCATCATATTCATCAGCGCTTCACTGAAGCTACATCTCACTTCTACTGAGAAATATTCAAACCCAGGGTGTGATGTTTTTATGGCCTCAGCATTACATCAAATGGAAAATATCTAGATCTCGTACGTCATTTTATACATATTTCCCTGTGATTCAGCAGGACATATTTGGGATAGTTGGAAACCTTGGGATCTCTGCTAGAATTTAAAATAGGCCTGAAGTTCCACACGTTTCAATGCAGCAGCTACATTCAATAGACCCATATATGGGTCCATAGGATTTATGGGGTTAAGACACAGTACAGATGTCGGAAGTATACAGACAAACTGCACATCTAACAGGTCAGTTAATCACAGGTAAATGAGCTGAGACGTGCTCAGTCTTTGAGACTGAATACACCTGGTGCTGCATGAGAGAGCTCACCTTGGCGGGGGTGTGGATCCAGATGGCGGCATTGAACAGGATGTGGTCACACAGCTGCTTGAGCAGTGGGGCGCCGTGGGTCAGGCCGTCCAGGTATTTGGCGAAGGACAGGAACTGCTCCAGCACCGCCCGGGTGATGTGGACCCTGGAGGCCTGGCACATCGATGAGGAGTCAGTTATTCCAGCAAACACTTGAATGTTCTCGTTTCGTTTTCGTAAATTGGTGTCATTTAGTGAAAACCTTTCATGCTCATATTCTTGTGCAGACGAGCTCTTATTAAAACCTGTTAATGCATGTCCTCCTGCTGAGAGATCACTCAGTTAAACCCTTCTGTGCTTGTGTCTTTGTGAGGAGTCAATAATGCAGTGTCCAGAAATTACTTTTTCATCCATTGGTCAAATGGCCAGCGAATGCTCAAATTTTACCAGCTGTACAATGGATATGGATTACCATTGTTTTTTGGCCAGTGAGTGAAACAAATCTACCAGCCACCTGCATATTTTACCAGCATTTGGCTGGTGGCTGGAGCTAATTTTGGTCCCTGCATTCATGCATGTGGCTTTGTGGGGATAAGTCGTACAGTGAAACCTTGTTATATTCTGCATATGCAGAGTGGCGATTTTGGGTAATCCTTTCAAGCCTGTGTCATTCGGTGGAGAATCATTTGGTGACACCCTTTAGTATTCTTATACTTGTGTGTGGGACAGTCTGATGGGGGAGCATGTGTCTGTGCAGAATAGTCACTCAGGAAAACTGGTGTCGCATCATTATGCAGAGGGGTCATTTGGGGAGACCACTCTTTGCCCATGTCTTTGTTTAGAGAGGTAATTCAGGGAAACCCTATCATGCTTCTGTTCTTGTGCTTTAGAACTTTGTTCTGGTCGGGAACTCCATTAGATCCTCACAGACATGCCATATGCAGGTCCTCATTAATTGCATGTGGCTCTGGCCATTACATGACCTGGCCCTTCACGCTTTCACGATTTTAAAGTGACAGTCCAAGTGATTCATCCATCATCAAATACACTGTTTCCTGGTCAGGGTCACTACATTCAGTAGCCTATCCCAGGGTGCACTGGGTTAGAGGCCAGAATAAACTCACGACAGGTCGCCAATCAACTGCAAGCTCTGCACAACACTCAATTTAGTACTTAGACCCTTGGGTAATTCAGAATCACCATTTAGCCTAACCTGCATGCAGCGCAACTCTGTATGCAGTGAGCTCTCCATCATGGGTTCAGCTTAATCTCCACTGAAAAGGCTGAGCAATACATTTCTGGTTTCGTCCACATTGGCAGAATTCTGCATTTTGTCATTTTTTTGATTTTCTAATATGAGACAGTTTTTATGATATAAATCACACAAATAAAGAAACATTGACTGATTGAGTTCAGTCAGAATTTTGCATTAGTTTGAACGTGTGCCACTCAGTAAAAGTATTTAAGTGTCATTGCATGGATAGACCATGCAAAGGGGGATAAGGGGTCAGCCAATTTTGCCAATATTTGGTATACTCATGCACCTTGCCAAGTTATAAATGAACCTACAATATGAGCATCATCCATTTGGTTTTGTTGGAGTAATCACCAAAAAATGAATTTTGGACCATTTTTGAAAGATTTTCAAGGGGTTAATTTGGGTCATCCTCCACATAAAACGGCTAAACTTTCAACATTGCCCCTTTGTGTGAATGTTGCCCATAGGATGGCCTACCAAACTGATGAGAATGATCAAAAAATATTTCCAAATGTGCCAGTTATGTGTCAACATATTTCCCCCACCCCAAAATTTGGAATTGTGTGTAGGCCTATTTGACAGCTTATAAGTCATCTGCCACAGGGGTAGAAACTATATATCATGGTGGAAATGGTGGCTAATTACTTGCCCTTTCATAATCAGAAATAAAAAATCTGGGCACTCAACTCCGTGTACTTCGTAGTAGCACCAGAAATGAGGAAAATATTTCATCGTTTTGCAGTGCTGCCACCCATATGCTGTATCTGGAACTACAAACCTGTACAGTAAATAAGTAACACTACCAATATTATTTTGTCTGCCCTGGCCTTATTCATTCAATTATAATGCCAACACATGAAAACTAAGGGTATTCTACCATAAATATGGCTGTTTCCCTGGGAAAGGGTCGTGTCAGGCATTTTTCCATGCACAATCCAAAATTCCGTAAATCTTTCATATGGCACAGACTGTCTTTGACTAATTACTTTCTCAACAAAACTGAATGAACAAAACTTTACTAGACAACTGAAGTATCCACATTGTCAGCTAATATGATACATGATACAGAATCCATGTGAACTCTTCCAGAATTACTAAGAGTTCACAGATCCACCTGTTCGATGACCTTTGCCCGCAGTCTCGATCTTGCTGTCATGGAGGAGGCTAACAGGTGCTGGTCATCTAAAGGAGTATTATCCTTGGTCAAGTGGCTACACTTCTATTGGACAGAGATGGGAGAAGTAGCTTGAAGCCTGCTTGGTAGTTAGCCAGTCCTCTTTCACAAAACGGGATTTGATTTTCTTAGCCACCGCCCCAGGGTTTTCCTCATTTCCAGTCTTTACTCTTCTCATAGACCTTGTGGTTGATCAGGCTACTTTGTGCCTAGGGGATAACAATGAGACTGCATCAATGCATTGACGGGGCCGACGACTTGAATGGTGGAAGGGGTGCTGGCACTCCCGCAACGGCTTCCAGTCAAGGCCAAGCTTGTATCTATGTGCTAGACAGATAGTGATATCCTTGACAACAGCATGGAATAGCCCAGCACACAGTGAAATCTCGTCACACTCCTTCTCCAGTGGCAGTCGTGAGCCCTTCTCTCCATGTTCTCCTCTAAGAGGAACTTTTAGCCCCGAACAATGGCTTTGAATGGACTTGTCACACTTTCTCAAAGCAATACATTACACCGCGTGCAATGGCAGGAGAGACATTGAAAAACCCGCATTTTATCGAATAGTGACCTGGGATTCATCACTCCCCACTGCCATTTTGAAACTATCTGTTCGGAATGTGTGTCAAGTGTCAATAACAGGGCTCTAGGACTCTTCATTCCCAGACTTTTTGTCCCCGGACTTTGCATCCCCTAGGAATTTTTGTCCCTGGACTCTTCGCTCCCGCGGACTTTTCATTCCCATAAACTTTTCGTCCCTGGACTCTTCATCCCTGGATGGTTCATCCCCAATAATGCTTTGCCCTCTTCCTGCATTATAGCACTATCTCTATCCCTATCGCTAACCTTAACCCTGTCCCTCGTCTGTTCGTCCATCCGTCTGTCAGCAATGGTGGCACATTTTTTTAATCATTAGGGGACGAAAAATCTGGAGTCCTGTAATCCAATGAGAGGGGCAGTTCAACACTGCTGCTGCCGTGGAGCCAGTTCAGAAGCAGGTGTGAGGTGGTGGTGGGGCTGTTTAGATGGGGGATGACCTCGACTTGCCTCCTTATGGGCTAGCAGGCATTTTTAAGTAATCTACAGTCATATCCAGCCACAAAACATGGTATTATGGCTTGTGGACAAGTAAAAGGACATGGGGTCAATCAAAGTGCTCCATATCAAAACCTAAATGAGCGCCCGGATATTTTATTTTTTGGAATGATCAACTGACACTTGGACTTGCTCCTCTGGGAAAACCGTCACCCAACTCCCCGTGCCAGTTGGGATATTGGCATGTAAATATGGCATTATTTTATGATTTTGAGGGGTTAAGCTTTTTTAAGGGATTAATATACCCATAATGCCTTGCAGTATGCAACATTTCATATTTTTTATAGAAAGCCTAGGATGTCTGCTGCAGCTTACCTATAAGAAAAGTCTGTCTTGATTGTCAAGTATTGTGCCAATAATTGGCAAAGTTTGTCAATTTCATAAAAATTTTGCATTGGAAATGCATTGGAAGGGTTAATTGCCCCTTACCCCTGAACAGAATGATTTTTCACCGAAAGGTTTTACCCGCCCTCATTCTAGCCCAGGACCAGTCTATGGTAGGAATTTGAAGAAAATCCATTGACTTGCAGGTTATCACTTTTTGCAGATTTTGCATGGTCTATCCATGCAATGACACTTAATGTGTTTTGTGGCCCTGTGTACATTAAGCTCAGGTTTAATTTGGATTAGTTTGAAGGCATGCTGCTCACACTGGCTGCTTTATAAGCCCCATCTGGCGATAGACAAACTAAAGCTCAGGTTTAATTTGGATTAGTGCAGGGAGCACCACGACTGTTAGCTAGAGCAAACAGTTCGGCATGAGATGCATCCATTTTCCATGTTGTGTGGCTCTGCTGCCATTTTCTATGACTGACAGGGCTTTGCCTTCAAAAACAGAACAAAAAAAGAGAGAAAGAGAAAGGGTGGGCATCCAGGTTATGGAGAATGGCCAGCCTCCAGGCTCGGTATTTGGAAGCATTTGGAGATTCAGCTGCTGTGGGTCCTATCCAGCCAGTGACAAAGTGAGGGATTTACTGAAAGTCAAGTGGAGCAAATGTCACACAGCTAAACAGCTATCAAAGGCTCAGAGATTTTGGACAGGAACACAGAGTACAGTGCCACAACACAAAGAGAGGTTTCCTGTTTAGGGCAATAGAGATGCACTGTCAGAATATTGTGCTGTCAAGACAGACAGAAAAAGGACAGCAGGGAAATAAAAAAAAATCCACTCATGACAGTGGTGAATTCTCATGCAAGATCATTGTAATATCATAATATGAAAAGTGATTGGAGCATTTTCATGATTTAGAGATGTACTCCCAGGCAAGATCAGACCATTAATGTGATTTAAGGGGTGGCAGGTGCATTTTCATGATATAGAGACATATTCAGAGGCAAAATTAGTGTAAAATCTCAAGAAGAGTAATAAGGTGAATTTTTGTGATATAGAGACATATTCTGAGGCAAAATTAGTGTAATATCCTGATATTAAGAGTGATAATGTGAATTTTTATGATATAGAGACATATTCTGGTTCAAAATCAGTGTAATATCCTGTGGTAAGGTGAATTTTCAAGATATAGAGACATATTCTGAGGCAAAATTACAGTAATATCCTGATATATAGAGTAATAAGGTGAATTTTCAAGATATAGGGATGTATTCTCAGGCAAGAATAGTCCACTCTCAAGATATAAAGTATTGTGCAAAAGTCTTAGGCACCCTGCACATTTTAAAAATTTAAATCTGTATTAGATGTTTACTTTTTGATTCCTCTTAGAGTTCCTGAAGATAAAAAGTAAATTAGAAATTCCAAATGCTTATTTAAAGAAAAGTTTCATAAATAAATGTTTGTATTCCATTAAAAACAGTAAATACAGATATTAATAGCCTTGACAGAGCCTTGACGGCAACATCATCATGGATGTTTGTAATTTCTTGAAGGGACAGATGCAAGGGAGACAGTCAGTCTGCAGAAGAATGGTGGCAAGTTCTCCACTCTGTTTGGGACAAGCAAAAAGACAATCATCTTATAAAACTACAGCACAACAGGAAAGTGTCCCAAATTTTTAGGCAAAGCGTAGTCACACCAAATATTGGTTTGGCTTAGTTTTTAGCAGTTTACAGCTCTGTTCAGTACATTTTTCAGTTTTTAGAAACTTTTAATTTCATAATTTTTGCAAGTATATTTGCTCTATGAAATTGCTTTAAATGTGCTTAAGACTTTTGCACAGTTCTGTTTAATGCATAGCAGGGATCTTCTAAATCTGGACCTCGAATCCACATCCAACCCAGGTTTTTTTTTTGGTTTTTTTTTTTAATCTCAGGTAAGTAAATGAACATTCAGCACCCCTGATTGGCCAGACTGTCTTTACACCTGACTCCCAGGTAAAGGGAGGGCGGAAAACCAGGACTGTGATTTGAGGACCAGGGGTATAGTAGTATGTGCATCATGCATATATGCATGATAGACATGGTTATTCCCAGGCAAGATCAGACTACCATCAGAATACAGAGAATGACAGGTGCAACATCATGAGAGAGACAAACCTTCGGAGGATATTAGTCTGAAGTCATGACAGAGTGATTATTGCAGTATCATGATAGTGAGGTTCTCCCTCAGGAAAAATCTGCTCATTCAACCATCACAATATACAGGGAAGCATACTGTACAAAATCAAAATAATGCTAATGGTCGGAGTATATTTTTTGGCAGGTTGTTGAAAGATGAAAAAATGATAAAAGATTGCAGATCTGCATATGATGCACAGAAGTATATACACATTAAGTGTAACATACACAATCACATGCATTATTAACCCATGCAAGCTGGCTACCATTAACTCTGTGTGATAAATGAGGCTCATTAAAAGATTTGCACGTAACATCTGATCACACCAAACCACACATTTCACATTTAATTGTGTTCACTGGATTCCTATAGACCTGAAATGGGACTTGATGGAATCCTGATGGAATAAAGACCTTTTGTAGAAATGCATGGATGATTAAGACGGAGATGGGATCAAAAAGTCATTTGGAAAATGGGAAATATGGAAATCTGAATTAACACTGAGGTCTGAGAAGGAGAGAGAGAGAGAGAGGGAGGCAGAGAGAGAGAGATACTATATATGTGAATGAGTATGTTCAATATATACGTTTTTCAGCTGTTATTCCTTTTTTGTTATATTGTTTCATGTTCACCGCCTACTTTGGCAATACAAATACAAATTTTCTTCATGCCATTTGAAATGAATTGAATTGAATTGAATTAAACAGAGAGAGAGAAAGATAGAGGGAGGCAGTGAAAGAATGAAACTCAGTGAAATAACCAACAGGGAGAAATGCACAACATCACATTACATTTATTTGGCAGACACTTTCATCCAAAGCGACGTATAATAAGATTTCCTTCAACAGTGAAAACCCTTCCTTTTCATTGCAGCTCCAAGACACGCAGTGTAATTGGGCTTCGGCTGTAAAGGAGCTCCCTTCCAGCAGCGTGTAATTCACAGCGGAGAGTAAGCCAAACATCCAAACAATTTAAAGGCATCTTCAGCCGGAGCCAGGATCTAGCACTCAGTGAGGTGTTTGATGCACAGGCCCAAGAGGCAAGAAGGCTGAGAAATTAGCATTCACTGATAACAGCCTGAATGTAAACTAGGGCAAGTGCTTCTCCTGGTTGCCAAGCCCACTGGCATCCACAGCGCAAATAATAATTCTTTGGACAAAGACAGAATTATTATTCATATATTTTGCTTTCTGGCTCTGTACTCCCACACACAAAGTTTGAAGACAGGGAATATTATGATGAAGAGGAAGAGTGTGAGCTTTATTGTGCAGGTATTCATACCCATAGCGGGAGAAAGATGTACAAATTTAAGCCCTATTTACACAGTCTCACTGTCCAGCTACTTATGGGGTGCACTGCAGAGGGACACTGGTTTGCACCAGGATGAAAACGTGAGACAGACAGGCAGGTATGCGAAGTTGCCCGAGGTCAGAGGAAATGTGAGGTGGTGAGAAGGTTCTGGCGTGTTCCGCCAAAGCCCTCCGTACCTTCTCTAGGAGATAGCCAATAACCAGGAAGCCCTTTCCCCCCAGCATCTGCTCCTGCATGGCCACAGAGCTCTTCAACAACTCCACCAGGAAGGCCAGGAGAGTGGCACTGTAATACACACACAAAAACACACACACATACAGACATGCAAATGTGCACACACAGATATGTACACACAGGCACACACACAATGTGAAAGGAATTACAATGCACAGTCAATTATGGAAATGCCAGGGGGCCACAATACCCCCCAGCACACATTTTTAAAAGGATTCTGCTCTGATTACACTACCTCAGTACCATTACTCTCTCACACACACACACACACACACACACACACACACACACACCAAGTGTAAGAAGATTCACTACAAGGGATTAATTCTCAAGCCTCAGACCTCGTAATCACTGAATAAGAGACATTTAGCGGTAATACTGATGTCCTCACACATTTCAAAGGGAAGCTCCTGCTAGGCCATTAAACTGCCTTTAAAAATCACAAACAGCCAAACACTTTGTTTTCCCATCAGTTTCTGATGGAACACCCCTCTGCCACCGCCCCTACTCCTCAGCCCTGAGGCCGAAACGGACAGGGTGAGAAAGAGGTACTGTGTATTAATTTTTAACCAAATTTTAAGCATCACTGGCAGTTTTGCACCTCATACAAACCCCTCACACTAAACTGTTCACTATCCCTCCTTCTCTTAAGCATGTTCACGTAGCGATACAATTAAAATACTCCCTTCTTACATTATCATTCAGGGCTGAGAAGACATCACCAACTGTACTGGTGCCAGCAAGAGAGAAGCAGGGAGCCTTCAACTCACAGCCAGCAACAGAGACATGGCAGCCCTGGTTTGATGAAGGGTGGCTGTGTTTACGTGTGAGGTGCACATAATGTGCTTTGGCCGCAGTAGTACGCAGCAAAAAAATGAAACTGATGTGATTTGAGGACGGTGCTGGCACAGTATCGCACACAAGGCTGTTCTGATCAAACGACCTTGCGTGGACAGCCTTGCTGTACTGTAGTGTAATAGTTATGGGACTAGGCTTGAAGACAGCAGGTTCTATTCACAGCCCACAGCAATGCTGTTGTGTTCTTATGCAAGGAACTAAAACCACTGTAGAGTGGGCGCCTTGAAATGTTTTATATCCAAAGTAAGAGCGATAAAATATATTGTCATCGATTACCAGTAGTGGTTGTTATACCACCATTTGAATGCACGGTGATTATAACCAAGCTGTCATACCCAAAGCAGCCAAATTTTAACTGCAAGAGTATGCCCTCATTGGGCAGAGGGCATCCAATCACTGGTCTGTGGGGGCGGGGCACAAACTCAGTTGCTGGGCGAGATAAGGCCGGTTTGGAAACAGGAAGATGGGCAAATCAAACTCACCAGACAGTGGTCTCCACTTGGCTGTCGTTCTGCTGGCGGTAGTCTAGCTGAGCGAAGAGCGGGAAGAGAACCTGGATCCCGCCAATGGAGTGGATGGCACTGTGGATGGAGTGGGTCACAATGGCCTTCACATCCTGGAGAGAGAGAGCATAAGAGAGAGAGGGAGAGAGAAAGAGTGGGAGGATGAAAGTGCGCAAAAAATGCTAACACTCTATGCACAATTACAATTACTTTAACACACAGCACTGAACACATTCTATTTACACAGACAGAGCAAGGCGTGAGCAACCACCTAAAATATGTGAAAACATGAAAAATATAGTTACAGGTAATAAATTTCATAAGTTAAGGGGGATATATTCTTTTCCAGCCATTTCCAATTTTTGTCATTACAGTATGTGCGTTCCACATTTTTAATGAAAAGTTTGGGCCATAATTCCTGTATACACTAGGTTTAATGCCAGTAAAGTGTATGTAATTGAATTAATATACATTGCACAGAGAGATTCGACACTCTGTAGCTAGAGAAAGCCCATTTACAAAGAGGGCTATATATACACATATATAGACACATGTAAATGCATACACACACACACACACACACACTCTTTCACATCCTGCACAGTTACACACAGAGAGCATCTTCAGTGCACTCACCTGCAGCATGAGGGCGTGGGGCGAGTGCACAAAGATGGAGGCATTCTCCCGGGGCGAGGACTCCAGGCACAGCTGTGCATCGGTGGCTTTAGCGTTGTAGGTGAAGCAGATACTGCTGGCCAGCTTCCCGTCATACAGAACCTGCTTATGGTGCTCCGCCAGGTGGATGTCGCTCTCCGACTTAAACTTGAACGTACTCTGAGTGACAAACAGAGATACAGAGGGAGTTCCTGTGTATTAGCATATTTTATTGCATTGGCAACTGACTGATAATCACATGAATAAACAGGTGTCCCACAGTTCCTAATAAAGAGCTCAGTGAGTACGCACTAGCTGTTACAGGTCTGGGGACAGGAACACAATTTCTATTATTATAGCAGTGGAGATATCCTGTATTTGGTGATATGTATGGAATAAAGAATTCTGTCAGCCACCAAAATGCAAAGGTTCACAAGCATACATCCTATCCATCCAATTTACTGCTTCTTTGTCACTGGGGTTGCAGAGGAGCTGAAGCCTACCCCAGCTGACTGAGAGTAAGGCAGAAACACACCCTGGACAGCTCGCCAATCCATGGCAGGGCTCCGATACCTTTCAGATTTGCAAGTAACACAAAATAATTTTTGTGATCAATCAAAATTATGCTGATAATTTGCGTTAATGTTGGGGTTTTTGCGACAAGAACTTTAGCACATTAAGTGCTTTTCAGGTTCCACAGCGTGCACACGGCACAGCTAAACTTAACAAGGTGAACAGGAACAAAAACTGAATCAAAATCTTTTGTGTGGCTCAGACAAAAGAAAAGAAAAAGGCCACTGGAGTGCAATTAGTTCAGTGCGAAGAAATTTTAGAACTGAAAAGTGCAGTCATAAATAGGCTAATTTTTCCACAGTAAAGTCATCATTTCAAATTGACTGGAAACAGACTGTTATGGCACTAGAAGTTTCATAAGCTGCAATACATCTGGTGACCACTGGAAACACCACTTGCTAAGTGACAGGCAGCAGTCCAAGCTTTAGGAAAGTGGTACCCAAACTCGGTCCTGAGGCTCCCTTGTGTACGCTAGTGTTTGTTCCAATTGTTCCACAATTGCATGCCTGAAGCAGTTATTTGTCTTATTAAGCCACATTTTGAAAGAAATATATACATGTGCGCCATGAAGAGTATAAGACCCTCAAACGTACTGTGTGTATCTTTCTGTGTTGTGAGCAATTCCAGGTAACAACATTTTAAACAGATGAAATTAATCAGTAAGCGCCAAATTAGGTCACTGAACACAGGAGTTCCCAGTCATTTCAAAATAATTTGCTTGAACTATATACAATAAATGTGACTGAAAACAGGTTTGTCTCCATCAATTGCTTGTCTAGTCAATTGTTATTTTTCGCAAATGTGTGTCCAAGGTTTCGCCAATCAGGAACCTACTTTGTTTACTTTGATTAGTTAAATTTTTTACTCGTTTTATGCAGTTTTTTTTAATAGATCATAGTATGACCATGGTATTTTTATTCTTCATGGAATATATAAATAAATGTGGCTTAAAGGGTAAACAACTGCTTAAAACATAAATGAGCCTAATTAACACAACAGCTTGAAAAAATCGTTGAAAAATGACTGCAACTGTGGTTGGAACAAAAACCAACACACAGGGGGCCCCAGGATCAAGTTATGGAACCAGTGCTTTAGGCAATCTCTGAACTGCAGTGCATCCATAAATACAGCCAATAACATTCTTTCCATTCCATATACAGCGGGCTCCAAAACTACTGGCACCCCTGACTGGCAATGCACAAACAATGTAAAAAAAGAAAACAAAAACAATATAATTATAGAGAAACAGAATATACCAACACGTGTGAAATATTTTGCTTTATTAATGTTCCAATGGAAACAATCAAAATCATCAAAAACATTTAATACAAAATAAATTTCAGCAAAATCAAGGCTTCATAATTATTGGCACCCTTCATCATTTAGTAATTAGTGCAATCACTTCTGGCAAGGATAACAGAATAGAGTCTTTCCCTGTAATTTTTGACAAGATTATGGTACATATATTTGGGGGGATTTTGGGCTCAATGGTGTTTTGAGCCCCCACCGATGTCTGCAAGGCAGCAGCTGCCTGGAAAGCACCTCCCACCCCTAGACCTCTGTCCAATCACAATCAATCACATGATATGCCCTCTGATCCAATCATAACAATCATTGTCATTTTTCTTAAGCACAACTGGTCACCCGCAGTGGGACTTTGCTGAATTTCTGAAGAGCGGGACTTTGTCATTTTTCACCGCATTCCTTGTTAAAGTCAGATTGCTTGGCCCAGAACATTAGGACTGCCCAGCTGAAAAGGGTGACATCGGTTCACCCCTTTTCCCACCACCCCCAAGCCCGGCTCGAGGGGGCCTTTTGGGGGGATTCACCTGGAAGAGAATGGCGCGCCCTGGGGGTTGCTGGGCTGCGGGGCAGGGCCAAAACTCGACGGGGGGGCTAGAGACTTTTCGGCAAATAACTCAGCCCTGCAGCATGCTATTGAGACGGGGTTTGTAGGGGGCAAGGGCGGGGAGGAGCTTTTTCGGGGAACCCCTGGCAGGACCCGGGGGGCAGCAGCGTTCGGCCGCAGCAGGCGCAAACGTGTTCTGGCCCCCTGCCTCCCTGGGGCGGGGGGGCCTGAGTCGCCGCCTGGCCGGGCGCGTCCAGGGGGCCGGGCCTGGTCGGATGGGAAGAGGCCCCTCGAGGAGGTCTGCGGCACCGCAGGGTCCCGCGGGAGGCGACCCCACCCCGTCTGAGTACTTTAGGCCGCCACCTTCCCCCTCGGCTCCGCGCCGCTCCCGGGAGCCGAGCCTGCTCCCCAGTTTTTTTTAGGGGAACAGCGGCTCAGCTCGGCTGGGGTGGAGGCTG
This sequence comes from Gymnothorax javanicus, assembly GCA_029692085.1. NCBI lineage: Eukaryota > Metazoa > Chordata > Actinopteri > Anguilliformes > Muraenidae > Gymnothorax > Gymnothorax javanicus. Next base: position 66,913,423 of record CM056199.1, read on the forward strand.
AAATCTTTAGGCCAAGCCCGAAACCCGCGACCATCTGATTACTTTTGGCGGCCGCCTTCCCCTTCGGGGGCCGGGCCTGCTCCCCGCTCGTTCCCAGGGGAACTGCGGCTCAGTCCGCCACCAGACCAAGCTCTCAGGGCCCCGCGCTGGGCCGGGGCGGAGGCTGAGATCTTTAGGCCAGGCCCGAACCCGCACTGTCTGATTACCTTTGGCCGCAAGCTTCCCCTTCCGCCCCGCGCTTCTCCTGGGGGCTGGGCCGGCTCCCCGGTCATTGTCGGGGGAACTCCCCGTGCCCCGGGCTCGCGCCCCCGCCCGAGCCTTCAGGGCGCGCCATTCTCTTCCAGGTGACTCCCCCCAAAAGGCCCCCTCGGGCCGGGCTTGGGGGTGGCGGGGAAAGGGGTGAACCGATGTCACCCTTTTCAGCTGGGCGGTCCTAATGTTCTGGGCCAAGCAATCCTACTTTAACAAGGAATGCGGTGAAAAATGACAAAGTCCCGCTCTTAAGAAATTCGGCAAAGTCCCGCTGCGGGTGACCAGTTGTGCTTCAGAAATATGACAATGATTGTTAAGATTGGATCAGAGGGCATATCATGTGATTGATTGTGATTGGACAGAGGTCTAGGGGCAGTCTAGGGGTGGGAGGTGCTTTCCAGGCAGCTGCTGCCTTGCAGACATCGGTGGGGGCTCAAAACACCATTGAGCGGATTTTGGACCATTCCTCTGAGCAGATTCTTTCAAGATTCTTCACAGTCTTGAGTTTGCGTTTATCAGCTGCCCTCTTCAAATCAGCCCACAGGTGCTCAATTGGATTGAGGTCTGGCAACTGAGATGGTCATTGCAGAACATTGATTTTGTTGTCAAAGAACCATTTCTGCGTGGATCTTGAGGTATGCTTTGGGTCATTGTATTGTTGGCAAGTCCACCTTCGGCCAAGTCCAAGCCCTCTGGCAGAAAAAACCAGATTGTCGGCCAAAATAGCCTGATACTTGGTGGATTTCACAATGCATTTAATCTTAGCCAGTGCCCCAGGGCCTCTTGAATTAAAACAGCCCCAAAACATGACTGACCCACCATTATATTTCACTGTGGGTATGAGGTGCTTCTGCTTATATGCATCTCAGTTTCGACGCCAAACATGCCAATGCTGTATCTGAACGAAACGTGCAATTTTGGTCTCATCTGACCAAAGTCCCTTGTTCCAGTCATAATCTAAATGACGTCTGGCAAACTCCAAGCACTTGCTTCTGTGTCTTCTGGTCAGGAGAGCCTTTTTTCCGGCAACCCTTCCAAAGAGCCAGATTCTTGGGGATTTTGTTGCTTCTCTCACCATCCTCCTCATGATCCTAGGGGGCAAAATCCAGTTGCATCCTCTACTCTAGAATTTTTCAACAGTTCCATATCTTTGGGATTTTTTAATAATTGCCCTGACAATAGTCAATCGTTTGCAAATCTACTTGTGGCCATTACCAGATTTATGAAGGTTTATGACCATCTGCCTCTTTTGAATTGACAGTTGTTTTGTTTTCTTCATGATGTTGGATGACAAAGGCATATTGCATGCGTGTTACCTCATTTTTACACCATAGTGAAACAGGAGGAGATGTAATGGCTCAACATAGTTCCTTGACACTTAGATAAAGTTTAAATAAGTGGGATTTAATAACTGAGTTTGCATATTCTCCCCGTGTTCGCATGGGATTCCTCCAGGTACTCCGGTTTCCTCCCACAGTTCAAAGACATGCACATCAGGCTAATTAGAGATGCTAAATTGCCTACAAATATAAGTTTGAGAGCGAGTGGCGTGTGAATGGTGTGTGCGCCCTGCGATGGATTGGCGAGCTGCCCAGGGCGGGACCCTGCCCTTCGCCCGTGGTCAGCTGGGATAGTCTCCAGCTCCCCCCGCGACCCTAGTGAGGAATAAGTGGGTAAAGACAATGGATGGATGGATGGATGGAATTCAATAACTGATTTAATTTTTGTAGATGTTACTTACAATAATCATTAAGGGTACCATTAATTGTGAAACTTTGATTCGGAGGAAACTGATGCTTAATTACGTTGTAAATCAGTAAGTCTATTTTGGTAGGTTCCATCTGAACATTAATATCGTACAATATTTCTCACACGTTGTTATTGCGAATTTCTCTATAAATATATTTTTTAAAATATTGTTTCTGCATTGCCAGTCAGGGGTGCCAGTAATTTTGGAGGCCACTGTAATACCAGTTTCTCCTCTTCGGACAAAAAAAAAAAAAAAAAAAATAATAATAATAATAATAATAACAGTTTTGCATCATCTTGTTATTTCTCACTCTTGTTTCAGCAGCGCTTGGTCACGTAATGTGAATGAAGAGCCTCGCCATTACAACTGGAGAAGAGAGGAGACGGATGAGAGGAGACAGAACGAGAGAAAGAATCAGAGAGAAGTAATGAAACGGGTCAGGGTAAGCATGAGAGAGAGCATAGGAGAGAGCCTCAGCCAGCCTGGGAAGCTGAATAACCACAGGTGGTGCAGGGGAAGGTGCTCACAGCACCATGCAGATATGGCTAATAATACTGAATAAAAGGGCTGCAATGTCCGCTTTATTCACATGTAAACTCTCACAAATTAATTCTGACCTTCTCTGCTGTAATCTTTGTTCTCAAATCAAATGCTCTGGCCAAAAAGTAAAAGAGGTTTCTTCGTCCAAATAGTTATGGACCTCATGGCAGGAACGCATGACCTTCACCCCATCCGAAGTCTCCGATTCGAATTGTTCGAAATCGTTCGAAATTGTTTTCCACTTGCTGAGAGCAGCACCCACCCATGAATTTCAGCTTTGATATTTTCTCGCTCAACAAACATTCCCCTCCGCATCGTCCAAAAAGTAAATGAATAAATAAATAATAACGCGGGTAATAAGCCGCCAGCTCCACATGCCGGCGTCGGACGCGGAGCACTGCATTATCTTAATTGACATGATGTAAGCAGAGCGCTTCGCTCAATAATGGAGGGGAAATTTGTCAGCGGCCAGGCGCATTTACGGTGATCCTTAATTATGAACAGCTCTGGGACGTGAGTGAATTCACAAATACAAATCAAGTGAGGCCCGGAGTTTCCACAAAGCGCAATGCTCTGTAACAGCAAAAGATCTTCCAGAAGTCTCCTACCCAAATAAGGGGACACGATGTACACACAGAAAAGAGCAGCATCAATACTGTTGACGAGGGAGTGGCTGAATATTTTTCTATTCATCCTATTCATTCCATTTCTATTGATCATCATTTCACAAAAACCCAAAAACCTGCCCAGGCTAGAAGGGTATCCCTGCACAGGACTGCCCTCCTCCCACACTTTCATTCCCAGTGTCCATTTCTCTCCCTCCTCTCTCACAAGAAATACAAACACAAAACAGTAATGTATAATATGGACATTATTAATCTCCCTCCCTCTTACACCCCATCTGCCTCTATTTATTTCTCTCTGTCTCCCAGTGTCCCTCTCTAAATCACTGTTTCCATCTGTCCCTCTATCTTTCCCTCTCTCCTCCATCACTCTTGAACATGTCGCAACAATAGAATTAATGACCTAACAAACAATGCAGTTGTGACAACATGACCTCGCCACGCAGTGTCGGTATGCTGGAGATACCTCACACTCCTGCACACACATCCATACCCAGCACTCCAAACCAGTCAGTTCTGGCATGGCTGGCTCACAGTTTCAATATGACTGGATGCTGGTTCAGGAAATCCCCAGGTGTCACAGAGGTCTTGGGGGACATATTCATAACCCTGTGACATATGAGGGATTTCAGTAAGTGGCATTACATTACTCACCCACTCACAGCTCCTGGTGGCTGGCTAACAGTATCACCATTGCTGGGTGCTGTGTCTGGAAATCACCCAGCTTCACAGTGGTCTCAGAGGAAAAGCACCTTACTCTTTAAAGAGTGGTTTTATAAATGCCTTTTTCCGCCAACAAAAGTTGACCTAAAATATCCCTAAAAACTGCTAAATTAATTCCTTTTAATGGTGGCCAACCCAGCAGCACACACAGCCTAAGGCAAACTTTGACTGGCCTTGAGAGATTAGTGCATTACGGCTCTCTTAACGACTATTACCTTTGAGAACTGGAGCTAGTTTTGCCTCCCTCCAAATGCTGTGTGTCATATGCAGATAAGTACAGCTTCTAAGAAATACCTTTTTCCTAAGCAGTTATTACATTTTTATAACACGGGCACAATACTTTTATAAAAGGCAGGGTAATAATTTCAGCGCACGTAATGCTGACTGTTTTTATCAGGACCACGCAGAGCTGGCTCACATTTGGTGCTTTTTGCTTATCTAAAGCATGAGCAAACTTTCATGTACTGAACATTCAGCAAAAGCCGAACTGTCAGTCCTCATTACACAGACCTGTATAACTGCACTAATGCCTCCAGTGCTCTACAGCTCCAAATAAAACAGCAGCACAGAGAGGCAACATCTTCAACTCATGAAACAGAGTTTCTCATTTCAGAACAGAAACAAAAATCTGACTCAAAACAGGTCTTCATTTGATGACAGTTTAAAGGAGCTGTGTCAGGATTACTGCACCTGCTCAGAAATGAGAAAACTAACAAAAAAAAAATCAAACAAAGTAAATCTGCTCGACTGCAAGTCAAAATCTGATTCCATCGTTGCTAACCTATCTTCGTTTTGCATTGTACTTATACATTTTAGCTACTCAGGCATTATGCTTTTTATATTAAGGAGTTTGCAATGGAAATTTGAGGACTCAAAGTGCAATTTTACCACTTTAGCCAAAGGATATGAAAAATGTAAGCCGATTTCCAACTGCCAATAAACATTATAGAGCAAGAGATATTCTTCTTCTTCTATGATGTTTATTGGCGTGCAAACCAGCTTACATTCTTCATATACTTCAGCTAAAGCGCAAAATTAGTGCTTTGCATCGTTGAATTTCCATAGAAAACCCCTTAATATAAAAAGCATAATGCCTAAGTGACTAAAAGATTTAAATACAATACAATGAAGATAGATTAGCAACAATGGAATCAGATTTTTACTTGGAGTCGAGTGGATTCGCTTGGTTCGTTTTCTTGTTCGGCTGAACAGTTTTCAAGGTTCTGGCTTGTGCAGTAATTGTGACACAGCTCCTTTAAGACAGGAATCCCAGAATCTGGCCCACAAATTCAACTCCAGCCCTGGTTTTGTTTCCTCCCTGGTAATTAACCAAATAATTTGTGCTTTTGTTTGGCAAGACTGGCTTAACATCTGATCCCAAGAATAAAGGCAGGCGGAAAACCAGCAATGCTCAGACCTTACGGACCATGACGAGAGGAACAGGGGCTAGAAGACATTCTATGTAGAAAAAGTTAACACCGCGCTGACACTGCAGCCCTCAACATTCCTTTAGTAATGTCACTTCCTGTTCAGTAACAAAAAAAGATTTTTTTTTTCCCAAGAAAATAGAAAATAATACTAATGCAACGTGATGCAAACATATTGCAGTACAATTATGGTGAATGACTAAAAAATAATACTAACATTATTTTCACAAACTTAATTTTGTACTTCCACAAACTACTATGTTACTCTTGTTTTAAGTTTTACTCACAAGACCTTTCTAGAATGATTTTGGTGTCCTTCATTTGTGCAGAATAAGAGGCTGAAGATCTCCCATTTCCATCCCTTTTTGAATAATGCAGCAAATGACACCTCTCATCTCGAAGATTGAAGGAATCTATGATTCGCCATCAAAATGTGGTGTCTCAAATCGCTGCTTTGGACACAACAGCCTACAGCTAAGTTTGCACAGAACAGGGTCTGAGGAAGACCATTCACATGTGGGTTTAAAATGCAAATCCGCTCGGACTAAATGTACCCGCGGGTTCGTTATGCAGTGATACACGCCAATTCTCTGAAAGAACACTTTCACTCCCGGGTGCCAATCTCCAATGATACATCCCCAGGTAAGCGGGTCACATGGGTCAACGCTCATAAAGTGGCCCTGCACAGGAAGTCAGTAACAGGGTCGTTCCCTCACTGTCATGAAGCACACTGACATCAGCAAATATCCGCGTTTTCCAAGGGTATTGATCAGTCCTGCTTTAAAACAAGCTCCTCCTGCATGTTACTGCCTCAGCCAATGAGGAAAGGCGAGAGGCTGGGCTGGTTGAAAACCTATCTGGAAGGCTTGGAGAAAATGGCGGGCCTTGATGAAGATGCTCTGCTCACACCCTGTATATCACACACCCTGACAGAGGCCTGAGATTGTCATGTAAAGCTGAGAGCTCCAGATTACCCCCGCAGGAGCCCTGCTACTGGCAGATAATGTTCGTCTCGGCCCACAGGCAGGAGACGTCTGGGAAAGGAGGAAAGAGAAGTGTTTTTTTCCCCCTTGATTTGTCGTGATGTGATTTTTTTACCCCCGATTTGTCCTGATTAATCAGCAACAACTTGATTTTCCAGGTAGTTTTTTTTTTTTTTTTCAGAATGTGAATGTCACAGGGTTCTGGTAGCTGTAAGGCATTACTTCAGATCATTCTCGCCTGCTATTAGGTGCTTTTACGTTTGAGCCACTCCCAGAAAGAAGCAAACATGTGCTGGAGACGAAACCATAAAGCAAAAAGTGTGCAACAACACTAATACTTATTGACTGCGCGATTAAATATGCTGCGATACAACAAAATCAAATTCAGAACTCTGCTCAGGTTTATCCATAATTAATATTTGACTCTCCAAATGAATGCATAAAAAAAATAACACACAGTGAACAGCTCTACAGCAGCGTGTCCACTCCAATGGGATTTAATTCCACTATGACTTTTAAATGAAGTTTTCAGCAGGATAAATTATTTTGTATTACCTCCATTTTCAAATTACCATGAAATTAGGCTGCTGTGAAAATGGAGCATCTGGGCAAAATTGCCTTTAGAGACAGCCTGCTCCTAAAAATATATATTTCAGACAATAATGAAAATCACTAGAAAAGATGTTCTCATGCAATATCTACTCCACACCAGTGACTTACAAAGGTGGAAATGTGATGTTTTCAGTTTTTTTTTTTTTAGCACAAACTGACATGGGTTGACTTAATAAACTAGGTCATGCAAAATGATCACCATGACTGTTCTTCAAAGCGTAGGCTGAAGCAGGGTTAGGCTGCATTTCTAGGCTACTACGTCATTGCAGGCTGTTCCGTTGAGAAGGTGCTCTCGAATACAGCCGAGAAATGCAGCCTTCATCCTGCCTGATATCAGACAGTGTTGTCAACTCATCTACACTCGTTTTTATGTTGAGAATTCCATTCAGATATTCAGCCTTCCCAGGCTGCAGCCTATTTTTGAGAGAAGGGCCATATCGTTTCAAAAATATTTCCAGTTTTGGAACTTTTCCCCAAATTTCTAAGGTCAACAGTATATTTTACAGCTTGACTAAAGCTTATCTGCATTAGACTTTTTTTTGCAGTGTTAGATGGCTAAAGCTCATTTATTGACACTGAAAAGTAGATCGGGGTATTCTATTTCAACGAGAGAGGACCCACTCTGCAAAAACAGAGATCATTTCAAGAACAAAGACTTTGCTTTCTCCTGCACTAAATTCAGTTTTACAAGTAAAATATCCATTCAAAATCAAATGTACGACTACCCTGTCCACAGTAACTGGCACAAGGTTTTATACTTGGCCTTAGCCCTTCCGTGTCATTGGAACCAAAGATGCATAGAGAGGGTATCCCCCCCCCATGTGACCTCATCACAGTTTAATTTTTTTATGTATTCCATGGATTTCCATAAGATCGGCTCAGTCTTGCCCCAATGGAGTGAGACATTAGAACTGCAGGCCATTACACTTCACTTTCCTACTCCCTCCATCTCAGCGAAATGTATCTTTCAGAAGAGATTCTCAATGGAGCTCATGTTGATTCCCAGATAACCTCACCTAAGGTGGTGAACCAACCAGTTTTAGAAAATATGAGGGCCGGGTAATGACTGTCCAGAATCCTCAAAGCCACTGATGGCATGCCTGGGCAGGTTGAACCTGAGACCAGTTCAGAGCTGACACTTGCTGACCGTAACTACAGTATTGGTCAAAACAAGTATGTAAACACTCCCCATACTTGGGCTGTTTTTTATGGTTTGGGCTTGGCTTTTAGTTCCGCAGAAGGAATATCTCAATCCTACGACACAGAATGACGTTTGAGATGATTCTGTGCTTCCAACAGTTTGGGAAAGGGTCAACCCCATGCACAGAGTAAAGGCCACGCATGGTTTGTCACAAGCTTTCACAAACTCATGACCTCCACCCCATAAAACACTGTTGAGATCAACTGGAAAGCCAGCTTCAGCCCAGGTCTAATTGCCCAACCTCAGTGCTCGACCACATTACAGCAATGCTAGCTGGAGCGGAAGTAAATAGCCAGTTCAGTGATAAGACATCTAGTGGAAAGCCTCCCAAGGTGGATAGAGGCTGTTACAGCAGCAAAGGGATATTTTTTAAAAACCACTTTATTTATTAAGCACTGCAGTGTAGTGTGCATGTACATATGTTCTCATGCATTAGACGTGAAACTGAGTATATCTACCAGACAGAAAACAGGCAGGACCCAAAAATATAAGAACATGGAGGTCTTCAATTTTACTCCAGAACAAAGGCACCAGGCCAACACGCAGTTTCTAGAAGAGCAGGGTAAACTCAAGACAGAGCACTAGACAGAGCACTGAGACACAGCAGGGTATGGCACAATGAGACAAAATGAGGTTCAGAAAAGCATTATGAGCTAAACAAGAGAACAAGTAATTAAAAGGGAACAGAGTTCATGGCGCCCTCTGGTGATGGTCAGAGGAAGCAGCAGGACTGGGAGAATTCCTGACCATGCGTTATACAAGGTCTAATCATCCGAAAGACAGCCATAAATACCAGATTTGAGAAGCTAACAATGCACTGACTTTGTTCAGACTGGTTCAGATGTGGATGAATTCAATTCAGTGATGATTTTAAAGCTGCAGTTCTGTGCTCATTACTAACTATCCAAACTAGTTTCTATGTATAGTATGGGTAGGGGCTGGTAAGGGTGTTTCAGAATCAGGACAGAAAATTGGCATTTACCTTTATAGTGGGCCATGTAAACACACAAGCCAGCACTTGATAAAGCTGGTCCCTTGCGCTTGTTGATTCCGCCCCTTTAAAAGTGTGTCAATAGTCAATTACTTATGGCCTCATTATTTTTCAACTAAGGATCTGTACATGGGGGTTAAATTGGGTATTCCTACCTTGTATCCAGGCCCCAACTGATGGATGGCGAATATCTGCGCGGGGTTAAGCGCTTCACTGAAGACGTAGAGCGCCCCCAACTGGCCGCAGAACACCCTGTTTGCGTCAGCCGTCTCTGACGAGCCCAGGAAGCATTTATCGTAGCTCTGTGGTACAGAGACATTAAGAGCCAATCAGCAGCCTGCAAATCTGCAGCATGGGAAGTGTGCAGCCGAGCACACTCCCACAGACGTGTCCATGCACACATACACACACACACACACACACACACACACACACACACACGCGTGCACACACACTGACATACACATGCGCATACACTGCTTGGCTCAACAGGAACTCCTGCATATATCCAGTAGATCCAAGCAAAAAATTTGCCATGTATCTCCTAACTTCGCAACTGCGTGTAGCAAATGTACAGTTACATCAATGATCTTTCATCATGGCGAAGCACAAAGAGAAGTTCTAGTCAGTCAAATGCATACAAATCCTACAATTTCATGTCTCTGCTGAAATCGCTAACTTTTTACACCATTCAGGGCCTCCTTATCTTTCTCATGAATATGTTTCCTTTGTATTTGCACTTGTAAACATCAGAGAGACAATTCATACTCAAAGAGAGACCTTGAGCTACCATATGGCCCCAGAGACAAATCACTAGCAAAAAAAAAAGCAAAACATGACGCTTGTTCCATTTCACTGAAGACTCATGTTTCTTTTGACTGGTGTTTCCAGCAGAGGAGGAAGATCAAATGAGAACATCTACCCGTTACTGCAGTAACAACATCGAACGCAGGCGAACACTGACAGCTGCAGACACTGAGGACCTCGCCGCTAGGAAAACAAATAAATCAGCAGAAGAAGAGCCTGGCTCTTGGCACCATTTTTCCAACTCCGCTCCTCTTTCATCTTTACTCCTCTCCAAGACTCCTCAGGCCCCTCCCCCATTTACAGTCAGGGGTGTAAAATCCAGCCACAGAAAGGAAGCCCTCCCTCATATTTCACAACATATTTTGTGATTTCGCACAATTCTTCAAACAAAAAGCAGATCTAACTTAAAAAGAGCTGGATACTGGGGAATCAACGGAGAATCATGAATAGAAGAAATATACAGCAGGACTTTTATTTTCACATCAAGAACCTTTTTACTGCTTCTACCCCTCCAACTCATACAGTGCGTTTCCACCAAAGGAGAAGAGAATTTTCCATGTGGACAGATTACATGCAAATTCAATGCAAAGACATGAATAAACGCAAAAAGACATGAGTTTGTGCCAGGTGAAGCGAATCGTGCAAGAAATATGACGTGAATGGTGCGAATGACAACGCAAATGGCATGAACATGCTAAATTTGCGTAGTACTCCCACTGAAAATATTCAACTTGAGTGAAAAATTCCACGAGAATAGTACTGTTCTGAATAGCATCATTAATTCTGACAGCTACCTTGGCTAGCTACTCTACCTATATTGTTTGTACACAGTAACACAGCTTGAGATAAGGGGAAAGCGAGCTAGCTGGATTAAATGACCAATGTAACACAGTTTCACAAAAAAAATAGTGGTTAGCTCAACAAGATATGACAACATCATCAGTGTTGTTAATATTTCTATTCTTAAGTTGGTGCAAGGTTTATAAAGTGAAAGGTTTCTGATGTTAGTGATTTTCTGCAGATTCCTAGCAAAAAACGCCCTAATTGAAGAACTCAAAAAAGTAAATATAATCCCTTGGCCAAACTTACAGTGAGGCAGAATTTTGCTTCACGTTTGGTGGAAACGCACCACCACTCCACTCATTACAGCTAGGTTCCCCCTCCAACCAGTGCTCCATCTTCTAAGACAACTCAGACTCCACCCTTCCAATCATTCCAATTATATGGCTAATACCATAGAGAGAGAAGCGCTTACATCATTTGTGTTGACGTGCCAGGCCATGTCACCATAGGAGACCAGCTGTCCGTTAACGTAGCAGCGGATTTCGCTGTTCCGCCAGCGGTTGTAGATGTGGACAATACTGATCATGTACCACTAAAAAAAAAGAAAAAACACAGGGACCGCCATTAATCACACAGCAAACAGGTACAAAAACACAAACAAATTTGAATGAATCAGACTAAGTATTTGTGTGGTGACACTTCATAAAAATATGCAGAGAATATAGATGCTAATACCCGCAAGTTAAAGCTGATGGTCTCCATACCGAACCATAATATTCATTATTTTCAAATCCAGTGTGCCAAATGCAGCAACTTAAAGCAAAATTTGTGCCATTGTACAAATAAGTGGACAGCACAATAATTTTTTAAGATGTCCACTTTCAACCAAATCAACAGTACATTACATTACACAACCAACATTATGCAGATGCTCTTATCCATAGCGACGTTTAACACAAAGTGCATTCAAAGGTACAAAAGTTCTGAGAGCCCTAAAGAGAAGTAACATTCAAAGAACCAGAAATTACCACTTATTTATCGGGACTTGACTCTGAAGAAAATTCATTATGAAAACATTCCTCCCAGACATTAAACCAAAAAAAGTACAGTAAAATCTCATTTTAATGCCGAAACTTAGCCAGTTACAAAATTAGGGAGAGGGCAGAGGTATAGTTTGGAGAGGCGAGTCTTCAAACTTCTCTTGAAGGTGGCCAAAGTCACTAATGATCTAACCTCTGTGTGGGGAGGTCATTCTACCACGTGGGAGCCAAAACAGGCTGGAGATGTGTCCGGGAAACACGCAACCAGAGTTCAGATTAACACTCTCTGTCATTAAAGTATGCAGGATGATAGTGTTGGTTGACAATATTTGTTGCAGTATGATGGGGGAGGCATTGGCAGTATATTAGATAGACAGCTGCTCATGTGACCCAAAGGCCATGGGTCAAATGGCAAACAGAACACTGCCGCTGTGCCAGCAAGACATTTACTTGACCTAAAATTGCTTCAGTATATGTCTTGTGGTAAAGTGGATACAGTGATGAAAAATGCTGGATGCATAACTCTGATGGAAAAATTCCAGCTTGCATCCCAAGTCTGAAGATGTCAGCTGAAATCATAATGCAGTCAGGCACATAGAGCGTGGATCAAGCTATTATATAAATGCCTGTTATTTTCCATCAGTTCCTCTGGTTATTTTGAAGACAGCTGTGCAAAAGCACCTTAGAAGAAAGCATGCGTAATTATCTTTTCAAAGGAATGTCATATATTATTTTTAGCAGAGAGAAAGGAGAAAGCTCTCACTACATTAGATTTACAGGGTATTTAGCAGGTACTCCTGACCAATATGACCAACAGCATTTTTTCCTCACTGTATCCACTTTTATTACAAGACATATAGAAATTAATTTCAGGACCAGTGAATAACTTGTTTGAACAATGGCAGCATCCATTCTTCGTACTGAACCCGCAGCCTTTGACATAGGAGAGTAGATGCCGATCCAATACACAAGAACTGCCTCCCCCTTCATACTACACCACCAACTGACACCATCATCCTCAAAGTAACAGTGAATGTAAACCTGAAAACAAGTTAAAGAAAAACAAGAATACCTATCACTGCCTCTTTAATACAAACAAATAAAATAGAATAGAAAACACATAGCCCCAGAACAAATGTACATTTCAGGTGAGTGTACAGAGATACACAAAGATAGAGGAATACAACAACAGCTTTCAAAAGGGACAAAAACATCCTGTCTCTCTGTGTCAATGCCATTCTGGAACTGGACATGACTGTCCCTGCAGTAGCTCACTGGAAATTGCAGAACGAAGCCGGCCTCAGCCTAACACCAAGGCCAAAATGGCCGCTGGAGCCCCAGCTGTCACAGAAACAAGCTGCAGGCACAGCGACTCAAGGTTGTTGGCGCCTCCTCCGAGCAATTCAATTTCTCACAACTTTCTCCCACTCCTAAATTATCTTTCTCTCCCTCAGACAGAATGGGAAATGAGACTTTTCCCTGAGTGTGGAAAAAAAAAATCATTTCAGAAAATGATTCTGACCATGAGCAAGGGGCCGTTTCTCTGCTTTCTGAAGCAGCTTTAAAACCGCATCTTCAAAAAATTACCAAAGGCAAGATAAAAAAAAAAAAAATCAATACTAAATGCCACTCATAATTGGCTCCTCATTGGATTGATTTTTTTTTTCTGTTTTACAAATCTCATTTATGAGGAGTGTTTTTGACTTAGCATGTGTAGCATCACTTCAGGTTAGCTTAGCATCACATTCAGAAATTATACATGCCTCAATGCCAAAGGCACGTGCTGCTGCTATTTTTGCCAAAACCGTGCTTAACACACAACTGCTCCTGTCATGACTGATAAAATGTCATTACTTCTTTCAGCTTTTCGACAACTTCAAAGTAACATTAAGGCCAAACCAGAATCATAATAATAATCTTCAGTGAAATAACATGGGGTAAGGACTGCAAGTACAGTGCGACAGTGAAGAAAATATCAGTGTTCTGGTCAGAGAAAAACTCCAAGATTCTAATCTCTAAAAAAGTTGCTCATTAAAACACCATAGTATTAAGTGCCAAAGACAAGAAACTGTCACATTTCATTTTATTTTGTTTTTTGTGCATAATAGGCAAATGTGGTATAGAACAGAATATCACACAAACATCAGATAAAAAAAAGCCACCTCTACAGCTAAAAAGTTTTCTTTTTTCTCTGCTACCAGCTCTCTGGTCCTGGGTGTATTTAGTCCATTTGGGCTTTGTGCAGTTAACAAATAATCTGGTGACTGGTGTAGTTGCCATTAGAGCAGTGGCAAAAAAAAGATGTCAGAAAAGCATTAGTACTCAGCTAAGAAGAGTCTGACTTAGACATGTGAGTACAACGTATATTGCCCATTAATTTCACATTGCGTTAAGTGCCTGAGTGTGAATGCTGTCAGCTTGCAGCAACTGTTTGATTTGAGCAAGCTCATTAAAGCTTCAGACACCATGAAAGTGAAATCCCTGATTTAATTCCTGTTGGCATGGCTTAGACTTAACAATAGATAAAAGGATAGATTTTTTTTTTTTTTAAATCAAGATAAAAATATCATCATCCCAAATCAAACTGAAATTCATGCTCAAATACTGAACTCAAACTTAATACACAATAATCAAACACAGGGGCAAAGTCTGAAACTGAAATCCATCTCACACAACATTGAATTCAATCTCAAATTTTAAAACATATTTCCATCCATTTCATACTCAAACCAAATGACCACAATAATTTGACACAATATGCTGTCAGATGAGACAAAATTGGACGTTGCGTACTTGGCATCATAACGGAGATGTATGTAAGCGACAGCACGCCATAACCTCAGAGCTCCATGTTGGAGAATCAATGATGTTTTGAGGCTGCCTTAATCCCAGAGGTCCAGTTAAAGATCTACGGCCGAACTGATTCCACCAAGTATCAGGCAATTCTGGCCGACAGTCAGGTTTCCTCCGCCAGAAGGCTGAGACTTGGCTGCGGGTGGACTTTCCCAAAAAGACACTTAACATCCCTACACAAATGGTTCCAGAACAACATCATCAATGCACTGCAATGGACAACGCAGTCACTACACCTCAATACAATCAAAAACTATTTGGCTGAACTGAAGAGGGCAGGTGATAAGTGCAAACCCAGGAATGTGACTGATCTTGAAAGGATTTATGTGAAGGAACGGTCCAAAATCACTCAAAATGTGATCTTAATCTTGTCAATCAGTACAGGAAAAGACTTCGCGCTGTTAGCCTTGCCACAGGTGGTTGCTTCCACTAATAAACCAGGGGTGCCATTCATTTTGAAACCCTGATTCGGTGGGAACAGATTTTTAAATGAATTTTTGTTTGTTCCAAATATAAAAACAGTATTTCTCTCATGTAGGCATTTTGAGTTTATCTCTTTGGTGGCATTATTTATGTCTCTGAACTCATTTGTGCCTGCAACAGAATTTTGAAATTTCCTACAGTGCATATGTTTTCTAAGCTTGCCTAAGCATAAATGTGAAGGATTTTAGAAATCAGTCAGACCACATGGCTGAAAAGTGTGTTTTTCTTATCTTACTAAATTGAGACACTAAATATTAATTTTTAAAAAATCTTTCAAAAAATGTTCGTATTTCATTGAAGACAGTTGATGCAGATAATATAGCCTAGACAGAGCCCTGATTTCGATATCATCCAGGCTATCCGGGACTACTTGGAGAAACGGACACAAGTGAGCAGTGAGCCTGCAGAAGAACTGTGACTAGTTCCTCAATAGGCCAAGAATAAGCAGAAGCCCATCATCCTGTAAACCTAAAAAAACGGCACGACAGTGTTCCAAGGCAGAGGGTAGTCAGACTAAACGTTGATTTGATTTAGTTTTAAACGGTTCACAGATCTTATTAATACCCTTTTCAAAATTCAGAAACCTTTCTTTTCATGATTTTCAGAAGGAACGTTGCCTCATAAAAATATTTTAAATGAGCCCAAAACTTATGCACAGTACTACACACACACACAATCAAATCTCATTAATTGTTCAAAAAAATTATAAGAATTTTTTGGGCTATATGCCACTGATTTATTGTTTCCACCTCAACCATTTCACTAATGTATAACAATCGGCAACTGGATGTGAGTACGTTTTGCGGCACTTTGTCATCTTTGGTAAGTACCAAGCTAGCACCCAATTTTTGTTCGAAAATACAGTGGACCCTGACTTGGAGATTTTACATTTACAAGAAAGCATCTAATAATGGAAAAATTTGTATTTTGCTGTGCGATAAATTTGGGAGGGGTCAGAAAACAGCTCTTCAAAAATTCTTAATGTTGACTGTTGTCTAACTTTTGTGGGAACTTGGCGGGATGTTGGGCTTCATAGAAACTGAGCGAGGCATTTCTAAGTTTGCTTTGTACAGCCGTTAATTTTTTGACTGGCATCAGACTGTAAAGTTAGCTGGATCACTACTTAGCGAGCAATCTAGCTGGCTAATAAATTACCGTATAATGATTGTAACAATGGCTTACAGCGGGAAAAATAAGTATTGAATGCGTCAACATTTTTCTCAGAAAATATATTTCTAATGGAGATATTGACATGAAATTTTTGCCAGATGTTGGTAACAACCCAAGTAATCCACACATACAAAGAAATCAAAACAAATAAGTCCATAAATGATGTGTAATAAAGTGGAATGACACAGTATAAAAGTATTGACCATGCTTATTGAAATGTATTTAATACTTAGTAGAAAAACCTTTGTTGGTAATGACAACTTCAAGAAGGCTCCTGTATTGAGAAACTAGTTGCATGCATTGCTCAGGTGTAATTTTGGCCCATTCTTCCACACAAACTGTCTTCAAATCTTGAATGTTCCGGGGGCCTGTTCTATGAACCCTGATCTTCAGTTCTTTCCATAGATTTTCAATTGGATTCAAGTCGGGCGATTGACTGGGCCATTCTAGTAGCTTTAGTTTCTTTCTCTGGAATCAGTTGAGAGTTTCCTTGGCTGTGTGTTTGGGATCATTGTCTTGCTGAAATGTCCACCCTGGTTTCATCTTCAGCATCCTGATAGATGGCAGCAGATTCTTATCAAGAATGTTTTGGTACATTTCTCCATTCATCCTTCCTTCAATTATATGAAGTCTGCCAGTACCATATGCTGAAAAACAGCCCCACACCATGATGTTCCCACCTTCAAACTTCACTGTTGGTATGGTGTTTTGAAGGTGATGTGCAGAGCCGTTTGTCCTCCAAACATGGTGTGTGCTATGACATCCAAAGTGATCAATTTTGGTCACATCTGACCAGACTTTATTCTTCCAGTCTTTCATAGGCTTGTCCAAATGTTGCGCAGCAAACTTTCAACGAGCTTCAACATGCTTTTTCCTCAGCAATGGAGTCCTGCGCGGTGAGCGTGCATAGAGGCCATGGTGATTGAGTGCATTACTTATTGTTTTCTTTGAAACAACTGTACCTGCTAATTCCAGGTCTTTCTGAAGCTCTCCGCAAGTGGTCCTTGGCTCTTGGACAACTCTTCTGATTATTCTTTTGACTCCTTTGTCAGAAATCTTGCAAGGGGTACCTGATCGTGGCCGGTTAATGGTGAAATGATGTTCTTTCCATGTCCGGATTATGGCCCCGACGGTGCTCACTGGAACATTCAGAAGTTTAGAAATACGTCTGTAACCAATGCCATCACTAGGTTTTGCAACAAAAAGGTTGCGAAGGTCTTGAGAGAGCTCTTTGCTTTTACCCATCATGAGATGCCTCTTGTGTGACACCTTGGTAATGAGAAACATTTTAAAAGGCCATCGCTTAGGACTAAACCAGCTGATATTAAAAGAGCAATATGTAAGAAATGTATTTTTATTAATCATGAAATGGCCTTGATATATCACCAGACATTAAGGAATGATGTTAATTTCAAATACTTATATCACTGACAACAGTAGTCCATCCAGAATATTCTCATTACAAAAGCGAAGTTGCAGCCCACAACTAATGTTGATGTTGTCATTTTGTGTTTTGGCCTGTTGCGCCGCCCTCCACCTATCTCCCAATCACGAAGTCAGTAGCATTTCGGCATCCAGGTTGCCAGTTACCACTGAGCTGCAGCTACCAGCGTTTCGGAGCACAAACTAAACCTAAAAGGCCTCGTTATGATTCCGAAATTCGTTGTGACAAAGTCAGAAACAAAACAAGGATCTGTATAGGACATGCCTTTGAAAGATGGAGACGGCTGAAAGCAGAGAAGAATTTGAAGACCGACGCTGAAGTTGCTCATTTTCTCCTGGGCAGGTAAGATTCAGCCAAGTTTGGCTAACTTAATTCTATTTAATGTAGGCACGACATTTCAAATATTCTCCACAGTCGAATAACGTTTTGTATGTTCGTTCATGGTACGTTAGTGCGTATGCAGGTGGGTCATCGAATTGACTAGGTAACAAATTGTTTGAGAAATAAAAACCGTGGCTTTTCATTGCTAACATTAGCAATGCATTATTAGTCCGTTTCTCTGGCTTTATGCTGAGACGCTGAGGAAACCGTTCCAACATTAGCACAGCCATTATGGTAATATGAAATGTATTTGAGACAGTACATCGGTCAAATGAGTCTTCATTCATTCTTTACGCATATTACAGTATGGACTTTAGTGGGCTATCCACACAGAAGAATGACGAGCAAGTTGACCAATATGACCATTGCTAAAGTTAGTTAGTCATTAGTCTCGATCTTTTCTGAACTGAACTGAACTGAACTGAACACAACCCTGTCAGAGCAAATCATTGGTCATATTGAAACGTAGCCATGGTAGCTCCGTGTAGTAGACAGTCTTGCTGGATCCGGCAACCTAGCTGGCAACCTCTCGTCTGGGGGAAAGGAGGAGGGGATACTGCGCTCTGCACTATTTTGAATGTGATTGCACTACCAGTTTTGGCCACAAACTTACATACTGCTCCTTTAATTTGCACTGATAGAGGGCAGGATTGCTTTCTAAATACTGACAGATTTCAGCTGGTTTTTGGCTTTCCATGCCTTTTTGCACCTCCTTTTCTTCATGTCACTCGCTTTGCCACCACAGCAAAGGCCTATGGTCTGCAAACAAACATCAAGAAGACTGAAATGATGTTCCAGCCATCCCCAGGCACCGTTGGCAACTGTCAAAACGTGCAAATAGATGACTTGAATCTAACCACAGTCAAATCATTCAAATACCTTGGATCCACTGTCGCCAACAACAATAAACTAGATGTTGAGCTACGGCTACGCAAATCAAAAGCCTAGCAGTCTTTTGGTCGACTAAAGGCGAGGGTCTGGTTCAATAAGGATCTGACATTAAAGACTAAATGTGCCGTATATCGGGCAATTGTCCTCTCTGTACTTCTATATGGGTCAGAGTCCTGGACAGTCTACATGAACCAAGCACACAACCTAAATGCCTTTATGATGCGTCACTTAAGGCAGATTCTAGGCATCAAATGGGGCACTTTATCTCCAGCAATACCATCCTAGAGAAGGCAAACATGCCCAGCATGTATGCAATGCTGACCCAACGCAACCTACGATGGGCTGGCCATCTCAGCAGGCTCGACAACACTCGCCTACCTAAGCAGATTCTCTTTTCTCAGCTCACGGAGGGGAAACGGGGTATTGGCAGACCAAAACTGCACTTTAAAGACACAGTCAAAAGGAACCTGAAGAGCAAAGGTATTCCAATAGGAAGCTGGGATCGTCTTGCTCAGCATAGAACACTCTGGAGAGCTCAAATACGAAGGAAGTCATCATCGGACATGATGGACAGCTAGTAGTAGGTAGGTAGGTTCTTCATGTGTTCAATACTTATCCCCAGTGTCATTCCACTTTATTACACATAACTTCATTTGCAGACTTATTTGTTTTGATTTCTTTGTGTGTGTGGATTACTTGGGTTGTTACCGACATCTGGTGAAAACTTCATGTCAATGGCCCCATTAGAAATATATTTACGGAGAAAAGTGTTGAGGCGTTCAATACTTATTTTTCCCCGCTGTATAATACAACATAATATCATATAATGAAGTTACTTACAAATTGTTAAAAGTTTTATCAACTGTTCAGTATTGTTAAGAAATGTTTGAAACATAACAGTTATTAAGTCATATTCAGAAACTTTATCAGAAGTATTTAGATACAAAATAGAAAAACAAGTTTATGAATATGGCATCTATCTATGACAATTACAGAGGCATCTCACTAAGCGCCATAGAAAACATCAAAGAAGCACACAGTAATCTCCGTTGACAAAGAAGGCAATATTTGCATTCAAATTATTGCAAAAAATTTTCAAGCTCGTGCACACATATGTCTCTTCCAACGCTCAGATTAAGCCTAAGCCCTTGGGCCTAATAGTTCAAAGCAACGTATATTTACAAGGAACATATAGGTATGAGCCTTTTTAATGTGTAGACTGAAAAGGAAAAAAATACCTTCATTTTAATAGCCTAACTAAGGACAATTTGCCCCACTTATAGAAAAAAAAGTAGTCCCTTGCACTCAAAGACTAAATTTTGAATGAAAAAAAAGGCTGTATCTCAGAAAGTACATGAAGCACAATCACATATTTGGTGCTCATGAATTCAGAACAAATTGTAGATCAAAGATATCCACATTTATCCAGTGGAAATTTTTCAGCTTGTACAGATATCAAGACAAAGCATAATTTTACCATTTTCCTAATACTTCCAAAACCCCAAATTTTACCACAAATATGAGCGTGATTCTTTCATGCATTAAAAAAAAATTTGAATGTGTCCAGTTAGATATTTGTCCATAGTATCGCTGTATATAATGTTGTAACGTTAGACTAATCAGAAACAATTCTATGGCATGTTTTCTAATTGTACTAAATATAGTTATTGGGGCTAAATGGGTGAATAGTATTAGTCAAGCCGGGTGACAATAGTTCTGTTACCAACCACATATCGTCACTTTTGCCACATGTAATGTCACTTCCCTCAAGAGTTTTGAGCACTTTGGAGCCTACTCATGCTTCCAGATGCACCTTGTGTTTGAATGTCACTTTGGATGAGCATCTGCTGAATGCTTAAAATGTAATGTTATGCTTATCGACGCAAACATTCAAACACTGGTTTCCACACTCAAATCTCTCATTCCTTCACACAAGCCCCTACCCCCCAACAATGGCTCCAGTTGCTCTTTGTTTGGAGCCACCAAAATACCACAACAGTAAAGCTGACTCCCTCAGTAGTCATTTTCACTCTGAGGGGAGTGAGGCAGTCTTCACAGGGCAGAGTGAAAATATTGGCAGTGTGAAATACGCATTCTGAGCGTGAGAGTGTGATTATATCAGCACTGTGCCATTCATTGACTGTTATCATGATCACACCAACAAGCCAATTCAGACTCAAAATATGGCTGCATGCTAGCAGCTCTAGAGGGCTAACATCGTAAGAAAGCATAGGGACGGTCAGAGCCAGGGTGGATACCCTACGCATTTCAGTTCTTCAGTTTGTCACAGTTTCTCACTTCGCAACAGCACCAAGGCAGTTTCCAAATTTTCATTTCATTGGCAGTAAGGGACAGGGTTGATTTTGGCTTAAGTCACTCTATAGCTGAGGCTGCCCACTAGGTGATATATGCCATGCATTTGCAAATTTTCTTCAATAATAATAATTGGTAATGCTATTGGTTATTGCTTTCAGACAGGTCTTGAATTTTGAATTTGAAGCTCTTTCTGTTATGATAGCATGGAGTATACTCAATACGCCGTGCGATATATAAGCCATGCATTTGCAAAATTTAATTTGTAATAATTATTGATGATTCAATTGGTCACTTTTCAGTTCCTCAGTTTGTCACAGTTTCTCCATTCGCAACAGCACCAAGCCAGTTCCCAAATTTTAATTTTGTTTATGCTGGAGATTGCTGACCCCACCAGGGTGTTGGGGTACAGGTGTCAAATTCTGCAAGACTCCAATTCCAGAGCTTTTCGGAAAGGGGGAAGTCAGCATACCTTCATCTGCCAGTTGTAATACGCACTATCGAATCTGCTGGCTTTATGGCATTTCAGCTCTTGAGCGCTGTACGTGACTAACTGATTGGCTGAAGATTCCACAACCTTGTTTCTAAGGTCTAAACTAACTGCTGATTTCAAAGAAAAATTCAATGATTCAGCTAAAAAGGCAGCCCTCCAGAACTGAAGTCTATTAATTTATTTCATTTTTGTTTACCGGAAGGTTCTACATAGACAAGGGAGACCTTCTTAACTCAGAATGCGGTTTTGTGTGAGATGGTAACACATTACAACAAATACGTCTGCTCTAAATATCAACCAAACCAAGATGGCTGGATGGTGACAGGTGGAGTGGTGTTTTCAGTCGAGGAACATGGTGAATGTGACTTCAGGTTAGCTTCAAGTTATTTTTCAGACAGGTTTATCTGAGGTGGCTTACAGTAGTGGGCCAGTCCCACCTGGAACAATGATGGGTTGAGGGGCTTTCGCGATACTAGGGCTTAACCTTCTGACTCACGGTCAGGCCCTTTAACCTCAAGGTTACTGGCAGTCCCACAGCAGAACCCACTCCAGCAAGTTCAGCTCAATATCAAATACAGCAAAAACCCAAAAACTACAGACATGCCAGAAATTTTTACATTTTACTGACTGATTTCCGCTAAACACAGAAGAAATATGACACATCCTCAGCCTGCTGATTTTATTTAATTACTGCTTCACAGCATATTGCGTATTTGCACGTTTCTGGCTTTGCTACGAGCCAAAAATGGAGATTTGCTAGCAAAAATGTGCATCAGGGCTGCTATCTTTGAGAGGGAAAAGGCTCTGCTGCTTCAGTCATTGATGGAGAATTTTTCTGCTGAGAAACTCGCATGAGTAAGATTTGGAAACGGATGATTTTATATAATCGCCAGCAGTCCAGAGTGCATTTGCGAGCACTTTCATCAAGCATGTCCGCATTCTCACTCTTCTGCCTCTCCTACAGCATTTCCTGTATGTGAAATGGATGTTCTGTGTTGTGCATGGCTGCCATTTTGCCTTTTGGGAGGTTCTGCACTTACTGCGCAATATTTTTAAATGGCAGTGATTATGTAATGGTGTGTGGTCATGGGGTCAGAGGGGATATACTGTATATTTTATTGTTTGTGCAGAACTCACAGTTACTTGTTTGTAAGTGGCAAGGTTATATTTTTCTTTTTTTTTTTTAATTTGGCATGTCCAATCCCACCCGAATCTGGAATGTCCATTTGGGGAACTGTGTACAAGGCTTTTCGTACATGCAGCCCCCTATTGCCAACTCAGGAGAGTGAGACAGCTCGTGGCTCTCCTCTGAAGCACGCGCCCTTCGCCACCGCTTCTTATACACTCATTGGTCGAAACCTTGCAAGCCCAGAGCGAGGGCGGAGGATACCCAAACATGAAAGAGCTTAGAATCTTCCTAACGAGCGCCCATCTGGCCAACAGGAGGCGCCTGAGAACTTGTTATTTACAATACCCTATCCTGGCAGACCCTTCCCAATTTGCATCCCTGTATTGCATTGGCCAATTGCGCGCTACTCTGAAAAGAGCTGCCGACCACTGCCGGCTGGTACAAGGCGGGATTCGAACCCGCGCTGTGATAGTCACTTCCGCTTCACAATTCGATGCTTTACCGATCGATGCTTTATCATCAGTGGGTTATTAACCCACTGATGAACAACACGCATAAACAGTTATCCAGCTTGATGAAGGGGATCACACCAGCCGCTCTTCCTACACCCCTACTTCTGGTGCCCTTTCTCAGAGCCCACTCACCTCCAAACTCAACCTTCACTGTGATCTCAACCACACACCAGTGAAGTTTAGTGACTGTGATGCTACCATACTGACAAAATCTGTCCACAGATACACCAATGTATAAACACCAGTCAAAGCACTCAAAACCAGTGCTCTGGTAGTCCCTACTACAATAGGTATCTCCACAGCCTTATTTGGCCATGATGACACACATATACACACACAAGATGAAAACAACACCAGCCCACACTGTTGCAGCTGATAAAAACAATGTCATCAGTTTTGACATTGGAAATCCTGGACGATAAAATACATATAGTTGCAGACGAAATGTCAACAAAATATTTGACTGCGCTCAAACTTGTATTGAAAATGAACGCGGGTGATTTTTGAATCCATGATGTGCAGCTGATGGTTGAAGGTCAAAAAAGCTGAAAAGACGCTCTCTTACTTTCCTCTCTCGGTACAGGGCCGACACTCACCTTCCTGGGCTGGAAATCATATTTCACGCAGTGCTGGAAGCCTTTGCCCTTGGACTTCAGCGACGTCACAATCAAACAGTTCCCCACGAAATGAGCGGAATACCCAATTCCTTTGCTGGTGCGAAAACTGGAAGAGAAATGGACAGAGAATGACATTGTCCTTTATAAAACATGCTCTTTAAAAAACAAAGTGTTTTTTTTTTCTTTTCTTCAACATGTGAAACTGTAGATGTCTTTTAACATATTAGGGGATCTGACTTAAGAATTAGACTCCGTTTACATAATTTACTTTGGCAAGTTGGAACTTGTTAAAATAAGGCATAATCAATCATTCTTAACACACTACAATGTGGCCTTTTTCATACAGTTAAGTGTTTGACATACTAGCAGCAAAATTCACCCCAAATTCAAGGGGGTAAGACCGGACCTGGGAAAGCCAAATGATCGACGGGTTTAAGGGTCACTCATATTACATTGCTCCCTTTGGGAACAGGGGGCTTGAGGATGGGGCCTGAGGTGATTCAATTGCACACTGTTATAGCACACATTGTAATCCAACAAGAAATTCAACAGTTTTCCATCACATAAGCACAATTCAATGCCAAAGCTCTTCTTGCTCCTTATTTAAGTGGACCCCCTGCAAAGTCATAAACACATCTAAAACATTTTCAAATATAAACAACCCAGCCGTGGAGTTTGCATCTCCCGCACTTAAATGAAATTCATCGCCCCCCTTAGTAAAGATATCAAACAGACCTTCAGGCAAGCACGCCCATCTCGCCATGAGTTTTAATGGATTAATGGATACTCAGACAGTGAGGGAATTTTTCCTCTATTACAAACTCATATACATACATAACCCTTAGGGTCTTCCAGCAGATGTACGCCTCTTCTAGTATAATTAACAGACAAGCAATCGTGGCTGCCTGAGCAGAGTAATTTGATGAAGAGGCACGCTCATACCCGCGCCCGACCGCGGCGGAGTCCGGCCCCTGAGGGCCGCAGCATCTGCTGGCTCTGGCTCTTTAGTTTTAGTCAGCAGCCATTTTACACGTTTATATGCTTTAATTAACTGCATAGGTGTGGGAATCGCACCAAAAAATACAGACACTGCAGCGCTCCGGGACGGCAGCCAAGACCTAAGATATGAAACACAAAGCCCGTAACTCAAAAGAAATAAATTAAAGCATTTTCAGATGGGAGATAAAGGCAGAGAGAAATACGCCTGCAGTAGGTCTAAGTTTTGGCAGAGTTCTGTGGTTGCGGCCACACCGTCGCGAGTGACTTATTCCCTCCCACAGTTCAATAAACCCAGCGCTTGCCAACCATTCCTCTTCTTCCTAATACATAAAGCTGAAAGACTTGTAGTGTAATTTGCAACAGGCAGAAAGGTAGTCAATTGTATGTCCCCAATACAGTCTGGTTTCCTGGTTTATCAAAATGCTCAAAGAAATCTATCCTCATATCCTACACTCATCACCGTCTCAAGATTTGGAAGCATAAAGGGGGAGGAAACGAGTGGGGGAGAGGAGGATCTATATTTTGAGAACTGGGACACACCCTCCTTCTCTGCAGCTCCATCCACCACCCCAGAGGGCACGCCCCCTCATTCTAAGGCTGGAGATATACTAGCTTTTTAACCACGTGTCCATGAACACAAGTGAGTGTGTCTCACTGAACAGTTCATGAACTTGCATATGTACTTTATGTGTTACTGGAGGATTCCACCAAAAGTCACACCGGTGAGCTTATAGACCAAACCGTATGCAGCTTCCAAATTTGGATGTAAACCCCCGACCCTGCCATATCCCCATACTGCCACTACTTTGCCCCTACTGCTAATAGACATCTTGAATCTTGCATAAAAGCCTGCTACACAGTCAACACATTGAAGGCATACACAAAAGCAGAGTACGTCACAAGGGCTGTTTTTCACATTCTTGTGCAACATAATGTGCAGCTCAAAATTTGTAAATTGACACAATTATCTCCTGCGATGCATAGAGAAACTACCAACGAAGAACTAATTTTCTGCGGTGAATGCTATGGCCTTTATATGAGTTCCCTGCCTGGAATCAATATGCATGTCCTCAGACTGGGCCTTGCTTTATGTGCATGTACAATGTAAACAAACAGCTTGCTTTGGTCAATTGTTTGCTTTGCGTTCCTCCTGTAGACTACAAAATGGGCTTTAAGGCCTGAAACCTTCATACTTTCTTTGCTTCAAATCTAAACTGGCTTTTTGAGAATGTTTTTCACATCAGAGCTCATGAAAAAAGTATGTGGTTTTATATCAGCAGTCTTAGGTAAAAAAATTTTACCGGGCTGCAAATATATATTTAAAAAAAAAAAAAAAAAAAAAAAAAAAAAACAAGATTTAGGCTATCTGATACATAAATCATCCCCCCCACCCACCCCCAAATAAAAATAAAATAAAGAACAAGCCTACAAAAGTGAGTAAAAGGTATTGTTCAACATCACCAGTTTGCAGTAAAAATTCACAGCTGTCATAAAACACAAGTTGGGACATGAGATATGTCATTTTCTCAAACAAGAAGGTACGATCTTTGTTTCACACTACGTGCCACACATTTCTTTTTCTTAATCACATATAAAAACACACCATTTAAAATAGCGACAGATAAAGATAGAAACAGCCATTAGAACCCTGGTGATCCTGTCAGCAAAGTTCCAGGAAGCTGAGAGCCGCAATCAGTCACGAGATTACGTACTAGAAATACGCATGAAGCTGGTGTGTTGAGTTCCCTCATCTATCAAATCACAGCGCTGCCAGCCGCGGTGGTAACTATTCGAGCAAGCAGCATTTACACGCGCGTTTCAGCACAGCCAGTGCACGTCAGGGCGATAAAATTCCGCAAGCAAACCGTCCAAAAAGAGAGTTCATTCAAACTACGGATTTTCATTTTCAGCCATTAAAGTTCTCTACGGTGGGAATCTCGCGCTCGCACGAAATTGGAGAGTTCCGCGTTTTCTTCGCAACACCGAAAAGCAAGTCAGCATCGGGTCTTTGCTTCGTCAGTGTGTGACAATATCACTGCGTTCACCAGGCGCAGTAGCACCCTAACGCAGAAACGATGAAGAAATACGCAGGAGCCGTGCAAAACGGATTAACTTCTTAAATCGTCATCAAAAATATTCAAATTACACAGATCAGTAGAGCACAAAAAAAACATTTTGAAGTGCATCTGAATTGAAAGGTACCAAAATGAAAGGAACTTAAAATACATTGCAGCACATGTGCTATAAGGCTTTTGAGGCTGAATTTTCAAGAGACAGTAACAGTAGTGTCAGGGTGTTTCCTTTACTGTCAATGGTTGTTTCACATTTAAGGGTCCAGTGGCAATGACATCAATTAACAAATAGGAGAAAATGTACAACTTTTCCTAAATCAAGTCATCATAGGTCAGTGGAGGCTTAGAAGAGCACAAAAACACAAAGCCAGGAAGTGTGTGCCAAAGTGAGCATCTAAATTTAAAAAAAAAAAAAAAATCCAACTTCAACAAAGGATAAGAACTTCAAGGCAAGTTCCAGGCAGCACAGCACCTAGAAGCCACAGTTTTGTTTTTCATTTCTTTATTTGGTGAATAGGAAGAAGAGTCGTTTTAAGTCTTGCCAACAGTGCTGTAGAGAGCATTATTACCAGCTTTCCACAACAGCAGTTCGTTTTTCAGGAGACACGGCCGATAACATTATGCCTTCCACAGCGCAGATTGCGTATCTAAAAAATAGATTTTCCTTCCACAAGAAAGCAATATTCTATTTTGAAGATATACAGGCATGTCAACTCCTATTCTGAAGGATTTTATTGTATATAATACCTGGTCCACTGGAAGCAGTGCCTTGTAAAACATTTTTCTGAAACTATGCAAAAATGGTACTGACATTATTCAAGTAGTTTCTTGAAACTGGCCTTCACAAGCAAAGCAAGACAGACAGACAGCAACAAACAAATATAGACAGATAGACAGATAGGGTATAAAAGGATAAGTATTCAGATAAACATCAGTTTATACAGCACTAATCCATTAATTTTTTCCCTCTCATTTTAGTGTGGCTTATCTCCTGGTTGTCTTGGGACATGTTGCTCACTACTGAATTACAGGTCACTAAAACACCATTTTCAATGTAAAGCAATCCGACAAACATAACCAAAATACAAACTCAATCATTTTTTTCCCTACAATATACACTCACTTGTTTTTTTCTTCATCTAATGTCCACCCGCGTGCCAACTGGTTTTAAGCTATTGTGCGATTTTGAGAATCACTAAATGTTGCGTGGATGAATCTGGAGTTGGTTACATCATCGCATCTTACGCACATAATGCATGACTCAGACTGGCTCCAAATTGTTAAACATGGTGGTGTCTGGAAACTGCACTCCCATGATTCAACATGCTATTGACTATTCACACATTGTTCTGCATTCAACGAGCATGACGAGCATGTAGTGGAGGACAAAAGAGGTCCAGAAAGTGAAACTCTACACCAGAATTTTGGTTCAACAACCAGGATTTTTGAATTAGGACAAGCAAGATGTCATGGTTTGTGAGGTATGCGTGTGGTTTGGACTTTTCTTTGCGGCTCTCATCCTGGGACGATATCGAATTCCTTGGCTATCGGATTCTTTACCCAGCTGGCTGATTGAGCTGGGGCGGCGCCTTCCCAGACTCTATATAAGCAGGAAGTTCGGCAAGCCTCCTTCGCTAGAGTTTCTGTGTTTAGCTTTGCACTATAGCCAAAGATATCTGTAGTCAGGTTTTGTATGACTTTCTATCTTCTAATTATTGGAGTTTCTTCCCCTTTTTCTATCTTGCTTTGCTTCCGTGTTTCGAACTATTATACGTCCTTTGGAAGTGCGAGTACTTTCGTTTGGTCTGTATTATTCTCTGTGTTTGTACTGTGTCCGTGCTGCTCTCTTTCTCTCTGGTGGTTGCGCTTGGCCTCCTAATTCTACCGGCCATTACACAAGAGGTGAATAAGTGAAATCAGGTGGCCAGGCTCATGGGTGGAAGTAAAAACATGACAGGACTTTTACTTTCTGGCCCCTGGAATTTATACCTCTGCATACATGTCATATATTCATGAACGATGGTAGATGCACCCTACTGTATCGGCCATCTTGAGCTGCAGTATTTACTGTTTAACTCTTTCAACTAACTTATTAATGCAACAAGTGATATTACATTGGCCCTTTTATTGTTAAATATTTGAAGAGCAGGTTCTGAATAGCAGTCTTCTTTCTTGAACTCCACGACTCCCAGCTTCCACCACCGCCCGTTAAATCAGAATCAGAATGTTCACTTCAGTACATTCGAATCACACATTTTTGATGTCACACCTTGTGGAGTTCAGTGAGAAATAGAAGAAGTCCCTGTGGTAAGCACACCGTGAGCTCTGTGATTGACAGCGAAGAGATTTATCCACAGCTGCTGCGCGTGATTAAAAATCAATGCAAGTCACACAGGAGATACTCAAGAAGCCGTAATTCACCATCTGTGTCTCTTCTGACCTCTTCTTTCCTCTCTACCTCCCTTGCTCTAAGCTAAATTCAACTCCAATTCTAATGGCCTTATGGGCATAAAGTGAAAGCAATGATTGTGCCACAGCATATACAATTATACAATACACTGTAAAACGTAATGGAAAAATCTCTCATGCTTTCTCTAAGGCCTTTCTGGGGATGTTTAAAATGTGGTGGCAGATACAGACCACAAATTACTTTTTGCCTGTACTCTATACACCCGTGGCAAAATCATTCAGAACAGCATGAGGCTGACAAAGGAGAAATCTGCAAGGCAGAATGGCTTGTAATCCGTTGCAGGCACTGACAAGAGGGCCTGTATGTCAAAACCCACCCATCAGCATCCAAACCTGCTGCTCTGGCAACACACAGTCATATATGCTGAGGGCCCACATCAAGAAGTAGACAACATTGATTAGCCCACTAATATCTGGCTTTATTACCCTGCCTGAAAAGCGAGGAATTTTTATTGTCTGTGGTGTGTTTTTGTGTGTTTGTCTGTCAACAATTTAGCACAAGAGACAGTTGGATACAATTATACAAAATTGTCAGGAAAAGTGCAGAGTGATCCATGGATCACCTGATAAATGAACCTCATCGGTTCAAGGTCAAGGTGACCAAAACGAAAATCATGGGTGGAGTAAATTGTGCCAGACACCACTTGTTCACGGTCTGTGAATTCACAGAAGTTGCTCTTCAGAGCGGACTCAATCGCCACGTTGACTTACACTGCAAAGCTGAACGGATTTGGAGCAGGTGGGTAACACCACCTCTTAACCAATCATGTCTCTTGAAAAGCGTCACGTGCGGCCTACTACAGGAGGTTCCCCAATAAGGAGACAAAAGCTAACCCTGTCATAATTACAATGCTTATCAGTAGCTGTATTTTGCCTCCTTTCAATGCGACAAAATTAATGAGATGATTCAAATGCATGACATATTATTGCTGCACTTTTTCTCTAGACAAGTCTGGAGAGTTACAAAGTTAAAATGACATTTCTTAATCCAACTCAAATCCTTTGACAGGCACTTATAAATTATAATCATGTCGCTCTTCAATTGTCTGATTGGCTCATTAATGCCATACCTTTTACATGATAACAAGTGGGATATACTGGGTTGGTAGGGATTCATGACACCAGGCATCTGCGATGACCACAGTTAAGATATATTGACTTCGCAATCCTGGTGTTTGGTTATCTAGGCTCACACATTTCCGTGATACAGACCCTTGCTTGAACTGGCAAGTGGGGGGGAGGGTTAAGGGCTGGTTGGGTGGTTGCGAACACCTGAACTTCAAATACAGTAAATATATTTTCAATTTTTTGTTCTACGTTCTCGTTTTTACTGCTTCACGGTCTATGACACATAAGGCCAGTTTCACAAACACAGGTTAAGCTTAGCCATTGACAAAATTCAATTTTGCTTGGAGACTCTCATTCAGAACTGAATTCAGTCCAGGTTTGCTGGTGTCTGTTAATCTTAGTATTCTGTAGTAGACTTGCATTCTCAAAAATATAGTTTTGGACGGATCTCCTGCTTCAGTCTTTTTGTGTGCACATCCCCGTGTCCAAGACAATCTGGAAATATCAATATTTTTATATCAATATGGTGTTGAATTAGCAAGAAAATATGATCCATAATATATGCGAGTGCCTTCATTTATGCCATTATGGTCACATCACATAGATCTGATAAGAACTGATTATAATTTTTTTTACAATTTGCGATTAATAGAGTACAAAACTTGAATGGGGGGAATTATGCAAAAAAAAAACAAAAAAACCTGTAGTTCCTACACGCTTCATCCGGTATGGACGGAAAAGGCCTCATGTCGATGCTGACAGACCGCACTATAACTTCTTATTGACGGTTTCATTTCAATTACAATATTCTGGAACAGAAATTCAAAACAACAAAAATTGTGTCACTGCCCACATTTAGATGGAACTTTAGATATAATCTCTCTCTCTCTCTCTCTCTCACCATTTTATTTTCTCACCCTCTGTCACTTACTCGCCCTCCCTCTCCCTCTCTTCATCTCTCTCACCTTCTTCTCAACAATGCCATCTGACATCTCATCCTTCAGCGCTAATTACCAGAAAACCCCACAAAAAAGTCACTCTGTGTGCAAGACAGTTAATAAATGCCAGGACCACAGTGCGTTGCAGATCAGCCCCTATCCTAGCAAAGCTTCCCATTAGTTTTAATCAAAAAAAAAAAAAAATCTTGGGCATTTTACACTATGCAAAACAAAGTCCCAACTGCACTCCCCTAACTAGCTTCATTAGGACAATGAAAAAGTGTAATCATCTACTCTGCATAATACTCATATTTCAGGGTCTAAAATGGGAGGGGTTTCACAGGGGCTGTCTTACATAAACAGGATTTAGACACAACTTATTTACTGTTACCAGTGGTTCCAGGATTATAATGAACAACATATCTGAATAATTACAGTGATCACTTTTCTTACAGAGGCCTGCCTCAGAGTAAAATTCTGGCTACAGATTTCAAAATTTAGGCCATATCCATTTTAACATGTTATACAGAATATCATTTATCTTAAATTACAAAATTCTGGCACATCTTTACATTTATACTCAGGTTCCTGAGCAAAATAACTTCTCATTCGAGGCAACAAAAGGTTTTATTTAATGACAGCTTTCCATGCGGAAAAAAATATTAGCATCATACCAAGTAAAGACTACATAGGCTGCATCAGAAGGACAGTTAAATTGAATGTCTGTTTCCATAACAACGAGCCATGTGTTGATTAAAAAAATGTCCATGCAATGAAAGGGCAAGACCTCTCACTAACAAGAAATATGAGGCATGATTTGTTCAATACAAGCCCAGCCCTCCATTTTGAAGCCAATGAGGTAACAGGTTGAATGCATTGTTTCCAGGCCTTTGCTCAGCAGCATTGCTAATGGACTGGATATGTATGTAGAATCCAAACTACCAAAACAATGCTGGAGTCACTCTCTTTTTTAATTTTCTGTAAGGGCACTGAACTGCAAAGGAAAACATTTCAAGGAAAGAGGAGTGTATACTGCAAAATCATTGCAATGCAGTTTCTGAGAAAATTAACGCCTCAAAGTGTTAGGCCACAAATATGTGACCAGAATTTTCTCAACTGATCAGTCTACTGCTGATATAATCTCAGCTAGCGACTGTAAGCAATGACATTCAAGAGTACCACAATTTTGAGAACATTCCACTAAATGCTAGCAACTTACGTACAACCCAATAACCAAAAAGACAGGACACTGCGTAAAATATAAAATAAAAGCAGAATGCAATGATTTGCAAAAAAACTTAAACCCAATATTTAATTGTATACAAGACAACACATCAAATATTGAAAATGAGGATTTTTTTTTTCATTAACAATTGTTTTTATTTCAAGTAAGGAGAGGGCACAAAGAAAATATAAAATACATGGCGTCATGAGCATAATGGATGAAATCAGTACATCACGTAAGAAACACATGCCCTCACCCCTCACCCCTGGTCTGTGTGCACATCAGTCACCTTTGCTTTAGATTGCCAATTTCATGCATTTCCAGCATCACAAAGCAGATGGATGGCAGCGCGTCTGGCGCTGTACATGAGAACAACACACTGACGTCAGTGTGGTGCGCAGGGCACCATACGGTGATGGAGAAGTGCTGGTTTGGTCGAGAATATCTCATGGACATCGCACCAAACTGCACTTCAAGAACGATAACTTGAATGAAGTGCGATATCGCAATAAGATGCTGTGGCCGATGGTCCTACAGTTTGTCCGTCAAAACAATGCCATATTCCAGCATGACAACACCTCACCCCATGTCACCTGTGTATTCACAGAGTTCCTCGAGGATGAAAATATTCTTGTGCTTGAATGGCCAGCTGATTCCCCGGATTTGTCCCTCTTCGAGCATCTTTAGGTTGTCCTCGACTGAATAGTTCATAATCGATTCCCCCTTTCTGGCCAATTTCCACCAACTCCATAAAGCTCTTGTAGAGGAATGGGAACATGTCCCCCAAGTTAGCATTGACCATTTGGTACAGTCCATATGGCGAAGATGTGTAGCAGTGCAGCAGGCCAACAGCGGACTGATTGATTTGTGAAATTTGGACATTAGACCTCATTCCTTTTATCATCTACGCCACCGTGAGATTTTTATATGTCTGTTTCAATCAATGATTGAAATGTATTGCAATATGGTCATACAATCTGTCAAAACTCAATGAAAGTACAGTAATTTTCTGAGCATGGCCACATATCTCACAATGAAAAGTGAAAGGGGATGACCATGCAGCAGCTTTACTAATCTCGTGACAGGGGAACATATCTAAATCACCTCCCACGATGCCACAAGGGTGCGCACATACAGTATCAAAGCAATAACGATACGCCCGGAGGACACATTTGCGTGTAAGTCCAGTTAGTGTCGGTTAAGCAGTGCCTACTTCTGTTTAGGTGCTTTACTGAAATGGACAAAAAGCATGTCAATCTAATGCCAATGTGCAGCACTGTCAATACAGCAATTCAGTGACCATCAGGCACAGCTCAGTCCGGTGATGCAGGAAGTGCTGTAGGGGTACCTGTCCACATTACCTCTCACCTGTAGGTCCCACTGCAAGCCCACTGTGAGAGATTTATGGGTGCAACTGTATAGTCTGAACATATCGGCAGAGCTTGAGCATAAGGTCACATACTGGATACCGCCTGTTAATCCACCGCAGAAACGGTCTGCCGCAGCAGTCTCGGCGGGATAACTGCTCCAGCAGCTGTGGTCAGCAGGCCTGTTAATCATACTGCTGAATCCGCCGAGCTCAGACACCAAACTCAGAAATGCATCGCCATGGCCAGAGCAGTGGCCATTCTAGCTGGCATGAGGGAGGCTCGCTTTGTCTGCGAGTTGGATGATAAAATGGCTTTGTTGAGTTGGAACCAGCTTTCTCGGCAAAATTTTAGGGCTGTTGGGCATACAAACGGGCGCGCTGGCTGGCCTGTAGAGCATCTCGTGCAGATCTAAATACGGCAGATTTGCCATGCCTGCTGCTGTCAGTAGCTCGAGCATGAATGCACTGTGAAATGATCCATACAGTGTGCAGAGCTAGAGAGGCAGTGAAAATATCCGCTTCAGTTGGCCATTTTTGCTACCAAGGAATTAAAGCTGCCCCTACTTTAGCCATGACAAATAACAGCTAATCAGGGTTTGATAGGCCTACAAATGCCCTTTATCAGGACCATAGTTTACAACGAGGTTTGTAAGGTCCGCTACTAAAGAAATCACACAATGATTTGCTTAATGAGGCAGCTAATGTCACCAGCATGAAAGCCAGAATATGGATGACTGAAACAGAAGCAGCAGAATCATATTTGTGAGAGAGCCTGCATTCTGCATTGGGGCGATTTACATTCTCCCAGAGTACATCGTCCTGTGATATAACAAACGAGGCAATGCATCACATCAGCGACATGTGGCCCCGGTTCACTGATTCAGCATTCAGCATCGCTGCCAGTATAGCCACAGAGCAGTCGCTTAGAACAAGCGGTTTATTTACGTTCTTAAGGGTACATGCTGGAATATCAGAAGAACTGAACTGTTAGCGGTAGAGAAGCTTGTCATTTCCTTGTAAGAGGGTAATAATGATGATATGATTATAAAAACAATGATAGCTTTGCAGAAGGAATATTTAAACGATATAGCAACATAACTTCAAAAAAAACGTACAAGACTCAGTAAAAAAATGTAATGAAAAAAGTACATTTCTCATGTTGACTCTCTGGCAGCATATTATTCACCAGCCACTTCATTTGCCATTGTTCACTCACATACTTAAACAAAACAATGGTTAGCATTTTTTCCACTGTTATAGTTCAGAGCTTTTCACGCTGGCACTCAGAATGATAGAGTAAGGGCTAATTAACGCAAAGGTCAGAAGTAATGAGGCTTGTAGGCAATGAACAGCTTGCTACCTTCTGTGTTCAAGCCACCCTTTCTGCTTTACAGGCTTCTAAACTGTTGGTTCTAATGAAATTTTATGACTTCTGGAGCCATTACATGCACATGAGTTTATTACGTTCAGAGGTTTTGTTTATTTAGCAATTT
This sequence comes from Gymnothorax javanicus, assembly GCA_029692085.1. Classification (NCBI taxonomy): domain Eukaryota; kingdom Metazoa; phylum Chordata; class Actinopteri; order Anguilliformes; family Muraenidae; genus Gymnothorax; species Gymnothorax javanicus. The sequence goes on from CM056199.1 coordinate 66,949,074, forward strand.
TTTCTGCCCAACCCCAACCATTCCATCTTGAGTCCCTCTGCATTTCATCTGCTAAACGCAGAGGAGATTACCCGCTATTCTGTTATCTTTTAATTATTTCTGAACAATCTGGCAGTATTTACATACAAATTTCCTGCCAATAACATACCTTGAACAGAATTCATCCACACTCCTGCAGGATCATGGTAGGTTCCAGGCAAAAGCAACATAGGTGGTGGCTTTGAGCAGCAATCAAAGATAGGGGGGAGGTGGAAGGGGATCTGCAATTGGTATTTTTAGCACTCCTCAGTCCCCACCTAGGTCAGAAATTTCCCCCAGGGAAGCAGGAAGGTTACAGTGATGCTTGCGGCAGATACCCAGTCACAGTGAGCGCACTCACCAGTACAGGTAGGGTTTATCCTTGTCCACGTTGATGTTATTGAGTGGATCCATTCTGAACCAGGTGTTGAGGGTGAAGCCGTTCTGATAAGGCCATTTGGCGATGGGGGGTAGGGCGATGGCCTAGGGAGTGGTGAAAGGTGTTACCATACTGTTTTGGAAACTGCTTTATTCTCTCTTTTCCCCACTCTAGGGAACAGCACACATTTATGAAATAAGAACAAGCTTTAGATACGGGCTTAAACACAAGGTCAGAAATGACGGTGGCTGGTATAATCATACACCATCAAGCGGCTAATGTCTTGGCGTCAACTGATAATGGGTGTATTCAAAGAATTTAAAAAAAAAAAAAAAAAAAACATACCCAGTTAATATCTTCTCCCTTTTGCTCACAGGTGATCACTTAGCAACAACAGAGACTAATTAAAGTTTTCCCTGAAGCGACATCTGAAGGTCTTCACACTCCTCTCCAGCTCAGCTCTATGGTTCTTCCCGACTGAAGGTAATTGGTAAGTATGGGGCAGGGGGGAGGGGCTTACCGCCGCACTGCGTCCAGGGAAGTTGAAGAAAGTGTCAGGGCCATGCCTCTGTGGCATCTGATTCAGCACTGAAAGCAGCTTAATGGCATGCCTCGGCTACAGAAGAGGAGGAAGAGAATGAGGGAGAAGAGGGAGGGGTAGAAGAGAAGGAGGCATGAGTAGAGAGGAAAGAAAGAGAGGGAGAAAGCAGAGGAAGGAGAACATTTGACAAAGAAGACCAGAGGACTCCTTCAGAAAAAGGCTTCCAAGCCCCACGCCTAGATATCTACAATCCTGTAGGTTTTTACTCCAACCTTAACAAAGCACTCTTCTCCACTCAACAGCAAGAGATCTCTGCTAGCACTTTATTAACAGAATCATGAGTGCCAAATTAGGGTCAAAATTAAAACACTCAGGACCATAGATCTCCAAGAGCTGGATCAGGCAGCCATGCCTTAAGGTCTTCTTACATCAAGGACAAAACGGAAAAAAAAACAAAATGAAAAAACAGAATATTCGTTGGTGGCAAACTATGAGCATTTCGGATTTGGTGTGGATAAGCTCATGGCGATAAATGGGTTTGAATTTTTTAACAGACCCATTTTTGTTTCATCCTTGGCGCGATAAGGCCCTAAGAAGGTAACTTGTACTGAAACTCATCACAGTAATCCCCTGCCTCTGCTTACACTATGGCTCAATGGAGGCCTGTCAATCACAGCCAGTCACCCAGGCAACTGCAAGTCAAATTGACATTTTTTCCAAGGGATGGATCAAACCTCATCACAAGGCCAACAGTATTGGCTGTAGCTGTCAGCTGACAGTTCCTCCCTGACCCTGGTCCTGCCCACTCACCCACACTCCATTTTCCCCTCGTAGCATACTGAAGAGCAACTTCAGCTCCTTCACTGTGATGCTGTAGCTGGCCATCACCCCCAACATGTCCACCAACAGGTCTGAGGGACAGAGAGGGAGGAAGGGAGAGAGAGGGAGGGATAGAGATAGAAAAAGAGAGAGAGGGAGGGGCAGAGATAGAACGAGAGACAGAGAGAGGAAGGGGGAGCAGGAGAGAGAGGAGAGAGAGAGAGAGAGAGAGAGAGAGAGCATTATTGTTGCACATCATTGCTCATGCGCTACAGTTGTTGGCAATACCATTCCGATCTGAGTCAGAGATTCAAAAACCCACTTCATTGGCCCATTGCCTAAAACAGAAATGACAGAACTCTGAAAAGAACAACAATCAAAAAATGAAAGGCGAACCGCCCCCACAGGCAAACGAAACCAGAGCAACGAAAGAGGAAAAGATTGTCAGATGGAGAGAAAGAAACAGAATGAAAAGCAGGGGAGGACAGATGAGAGAGACAAAGAAAAAAAGGGAGAGAGAGATGAGGAAGTGAGAGCAAGCAGGAACTCATACTGAGATTGCATCTTAGTGCATTATCATTGTTTATATGCCATAATATTATTGCTGCCTCTGTTGGTATTCATAAATAATTGCTTTGGAGCTGCTATTTTAGTGTTTGGTCACTCCAATGAAGCTCATTTGAATTTAAACGAGTGAGACAGAGAGGCGGCGGGAGAGAGCTGTGAGAGAGAGAGAGGGATGAGTGACTTGAGTGGAAGAGAGGAAGAGAATAAGTGTGAGAGAGAAATGGACAGGGGAGAGTAAGGGAGAGATGGCATAGGAGGAAATATATAGAACAGAGAAGGGAGGAGAAAGTGTGGCGAAGCTGAAACTGAACGGTCTCTATGGACCACGTAAAATTAAATTTGATCGCTCGGCAAGTCGAAGAAAGTCCAGGGGTTATGCAAATAAAACGAGGCTCTTCCTCGCAGTGGAGTAAATTAATAATGAGCACACACTCCCAGCGCGGCATCAGATGTACGGAACACGAGAAGAGCGCTCCTAATGAGATTCATCCCGATTAGCCAGGAAATCCTGGTTTTCAGGCCCCGCTGAGTCTTAACCAGCGGGCTGCAGGGTCTGCCATCCAGCACTTCCTGTCATGAAGAAAGAGTTTCCTCTACTGTCTACCTGCTCACAGCAGAACTGAAAGTTCAGCAGTAAAGTCAAATACAGCATCCAGCAAACCACAAACAAGACATTCTCATACTTTTGTGTCCAAGTTGTGAGATACTTAAATATCATCAAAACATTTACCTTACAATGTGGGATTTTTTCGTTTTAGCCAGGTAAAAATAAAAATACATTCAGGATCATACAATGAAAGGTTTCTGATTAATGAGGAGTGGTGACATAACTTCCATTAAAAGGTATCTGTTTTTTTGTGGAAGTGACATCACTGGGGTCTGGAAAGAAGCAGAGGCTAGACAGAGAGATTCTACTTAGTGTAAGTGGCAGATGAAAATTTAATGCATACGATTTGACTCATACTTCGCACTACATAAAAAACTCTAAGCATGTTCATGGGCAACTTCATTATGCATATTTGGTTTTTCAACACCTATATTTAAAGTATGCTTACTAGTAAACAAGAAAAAATTTACATTTAAGTCACACATTTGTCTTTTCGTGCACCCTTTGATGACAGAAACTCATTTGCTGAAGATCAGGGAGGGAGTATCCCTGCAATTAAGGAAGGCCGTGGATTTTGTTTTTTATTGGTAACTCAAATCCTCATAGACAATGTGCATATTTGTCGAAGTATAAGCACAATTGCAGCATGTACGCACAAAAGCTCCATTTTAAATAGAGGGTAAAAACATGTTATTAAGCTACGTGATTTGGGTTCGCGATTAAAACCGCGGAGGTAAATGAGATTTCAAAATGGTTCCCAACCTTTCCTCCGCAAAGGAATCCCCTGAGAGTCTGCAATAACCACATCAAAGAAGCAGGCAAGTATTTCCCATCATGTCTCATCTTCAGACATGAAAATTAGATTCCTTTAATTTTTTTTTTACTAAATAAGACAGAAATATTGCCATTGGGGCAGCACAGTGGCACAGTGGGTAGCACTGCCGCCTCACAGCAAGAAGATTGTGGGCTCAAATTTGGCCTGGGGCCTATCTGTGTGGAGTTTGCATGTTCTCCCCATGTTTGCGTGAGTTTCCCCCAGCTACTCCGGTTTCCTCCCACAGTAAACAATAGACTTAATTTGCCCGTTGGTATGAGTGTGTGGGTGAATGGAGCATTAATGGTGCCTTTGTCAGCAGGGATAGGCTCCAGCTCCCTCGTGACCCTAGTGAGGTAGAAACAGTTCGGATGAGGGAGGGTTGGATGGATATTGTCACCAAGATGAGACAATTTGACACATTACAAGATCTTCCATTTGGGTAAAAAATCTCATTTTTCCAGAAAACCACAACTTAAAATAAGTCAAAATTGTCTACTTGAGAGAAATAAATAAATCCCAAAAACCTGATGCCCGATACAAGACTAGAGGTTCTTTTACAAAGTATTATACAAATTGTTGAACAAAATACATTGAAATGAAATTCAAGTTGACCGTGATCTTGATCTCGACCCACAATTTTACATATAAGCAGGAGTGTATGGCCATCTTATCTGCGATCGTTCTTCAGGAACTACACATACCATATATGTGATCATTATCTCTGTCAAGAGGTATTACGATCACTTGCGTGTGTGTGTGTGTGTGTGTGTGTGTGTTTGTCAGCAGGATTACTCAAAAACTATTCAACAGATTACCATGAAATTTCATGAGTTGTTGGACTGTATGAATGGGAAGAGGTGATTAAACTTCCAGACCAATCCGGACTCAAATCCAAATTCTGCTGCAATCTACAAGTGCTGGCGTATCAAAACCATTGAATGAATATAAAGATGGATGACCTAACAGCTTCCTGAAAGCCAAAACATCTTGATTGCCATCCAGAGGCTGCACGAGTCAAGCCATTTTTTTTCCCGAAAATGGTTTCTGTCATTTTAAGAAGTTCCTATCATGCTGATGTTTATTCAAATGTTCATTTCTTCTCATTAGCTTGATTTTATTTACTTATATGATACCAGAAAAAGTGGGTGCAAAGTAATCATTGTCAGCTGCGACTGACGGTAACTGACAGAAATAGTTGTGCACCGATTTATTTCCGGGAATCGTACGGAGCTAGAGTGTGACCGTCAAAAAGAGATATAACATTAACATTACACATGCATTAGTTGCTACATCCCAGTACAACTGAATATAACCCAAAGTTATTTTGGAAGTCCAATGAAAATTGACACTAGAAAGGTATCTGCTCTGCGTCATGTACTGTCAGCAGCAGTGCTACTGCAGAAAAATAAAACCAGTCAGCTAGCTAGCAAGCTAGTTAGTTCAGCAAATTCTATCGCAGGTCACCATAGATAGCAACAAAAATCGATGGTAAAAATCTGTTTTCTCTGAACATAGCGTAATGCACTGTTAGCAGTGACATAATATTGAAAGCAAAGAGCTTTTTTACCATCGATTTTCATTACTACCTAAAGGCTCAATTACCAAATCTTGCCAGCTAGCCAAAAACAGTTAGCTAGCTAACTAACGTTAGTAAATCGAGTTTCAGTAACAGCTAGCCAACTAATTAGACCTAAAAATAAAATGCATGATAGTGGAGAGTTTATTTACTCAAAGACTGTATTTAGCAACCTTATGTTGAAGGGCTGGGTTGATATTTTAAAGTGGGATTGTATGAGGTACTTAGTCTATGCATACCGAGCTAGCAGTTAGCAGTCGGCATACAGTTTGTAGAGGCAGGCAGGAGCACCGGACATTGGCATAGAAGCTAGGCAATAAACTGCTCAGGAGGAGGAAAGCAACAAACGTGTTTAAGCCCCATTATACTTTCCTTGGAAATAATCCAAACTAGCGAACCCTTTAACAAGCTTTCGGTCATAGTTGAACCAATCTCCAGCCTGTGTGCAAACAGTGGCGTTGACCGTTAACACTGAAGCAGCCACTTATGCTGCTAAAAAAGCTCAGGGGATGTGATTGCGACTGAATAGGGCGGGTGCATTGCCGGGACCTCAATACCACAGCTTAACACCACGATCACCACTGCGCAGACTCTGACTCCAAATGCGCAAAATGGCAGCGTACATATAACAAATATTTTGGGTCCATTTTTGTATGGTGTGAGGAAGTTGAGGCGCTTCGTCCCTGTTTATTTACAGTCCATGATCAAAACCTGCTGGCGGAGATATGCGCTCTCTGAGTGCCCTCTAGTTTTGATATGCACAGGTGGAATAGCCAAAATAAGAGTGAAGTGTAGCATTTGCTCATGGCCCTTAACTCCACATTGCTCCAGGAGGGACTGGCTCCTACCTCCTCTAATCAATCGTGAGCTGCTGGCAAGGAAAGCTTCAGTGTCATGGCCGATGCAATGCAGGGATATGCACGCTGCCCCTCTCACCTGCAATCATGTCGTCCACGGTGGCCATCTTGAGCAGCACCTGTTGGATGAGCCCCACCTGCGTGCTGGTCTGCAGGTTGCGCACGCTCTTGCGCAGGATGGCGGTAAACATGCTCCAGATCTCCGCCTGGCACGTCACGTCACAGTGCTCCAGCAGCTCCACCATGCAGCCAATGCTCTCCGCATCCTGGATGATGAAGTTCATCTCCAGGTCAAACTCGCCACCGACCAACTACAGCGAGTGAGGGAGGAAGCAAAAATGAATGGGACAAAAGGAAAGAGAAAAGACAGGAAGGGGGAGGGGGCGTTGGTGAGTACAATGAAGGGAGATTTGGGTGAGTGAGGAAGATGGTGAGGAGAGATGGTGAGGACAGAAGATCAGAGATTGGCGAGGGGGTGGGGGGGTGATAGAGGCGTAGTTTGGGGGGGTGGAGAGAGCATGAGAGAGGAAGAAACAAGGCGTGGCCAGGGGAAAGACACGGGGATGGATGGGAGAAGAGAAGTGGGGGAGAGGAAGAGGGGGCCAGAAGATTGAGAAGGAAGAGGATAAATGGAGATGAGAGGGAGAGAAAGATAAAACATAATTAGTTGTTTGACCAGCTGAAGTCAGTATGTGTGAATAATGTGAGGTTCTCTCTTCTGTGAATGCTCCCATGGATAAAGTACAGGAATTCATTGGTAAATACTGCACATATGTCCACAGTAAAGGCTCTAAAAAATGTTATTGGTCAATGGAACCGGAGAGAAATTCTGCCTTTATTAGTAAGTGGCAGAGGAAGAGAAGGAATGTACATGTTTTTGCATATTAAATTCAAGCCATTATCAGGACACAAAAAAACTACCGCAACATTTTTTTATTTTATTTTTATTAAATGCCTGTGCAGCTATGTAGTGGGGACCATGCAAGTGAAAGAGAACCATTGTACAGCAAACTTGTTTACATGTGACTGCTCTGCATCTCTCTCCCAAATAAGCAACCCGTGAGTACTGCGGCACCGCCCCCTTACTGTTCCAGCAAATCATAACAAAGCTCATACTGCCCTCAAATGCCTATTTACTAACCACACAAAAAGAGTGATGCAGCCTACTTTGATGTCCCGCAGAACAAATCATTCTGACAGAAAAGACACGCCACATCGCAGTCGATTTCCGGAGAAATATAATCAGAGGAGGCAATGGAGTAAAAATAACTCCCCGTTGGTTCGTGCTACCTTTACTGGATACTCTCCATCTTTAATTTTTTTTTAACCACATTAACCCTCAAATTCTGCTATGGTCTAAGCCGAAAAATTTCAGAAAAAGTGAAAACACCTCAACTGACATTCTTCAATTTATTTTCTGAAAGAGACCTGAAATGTATTAAAATCAAAATATTTTCCAATTTTGCATTTCTGTACAGCTGCTGCACATTTTGTGTACAAAGAGGCTGCCCCAAGTCAAATTTGACAGGGATTTACAAAAATTAAGTTTAAGCTCATCAGGAGGGGTCAAACAAGGAAAAAGTTGGTTATGGGGAATTGTGACACAGTGAAACCTCGCATTGGCATGTCTGTGAATACATTTCATTGGCACAGTATGATATGCCCACATTCCCAGCATATTGCTAAATTTGCCAAAATGCCCACCTATACAGGTTTCAATCGACCTCTGATGTGTCAGGGATGAAACTTAAAGGTCACACTTTTGATGAAGTGTTGCTCATAATGGCTTTATACAGCATGTATAATGCCTCCATAAATGAGACATAATATCTTCATAAATCATACATAAGCAAATGTCATGCTTTGTAAAGGGTGAAATAACTCATCCTTATTCAGCATGTGATGCCAGATGTGAAATAACTGACAATGTCACTTAGCTATTGGTAAAATGCTATAAAATGTGACATTGTCAGCTAAACATTGTCATTGTCACATCTGGCATCATTGAATATCTGGCATCACATTTGCTTAAGTATGATTTATGAAGACATTATGTCTCATTTATGAAGGCATTATACATGCTGTATAAAGCCTTTATGAGCGACACTTCATCTAAAGTGTGACCAACTTAAAACAGTGAATGAGTTAAACTGTGCACAGGCTCAGAGTATGAAGAGTATGTAGGGGTTAACCAAGTATTACAAATATTCACTGGATATTTTTCAACTATTTAGCACTGGGAATTTAGCCCCTTTCCCAGGAATTTGGCACCAGTTTTTACCACACTGTCAGTAATAAGGATGCAAACTGTCTAACAAACTTTAACAAGAAGTCAGAACTCAAAAATTAAGATGAAAACACATGGCAAGGGAACGGGATAACAGTTTGTTGTGCATATATGGGACTTTATTAAAAAGAACATATTTCTTTTAACATAGTTTGCACTGAAGAGAGTGGTTTTAAATCTCCAGCTTGTTCCTCGGTCTGCATGCATCTGTCACCTGGTTTACTGCCCTAGGGATCCTGTTCTTTCACATCGCTCCAGTGAAACTGAAACGATCATGGCACAAAGACATTGTGACACAGGGGTGTCTAACTCCACTCCTGGAAGGCCGTCGTCTCTATGGATTCCTTTCAATCAGCAGGCAATCAAGGGAAAAAGTATGTGGACCCTTTGGTCAATCAGTGACTTTAGAAAATCACTTGTGCTGAAACACACCAAAAACCAGCAGGCATCATGAGCCTCCAAGACTGAAGTTTGACACCACTGAGGCAGCTCATCTAACAAGTGCCCTAGAAAACTCCATCTCCCATCTCCATTTGAGAGCTCAGTGACCTTTGAACTCTCAAGTCACCTCTGATATGCAATCAACAGAAACATCTTCCACAATCACGGAGGTGGAGCTTACAGTCATGCCGGATTGAGCTGACACCCCGGATTTCTGTTCCTCAGACACATAATTGTGCTTCCAGCTTTATTTTTACTGCATTGTACATTAGGTCTTCCAACTGCGCTGACTACCATCTCAGTGTTTGTCATGCAACTCCCACGTGCTCACCATGGGATGTCAGTTGTCATTGGTAACACAAAATACAATCTAGAAATTTGGAAATCTTATCCGCTCTGATATCTGGCACATGCCTGATAGAGATACAAAGGTCCACAAAACAGAGGAAGAGATAATCATCAAGGAAAACCAAGGCTCAAATAAGCACACAATCATTCACAAGTCCCGCTAACGATGCCATGAACAACAAAAATTCTCCAAAAACCCGCAGCATTTAACCAAGAGGAATGATACACAATCTCAAAAACATGAATTGAAGAACATGCACTTGCTTGGAAACTTCCCTATGAAACTAAATAGATAATGCCTCTACTATAGTCCCGGGATTAGTGAGACAAAACAAGGCGATGGACACCAGGACTCGCTGAGGCAGTTCTCCATTGCATAAGGACCCATTCTCCATGTTGCCAAAAGTCAATACAATATCCATTTTTTTAGGCCATTACATCCTATACAGGCTGTGTTTTCCTGCCATTGTCGGGCACTATCCAAGCTACAACAGCGTTGCCAGTGGCTGCTGCCACAAAGCAGTGCACCAATCTATTGAAATCTGGCTCATCCCAGAGAGGCTGAACTTTGCAGTGTTACTGATTTTTTTGTATGCAGTTGGCACTGGCCAAAATTGGAGCAAAAAGCTGGAGGATATCCATTCTGACAAGTCTGTTTTCTCTGTATTGACTTCTTAACTCTACTCTGAGAGTTCCAATTAGGGCAAGGGTGGTCACACCGATTGTATAATGCATGAATCTTGGTTTCTCTTCAGGATTTTTTTTTTTTTCAATTTCTTTCAAGTCAGTGATTTTTCAACAGCTCTTGGATTTCTCTCCACATTCTAATCTACATTCTCTATCTAATGTTAATCCCAGCTAATTCACTCTAGAAATTTGCCAGAATAACTGGTGTCCACCTGGTGAACAACTGCCTTCTTTTCAGTAACAATAGCAACTGCAACAACACTCACAGCAGAAGCAATGGCAGTGACACCAACAGCAATGACAGCAAATGAAGACAGCAGCTGCAATAGCAATGACATCATGGTAAACAACATTAACAAGAACAATAATGACACTCCTGACAAAAATAACGGCAACAACAACAATGACAGATACAGCAACTGCAAAGAAACTTACAAAGACAACAGGGACAAAATAGCAACAGCAGCTAAAACTGCAACAGTTACAATGCAACAACAGTAACCAGCAGAACTTCAAACAATAATGATGACAAAAAATTACAGAAACAAAGAATAACTAGAAAAGCACTCAGAGAGTGCAGACCTCCGCCAGGTGGCAGCAAAACCCAAAAGCACTGCGATCGGAACTCCAGCCCATTGGAAAGACTTGAAATCTTGAACTTTGGCATATATCTCAGCTGTACTTTGGCCTAGATATGCCAAAATTTAATCACCTGTTCCTTGTTCTAATACCCACCTTCTCTGAAAATTTCATCAAAATCCATGATTTACTTTGAGTTATCTTGCAAACAAACAAACACCGGCGATCACATAACCTCCTGCCAACTTCATTTGGCGGAGGTAATGATGACAAAAATTACAGAAACAACCATTATGGCAGCAGACTCTCTCACTATCCAATGAAGAGCGCATACTGCTGTTACCATTGAGGACACACCAAAAAGGAAGATTATGTGGAGGGTTACTGAAGATTTTCGTCTCAAAGATACCAGCTCCAGGCAGATAGGGCAACACAAGGTTTACACAGCCAATTAACTTTAGATGGAGAGATCAGGGGCAGCAGATGAGGCAACCAGGCTAACACTTGGGCTTTAGCCTTCAGGAATTCAAACCCCGCTACGCTTTCAATCAGAAAATACTTAATGACCAGCATGAGTCAAAGCTTTCACTTGAAGTCTTCTCCTGAAAATCCAGCCTCTGACAAAATCCACTGGATGTAACGGCTGTATCAAGCAGGATAAGCAGGATTAACAAGTTAGCAAGCTCTTATTACTTCAGAACCTGCCCTGCTCCAGATTTGGTGGGGTTAGTTTCACTCAGCAAAGTTAGCCAGCTATCTCCATAATACAGCTTTGTGAATAACCAGCCAGGTCAATGTATCTGTAATGGTGGTATGCTACAAATGCCTGGGCACAACACAAAGAACCTACAAAGAAACAGGCTACCTACCCAACTATATGAAGTTGATCAATATGTTGCATGATGGTGCAACAGTGAGATGCATCATTCAAGACAGCCAACTGCAGTTTGTGCACGCAAACAGTTACCAATAAAAATCAATTCAAATATTATGGCAGGGTCATCTGCTCGATGCATGCCACGCTGTGAAAAATATGAGGCCACCTATGTTCAATATACTGTACTGTATATTAATTTAGTCTAGGTGGTAGTGGGAAATGCTGTTGCCGCACAAGAAGAAGGTTGTGAGTTGGAGACTCACATGGGGCATAGGGCCTCTCGGAGTCGAGTTTGCAGGCTCTCCCCGTGTTCATGCACATTTCCTTTGGGCACTCCAGAGTCTTCCCACGACTCAATAACATGCACACTACCTTAATCCGACACTCTAAAATGGTGTGAGTAAACTGTGTGTGTGAATGTTGTGTGGACGCCGCGATGGATTGGCGAGCAGACCATGCTGTGTTCATGCTTTATGTCCAGTCTAGTGGGACAGGTTCCAGCTTCCCCATGACCCTGATCAGGAAGAAGGGGTTTAGATAATAGATGGATGGATAAATTTAGCCTTGGATGTTGATATATATATATATATATATATATATAGTTTTGCAAGTAGAAAAGAGCAAGTTTGAGATGGCAAAACATCATTTTAAAAAGTTTGATCGCAATTTTTATACTTTATTAAGGAAGGTAACAGATGGCATGGCCTCACAGGGCCATGATCTCAGCATCAGCAAGGCTGAGAAAAAAGCAAGCAAGACAGCCAGTCTGCAGAGGAGCAGTGGCAAAGTTCTCCAATATGCTTGGGACAACCTGTCAAACCAATTTTTTTATTAACTGCAGGACAACTTATCCAAGAGAACTGATGCAGTTCGCAGAGCAAAGGGTGGTCATGCCAAATGTTGATTTGAATGTTTTAAACAGTTTACTGCTCAAATAGTAATATCTTCCAATTTTTATACATAACATAACATAACGTGTGGCGAGAACAGACCTTTCAGCCCAACTAGGCTCGCCATTTTCTTAATACTATATTGAATCTATTACTTCAAATACTCAAGACTCAATGGTATCTAGCTTTAAATCAAGCCTGCCCTTGAAATTTCCCAAGGTCTCTGCTTCAACAATATGGTCAGGCAAGCTATTCCACACTGAGATTACTCTCTGGGTGAAAAAATATTTCCTAATATCAATGCTAAATTTACCCTTGGCCAACTTCCATTTGTGACCCCAAGTTCAACTAACAAAACTTGGCCAAAGGAATCCTACATTATTCACTTTGTTAATCCCTTTAACATATTTAAAGACCTCAATCATATCACCCCTAAGTCTCCTTTTTCTAAGACTAAAGAGATTAAGGATCTTCAGCCTCTTCTCATAGCTTTCATCTTTTATACCTGGAACTAGCTTACTGGTTCTTTTCTGAACGTTTTTCTAGAGCCTCTATATCTTTCTTAAAGTATAGTCCCGAGAACTGAACACAATAATCTAGATGTGGTCTGACGAATGTGTTGTACATAAAACATCCTACCCCAAAATTTTTTGAGATCATTTCAAAATACAGTGCTGTTATGAGTTTTTATACCCTTCTTGATTTCCTCAATGTTTGCTAATTTGTCATGTTTGAATGTTACAGATCATCCATCTGTTTTTAATGCAAGACCAAGACAATGTGAGTGAACACAAAAGGCATCTTTTAAATGATGATTTCATTTATTGAAGGTAAATAGTAATTTGAAACCTTTATCACTCGTGTTGAAAAATAATTGCCCCCCTATACCTGATAAATAGTAATGCCACCCCTGGCAACAACAACTGCAGCCAAATGTTTCCGATAACTGGCACCGAGTCTTTCACAATGCTGTGGAAGAACTTTACCCCACTGTTCTTCGCAGAATTGTTTTAATTCAGCCGCACTGGAGGGACCTGAGCATGAACTGCCAGTTTAACCCTTTCTCTATCCTTGCTGCAGGCATGCTGTGACCCAGGACGTAAACATACATCCTCAAAACAACTGTTTAACTCAGAGTGTGGTTACACATTGAAATCAAGTTACTTATGCTGGTGACTGAGAAGAATCGGGTACTGACTGGTAAAAGCGGCCGATAACAAACATTCCCTCATTTCCCAATTCCCGCATTGTTACTGCTTTGAAAGTCAGAATGGCTTGTCACCCTTGCCTACACACATCAGAGGAAGATGCAAATTCCTGGGGTTGAAGAGGAGAAATATGATGAAAACAGTGAAGACAGTGATTCGCATGAGCCAAGCACTTCAGAGGAGTGTTTGGAGGAAGAAAATACGACCATGTGAAATCAATGATGGTTTGTTGTCGTCCTCGTCTTCCAAAGTGTCTTCATCCTCTAAATCTGTATTTTCTTCTCCACTAAACTCCTTAGCACATATGAAAACTTTGTACACATTAGTTGGGAAGGAATTAAGGTCATGCCACAACATCTCAATCAGATTCGAGTCAGGAATTTAACAAGGCCACTCCAAAACTTTCATTTTGTTTATTTTGAGTCAATCACAGGTGGACCTGCTCATGAGCTTTGAATCACTGTACAGCTGAATAACCCAAACACGTTTGAGCTTTAGGCCACAAACTGAGGGCTGGATATCATCCTTCAGGATTTTCAAGGGGCAAGCAGAATCCATGCATTAGTTAATGCAAGTCGCCATGGTCCAGAAACAACAAAGCAGGCCCAGACCATCACACTTACACCACTGTGTTTGACTGTTGGTATGATGTTCCTACTGTGGAATGGTGTTTTAGCTTTAGGCCAAATGTAATGGGACCTATGTCTCCCAGAAATTTCCAATTTTGACGCATTGGTCCACAGAACATTATTCGAAAAATCTTTGGGATAATCAGGATGTTTGTTATGGCATTTGACGAGCCTCTGTGCTCGTTTTGGTCAGCAGGGGTTTTTGCATTGCAGCTCTCACGGATGCCATTTTTGCCCAGTCTCCTTCTTATCTTGGAATCGTGAGCACAGACTTTGACTGAGGCAAGTGAGGGCTGCAGTTCTTTAGATTCCAGTCCAATTTCTTTTGTGACTTCCCAGAGGAGTTTGTCAGTGCGCTTTTTGGGGAATTTTTGTTGGCTGGCCACTCCCAGAAAGGGTCACCACTGTTCCAAATTTTCTTCATGAGTCGACACTGGTTCTCAACGTGGTTCAGTGGAGTTTCAAAGACTTTAAATGGCTTTGTAATCCTTTCCAAACTGAAAGAGGTCAACGACTTCATTCCACATCTGTTCTTGAATTTCTTTAGATGGCGGCATCATGCACTGCTTTTTGCCTTCTTCACATTGCCAGATAGGATTTTTTTAAGTGCTATTTAGATTCAACGAGGCTGGCAGTAGTCATACCTAGGTGTGTCAGGAGAAATCGAAACCATCCAGCGATTAAATTTGTTCAATTGGTGAATTTGGAATCTAAAGGGGTACTTATCTTTTCACATAGGTCCAGGGAGGTTTGGATAGCTTTTTTTCTTCAATAAATGAAATCAATAAAAAGAAATCCGGAAGTGGGAAAATACTGTTTTACAGCAGTATATGTATTTTTTGAGATGTGCCAACAAATTAGTGGTAAAAAAAATAGTATTGGAAAAAAAATAAAGCTTAATTGAGAAAGAAGTCACCTTTAACACAGTGCTATAAAACATTTGCGCCAAAAACCTTCAAAAAATAAATAAAAAACAAAAATGTATGAAGGCCATGAAGCTAAAAAATTAAGAGAAGCAATCAAATGAAATAGTATTTTGTCATCAATGGAAACACACTCTTATTTCTTCATAGTACAGCTTGTGAGTGGTTGTCCATTACTTTGGATGGCAGCAGAAGGAGCTGCTAGTGCGCAATCGATCTCTGAGAAAAATCGCAAGCTTTTCTTTTTCCCCTCCATCTCAGGCTTGACAGCTTACAGTGTTGAAATGAAACGCGAAAATGGCTCTCTTGTATGGGAGAGGAACAAAGCACGGTTCTCTTCCCCCTGCCATCTGATTCGTCATAAGGCTATTGAGCCGTGACACAAACAGAAGTGTGTTCAAGCCTTCTGAGCGCGACAAGAGTCTTTACTGTCTGTCTGGCTGGAGCAATCCTAAAACACTGGAGAAAAGGGCATTTGGTTGTCTTCCTGGGGGAAGAAAAAAAAACAGAAATTTTGTCTGTACGCGCATGTTTGTGTGTGTGTTCTCATTAAATCAGAGGTTTAATAGATAAACAAATAATTCAGCAAGTTTTGTGCATTTGTACTTTAAATTAGGCGACAAGATTCATACATTTTAACACATCGCTTTCATCATCACAATGGTGTCATTCTGTATGCATTGTACATTTCAAAATACCATGTATAATGTACATACTTCTGAATTCACACACAATTTTCAGCATTGAGTTTTTGTCTCAGCATAGCAGACTTAAAGCCTGTCTCAATGCTGCATAACCATAAGCCATTTCATGAACAGATTCAGCGCCTTCAGAGGGAGATCAGGTGTGCTCTATGAAAATCTGTTTAAAAATGAAGTTCAAATGAATTCCTGAAAATCTGAAATGTACAACACTTTCACAAAAGCAAAGTTGTCTGTAAAACATAACTCTGCAGTTAAAATCCAACCCCCCCCAAAAAAAAAAAAAATTAGCCTACTGTGTGCCATGGTGCCATGCAGATCACTTTTGAGAGCCAGGACAAGAGATTCAGAAAATCTGAATAAATAAAGTATCTCACGTCAAGGAAAATGATAGAGAAATGTAAGCACACATAATACTCCAGTCTCACATACAGTGAGCACCATAATTCAGTGGGCACTGCCAGTGACACAATTTTCATTTTGGTTCTCTTCTCTAGAACTAAGTTTGAAAGGATACATTGACCATAAGGCCGAAGTACAGACTGTCAGCAGTAATTTGAGGATGCTTTCATCCAAATAAAATGAACAGTTTGGAAATGACAACACCTTTTGAACGTAGGCCACCTGTTTTCGGGTGCATCAAAGACTATCGGACAGTTTAACGTCATGCACAATTACACAAGGTAAAAGTGAATGCAATGCATTGATTGCTATGCTTCCACCTGCCACAGTATTACAACCCCAATTCCAAAATAGTTGGGATGATGCGTAAATTGTGAATAAAATCAAAATGCAATGACTTTCAGATCACATGAGCCAATATGTTATTTATAATAGAACATAGATAACATTTCAAGTGTTGAAACTGAGACATTTTACATTTGTATCCACAAAATGAGCTCATTTCAAATTTTCTGGCTGCAACAGGTATCAAAAAAGTTAGGACACAGGCAAAAAAAAAAAAAAGGGCTGAAAAAGCAATTAATATATAAGAGAAACAGCTGAAAGAACATTTAGCAAGTAATTACATTAACTGGCATCAGGTGTGTAACTTGACTGGCTATAAAAGGGATGTCTTAGAGAGGCTGGGTCTCTCAGAAGTAAAGATGGCCAGAGGCTCTCCAACCCGTGAAGGTTTGCGTAAAAACAATTGTGAAATACTTTAAAAAACAATGTTCCTCGACGTCAAATTGCAAAAGCTTTGAAGGTCTCATCATTGACAGTGCATATAATCATCAAAAAATTCAGAGAAACTGGAAAAATCTCTGTGCGTAAGGGACAAGGCAGAAGACCTTTACTGGATGCCCGTGATCTTTGGGCCCTCAGACGCCACTGCATCACTCACAGGCATGATTCTGTCATTGACATTACTAAATGGGCCCAGGAATACTTCAGGAAACCACTATCTGTAAACACAGTCCGCCGTGCCATCCACAGATGCCACTTAAAACTCTATCATGCAAAACGGAAGCCATTGTTGAGCATGATCCTAAAGCGCCGCCGTGTTCTGTGGGCCAAGTCTCATTTAAAATGGACTGTAGCAAAGTGGCAAAGTGTCCTGCGGTCACACGAGTCCAAATTTGACATTCTTGTTGGAAATCATGGGTGTTGTGTCCTCTGGGCTAAAGAGGAGAAAGACCACCCCTCCTGCTATCAGCCTTAAGTTCAAAAGCCAGCATCTCTGATGGTATGGGGATGGTATGTGGGACACTTGCATGTTTTAAAAAGCACCATGAATGCTGAAAGGTATATAAAGGTTTTAGAGCAACATGTGCTCCCCTCAGACGACATCTATTCCAGGAAAGGCCTTGTGTATTTCAGCAGGACAATGCAAGACCACACGCTGCAGCTATTACAACAGCATGGCTTCATAGTAGAAGAGTCCATGTGCTGAACTGGCCTGCCTGCAGTCCTGATCTTTCACCGATTGAGAACATTTGGCGCATAATTAAACGAAAAGTCAGTCAAAGGAGACCCATAACTCTCCAGCAGCTTGAAGCCTGTTTTAAACAAGAGTGGGATCAAATTCCAATGGCTAAACTCAAGAAACTTGTCTCCTCAATGCCCAGATGCCTCCACTCTGTGTTAAAAAGAAGAGGGGATGCTACACTATGGTAAACAGGCCCCTGTCCCAACTTTTTGAGACCTGTAGCAGCCATCAAATTTGAAATGAGCTCATTTTGTGGATAAAATTGTAAAATTTCTCAGTTTCAACATTTGCTAATTTACCTCTGTTCTATTGTGAATAAAATACTGGCTGGTGTGATTCGAAAGTCATTGCGTTTTGATTTTATTCATAATTTACACTTTGTCCCAACTATTTCGGAATTGGGGTTGTATATGCCCTAAAAGTATATCTTCAGGGCCACCAAATAGCTGACCTTCTGTGACCTTGACCTTTGACCTGATGACCCCCAAAACCTAATCAGTTCATCAACCCTCTGTGGGAAGTTACCATACCTGATTCTGTCAATATACGTCAACTTTTTCAGTGGACATAGCTCACACAAGCAACGCGAGACAGATGGACAAATGCACAGACAGATAACCGAGAAACGGTATGCCTCCTGCCCACTGCAGGTAAAATAATAATTCTTAATATATGCTTGCATTGCCTTTGCATGAATGACTGCTTGAAGTTTGTGACACAGACATCACCACAGACACTGGGTATCTTTCCTAGTGATGTCAGGGCATTCTGCAGCAATCTATCTGCCTTCTGTCTCCCTTTCAGCTAGATTCGGGTCCGGTGATTGACTTGGACAACAAAACCAAGATAAAAAAACATTGTCACCGTCCAATAAATTATAGTGCTCACTGTATAACCCTTGGAAGTACTCAGAATTCGAGCCCACCAGAAACCACTTGGCAATACCCAGCCCAGACAGGCACGTAATGAAGATTACTTTGACTGATTGACTGCTGCCCTCAGGAGAGATGCCCATTTTATTGACCGCAGTGGAGTCCCCTGCTACCCCCTCCTCCATGCTGGCCTGTCATATGAATGGACAGCCTGGGCAACAGTCAACAACCATCAGCAGACCTACAGCATTTCATCACCTCAGTGTCCTATAAACTGAGCGCGCTAATTCGCAGACCCTTATTCAGATAACGCCGTTGACGGACATGTCTCAGGATCAACCTCGGCGTCCTCATCGCTGACATCAGCTCATACAGGCACATAATCACCAGGCCTGGTCACTCACGGAACTACATTTGATTGACCATAATGATCAAGCCTTAACCCTTTCCAGGGATACATTGCAAATCTGCAACACCAAATTGCTAATTAGCTCATTTTTAGCACAAACATCATTTTCATGTTGTTCACCTTTTTTTTGGCCACACTACAGGACTTAGTTGCATTTTTGCAACATATAGTTCATCAGTAGTCCACTGGATGGCAGAGCTGTGGCCTTTCCAATATGGCAGCCTCCATGTGAAAAGTTCTTTCAGTTTTTAAGGCTCCTATTTCGGGTAAGTAGCACAAGAAAACCATGTCAAATTTAGGACAGGAGTCCATAAGTCATTTTTCTTTTTTTTTTTTTTAATTTGGCATCTCCAATCCCACCCGAATCTGGAATGCCCAATTGGTGAACTATGTACAAGGCTTGCTCGTATGCGATCCCTTGCTGCCAATTCAGGAGAGTGTAGACAGTTCGCGGCTCTCCTCCGAAGCACGCGCCTGTCAGCCACCGCTTCTTATACACTCATTGGTTGAATCTTCGCAAGTTCAGAACGAGGGCGGAGGATACCCGGACATGAACAGGCTTAAAATCTTCCTAACTAGCACCCATCTGGCCAACAGAAGGCACTTGAGCAACAAACAAGGCAACTATTATTTTCCCTTCCCGGCGGTCCTTTCCCAATTTGCAACCCTGTAGCGCAATAGCTAATTGTGCGCTACTCTGAAAAAGCTGCCGACCACTGCCGGCTGGTACGAGGCAGGGATTGAACCCGCGACCTGATAGTCAATTCTGCTTCGCAATGCGATGCTTTACCAAGTGAGCTATCCAGCAGCTCCATAAGTCATTTTTTGAATGTTCATAGATACTACTCATACCAATTTATGGATAAAAACTGCATTGACATTTTTTCTAGGGGTGGGCGTATTTTGACGTTGCAAATCTGCAACATCCCATAGTTTTCCCATAGCATTGCATGCTGCGGAAAAATCAAAATATTGTCATTTTATGTTTATATGTCCCCAAACAATGATTTTCCCTAAATCTTAGATTTTCCCTCAGACTATAACTTATATGGTCCCTGAGAGGGTTACTGAAAATGAAACGGGGTGGATATGTTTATTTGGTTTACCTGTGGTATGGCTGCATCCTGTAATCTCATTCATAATTCTGAGTTTTACAAGCACACTCATCCATGTGCATGTGCGCACACACACATACACACGCACACACACAGACACACACACAGATTTCACATTATCATTCACACCTTTAGCCACATAATACGGCCTTACACACAAAACCGACAAAACACTGAACTGAATTATATTCACAGGTTCCCTGAAAGATACTGCCTTTAATTGTTTTGTTTACAAGTGAAAAACAGTGGTTTCAGCCAAAGAAAATACACGACACATTGAAAATGAATGCAAATCCTCTGACTTCAAAGTCCCCACAGATAGAAATTATTTCAAGTGATATACACATTGTGAGGGGGATCAGAGATTCACGGTATTTGTAAAGCATTTGGACATAAGCTCGGTGAGACGATATGAGATTCCTTAATTAAAACTGCAAAATGTTCTGCACAGAGTATTTAGGGCATGTAAACCACAATATAATTATCTCTGAATGATCGTAGGGAAACAACATGTATAATCGTCAGTTAAATTGAATCAAATTTGTACAGCAATATCTGCCCAGAGAAGAGGCCAGGTTTATTTGGCAGGAAAATAAGGACACACAGCACTGTCATGGAAGGCAGTAACCCAAAGGCATCAAGTCAGCTTCCACACCCAACTGCCACCAGTATTAGCAGTAATGGGGTATTCAAACCGATTATAGCCATCACATTCTATTAATTTCAATCTGTTGAGGCCATGTAGAGCACAACAGATGGACCTGGAAAGTGGGGAGATATGTCTCCCAGTTCTGCATTTATATAGAATTCATCTCTGCTCTATGCAAAGAAATCCACCACCTTTCCTCTGCCTTAGAAAACTCAAATCGATAGTTTGTAACTGGGTGCTGGAGATTGAATGTGAATTGAGACTCTTGGACTGCAACACCTATTCCTCTCCTCAAATGTTTTCAGAAACACTAAATTGGTCTGGATGCACCCTAAGTCGAAGCGAAGACTCCATTTCCTCAATTTTCGAACAGCCCCAGAACTCCCCCCACACCAGCCCTCCTGTTCTCACAGAGATTATCACACCGACAATCCTTCCCCCAGCATTTTCCTCAACTGCTTTCCTCTGAGGTGGAACAGGAAAGCGTTATTTAATACTCTGCCGAGCGCGCTCATTGCACATAAACTCCCCGGGTCTAGAGCTGTTCCTCTCCAGAAAGCTTCCTATCGATTGCACAGTCCTCAAAATGATCATCTAATTCCTACCAAATTGAGAAGTTCTCCACAGCCAGGTTGGGTGTAAACTAGGTCTGTTCACTGCTGTCTGAGCCTCCACTGTAGCAGCACACTACGCGCCAGGAGGAGATTTTGCGCTCTCTGTAGGCTGCTGTACTGCAGGAGATTCTGCACAGTGATAGGAGCAGAAATAGGGGCAGAGTTTTGTTCTAGTAAGTTCCGTAGAACTTATAACCAGGCAGAAGACGGTGTATCAGGTGGGAGACATTGGACCTCATGCAGCAACATTCTCTTAAATTTCTCTTATATTTTCTCTTATTTTTTGCTAAGAAAAAAAATAAGAGAAATAAACTCCGGATGCACCAAACGCTCTTACCGTCCAAATCTGCTCTTACCCACGTGTGCTGAATGTTGAATCCCACTTGATCGTAAATTGGGAGCGCGTGGCCGGTTGTTTTAAATTAGCATATGACACTCACTAAACACCACACAAGGGCAGGTGACGTGCTGTGTGCAAAGAGCCGACTGCCCGTGGCAATCTAGGGAGTTTAACACGAGGTACAATTGTTCTGTACCGTGCCACAGTACGATTGTCCCCCTTCCCTCTCCCCCCCGCTGGTCAGCTTTCACACTAGTAATATCATATGTTACCCAAGTACACTTGCATACATGTCAAAATTCCGATACAGCGTGTTGCAGTAGGCGGTTTTAAATGGGGAACGATTTTAAAAGGAGGCACGAGAAATTAAACTCGAAATTTTCTTGACTGAATGCTTGATGTTTTTACACATCCGAATCTTTCTCTGGGAAGCCAAACATAAAGGTAAGCCGAAAATGTACTGATTATATCCGATATAGATGGATGTTGCATATGGAATTCTTTCGCCCTTGCGGTTTTGGCCGATTATGCTGTCCACTGCCTCATACCACAAAAATTGATCTATTTCATAACTTGAGCTGCCAGACTTTCGCATCGCGTCCCGCACTTTGAAATATCGCAGCCATATTTTCTTTAGTTTGTCACGGCACTGATCTATTATTCTGTGATAGCCACGTGAATGTAACTACTCACAAATTATTCCGTAAATCTCAGGAGTTTTTGTAGTAGTAGTTTTGTGAAGTATCCAGTTGTGATTGTATGTTTTCGTCCGCCAACATTTTGAGCAAGTATTGCATTTCTTTGTTTGAATGGAGATATCTTTTCGCCGCTGCATTTGTTAGAACAAGAGAGCCATAACACATAACAGTAATCTTTCGTGATCAAGTACAGTTGCTTTCACATTTGGTATGAGTAGCCATTCATCTGTCTCAGCAAACAGATCCGCGGGATCACTAAAAACGCACCCTTTGCAAAAGGCCTGGATGGCCAGAGCGTCCAACAGCAATAGGTAAGCCATTCAGAAGCAGAACCCACGCAAGTATCTAAGGGTTTTTATAGCTTAGTCCTAATTAGGATCTACTGGCCAAACTCTTCACCCCAAGAATTAAATAATAGAATCAATATAATTTCTCAAAAAAAAAACATAAATCAATCAAAATTTGATTATATGATGCATTTGTAATGTTTAGGTTTTAAAAATTGTGTGTCCATTCATTGGACAAGCAATCTGTGCGGGTCAATGACAAATAAGCCTTTTGAAAATGGTTTTTTTTTTTCAATAAATCTTTAAAAATGTACAAAATACATTTATTTGAAGTTGGAAGAGTGTGTTTAAACAAGTCTTAATGGTTGCACAACATTTACAGGGTTTTAGTACAGTTTTAGACTGTATTTGCAATTTCACCAGCCAAAAAATGTCAGGTGGCGCAACCAAAAGTTTCTTGAAAAAAAACACACTTCCCTCTTTTTTTTCTAAGTGATTTTTTTAGTAAGTATACCTGAGAGTGTCTACTCTGCCTAAAACATTACTATTTTGTAATTGAGCTTGGTATTAAAAGTCACTTATGGATTCTTTATTGTAGGGGGCGGGTATTTTGGTTTTCCAAACGATTTAAGAACAATTATACTATTAAACATTGTTTATTTGAAAGGTTTTCAATATAAAATGATGCCCCCATATTAATATTATATTATTCATTTTTTAAATTACATATTTAATACATTTCACATTTTGTTAACGTGCTTGGACAGTTGCGCCACCTGACATTTTGAGGGTTTGAGATGGCAAAACATAAAATATATATCATTTTTATGATAAACTGGAAATATGTTCAAATTAAACAGGTTTTATAGAATAAAATGATGCTTATTATGAATCATTTAAAATTATTTTAAACCAAAGTACTGCACCCGGACAATGTCACGTCATTGACCCGGACAGAGATAAAGTTTTCTGTTTTCTCTTATCTCGGTAAGAGTGCTCTTGACCACTCTTAAAATTTTCTTTTACCTAAGAGAAGAAAAAATAAGAAAACATTGGTGCATTCCAGAAATCAATGGGTAAGAAGAAAATAAGAAAAAAATCGGGGATACGAACAAAAATAAGAGAATATTTGTTCTTATATCGCTTCTTGCATGAGGCCCGATGTTATTTCACATAAGGGGCAGGGGAGGTGGTTTCACATTGAATATTGGGTAAAAACCCCAATATTCAATCATAACACAGTGTGCTTACAATACCATCGCAATTTGCAGGTGGTCCAGGCAGAAGATTGCAACACCATTCTGTTGGGGGGGCGGGAGAGATATGTTTCAAGATTGTGGATCAAGGTGAAACCAATTCTTAGTTGCACCATTGAAAACCTGGAGGCCTAATTGACAGAGAATTACGTCCCACAGCATGTAGCAAACTTTAAGTAAACGCAACACTAATAAAATGAATAATGACTGGTTATGCCATTTACTTTCTACCTGTAGTAAATCATGTTATTCTGTTACAACGAATGGATGTACCAAACTATTATGCATGTGCTAAATGTCATAGTGAATGAGGTCTGGGTTGAGTGTCTTGCTCCTGAGACACATTGTGCTGCCCCCACTGGATAAGTGGACAAATGACAGTTTTTTTGAACAAGCACAAAAAACAATGAGTCACAGAGACATCAAATAAAGTAGGCTCCAACTGCCAGTTAGCTGCTACAGCCAGACCTTTTTCTTTGTCACAAAGAGCCACATCGTACCCCAAAGCATCATTCCCACCACCCTCAATGAAAAACAGGCAAGCGCAATGTCTTATTAAAGGATACACCAAAAAAAAAAAAAAAGCATAGGATACGGATTCAAAAGGAAAGTTAGGAAAAATGTGGAAAAAGAACTGGTCTTCAAAACGCTCAACAGCTGAAATCACTCACACCAAACCGTCCACCGTGAGACCTAATCACTCAATTTCACATCATAGACACGGTTGTCATGACAATAATGGTCCCTGAGAGAGTTCACAAATTTAATTTGACCTGTGCAGCAACACTGCTTGTTTCTTATGCAGAACAAAGTGTTCCAAAGGCGCACACAACACAGTAGTCCCGCATACATCAGTTTTCTACGGCCATTAACCGTGTGCAGAGCTGCCACGAGTCCCAGACTCACAGAAGATGCTGCTCTTGCATCGGCGGAGTTATACAGCCCCCGTTCCTGAACGGCTTAGCGGAAAATTGCATTGTTGTGCTAACAAACTGACAAAAAAAGGAAAATGGGGGGAGTGAAAAAAGTGAGATTAGTTATTGAGACAACTGTCAGAGCGCAGCTGGTGTGTCTGGGTGAGTATGCGCATGTGGGTCTGTGAGTGAATCCTGAGTGTGTGTGCTTGTGAGTGAATATTGTGTGTGTGTGTGCGTGCGTGTATGTGTTTGAGATAGAAAGATGAACGTGCTCTACAAGATGAACGTGCTCTACAAAAAATGAGTGTGAGCATTAGTATGAGTTTCTGCGTGCGATAGTGCCCATGTGTGCACGTGTGCGTACTGTTCATCTATGTGAATTTCTGTCTGCTGTGTGTGTGCATGTGCGTGTGTGTGTGTTAAAATGCTTGTGTGCAATTGTCTATGGTTTAAAGCTGTCAAATCTCCTTCCAGCTGCTCAATGCTCCCCAGTGTACCCGAAGGGGCCCAAGACACTACAATAGGCTATGGAACAATGAAGTTCTCAGGCTCACTGGCTCTCCCATCTCTCTCCATTAATCTCCACTGGAAGCCAGTGCTCTGACTCAGTGACGTCTGCGTGGAGGGGCGTAATTGCAGATTACTATCCCAGGGGTAATTTGCACCCATTGTGCCGGGAGAGCCGATATCAGGACTCCAGGCCACAGATTAACCACTTAAGGAGCGCCAAGTGTGGCTTTTACGGCCACTTAGAGCCCAAGACAGACAGAGAGAGATCACACCAGCTTCTCGCTTTTCCACACAAAACCCTGCAATCACCAGAATGAATAGCCCATTTCAAATAAAAACGTGAAAATGAATTGTATTTCCCGCATCTTGCCCCTGCCTTCACTAACAGCTTTAGTGATTAATCAATTCTAATCTTTCCATTAAAAGCCCTCCATTTTAGGCCTTCACAGTTTCCCAATACCAGACTGCTACATCGTAGTTAAATTTGGTGGTACTTGTGATTAATCACATTAACAAACCAAATTGCAATTATAATGACTGACTGAGGGAAGCCGGACTGGACTGAGAAGCTTTTACAGACAAAAAGAGGCCAGGCGGTTTTGACCTGATCTCTGCCATATTTGGGGACACAGAAGGCCAGTGGCCAGATGAAACTGCATAATCTAAGATGTAAAATATGTTCTGTTTTAGTTTGCCTCTGCAACTTCATGTCATGTTAAGACTGGGCAATAAATTGATATTGCATCGATATCGTGATATGAGCCAAGATAAGATATCATCTGGGACATTGGATATCGTAATTTCGTGACGTGATATGAGGGTCACCTTCTCTGGTTTTAAAACCTGCATTACCGCAAAGGAATACAGTTGTCTGCATTTATTAGACTATTCTAGATATTAGCTGTATCTACTTGGTCATCATATCGACATTATTAAAGATCATAAATCAAAATTCATGTTGTGCAAATATTTTGTGAAAGCACCGATGGCTATTCCAACAGTATCGCAACAGTATCAATCTAGAGGTAATCGGTCAAAAATACTGTGATATTTTATATTTTCCATATCACCCAGCCCCATGTTAAGACACCCAAAATGGACTGTTTGAAATGCTTGTTGTTGAATGGGCAGGTGGAAGGGACTTGCTACCAAACAGTCAAGAACAAAGCAATCAGTCAAAAACTGAAAGTCAAACAGAATTAAGAACTGAGGAATGTTTAAATATGAACACAAGCCAACAGCCAACCTCATGACTGACTACGCATTCATGGAAAAATGTTATTCCTCACTGATTCTACAGAGGAACCTTCTTTAGTCCAAGTGTTCTATGCCAGTCAAAATGGTTCAACCACAGGGTTCTGCAACACTACACAACCATGACAGAGAACTGAATAAAAAACTGAAAAGTGTTCCTTCTCAGCAATCAGGCCACGGTAAACTTGTTTTTCCACAGATGGTTGAAAGAAGTAACTATCTAGACCATTTGTTAGCCATAGCACAATACATTAGTTTGCACAATACAGGTGAACAAACACCCCCCTAATGATGAGTTAGTTATAGAAAATGCACAAATGGGTGTACTTCACGTGAAAGCCATCAATGCACTGCATGCATCTGAGAAAAATTTCATTTCATGGGAAAAGAAAGTCAGCCGTTTGTCTGTTTACCAGTGACCAGTCAGGGTTATGCCATTTTAGAGTCACAACCAACATAATTTGTCGTTTCACTGGAATAAAAACTAAAATTATGAAAAAATGGAGGTAAAACTTTTGTGCAGAAAAAACACACAATGGAAGTTTTATCAATGGTTCTGCATAAATACATTCCCATCGTGCAATACCAGACAGATCTCCAAATTTAGGGGCCTAAAGTTAATCTAATCCGCCTTTAAAGCAGCTGTCCTCCTGTCTCCTCTGGAGGTCTTCATGAGTCTCCTTTTCCTCCGTCAGACGGAAAACAGCCGCTAAAATCGCATGCAGGATGCGACATGCAGGCCCCAGTCTCCCTGTATTTCACACACAGACGCAGATGTGAAGCAGCCGATTAGCTTTTCATTAACACAAGCTGTCTCCTGTCCCCGCCTGCCATCTGCCAGGCTGGTGCCTCAAAGCCCCACGGGACATGTAGTCCAGGACCTGGGAGACTACAGCCCAACAGGGGCCATATGCATTCTGAGCCAATTAAAATACACAGTTACACGGGAGCTGAAGAGACTCATAACTTACCTCCACATCTCTATTTATCTCTCTCCATTTACACCCCCACCATCTTCTATATACTAATCTTTCCCAATCCAACATACATGCCCTATTAGTCCAGATTATAATCTGCACTGGTCGAGAAAGAATTTCAGTGCCTTACTTGCAGCATCAGACAAAAATTTTGGTTACCAGGGCTGGACATTAAGGAGAGCTCATTGGGCGGGGGCTAAAACGAAACCATTTCAAAGCAATTAATTGATTCACCACAAGCCCAATCGGATCAGTACCCCAAGCGTTATATTTCCTTTTAAGCATGGTCTGTTGTATTAGAGGAGAAAATATATACTGCGACGTACATTACTACCGTCCAAAGTTCAAATATATTGTGTTATAAATTTTATACCATATCGTCCAGCCCCAGCTCTGGTAGCATCCTGGGGGACCAGGCCTGGAGTTAATGTAAACTTCTCTAGAGCAGATTTTTACGATCCACCAGCCTCTAAGCACTCCTGCTGCTGTCCCCTCCACCACAGCTAAATAAAAGAGATGACAGTATCAGAGGTGTAAATCTACAGAGGACAGCCGGACCTATGGGGCTCATTCCACAAAACCGAGCCACACAATCCTCAGCTTCACCGGCAAGCATCACGCACAAATCTCAAAACAATTGACAACACCAATCACATTACAATGCTAAGATCTGCCCCCAATATAAATAGATGAATATTAGGTGTGGAAAGTGAAGGACGTGGCTTCAGTTCTCAAAACATTTCAGACTGTCAATAACTGGAAATAATGGTGTGTGGCGTGCCATTTCCCCCAAACACAACAGTGGCTAAAAGACCCTGGAGCCTCTTGCACAACTGATTAAATCTGATTCCAGCATAACTCAAGGGTTAAGACTAGCAAAAGTCCACAGATGAATCGCGCCTTCCAAGTTTGGCAACCGATGCAGGGCTGGGCATGTCCAAATCCTGCTGTAATTCTGAATGACCAATTATCACCCCAGCTACTTTTAGGAAGACAGGCCCCTTCAGAATGGGAAACATGGATATCACACCGCAGAGCAGAGCTACAGCCTTCAAAAATACAGCACGGCCCCCTGTCTCTCCCTACGCATCATCGCCAAACTCACAAGAGTGGAACCAAAGGAGGACCACTCACATGCAGCGGGTGTGCGGACCACGGGTGCCAACACGTCCAGCGTAGTTGCCAGGTGAACAAGGGCCAATAGGATTCACCCACCCCTGCCCCAATCAACAATATAACCGCCACATCTCCTGGCTTCGAGCACATCCTGACTCATACTGAATATGACGCTCACATTAGGAAGGCGCCCAATCAAAAGCCCAGACACACCGACACCACCCAGCGCATTCCACACAGCGGCAACGATCTGAATGCCGTTAATTAAAACGAAAAAAGGTCTCTATTGACTTTTTATAATGTTAACTTGATGCCATTTGCTCTGGTAATTATGGTGCACTCCAGAAGGAATGTAAAAGGTGGTAATTTGGTGAAGTACTCTTATAAATGCTGTATAATTTTACCATAGAATTGTCCCACTCACAGCCATTTCTCGCGAAATGCATTTAAAAAAAAAAAAAAAATTCCATAACGTTCCCGTTGAGCTCACTTTGAACTCTGGGTGCGAATGAGTCGAGTGGCAAAAACAGACCAGGAGGTGGCGATTCTCAAGAGCCCACAGCTTACAGCAGTCTATTGTTGGAGAAGCCCGTACGCTAAACTTAATCTGTTTCATTTAAAATGGCACCCATAGCAGTATTCTTTTAGGCGTCCCAGAATTCCTACCAGCAGCCCGGCTAACAACTTATAATATTATGCAATGGCGTGAAATTATTTCATTGATGAGAGACATCAAAAAAAAATACGCTAAACTAATTGCTGTAGGGAGTCGATCTACCTCAGCAATAATATAAAGTATTTTACAAACACATTCTAGTACGTTATATTAATGCAGTTCATTCACTGACGGGCACGTCTCTTTCAAAGAGAAAAGGAGATAATGTGGGGCTTTTGCAGGGAAGGACAGATGTTAGACTTCAAAATAATATTCCTCAACAATAGTCGTCAGAGTGAATGTACCTAAATAAGCCATACACAGAGGATGCTACATTGTATTGCGAGATGTGGGTGAAAAGGTATGTTGAAGAATGAGTTTTCTGATAGAATTTGACGGCACATCGGACAGGCACGTGTTTGATTAAAGTGGATTGTGACGTTGATCAATGCACTGAACTACGATAATTAAAAGTGATTATATTAAAAGGCAAGACAATCACCTACTGCATCTGCCCGTATGACGGTAGGGGGTGGAAAGAGGAAAGGTTACAGATTTAATTAAAATCCACATCATTTTCTTACCGCGATTCATTTAGATGAAAATGAACAGATTTTCTTTTTTTAATCAAGCAACTCCTGATAATGATCTTACATGAGAAACAAGAGCTTTTGCAACCAATGATTATCCTCATTCAAAATGCAGAACAAAGACAGCTTGGCCTTCAGTATGAAAACACGGGTGAAAGTTCCATACAGCCAGATTAAAGTAGGCTAGCTTGATGGGGGATTTAAATCAATGAGTAAATCTGGACAAACCATAGTCACTGGTTCAGAACGGTTTGCACATCGAAGACTACATCAAACGCAGCATTCACTGAACAGCACCAAACTGCTCTGTGATTGGTGGGGAGAAAATTTATTTGCAGTAGAGCTACAGCAGTGGGAGAGACATGCTCACTTGCTTCAAAGACTACCTCTAAATTGTATTTTCAGAGTCGCAATGTCTTCACCAACCAGGTGCCCTAACCACAGCGATGTCACAAGCAGTATTTTCAGCAGACGAGCTGCACACCCATTTTTGTACATGAGGCACATCATGTAACTAGTAACCTCAATTACTCACTAAATCACAAACTCAATAATTTCAAAACTCATCAACTACTTCTCCTACTCAAACATTCCACAACTCATTAACTCACCTTCTGAATAATTCAAATCACTAATTCAGCAAATCTGTAATTCAATAACTCACCAGCCAATATGATAATTCAACATCTCATTGAATAATGGCTCGCCAATAATTCAATTCATTAGCTCTCCAACTCAACAGTTCAACAAATCACCAGCCAACTGCAAAAGTTCAACAACTCACAATTTAATAGTTAAACTACTCAATTGGTCAACAACACCATACCTCACCAGGTCAACAACTCACTAGCTCACCCACACAATAGATCAACAACTCATTAGCTCACTGACTCAATAGTTTAACAACTCACCTGCTCACAAACTCACTCACTCACTCACTGCGCTTAGCATTAACTAGCTGTGGTGCAGCACCTTGAGCCCAAAAGGTGCAAAGCTGTGTTTCACCATGGGATTTCAACCCATTAACCCCTGAAGTGAAACAGCTGCGTGGTCACATCTGCCCGTAAATCTGTGGCCCATTCAGCTATGAGCGGAGTACTGATAGTGCAGCAGCTGCCCAATCAGAGCAAAGCACAACAAAAGCCTCACCCTCCTTCAGCACACCAGGCTGCTAGCCAGTTCTGGCAGCCATCTTTGGCTACTGGAGGTGAGAGAAAAATCACAGGTTATTATTACATTTACTACGGTAGCATGCATACTAAGTTTCCACAATTATTCCAATAATGACAATATTCTGAATTAGATACAGGTCATGTATCCAGCATATTCCGCTTGCATATTCCAAATTAAGCCTTATTCAGAATGTAGCATTTTCAAATTAAGACGTGGGATATACCGATATTAGTTGGCTTTTAGAAGCTTACTTTGGGCATGTATACAGGACATTCAGAATATGAGCCTCAGTTGCAGTTCTTACAGTAGTTTGCGACAGACGGCCGCCTTTTTACGACCACATTTCTGGTCGGAAGGAGAAAGATAGCTACTTTCAAACATCATGAGAGCCTTGGATATCAACAGTTTTTTGGAAAAGCGCAAATATTGCAAAGCAGACCTTTTCAAGAAGGTGGCTGATGGAATGAAAGAGGGAGGCTGTGTTCACACAGTGGAAGAAGTCCGGCACTGGTTCAAATAATTGGGGAGGGAAGAAAAATCCTATTTTATGCAAAAGTATGCAAGGGTGCATGCAAATGGCAATATTAGTAGAAAACCCATTTTCATTAGCCATGTAAACAACTTGGTAGGACTATTGTCTTTTTAAGAACAAGGCAAAACCAAAATATTTTCTGCTTTTAAATATAGTCTCTAGTCTGTTTAAGAGCAGTGGGAGCACTACCCACCCTCTCTCTTCTGCTGCCTTCTCCATCTCTTCCATCCAATCCCCCTCTCTGCCTGTTTTTCTCCATCTGCAACCCACTGTCTTTAATTCTCTCGTCCCTATCCCACGCTCTCCATCTCTGCCAGTTCATCTTTTCCCGCCTCTCTTCCTCCCAAAAGCTGCTTTCACACCGGACGCGAAACAGATTTTTTGCACGACAGATTACATGCAAAGTCAGTGCAAAGATGCGAATAGCGCCTTTGCATTGATTTTGAATGTAATCTGCCGTGCGAAAAATTCGTTTCGCGTCCAGTGTGAAAGCGGCTTAACCTTCTGTAGTTCTCCTAATCTCTCTCCATAACAGACGTCCTTCTTCTTCCTTTCCATTTCATTCTGTCCATCTCCCTGCCCTCCTCAGCCTTCTCTCATACATTTCTCTCCCTCCGCCGTCCGCCCCTTCTTCTAGCTCTGGTGCTATGTGATCATCACCCCAGAACTGCAGCCAACTCACAGCACCAGACAATAGCTAAAGGTGGTCTTGTTTTGCAAAGAGCCAAGCAATTACAGTGAAACACGTGCTGCGTTCTGGCCACCAGCTCTCCTGCACCGAGCCAAACATCCAGGCTGTAATTTGCCCATTTCTGTCGGGGAGTATTTATTAAGATTTTGTTTCACAGAATATGCCCGTCGCCCACGTCAGATTTGCGCATAATTAGGCTGGCGTGGGAGTTCTTAAAAAGGGAATTGGCTCTCCCTCTTCATTGTCTCTCCTTGCAGTATTAAAAAAAAAAAAAAACTAATCAAACCATGATTCAACTCATAGCAAATTATGGCTGTTGTTTCTATTGTCAGCATTGTGTTAGCCAGAATGGAATCTCAGGGTGTCTCACCCCAGCGACCAGGCCAACCTGGCCAAGATGAAACCATCTACGGTAGGGTTTCATCCCATCGAACCAGCTTGTTGCAAACAAAATAATTTAGAGATTGCTTTTAAAGCAAAAAAAAAAAAAAAAATCTCCCCCCACCCCAATGCAGCCCCCCCCCCCTCATTGATGTTCACAGACAGTAACAGGCACATCTACATACAATATTTAAAGAGTGTGCAAGGTTTGATGTAAATTTCTTAAAGTTACAGCCCAGAAACAGTGGGAATGCCGACGCAGACGGGAAACCGTTAAAAAAAACAATATGTCTCCCCTCCCTCCTGGGATGAGACATAATAACTGATGGGTATTTTTTGCCATTGACACAGAAGAAAAAGTCAGACACCACTTCAATTCAAAACACCACATTTAATTATACAAGAAACTCATCTTAAATATACAGCTGTAGTTGCATCCAAACATGAGTGCATTACTGTATTTGGTTCACTAAAGGGAAATGTAAATAAAAGAAAATCATGGCATTATTGAAACCTTAAACCAAAATGAATTCAGTGGTGTACTACCGCTGGGAAAACCTAAAGTGATCTTAGACGATACGCATGCGCCGAGTGCGGACAGTCTCGATTTGAACTATCCCGAAGAATGCTGGGAACAGCCTAAGGACGTCTCAAATGCCGAATGCCTTCTCAGTACAAACCTGAAGACAGTACTTTTATTTATTACAATCGGTGACTTTATTTAGCTTGTTAAGAACAGAGATTCTCCAAGAATGGGCTCTCGTGGAAAGACTGGCCATTTCCCCGACATCAGTATTCTGTGGGTGATTATGCTGCATTCGGTAACGCGTCCCACGAGCATTGTTTTCGAGACATGACTGGTGAATTCCGTTCTTTTGACCTCACGACCTCACTGTCCGAATGATCCTTCCTCATACCTTTGACTTAGGGTGCGTTCGAGCGCTTCTGCAAGAAAGCCGGCTGCGCGAGATTCCCGAAAAATTACGCAAGAATCTTGCCGAAGTTGTGCAAGCCCTCCAAACCCTGCGATATCTGCAGCTATCGCAGGGTTTGGAGGGCTTCTCAACAAGAACTCTCAAGATTCTCGCAATTTTTTCGAATCTCAGAGTCGGCTTACTTGCAGACGCGCTTCAACGCATCTTTAATTCACGACACGACTCGTGTCTACGAGTGTTACCGAATGCAGCATTAGTGTAGGGAGATCTACCTTATCGGTTTTTCTGTAATTTCTCAGAGTTACAGCGCCAAGTATTCTTCTAAAGTAACTAAAAGAGTATTAGAATGCACATCAGTAGGAAAAAATGTTAGAAGTAGTGCCGTCCTTTGTTAATAGGGACTTTAAGCAACGGCGGATTTTGAGACGGCTACGGCACCCGGAAATACATCTGCGCTCCGCTGATCAAGACTTAAGCAGGTGTGCCAGCGTTGCCTTGCCGTAGTAGGCTGATCTACTATGGGGGAAGAGCCAATCTCACGTAGTCGTGACAAT
This sequence comes from Gymnothorax javanicus, assembly GCA_029692085.1. Taxonomy (NCBI): domain Eukaryota; kingdom Metazoa; phylum Chordata; class Actinopteri; order Anguilliformes; family Muraenidae; genus Gymnothorax; species Gymnothorax javanicus. The sequence continues at coordinate 66,983,280 of CM056199.1, forward strand.
GCGTGGTTCAGGTGATTGCATTAAAGGGTTTTCATTGGATTTCTGAGATTAAATGTGTTCTACAATTGATAGTGACACACTATACATTACATGTGTCAGCGAACCATTCCTGAAAATTACATTACTTCTATGAAGCCGAATGAGAAAATGCAAAGATGAGGCAAATGCGGGGAATGTGAACTATAACATCAGTATAAATGCACAATTTCAACCGCGCATCCAGGACACCAAAACACGCTAAAAAAGACCGCGATTTTCAGCAAGCACTGCACTGCAATCAACCCGGAATTTTAGGTATCTGACGTAAACAGACGGCCAGCCTGGCGCCTACTGTCACGTACCTATACTGTGTATATTTCACTGTATAAAACCATAGTAAACTATCTTCTGCTGTAGGCTATATTCTGCCCTCATCCTTGCATTGCATACGGTATACAATTTCTCTGTATGCCCTATACATATCTATATTTACTCCAATGTACATTAGTGTCTTTATACTCCCGTGCATATAGCACACATATCCTATATATATATATATATATATATATATATATAGTCATGCCCAAAATTATTCATACCCCTACCAATTTTTGTTTTTTTTTCGAGATATTTTTTGACAAATCAAATTTATTCTTGCACAAATGACACAGTAAGTTGACATAAGGCTGTAAGAATTACAGTAAACGATTTTTTGAGAAGTACTATACTTTTTGTTATTTTATTTGACAGATTTTCAAAAAATGCCATGTCCAGAATTATTCATACCCTTTTCTTAGTAATTTATGAAAAAGCCTTCATTCACGATTACAGCCTCCTAACACCTCCTTTGGTTGATCACAAGGTTTCTACACGTTTCCACGGGGATTTAGGCCCACTCCTCTTTGGCTAACTTCTCCAGGTCCTTAAGTTTTGTGGGTTTCCTTGCCATGACCTTGGTCTTCAGTTCCCTCCACAGATTCTCGATAGGATTGAGGTCGGAGCTCTGGCTTGGCCACTCCAAAACGTTCCCTTTGTTGTCCACTAACCATTCCTTGACAGATTTGGCCGAGTGTTTAGGATCATTATCCTGTCGGAAGATCCATTCCTGCCCAAGACCAAGTTTTTTGGCTGGTTGCTTGATGTTTTCACTGAGGATCTGGATATACTGGTTCTGTTTCATAATGCCATTCATTTTAACAAGGCGTCTGGGCCCATTCGCTGAAAAGCAACCCCAGAGCATTATACTCCCTCCACCGCGTTTGACCGTTGGGACATTTTTTCTCGGGTTGAACACTTCACCTTTCTTACGCCACTTACACTTCTCCAACCCAGACACACAAGAGCTCGTCTAGCCTTCGCAAAAGCTCACCTGGATGAAGATACAAGCTTCTGGCTGTCAATGTTATGGACGGATAAAACAAAGATGGAGCTGTTTAGGCACAGAGATGGGGCTTTGTTTGGCGTAAGAAAGGTGAAGCGTTCGACCTGAAAAACACGGTCCCAACGGTCAAACAAGGTGGCGGGAGTATCATTCTCTGGGGTTGCTTTTCAGCGTATGGGCCTGGAAACCTTGTTAAACCTTTGTATTTTCGATTCATGCATTTCTTTCAGGCTACATTTACTAAAATGCCCGATTTCTGAAACAACAAGTTTCAATTGCCGATACGAATGAAAACTAGGCCTACTTGAAGGGGCTTCGAAAGAGGTATTGAATCTAACAAATCAGTACAAGGAAAAGCGTTTTGAAACAACAGTGAAAAAAATGCTCTTGGACATATACGTTATCAATATAAGCGCTGACCTACCTCAAAAACAACTCTTGTACAAGTGGACAATGTCCAGTTGCGCACACACGCTACGAGACTTGGTATGGCGCCAATGTGTGGGGCACAGATAAGACAGAAGTGTGCGGATTGGTCATATGTTAATGAGTTTATATTTGAGCCCAATTTCGCGCACGGCCTACCACACTTCAGTTCACTAAAGAATTAAAGTCAGATTGACTCCACAGATTTTCGGGACAACCATTGTTATCTATACAAATGCTCACCTGTCTCACATATAAGCAATTTAATGCTGGAAACGGCCGGACCCGTCTCAAATCAGACTTACCCGTCTCAACGTCTCAGGTAAACATTGCCCGTCTCAAAGACGGGGAGACGGGCGGCTGGCTAACACTATAATTGTCAGTCACCATGAATTTCAACATTCTTCAACAACAATTTCAACAACAATAGCATGCAATAAACCACAAAATAAAAAAAAAAAATAAAACAAGGGGAAAAAAAATTGCGGCTTGTATTGTAAATTAACTGTGCTCAAACTACTACATTTGATCTATTTCAAGGTCCCCCACTCATGTCAGCCGTTGCATGGCCATTTAGCAATTGCAAGCAATTTGAAAATCTTTTCCTTTGTGACATTACAAGGGGAAGTGATGGCCAGTTAGTCAGTTGCATCATTATTCTGGGTGGTAACTCCCTCTTCTGATGTCACAGAGGACAGATTTTGAAATGACTTGTAATGGCTAATTGGCTGTGCATCTGGTGACATAAAAAGCAGTGATATATGCATCTTCCTCTCAAGAAGGTGCACTGCCAAATTCTGAGAGGTTGGGCCTACAACCCATCAGAGAAAATACAATGAGGAACGCATCCATTAAAAATGCTGTGCTTCACTAACACAGCCGACACCCTCAATCTCATCAGTTTCTATTCAAGTTCACAGTTATTCCTAAATGATCCACAAATACCACAAATAATGAAACGAGTACAAAACACATTAGTGTGCATTTCCAAAGTTTTGGCATCAGTAAATTACGAGAACGTGACTTTCCCTCCGAGCAGGACAAAAGTGCATTAAATGTTTAAAACACGAACAGAGGGAAGGGAATAAACAATCGTGAGACATGATTTCACACAGAAGAGGGCAGGGCATCCTGGCATCTCCACAGAGCCACGCGTCGTGCTTGTGTTTGCATTCTCAAAAGCCCTTCACTGCAAATCCCTCAACTCCACACATCCCATAATCTCTACTGCAGAGGCCCTGCGATCAGGAATACAGCAGGCAAGTGGTGTGACAGATTTTTTGGCTCTGTATTTGCACAAAATAGACCCCGGCTTTATTCTGCGCAAACTAATTCCGGTCGGCGCGGCTAAGCTACTCAAACAAGGCGTTGCACACCGAACTTTCAAATAACGCCTTGCAGATTAAACATGAATCAAGATTCAGCAAACATAATGCCTCCTCTTCACCTCAGAAGGTTTCAGAAGCAGATTTCAGTACACAAGTAAGGTAAAGTACGAGAATATTTATCAATAGTCATGACGTTCCCCTTTATCAAAATCCTCATAAATGTAAAGAGTGAATCAAATCAGGCATCAGCTAAGATCTGTGGTAACTTATTTCACTGGTATGTACTGATCTCATTGAGGAATTTATCCGAAGGTAACCGCTGACAGCATCAACTTTTTAGTCCCAAGAGTGCCACATGGCACTAAGGCGTGACTGCATTAAAAACCCAAGCGTGCCATATGGCAGTCTCGACCTTGTGTGATTCACACCAATCAAAATCCTTGTTATATTCATCCTAGTGCCTACTATTGTACTTTACCCAATAGCAGAGGACCTAAGGTTTGTTTTGACTCTAAAATCACATGCACCCATACAACTGCACTCGGTATTCAATGATCAAAATCACATATCATGTGCCACATTCGAGACCTCTCGTAATTGGTGGAATGTCATGGAGGTGCGAATTTTAAAATGGACACTGAATAGTTTGTATCATAATTCTGTGTGTATATATATCATTTGTAACTCAAGAATAACTAGCACAAAAATATTCAAGATTATTTGAAAATAGTTTTGTGTTATTATAAAGCACATTTTTTAGAATACAGAAAAAATTTCAGCCTTTAGAGTTTAATGCCACGGTGTTTCATTTGTTGCAAATGAGGAAATGTTTTAATGTTTAAGACTGAAATGACTGTAGTCCTAAATATTTTGTTTATCACTGTGATTTATCAATCAAAATGTTCCTCGTTATTCGCGAAACAACTTTTCTTTATATTTCAAGACTTGATATTGCCTAAATAAAGGGATATAGAGTAAATTGTTTACCATACATTATTCATCTTGTTTCTTTATCAAGCCCATGGGATTTGGGTGTAGTACCATAGCATTACCCCCGGGACTTAAAGGGTTAAACAGATAACTTGCTAGTCCAGCACACAGTTGCTGTATTTGGTGAGAAGGACCCTTCAGGGCCAAGACAAACGTGTAAAAAAAAAAAACCACACGTGACACCAGCAAACAACTATGGATGAAGGAGTCTCGCTCTGTCTGTCTGTCTGTCTGTCTGTCTGTCTGTCTGTCTGTCCTTCAATTTCACGACAACCATTCAACCACTTGACTTCACGCTCAGCGGGTGTAATGCTGAGGACTCCAGGAAGGACCCTTTCAAGTGTGAACTTGTTTGACGGAGTGGTTCTCAAAAAAATCTGTGGAAAGCTAACGGCATCAACGTCGTACAAACAGCAATACCAGAGGCCAAGTAATCGGCCCGATTCGAAGTGGCACTTTTTGAAAGGTCACTGCGCTCTTTCATTTCCACTGAGAGGTGATGGGTCGCCTCCAGGAGTCATGCTTTTCAGAGCAGGAGGCTCCCCATGACCACTACAGTTCAGCACAGGCCCAAGGTTTGCCATGTCATTTTTTACACTTCCAGTGCATCGTGGCCAAAACTCATCAAACGCAACAAAATTATGTGACATGCATCTCGCCATGTCAAATCGTATATTGAGGGGTTAGCCTTGTGTTGGTAGACGCCCTAGCACTGCTTCTGCAGATGTGGTTGCGTCCTTCTGAAAAGGAAGGGTGGTGATGCTGCATTGGATGCAGTTGTATTTTGAGCATGCTGGGCATGACTGTTAAGACAGGCTCGCAGCGCAAGGCTATCCACTGTTCATACAGTTCACTGGAGGGATGCAGTGCCATGCGATTTTTTTTTTTTTTTTTTTTTTTTTTTTTACGCTTTAGACTGTTAGTCTCATCTACAAAAGCACAGCCTTGATCACCGCGAGCAGAATCAAATCTCATTAGACAGCAGGCCGAGGCGGGGCTCACCCTGCTGACCGTCATGGGAAATATGATTACGGTGCACAGAGAGTTCTGCTGGGCTGCACAGAGCCTGCCCTGAATCACAGACGGTCAGCAGGCTGCCACTGGGCTTTTGCATCTATCACAGCCCCCGCAATCAGATTTTAGCTGGGAAGGTGGGCAGGGGGGGGTAACGGTTAGATACTCTGATTCATACTAAAGCACACTCAACAACACTAAAAGCATATGGAAAACAGTATTCTCAACCAAACCCCTGCAAAATCGGATACAAGCAAGCCCGCTTACATACATACAATATACACTCAACCACATGTACAGATACCAAGGACATAGGGAATGCAGTATTGGGGCATTCCATGGTATTTGTGACATGGCTCAAGAATTTTTTTTTTTTCAGAATTTTCATGAAATACCTGGCGGATATGTTAGTTGACATCAAAAAGTTTCTGAAAAAATGTATTGGCTTCATGGATCATTGCACTCATGGCAATTACATACCGCTGTCGATTTCATGACTGTGACCGGCATCAACATATGGAATGTTGTTTCATGCCAGGCAGTGGACTTAGTTGCGTGCATTTATGTTATTTAACAATTTTGAACATGTTTATAGATATGAGGCTGTAAGTCTTGATATTTGAAATTAAAATGACATATTTCTTATTAAAAGATATGTAGCTGTCTCTCTCACAAAGCAAATGTATCCATAATATTGATCAATAAAAGTTTTAGTCGTAATTAATTGATATTTATTTAGAGTGACAACAAAGTGTCTGTAACATTTTGCCCCATCCTGTCCGTAACGCACATTGACACCCCTGTCAAATTCATCTGTTAAGATATTTTTTTTGAAAATCCCTGAAAGATATTCCTTGATGTAAGGGTACATCACTGGATGGCTGAATTTGAAGAATATCGCTTAAAAGAAGAGAACTTTTGATTTAACCACTTTACAAAAAAAACCCATGTCGCAATCTGTCCTGTCCGTAACAGTTTTTCTTAAATGTAATTAAGTGCATTAATTACAGTCGATTACATTCATTTTTATATCACCTGAAGTACTCCCAGAGTACCTTAAATTCAGCCATTCAAACAATTCAGAGGACCAACACATTAGTAGCTGCAATGGAGTTACTTCTCTAAATGTCCTGTCCATAACAAAATTAATACCACGGAATTCCCCAATTCCCAAATGCATACACCAGCAGAATCACTGGTGCGGACATCAATATGCTCTGGCTTGTATATCAGCAAAGTCAGTTACATACAAACTCACTTACACACAAGGACACACACACCCCGGCACACGCACACGCACACGCACACACACAGATACATTCAACTAAACTCTAGCACAAACACTACAAACAGAAAGCTGTATGCACAACTACACAGAAAATTGGTCACATTCAAGCCATCTGACTCAAACCAAAACACAGTTAAATACTAGCAAACCTACACATGTAAATATATGCACACACATCACAACACCAAATGGTCCACACATGCCAATCCACACACTCACAAAAAAAATCTTATCAGATATTTAAAACCAGTTAGACCGCAACCAACATTCTGGCAAATGACCCAGCAGTAGCCGCATAATGAAATGTCATTGCTGTAGTATTGCTATAATACAATCATTATTCAGCCTCTGACAAGGCACAGCTATCTATTTTTGAATAAACAAGCACACAGCTTGATCAAAATTAACAAAAGAATGGAAAGAAAGCCTGTAACAAGGGCTGACAGCCCAGAAAACTCAATGAGATTCACCTGTCCTCGATGGAAACAGGACGATTCCAGCATTTCAGCATTTATCAAAACCAGAACTGTTCAAGTGTGTATTATGTCTTATCAGTCTCAACACGTGCCAGACTAATGACAGAGTAATACGCAAAAGCTTATGCATATTTAATAAACATATCTTATTACTGCAGCGTTTGTAAATTGTTGGAGGAAATAGTCTTCATGCACAGCCAGATGCTGATTATAACCGTTTTGCATCATGTTTTGGCCTAAAGTCTTGTGCAAATTAATTGGATATAGCAGGCTGGAGTGGGAAAAACCAAACAACGAAGGTTTTCAGGCTTTTTATTACTTTAATAGCATCTACATTCAGCACTCAGTACAAGATGTGTCCTCCACGGTTCTTGATAAGCCGTTTTGGCAAGGAGCTGACCAGGTTTTTGCAGGTTGCCTTGATTTCCTCTTTGTGATGCCACACCTGGACAACTGCATCGATGACTTTGGCTTTAGTGGTGCAGTCCTTTTGCTGAAGCCTTAACTTGATGATGGACCAGAGATTCTCAATGGGATTGAGGTCAGGTGAATTATCAGGCCAGTCCAACACAGTTACAGTACCGTATTAATAAAATAATAAGTTACATTTATATAGCGCCTTCCTCAAACCAAAGGCGCTTTACATAGTGGACGGGAGAATACAACAACAAACAAACAAAAACAACACAAACAAGAAAAGAAAAAAAAGAAGAGAAAGGAAAAGATAGAGCTATTGGTTGGGTATGGAGGAGAAGTGATCATTAAACAGAAAGGTCTTGAGATGAGCTTTGAAGAGAGGAAGAGAGGGACAGTCACGAAGAGGTTGGGAGAGGGAGTTCCAGAGTTTGGGGGCCAAGGCACTGAAGGACCTGCCACCCAGGGTGGAGAGTCTGGTGGCGGGGGGGGGTAACTAGGAGATTTTGGTCAGAGGATCTAAGTGAGCGGGAAGGAGTGTAAGGGGTCAAGAGGTCGCGGATATAGGGGGGAGCAAGGTTGTGGATGGCTTTGAAGGTGAGTAGCAGTACTTTGTATTTAATCCGTGACAGAACTGGTAGCCGGTGGAGTTGATGAAGAATGGGGGTGACGTGTGCAGATCTTTTTGTGTGGGTGAGGAGCCTGGCTGCAGAGTTTTGAATGTATTGCAGTCTTTGAAGGGATTTAGTGGGGAGCCCACGGAAAAGAGAGTTGCAGTAATCTAGACAGGACATAATGAAAGAGTGAACCAAGGTCTGTGCATCACTAACAGAGAGGAAAGGTTGGAGACGAGCAATGTTACGGAGGTGAAAGAAGGCAGTCTTGGTGAGTGTTTTGATATGAGGGTCGAAGCTAAGGGTGGAGTCAAGTTGTATGCCCAGGTTTTTGACAACAGGAGTAGAGTGGACAACTGAACCATCGATGTTGAGAGTGAGACTGGGAGATTTGGAGAGCATACTTTTAGGGCCAATCAGGAGAATTTCAGTTTTGTCTGTGTTGAGTTTGAGAAAATTGTTTTGCATCCATAATTTTAAGTCAGAAAGGCATACTGTATTGATGATGCAATCACATTAGTTGCATCGTACAAGTCAAGGAAATTAATGAAACGTGGCTAAAAAGGTACCATGCAGTGATCTTTGAGGTGGTTATGTAAAACGTCCGTCACTTGGTACAGCTATTTGCTCTCCATTCAGCTCATTCAATTGGCAAGCGCCTTTATTCCATTTAATTTGTACAAGACTGTATGCCTGCATTCTTGCTGTACTCACAGGTCTCTGCTTTTCCGTGGTACAGCAGATATGCAGAATCTGGATGAATTTTTCTTCTCCACATATTTTCTGGGGGAAACAAATAAGTTGTTGCGACTTGTTGTTCAGATGTGAAGTACTTTTATCTCAGACCATACAGCTTTAATCAGTTCCATGTGTGACAGAATAAAGTAGGTCCATCCGTTCCATTGGCTCCGCACAACTGCCTGATCCCCGCCACAGTTTTGGAGTTCTGGCCAGGAAACGAAATGCGACGGAGGGACAGACAGATGAACAGACAGACAGGAACAAACCGATGTATGAAAAGGCATATCTACACTACATGATAGGTTGATTGATTCTTAATTGTTTAACGACACTTTCAGCAATATTTCAGCTATCTCATGTCAACATACAATTCATGCATACCAGTGGGAAATTTAGAGTTTCCAATTAGCCTAGCACGCATGCCATTGAACTGTGGGGAAAAACCGGAGAACCTAGAGGAAACCTGCAAAAACTCAGGGAGAACGTGAACTCCACACGGCAAGACCCCAGGCCGGATTCAAACCCACCACTTTCTTGCTGTGAGGCAGCAGTGCTACTCACTGCACCACTGTAAAAAAAAAAAAAAAAAAAAGGAAAAATGTTGAAAAGTTTAGAAATTCTGACCCAGAAAAGAAACGTGATGGACAAACACAGAGATGGATGGACAGGACACCAGGAGGGACAACACTCAATCTTATATATCTTGGCTCAACTCTGTGTTTTGTGCGCATAGTATAGTGTCTTTTATCATGCGTTCATTGTCCCCATTTCTGTCTCTGTATTTTACTTTTATGACAGTCTTATTCTTGGTTTTATTGCACAGTGTCCTTTTATGACTGTTTTATTCTTGGTTTAATTGTACAGTGTCCTTGGGTGACTTGAAAGGCGCTTCAAATAAAATGTATTATTATTATTATTATTATTATTATTATATCCCCTCCACTTTGTGACAGGGGACAAAAACTCTGCAATGAACCATGGGAATCCAAAGCGAAGAAGACATGGAGATGAATGCTGTCAATGCGCTATGCCCCACAATACAGAAGATTTTTGGCCATATTTTCTAGAACTGAAGCAGAATTACACTCTGGACTTCTGGACTGACATAAAAACAAGCAACATTAAGCAGATGTACACATGGCTGTGAGATCATAAAGGTCATACAAGCAGTTCATTTAATAAATGCTTATACTCCAACTTTACACATTATACAACCCCAATTCCGAAATAGTTGGGACAAAGCGTAAATTGTGAATAAAATCAAAACGCAATGACTTTCAAATCACACCAGCCAGTATTTTATTCACAATAGAACAGAGATAACATAGCAAATGTTGAAACTAAGAAATTTTACAATTTTATCCACAAAATGAGCTCATTTCAAATTTGATGGCTGCTACAGGTCTCAAAAAAGTTGGGGGCAGGGGCCTGTTTACCATGGTGTAGCATCCCCTCTTCTTTTTAACACAGAGTGGAGGCGTCTGAGCATTGAGGAGACAAAATTCTTGAGTTTAGCCATTGGAATTTGATCCCACTCTTGTTTAATACAGGATTCCAGCTGCTGGAGAGTTTTGGGTCTCCTTTGACAGACTTTTCATTTAATTATGCGCCAAATGCTCTCAATTGGTGAAAGATCAGGACTACAGGCAGGCCAGTTCAGCACAAGGATTCTTCTACTACGAAGCCATGCTGTTGTAATAGCTGCAGTATGTGGTTTTGCATTGTCCTGCTGAAATACACAAGGCCTTCCCCGGAATAGATGTCATCTGGAGGGGAGCATATGTTGCTCTAAAACCTTTAATTACCTGTCTGCATTCATGGTGCTTTTTAAAACATGCAAGTGTCCCACACCATATGCACTAATGCATCCCCATACCATCAGAGATGCTGGCTTTTGAACTGAACGCTGATATCAGGAGGGGTGGTCTTTCTCCTCTTTAGCCCAGAGGACACGACACCCATGATTTCCAACAAGAATGTCAAATTTGGACTCGTCTGACCATAGGACACTTTGCCACTTTGCTACAGTCCATTTTAAATGAGCCTTGGCCCACAGAACACGGCGGTGCTTCTGGATCATGCTCAACAATGGCTTCCTTTTTGCATGATAGAGTTTTAAGTGGCATCTGAGGATGGCACAGCGGACTGTGTTTACTGACAGTGGTTTCTTGAGGTATTCCTGGGCCCATTTAGTAATGTCAATGACAGAATCATGCCGGTGAGTGATGCAGTGGCGTCTCAGGGCCCGAAGATCACGGGCATCCAGTAAAGGTCTTCAGCCTTATCCCTTACGCCCAGAGATTTTTCCAGTTTCTCTGAATCTTTTGATGATGTTATGCACTGTCAATGATGAGACCTTCGAAGCCTTTGCAATTTGACGTTGAGGAATATTGTTTTTAAAGTATTCCACAATTTTTTTTTCGCAAACCTTCACAGGTTGGAGAGGCTCAGGCCATCTTTACTTCTGAGAGACTCAGCCTCTCTAAAACATCCTTTAATGGCCAATCATGTTACACACCTGATGCCAGTTAACTTAATTACTTGCTAAATGTTCTTTCAGCTGATTCTCTTATATATTATTAGCTTTTTCAGCCCTTTTTTTGCTTGTGTCCAAACTTTTCTGAGACCTGTTGCTGCCAGAAAACTTGAAACAAGCTCATTTTGTGGATAAAAATGTAAAATGTCTCAGTTTCAACATTTGAAGCGTTATCTATGTTCTATTGTAAATAACATATTGGCTCATGTGATCTGAGAGTCATTGCACTTTGATTTTATTCACAATTTACATTTCGTCCCAACTATTTCGGAATTGGGGTTGTACAAAACATGAGTTCACACACGCGTACACATGTACCGCACACACATATATACATAAAGAGTCTAGATCCTCTCCCAGTGAAACCCATTTTGACTCCATCAATCAAATCCTCTGAATTCCTTAACAGATCAATGAAATCCCTGCGCATATAAATGTGAACTGCCAATCAAAACTGAGAACTATGCAGAGTGCAAGGTTACTCAGGTGATTAATCTTCGATGTAACCAGAGACCAAATGTTCCAAAGCCCTTCCTGGTTAAGCTGAGGAATACCAATCATGCTTCAGTCTCAGGGATGGATTCTTTAAAGGCTCTAAAGCGGGTGGTAAATGTGAAGGAGTCACATGTCAGGATTTCTATACAGAAAACCTTGAGCCTATTGTGTGATCCATGTGTTTATTTAATTCTTAATGCAGATGCCATTGTTTGCCAATAAGGCACCGCAAATAAGCAAATGCTGCCAATCTCCATCTGTGCTACCAATAGAGAGGTCTCCACAAAGCATATACCAGCAGGAGTGAACCCAATCCCATCTTATGTCACAGGGGACTACAGAGCCTTAAAGATCACAGCTTCTACCCCTCAAACTCCAACTTTTTACATTAGTTTTCTCTTTAGTAGGTTCAAAGTCAGAAAAACCTTTTTTTTTTTATAATAAGAGAAAGTCACATACATAATCTGTGTCTGGTGGTTGCAGCACTTCACAGAAGCAACATCACATGTTGAGAGAAATATCCAAACCCAGGGCGCCATGTTTTTTATGGTCATGGCATTGCATCAAACGGAAAATACCTGCATCTTGCACGTCATTTTATACACATTTCCCAGTAAACATGTGGGATCATTGGAAACCTTGGGATCTCCAACAGAGTTTAAAATAGGCCTGAAGTTTCACAGGTCTGAATACTGCAGCTGCATTTAACGGACCCATATATGAAGCTGTTTGTATATGGGGATAAGAGGCGGTTGAGTGGCTCACACAGTGAAATCTCCACTGGGGCGCGTGCTCACATCTGCACAAGCTCAGCAACAGGACTGTAGTGTAAAAGAGGAAGATCGGAAAATTCCCGCCTGATATTTAATTCCAAACACCAGGGTCTGGCCAATTTGTTCAGCCAAGAGGAAGAACTAATTAGTGTGCTCAGTAGGCCGGGTTCATGGGTGGAGCTAACGCTTGAGATGAATTATACTTTTCACCGCTGAACCTCAGACAGCTGGAGACGAAGCAGCTGGTGACATTACTGACTCAGTGGGGGGGCGTTTACTCACGTTAGCCTTCTCGTCAGCTGCAGCGGCTGCACTGTTAGCGCGGCTACGTACTACCAGGGGGAGAAAACCGGAAAGCAGACATAGGAAAAAAAATCCTCTCTCTCTGAGCCAATCAGAATTCAGACGGCGTGGCGGAGCGCCGTAACTCACCCCCCCTTAGTGCGGAGGAAATGCATTCTGGGAGCTTCCCTCTCCACCACAGTCGGATGAGAGGGAGAGAACACAGCGGGAAAACCAATTAGCTGCCAATCGGCTCGTTACCGTGCAGCCTGCATCGCGGAAAACGGAGCTTGCGCATGGCCGTCGTCAAGGGCCAGTGACCGAACGCGGGGAGGTAGAGACCCCTTTTCTCCTGATTATACGCACTGCTGCGCGACCGAAGTACGTCACGCAACACTCATGCGAAGTCTTTCTCTCCCCTTCACTCATTCACATTCGAATCACCATCCCTCAACACACTATCATTTTCTCTCCATCTCTCTTTCTCTCTCACTTTCCCTTGTCCTCCATGATTAAAATAACCATCCATTTTCACAACTTTCTTTCTGCAGTTTTTCATTCCTCAATTCTTTTCCCTCTCTTCCCTATTTCTCTCCTCTACTCTGAAATTCAAATATCCATCCTTTTATAAAGCATTCTTCTTTCATGCTTTTTCAACCAGTCTACCCTCTCCCATGCTCCTCTCGGTCATTCAAATTCAACCATCACCTACCTTTTTTGTAATCTGTGTCAGCCATGTTGTCATGTAATCCTACCAATTTTCCGACCAATAATTTGTTGTCAAGAAAATAAAAAGCTTCATTTTGCTCATTTGACGCTTGGCCCATTTTTTTTTTTTTTTTTTTACCCTGGCGTGAATATGAGAGGGCGTGGCTATTACTATAAACACACCCCTCCCCCGCCCTCGTCTCGTCCCTCCTCCCCCTCCCCGGTAACACTGCAGTGATGGCACTTCACTCTGATTAGGAGAGAGGTCTTCACTCACATCAGTGATTCTGCAGAGGAAGACCCAGCTCAGCAGTGCCCCAATCATGGCTCTGATTTACACCCACAGCTGTGTCTCTGGGCAGGGCCAGCGCACTCTTGACTGTGTGACAGTGTTACTGAAGTGAAAATAATAATCACCGGGGGGAAGGATACAGTGCAATCTGTATAGAGGCATTAAAAAAGCATTGTGGTTTTTATCGTCTAAGTTGACAACTGATAGTTTTCCCTTTTGCTGATTCATATGATGACCGTCAGGTATGGTAAGCATTGCAAACTGTCAGGTGTCCAGGTTTGAATCCTTCTTGGTTTAACACCTCATTATGATTACCCAAATGCAACAAAATTCCTGGAATCCTGGTTGGAAATCACATAACTGTGAGAAATCATTTTGCACATGAAAGGTTCAAGGTTAGGGCCAATAAAAACACACATTAAGAAAGCCACATCATTGCCATTTCAAATGCCACAAATGAATAATACTCAAAAGAATCAAACACTTTGAATGCTGAATAATGGCTAGTCTCAAAGAAAAGATTCTGGATGCATTAATGTCCATTAAATGACTGTATCCAGACTGCAGGGATGACACAGGATAACCAGATGTGTCAGTTATTGTTCCTGACAAAGTGCTTCATCTGTGTCGCCACAAAAACACATTCCATTAAACGTCTTCTGCCATGTCAGATAATGCATAAGAACTGCTGAACTGACTGCCAATGTAACGACAGCAGTGAGGCCAAGTCTCACTACCAAAAGCACAGTTTCTCCAAGACCAGGTTTTGTTACTACAAAAGACACCATTTACCACTACTGTAAAACAGTATATTTTATTACGCGTTTTTAATGCCCCTCAGTATATTTAGACCACGACACTGAAAAAACAGGCTGCAGTTCCTACATAGTAAACACAATACAGATCTAAATACCTGAAAATTGGACACTGTCTATGAATATTAACTTTCTCAGATATAACAGTGCCGGATGACAGAGACAAAACATAAAAATTGTGTCACCATGCTAATGCTTAAGGTTTGCACTGTGCATGTCTGCTTCATTTATGGACTCGGCAGTAGAGCTGCCATTTCACTCAGAACTACAGGGGGCGCTGGTGAGCCACTTCATCACAATTTACAGTCTACTCTGAGCACAAGACAAGAGCTTAAAAAAAAAAAAAAACACCGTCCATCAAAATAGAAACAAAAAACCTCCACTGAATTGTCTTGAAATCAAAGTAATTCACGGGAACAAAAACCCCTGCGGGCAGAGATGGGTCCTTGTGTCCACTTTGGTGGATGTTACTTGCGCTAATATTGCGATGCCACAAGTTACTGAGGGGGAGCTGAATTAACAATTAACATTAAAGATTTTGGAACATTGGAATAAAACCCTGACAGAATACATTTCCATGGGGCGCCCCGGTGGCTCATCAGTCTAAGCGCGCGTACCATAAAGGCTGTGTCCTTCCCGCAGCGACCAGGCTTCGACTCCGGCTCAGGTCATTTGCTGCATGTCTTCCCCCATTCTTCTCCTCAACCTTCCTGTCTCTCTACACTGTACAACTGTCAAATAAAGGAAAAATTCCCAAAAAAATAATCTTAAAAAAAGAATACATTTCCATATCCTTCTAGTTATTAAGAAGGATGATACCTGCTCTGAAGGACTCAAGGGGTTCAAAGCTTTTCACCACGAGAAGCTTACTTCTCTCATGGCCAGTATGTAGCCCCCATCTGGGAAATGCATGGCAGCCATTTTGTGGCAGGATACTCACCACACATCTGCTGTAGTAAGGACGGTGGGAGAATATAGAGAGTGGTTAAACGACCAGCTCCTCAGATTCAGGAAGAGAATTTGGCCATTAAACAGAATACGCACCCAGCTCAGTAGTACACAACACTTTCAGCAGTACTCATAGTTATAGGGTAATAGCAGCATTGGAAGTAAGAATAGGAGTAGGAATCATCACAATGATAGTAGCAATGTAGTCGCAGTAAATCAGTTGCTGTAATGGCAATAACAATGGTAACAATAGTGCGAGCCATAATAGCAGTAACGTAGAAGTTACAGAAATTATAACAGTTGTAACTGCAGCAGTAATATTTGTGCCATATTAATCTTAAGTAAAAATAAATGGTAGTGACCAAAAGTGAAAGCAGTTCACTTGCTAAAGGGGCCTACTGAAGACTCAATTCCTTCTTTATACTAAACTCATCCAGCACCGAGAGAGCAGCGACCGTGGCACACTGGCAGAGCCAGAGTTCACCAGCAGAGACAGGAAGCAGTAGATCCAGTGATGATGAGACGGCTGCTTTTGTCACGGTCGACTGTTATTTCATCTGATCCATGGAGCCTCCTTTCATCTTGTAAAAGCCCTTATAGTTAGCCAGTGGCGCACAGAACACCTGTGACTGTTCCTGCATCGTTTACACAGCGCAAGGGCCTGTTTTCACTTCAATGGTGGCTCGTTAATGACACAAACGCACTTCATTACTCCACAAATGTGACTAAACAGAGCGAGCTCAAGAGCGGGAGTCATTCATTTGTTCATTTTATTAATAATGAGCAGGATTTTTCATACAAATTTTAAGATTGTTTGACAGCTTCCGTGCTTGTTTGGAGCTCATTTCTCATTGTGGCTGAAAAGGGCCCTCAAGCAGGGGGCGCCATTACAAAGAGGCACATCTGTGAACATGCGGCATGGAGCACCCTTTCAGCCAAGAATCACAAATCTGTTCCATAGCTCACTCTCCACAGTGAAAAACACACCCTGATGATTTCAGCACAAATGCCACAGCACTCCACCCACTCACGCAGCCGCATGCGCAGACACACACACACACACACACACACACACACACACACACACAGATGCCTGCTCCAGCAACCCTCTACTCTCTCAGTCCCATATAGCCTTCTCTGTGGTCTTATATGTTACCAACATTCTCTCTCAACACTTATTAACTCATTCCCACTGCCATCTTCCCTCTTCTTGCCAATTCTCTCTTCCTACTTTCATTCCCTCATTACTCTCCAATAAAATCCCTCTCTCCCTCCTCAATTCAACCTCCCCATCCCCCACCCTGTTATCCAGGCATGTTAATTAGTTTCAACGTACAGTCATGTGTGCAAGGAGGCATTTAATGGCTTGGCAAAAAACCAAAACATTATGACCAACAACAGACAAAGCAAACAATGCCGTTTATCTTGTAACAATGGCACATTTCAAGGTATGGGATGCATTAGGTGGTAAGACAACAGTCAGTAATTTTAGTCAATGTGTTTGAATATGGATGTAAATGTGGAAAGACCTCAGCTACTTTGACAAGGACCAAATCGCTATGGCTAGATGATGGCCAGCAGTGGTGAGTACCAGAGCGCAATGAACCAAGGAGGCACGAACCATGACCCAGCAACATGACTGGGCCCCTTCAGCCATCCCTTCTGGTCCAAATCAACAGATAGGCTACTGTGGCACAAGTAGCAAAAAATTTCAATGACTGTGATGGGACCAATGAGTCATAATACACGGTGTATCGCACCCTTCTGCATATGGGGCTGCATAGCCAAGGACCAGCCTGAGTGCCCATGCTAAGGCGTCCACCGTCGAAAGCACGTAAAACAGGCATGCAAGCATTGGAACTGGACCTCAGAGTAATGGAAGAAGGTCACCTGGTCCAATGAGGCCCTTTTTCTTTGAATCATTTGGATGAGCGGGTACATGCACGCCATTTATGTGGGGAAAAGATGGCACCGGGATGCGCAGTGGGAAAGAGACAAGCTAAGGAAGGGAGTGTGATGCTCTGGGTAAGGTCCTGCTGAAAAATCCTGAGTCCTGGCATTCATTACATTTATTTAATGCGTGCCATTTTCCTACACATCGTTGGGGAGCAGGTACACCCTGTCATGACAATGAGGTGGCCTCTTTCAGCAGCACAGTGCATCCACTCACGCTGCACACATTACTGGGAAATGGTATGCAGAACATTAAGAGATCAAGGCCTTTCCCTGGCCTCTAAATTCCACAGCTCTCAATCCAATCAAGCAACTGTGGGATTCCCAGGAAAAAAACATCAGACCTGCAGCATTTCCATTTCACAACTTGCACAACTTAACAAATCTGCTGCCAACATCCTGGTGCCAGATACTACTGAGCACCTTTGGAAGTCTTACAGGAGTCCACACCTCGCTGGGTTCCAGCTGCTTTGGTCACGAATGGAGGACCAACAGCACCTAAGGCAGGTGGTCTTAATGCTTTAGCTCATTGGTGTGTAGGCTGCAGGGCTCAGTAACAAAACAGAGATTAAGCTCATCAATCTCAGTTCAACTACCCCCAACATAAAAATAAATAAATAAATACACATGTCCACACCTACCTTGAGACGGCACCTCAACCTCGGGTCACTATTGGCAGCAGCTCTGCTGCTTGCGTACCAACAAAGAAATGAGTTTCCCAGCATCCTCATTAGGAAAATAGTAAATGTGCCCCTCAATATTCTAGTCTAGACTCCAGTGAATAGTGCCAAACCTCAGGAAGCACTGGTTTTTAACCTGATGTTTATAACCAAACACATACTGAAGGCCATCAGCTGTGCGGTGTGCACAAATCAGCAAGGATGTTTGAGCCTAGCTTGAGAAAGTAGTTCATTATACCATCTGATTATCAGCTCCAGTTTAAGGTCAGACACTTTCCCTGTAAACAAACTGAATGCAGCTTAAATTAGGGGGAAGATCGGACTTTCATGGGCAACCAGGTAAATGACAGCATCATTTCAGCCAATTAGACCTGGATTGTGAAAGAAATCCACTCTCTCCAGTGAAATGTTCATGTTTTCAGTGTCATTTTTACAATATAATTATCATAAAATAACCTGGTATGGCTCAAGGTAATTTGACTTGAAAAGCAGGAAGTGAAAAAGAATCATTGGGTTACCAGGATAGCCAACATATTTGAGTTAATAAAAAAGCCCTATTTGGTTTAATAACCAAGGAAGCTAATTATTTCCATTTTCCAACAGGGCGCATACAATTAAGCTAATGTGGGACAAACTGGAAGCAATGATCAAAAAGAGTAAGTAAGTCTGTTCCGAGCCAAGCAGCCCATCACACCCGGTGCTTCAACCCAGTTTCAGTAGCATGAAGCGACTAAGAGCATTGCTACTCCCCCTGCATGGGATGCTAGTCCATCACAGGTTACCCCCCCAGCTCTTAGTCAGGTTTCCCTAACAATATGCTGGAACCCATTTATACACCTGGGTGGAGTGAGGCAGTGTGGGACTGAAGTGTTTTGCCCATGAACACACCGCAAAAGCCGTGGAAAGGACTCAAACTCAGGACCTTTTGGTCTCAAGTCAAACCCACTTAACCACTGCGCTACCCGTCTCCCATGATCAAAAAGATCATGCAAATGCAGAGCGACCGAGGGAACTCCCACAGTCACATTTGGCGTGATCTTTCACAGCTGTAATATGACTGCCATTGTAGTAAAAAATGGCAAGGAGAAACACTCAGAAGTTACTCTGGCAAAAGGTGGCTATTTTGATTAATCTTAAAGTTAGATTATTTGTTTTAAAACAAAATGCAACATCATTTTCCCTCCATCTCTGACTTCTTTAAAAATAAGAGAGCACTAAAACTTTTGACTGGCAGCATCACAGGGTGTCCCAGGTCAAAGCTCCATGCTCAAGAGCACAGGGCACTGCCCATCAGACTGCAGGCTAAATATAAAACCCCTTCACTTCAGGCCGTTGTGGAGCTCCAGTCCACAGGGTATTGCGCAGTTAGGTGATTGAAACGCCCTGGGTACAGGGGGGTTCTGTCCGTTTGGGGAGCACATTTAATCACTGAAGAGATCCCTGACCCCAGGTCAGATGGGGATCCATGGCCTCCATGTGGAAGCGGTCTTCCTCAGACTCTGTGCCACACAACCACAGCTCCAATGTGAAATGTGAAAAGAAGCAGCTGATGACATCACATCTCCAGCAGGAGATCACAGGGTTCTACACCCCCCTGCATTAGCAGTGCGGACAGCTCATGCACTCAGCAACAAAGAGCCAGGAAATACTATAAGGCAATGAATCTCTGCCTGTGTGTGTGCCTGTATACGCGTGTCCCTCGCGTATCTAGGGAGCTGTTCATCCAATGGACTTCAAACTTGGTGTGTGTATTGCTGAGGACCCAAAGATGTGCAATGTCAAGTCAGAAGTCATTAGGCT
The DNA here is from genome assembly GCA_029692085.1 of Gymnothorax javanicus. Lineage (NCBI taxonomy): Eukaryota > Metazoa > Chordata > Actinopteri > Anguilliformes > Muraenidae > Gymnothorax > Gymnothorax javanicus. The sequence continues at coordinate 67,003,213 of CM056199.1, forward strand.
GAGCAATTCTCAAGAGAACCAAAAAGCTGTAACTGCCAATACTGTGCAAGCAGAAACTGAATGGGCACTACACTAGTATTCTAAATTTGGCTGTGAATCAGAATATGTCTGCTCTGCATTGGCAGCCAAATCAAAAGTTTTTAAAAAAAAAAAAAAAAAAAAAATCAAACAGGTTGAATCAAATAAACAAAATGTATTTCAAACAAAGCGGACCATGCAGAAAGAGCAAATCAAAATTGTGACCATCAGGCAGCACAACATGTACTGGCTGAGATAATAATGAAAAATAACAACAAAAACATCTAAAAGCACTGAATTATGGAACAGTGCCTTTGATTATAAATGAAAAAAATTGAAATAAATTGGATGTTTTCTGAAGCCTAAAAGGCAGACATTTTTACTTTCAAGGGATATGCTTCAATTTTTTCCCGCACACTCAGTAAATAAAGGTATCTAACATCAAATAAACTAGGTGACAGCAAAGGGAGAACCAGAGAGTGGGAGGGGGGTGGGGAGAGATAGAGACATGAGAGGGAAAAGCAAGAGGGGAGGGGGAGCATGGAAGCAGACAGAATGTTCTCTGGGGAGATGTTCCATTCAGAAAGAAAATGCTGTGTGCCATGGACAGATGAATCATGGGAATGTTACGAGGCCATAATGACATGTTACATTTTGAATACCACTTAATTTCAAGAGCAACGAGCACAGGAAGCTCTGAGTGGATGTCTGGAAACTGTTTCAGTGACGTAATAAACAAAGAAGTGGGTCATGTGACGTTGGGAAACAGTTTAACCCTTCGTGCACAAATAGATGTCGGCGTCTGTAAATTCAGAAATTAATTGCTAAATAATGTTGTAATTGAATTTCCAAATATCTTTCTTCACTGGAATAATTTTCCAAAGTCTCTGACACAAATATAAAGCCTTAAATAGGCTCTGCAGAATAGGAAAAATTGGCAATACTTGCATTCTGCATAAAGGGGTAAAAGGAGCTGTGTAACAGCAACTGAGCATGCTCGGATTTGACAAATGCAAACTGGGTAAAACACCAAGAAGTCAGGGCGCACACGAGGCACCCAGAAGTTGAACTGTCGACTTATGTGCGCTGGTGGCATTTTTCCTCAAAATTTTATTGTAGTTTCGATCCCCGCCTAGTACCAGCTGGCAGTGGTCGGCAGCTTTTTCAGAATAGCGCGCAATTGGCTATTGCGCTACAGGGTTGCAAATTGGGACGGGACCGCCGGGAAGGGAAAATAATAGTTGCCTTGTTCGTTGCTCAAGCGCCTCCTGTTGGCCAGACGGGCGCTCGTCAGGAAGATTCTAAGTCTGTTCATGTCCGGGTATCTTCGGCCCTCGTTCTGAACTTGCGAAGATTCAACCAATGAGTGTATAAGAAGCGGTGGCTGACAGGCGCGTGCTTCGGAGAGCCGCGAACCGTCTACACTCTCCTGAATTGGCAGCAAGGGGTCGCATAGGAGCAAGCCTTGTACATAGTTCACCAATTGGGCATTCCAGATTCGGGTGGGATTGGAGATGCCAAACTTAAAAAAAAAAAGAAAAAAAAAATTTTATTGTACTTGTAGAAATGAGTGCTTCAACTGAACAGACTGAATCTAAGTCGCGGAACATTCATTTTACTTCGCATCTGAACGGGAGAATGAAAACAAGAGCCCCAGCACTTGCTCAACCAAAGCTGGGAGAATAAGCACTGCATGTTCGCGTAAAACAGCTGGCCGTTTCAGCGATGCTTAATATTTGAGCAATTCCACAAAAAAATTAGAAAAAATTTGATTATTAGGAACTCAATGTCCAAACAACAGAAACACATCAATGTAAGGCTAAATGAAGACAAAAAAAATGAACGAGATGGTAACGGATTTTTACAAGTAGCCAAGTGTTACCCCTCTGTTTGATTTCTTGTTGGGTTGAACAGTTTTCAATTCTGTGTGCAAGTGCTGTTCATACGATACAACTCCTTTAAGTGACATGAAATAAAAGCCCTTTTTATTTCAGCCAAGCCCTCCATTTTAAGAGCTGTAACTCCAAAACTAGTGGAATTTAATTTTATCCAGAAAAGGATGTTGTTAGTGCAAGCTTTTTGCCATGCAGTTACAGATCTGATTCTAGTAATCAACCTTCGGAGTCTTTGCTAAAGACCTTGAACAGCATAATCAACAGTGTAGCTAAGAGGTTGGAATTAAAGCCAGCACCCACCCCTGCTCTTCCTGGATAAGGTCGCATACTCCTGCCTGGTCAGTTCATTTTAATGTAAAATCCCCCAGATGCAAAGGGAGACTACATTTACACCCATATGCAGTGAATTGTGGAGGAATTGCAGTCCCTTATAACTGTGTCATCATCTATGAACATACTGACTGGACTGTAGGAGACGAACATGGGTCATGTGACATTCAAGTAGTGGTAAAGAATGACTTCTTACTGGTTGTGTATTTCACTGCTTCAGGTTTGTTCTAATGTTTAGAATTTCCTACAGTATTTAATAGCATTTCAAACAATGTATGTACTGAAATTTACATTTAAAAAGCAGGAACTAGTGGCAGCGAAAGAGGTGGCAGCAGTTGAGTAACCAGTATTAGCAGCAGTAGGGGGAAAGTCCTGGTTCAGAAAGTAAAAATCCTCCCCTGAACTTTATTCCAAACACCTGGATCTGCTTCAGCTAGAAGGTACAACCAATTAGTGTGATCAGATTATTTTGCTGAAGGGAGAAAAACACAGTCAGACTTACTGACCAGTGGATTTTCCAGTTCTGGTTAGTAGTAATAAGCAATAGTAAGTCATAGCAGCAGTTAGAAGAAACTTTGGTTGTAGTAGTTGTGGTGGAAATAGAAGAAGAAATAGTAACTGTAGTAGTAATTCGTAGAAGAAGAACTAGTTGGCTGTGGCAGTAGCAGTAGTAGTTAGTAGTAGCCATAGCAGACACAGTAGCAGCAGAAGTTGTTTGAAAAAGCTGTAATATTACGAACCTCTTGCGTGAGACCCTTCCAAACGCAGCAAAAGGGAACAATGACACTCTAAATCCTGGCTGACGGGACCCATAAAGGGGGCACAGGAGGTCAAAGTTCACACAGGGGTCAAGTGGTAAAAACCCAATGCATTACATAGTGCATCCCCATCTAAGCTGAAACAAAAAACCATCCTCCTTTTAGGTCACATGACCAGGGCTTTCTGTGCTGAAGCGAGACACGCACGAATGGCGTGAGAACATTCTGGAAGGACAAGGACACCTGAAACAACGGTTTAGAATGCAAGCGAGTGAAATAGCAGGCACAGATATTAAAGTATGTGAAGACATAGTCTCCAAGACTGTCAGTCCATCGTTTTCGAGCGCATCATCAGACTGCTCCATTATCCATCAGTGTGTCAGAATCCAATACCCATACCCTCCTACCATTCAATAATTCAAGTCTGCATTTATACATTCAGAACTACAGGCAGAAGCGGCACGCATCTAAAACCTATATTTATGCGTAGTACCAGAAGATGGGCAAGTCAGCATATTTCATGCAAGATGTGATTTTTTTAGGAGTGGTTTATGAGGAAAAGTGATGTGTCTCCATTGAACAAACACTGTAAAAGTGATATAACGATGTCCACGACACTCGTGTGGAGTCATTTTGTTCAGTGAGTCAGTTTCTGTTTTCACGTCCGTTTAATACAGGAATCACTAAAATGTGATTCTCAAGCTCCCAAATCAGCTCCCAAATCAGTTTTTCACCCTAAATGAGAGTCATGTGAAAGCCAAACCGTAACATGAGTTGTTCAATATAAAACGAGCCAAACACCCAGGAGAAAGGAAAATCATGGACCACAAACGCAATCAACAGAAAGAGCTTTAGTTTTTGAATTTTGTAACTATCCCGTGGGCACTACATGAAAGTAGGCACAAAGGTATTGAAAAATGTAGCAAATAAACACACAAAGCCTTTAAGACTAAAAGCAGCACATTAATTAATAATCAAAAATTACGGGATGCATTTCATCCCTGTACATGTTGCAACAATTGAAGGGTTCAGTGCAATAACATTTTACGTGCCAATTTTACAGAAATCAAGATTTGGATGGTTTTGAATATTGCTTTACTTTATTTATGCATCAACAATACATGTGCTTTACAATATCATCCTGACCAGTGCACAGGATTGGTAAATGGTGAAAGTATATTCTGTGTAATACCATGAAACATGAGATTGGCATTTATCAAGTTATTGCACTGAACTCTTCAATTATGAGCTTATAAGTAGACGAGGGACTCGTCAGCTGTTTGTCCGAACAGAAGTGAAACCACAAAATGCCGTTTATCGGTGCAAATTATTGGCATGTTTATTGGTGCAAAGTCACTGCATTGAAAATGTGCATTTAGATGTAGATTTCCTTCTTTTTTGTTAAATATGAAAGGTAGCTTATTCATGCTAACTTGCCGCATATGTTATGGCCAGAACGCTTAAATCAAACACGAAAGTTAACATCGTAGCCAGTTTATCTTCTCTTGTAAAGTGAATAAAACACTTTCTCATTAATCGCTGCATTAGGAGGGAAGGAAGGTGGTCTAACTGCTGATGGCTCATTCTTACCATCAAAAGACTTCTTCACAGAGGAAAATGATTGAAAACAGATAAAGGCTCATTAATAATAGTCTTATTTAAAACAGACCCGGCTACACCTGCTGGTACCGACTGTTTTCGGAGTTCAGATAAAGCCAATTTAATCAAATGATTGAAAACAGGTCGATATCAATCATTATTTTCAAGGGACGGTCTGTGTTTTATCGATTTTCAGTTCACCGGGTGCCACTGCTGTACAAGCACCGATATTACGCCATGAATTTGCTGAATTGGATGTACACATGCATGCTCCATATGACTGAACTTTCAATATGAGCATTAATTGAAATGCGCAATAAATAGCAGGATTTTTGCGCTTTGACGGCACTTTCAGAAGATTAAATATTTTTCCTCTCGGCTAAAAATGCTATCAAGCTCTTGCATTAGTAATGCGTTAAATAAGGACAAGAGCGGCAGCCATAGTAGGCCCACGTTCAAGTACTGCTTATAGGTAGGCCCAGACAATCCCGCTGGTTTGATTTCACATTATTCAGATTTGCAAAAATTTATCATGGGAAATGTTCAAATATATCTTGGAAAAAGCTATATATACTGCGTGCATAAAAAGCACGATATGGGGGTTCGGCCTGCAGTCTATCAGGGCTGGATTCAGATTCGATAACCAGATTTGATGAAACCAAAATTCTGAATCCCCTGCTGCCGATTCTTTTTTCACTTCACCTGGGTTCACTGAACTGCCATTAATAGAGAGCGGAGAAGAGAAACTCACTCACACACTGTGCGACCCATTTTAAACTTTCATCTGAAGCAAACCAACCGTGATCGGCCAAAATGTCACGGGAGCAATTCTAAACTGAGCCGATGGTGGTTGGAAGCTGGTAAAATTTTCTGGGAGAAGCCTGGCGCATTTCACAAAATTGAATTCACGCTCCACTGTTTGATGGCAGAAGCAGGGTCGCTGCACTGAAAAGGCAAAAACATAAAATAAAATAGCAACAGTGCCTTCGCTCATTTCAGTCACAGCAGAAATTCACCGCTCATTTTCCGGTTCCCACATGATCGTGCGGAAAACGGCCTCTCCGCCAACGAACATCACACACCTGCGGGGTTCCACCTCTTTAGAGAAGCTTGTTACTATTCCCCACAAACCCACATATCACACCTTATTGCCGCCGCAGTCACATTCCCTTTAGTCTCATAAGCTTTTACAGGGAAACTAGCTACTGTAGAGGGATAACAAGAGGAAATGAATCCAGTCTGAGACTTCCTTGAAGACCGAGTCAAGAGTCCAACAGCCTTCACTCGAGTTCAAAAATACACACGGTTGGGTATGATTGCTGCAAAGGATGCTGGGAAAGGTGCTCTTTATAGTTCCCTCAAAGGACAGGGGTTTGTTAATGAAGACAGATAGGAGCTGAACAGTGGGGGGTGGGCAATATGTGAAGGGTATCCACCCCAGATCCAACCCTGATGAATGAGGATTTTTTAAGATGTTGGACCTTCAGGCTTTCAGCAGCACTGACATCCCTGTAAGGAAGAAGAGAGGGTGCAGGCCTCTGATCGAGAGAGGAGACGGTCACTTCATTCCTGCAGTCATGTCCTCTCAAACAGCTACTAATGGAGCAGAGAGGAGGAGACGGTGTTTCTGCTTACAGTGAAAAACTTCTGAAACCCTGTTTCAGCTCATCAGAGACCTGAGAGAGCTGTTATTATTAGTTATACAGGTGACACTTTTATCCAGAAGCGACTTACAGTTGACTAGATTTGGCAGGGGGCCAAGACTCCATGAGCAGTTAATCTAAGGTTAAGGACCTTGTTCAAAGGACAACAGCTGCGCTCATCTCATTGGCTACATTGGGGCTTGAAAAAAACAACCTTCCAGTCCCCTTGTGAAGCACCCAGCCGTTGAGCTACAGGCTCCCCTTTTATTTTATGGAGAGAGGAGAAAGAGAGGGATCATTGGGCAATGGAAGAATCAGAAGGAATAGCCCAAGTGTATTAAGGGCCAGGAGAGAGTCAGGGCGACTGGGCGGGCAGAGAGGTGCACACATAAGACCCAGAAAAGAAGAACCCTCTCTGCAAACAAAACCAGCACAAACAGTGAGCTTCACTTTACCAAAGCTCCCACACATTCATCACACAAACACATCAGACAGAGAACAGAGGTAAGGGAAAAACAAGCTAGAAACCCATCCGTCACCATCTCAATTTACTGCAGTTACAGAAAGTTACAGGAACTCCATCATTAAACGCACAGCCCCAATAATCTAATCAGCACTGACGTGCTTCAAAGGGACAAATCCATTATCTCATTTCAGTCATTTCAGTTTTAATATTTCCTGTTTGATGGAAATTATAGTTATTTTTAGACGCAATGCTTTGAATTTCAATGTGCGTAATCGGTCCTCTTAATCTGTTATTTTCCCGGAACAGTAATTGCTTCTACGGCAGTGGAGCTCCAGACTTCTCAGTTTGTTCAAACAAGCCGGTGACTGACAGCCCATTGTTGGCCTAACTGTCGCGGGGTTCAATTGAACGGTAATCTCCTGTAACTGCGTGTTCAGAAAGCCCGGAGTGAAGCAGTTCAGAACCTTGGACAGCGCCTGTCGCGCAAACTGAAACACGTTAATTCTGAAACCGAAGGGAATCATACACTGCGCATTCTAAGCGAAATCTGTTACCAAAGGAACTCACTCCGACAGGCAACTGTTATTACAGCACGGCAAGCTGACGGAATGCCAATTAAAATGTTGTCGTGCCTCACATGCTTGCAGTGTTGTCTGTTCAGAGCGCGAGGGGAAGAAAAAACAATTCTGGGTGTTTCAACATAAAATCTTTGTTCAGCCGAGTTGTGAGTGACGCCTAACAGGAAAAAAAAACGTATGAAGTAGCCATAATGGCCGACATTAATTCAAAAAAAGCAACCTTCTAGTGTGACAACCACCAATTTAGGAGGAAAAAACATCAAGATCCGAAAATACTTCACATATTGGCAAATAAACACACGATGGCCGCTTTCAGATAATAGAATATAAATATGTATTTTTCTGCGTAGGCCGACTGCTAAGAAACGTACACTCAAACCTCATGCAATTTGAACACGGAAATGCATCTTCTAACGGTTCAAAGACTAGAGAGAATAATCTTGTTTTAAATAACTGCACGTCAGTCAAAATGATTTACGGATAAATAGGCAACGAAACTCTGACATGTCTGAATCGGTGAATCTAGGCACGCATTCCAACAGTTAATAGTGCGCGCGCCAATCAAACCGAACAACCAATGAGGCTGCGGGAGAGGCGGGGTCTTTTCATGCTCATACTATAAAAACCCTCTGGGAGGAACAAAAGAGCTTCTACCGAAAGTAAACACAGATCAAAGCCACAGTAATCCCAGTGAGGAAAGGAGAGAGTGGGATGTGACAGATAGACAGATAGAGACAAATGAAGAGAGAGATGTGAAATGAAAGTCTAAAGGAGAAGGAAGGGAGGGAAGGGGAGCTGCTCAGACAGAGTGACACAGGCATAGAGTGGTGGGGAGAACGTGACAGAGATGACAACCTAGAATACCAGGATGAGAAATAAAGAAAAAAAGACAGTGCTTAGCTGTACAGTCCTTTCTACAACTGTCGCCCAATAAAAGGCCATCAGAGGAAAACAAAGCATGAGATAAAAAGAGAGAAATGGACGAATATGGAAAAAAGCAGTGGATAGACAGGAGAACAAATGATTATGAAGGAAAGAAACAGAAAAAGACTAGAACATATAGGCATAAACAGTGTATAGGTCCCCAAGTTGGACAGTGAAACAATTCCAAGGCTGCAGTCCTTTAATTTGAGAGCACGCACTTCCACATCAAATGAGCTGTGTAGAATTTGCTGCCCTTTAAAAATGCATCACTGTCCAGATACTTACAGAACTCACTGTGTAACAGATTTCACTTGATTTCAACAATACAGCCCTATAGACCGGTGAATCATTCTTACTGACAGTAAGTAACAACCATCAGCCCACAAGCCTCACCCTGCTCCCAACAGCTGCCCCGTTCCTCCCTTCTCCTCCCATCCAAAATCCTAAACTAGCCTCCTTCTTCAGCTTTGTATAGTCATTCCTGGCAAAAATAGTATAAACTAGCCGATACCGTGCTATGTGTGAAATTATGCAAATCGCCAACTCAGTAATAATATATAGATGCTGAACAAAAAGCTATATAAATCATAACATAAAACTGAGCAGCAGAACGCAAGTTTCACACAGTGTTATAATGTCAAGCCAGCCAGTGGGGTTATTCCAGCATTGCCGCACTGCTGCTCTGAAGTGCATAGTTTCATAATTAAGGTGGAAGCAGGGAGCATCTGGCGGAGGTCATGCGGAATGATCAGCAGGAGCGCATTCGGTTCTCCCTCAAACACAACCTCCATGCACACCGGCGTGAAAAAAAATAATCAAGCTCCTACAGAGGGCCTGGAGGCACATAGAGCACAGAAAGCAGATTAGCGTAGCACAGGCACTGCCTGAGACATGTTAGCGCATGCTCGTTAGCACCCAGGTGTGTCACACGTGCTCATGTCGCGGGGACATGCAGACACTCGGGGCGAGGTTGTGAGACAGCCTGTGATGAGCTAAAATGGCATTAATGACTGGGGCGCCTCCCCTAAAACCCTGTTCAATTTCTGAGATATTTTGGTTACACCAGTTTAAATAGGCCTGTGGATCAAGGAGCAGGGCTTAAAGGTGTTCGGTTCAGGAGGTACAGGCTGACGGAGGGAGAGAGACAGAGAGAGGGAGAGTGTGGAGGCAGCGATGGAGAGAGGGCAGGGGAGAGGTAGAGGAAGAGAGAGAGAAGGGAGAGGTGGACAGAGGGGAAGGAGGAGAGAGCAGGAGAGGGGAAGAGAGAGGGAGAGAACAGAAATGTTCTGTTTCCTGTAGCAGCAGTCTGCTTGCAGGGACAAGGTGTTCTCCGGCTATCTGACGTAAAGCCATGAGAACATGGGCGAGCCCTGCCCTGCACCAAACATCACCCTTACATCTGCCACGCAAAGAGAGAGGGGGAGGGAGTGCAGAATGAGAGAGAGGCCAAAAAACACTAAACGTGTCCCTCTCATCACAACAGAAAAGAACAGGGGGAGAGTACTGAAGGAGAGAGTTATAGAGGGCAAGAAAAGGAGAGCATAAGCCATAAAAAGATAAAATCAACAGTGATGAAGGCAGAGGAAGGGAGAGAGGGAGGAGGAAAGAGATTAAGAGTGGCTGATAGAGAGCTGACAGAGGGAGAGAGAGAGAAAGAGAGGGAGGGGGGAGAGAAAGAGAGGGAGAATAGGAGAGAGAAAGAGAGGGGGACCTGTCCTCTGCAGGCAAACAATGGCTCTTTCTCTGGCTAGTTGTTGATTATCATCAGTATCAGTCAGTGCAATGTAGCAGAGTATTGAAATACATTTGAGCCAATCAGAGCGAATGGGAGTGGAGTGTTATAACATGTTTTCCAGCCAATCTGGGAGGATACTGATGAAGGGCACAAGAGCACAAGAGCACACATGCGCTTCACTAAGGCTTCTACGTTCAAAATGAACACATTCACATGCACGCACTCACATGCACAGGCTGACTCTGTCTCGCACAGTGGCACACATAAATATGCTCCCTCTCTCCCTCTCACATGCGCAAATACACAGCTACAGTAAGTCCACCCTCCTATGTCATTGTGCCAATCGCACAAAGTCATCGCTATTTTTCATCAGCGTGTTATTAGAGGAAATAATGGACTTCTACTTTTTAGACAGAAAAGTGGAGCATGTGTGAATGATGAGGACTGGGGGAATTATGGACGCTGTTTGAGATAATTCAGGGGTGACTCAGAGTACACCTCCAGCTGCCCCCCCCTCGCCTTCCCCCAACAAACTGCTGAAATGATGCCATTACCGGTGAGAAACTTCCAGAAGTTAAGTGCCACAAACTACAACCTTGTTTTCTGACTCCTATTCGCACTGATCTGGGACTAAAGCATACATTTTGAGCAGAAATAAAATCAGTGGAACCCAACTTGCTTAAGAGTCCTAAAATCAGCGAAGAGCCCTTCTCTAAAAAAAAAAAAAAAGGTTATTTGACCTGTCCCCACGGAGGAAACATTTTTAGTTTATGAAACCCTCCCAAAGAGGAACGGAAACAGTGAAAAATCAAAGGACCAACAACGATTTTTCCCAGCAGAAATGACTTTTAAACCAGACAAACCCTTTAACTACACAGGAACCTACAAGGGCCATTTTTCAGACAGTATAGATTATTGCCAAGATAGTTAATTGAAAAATATAATTCAGTGCTGGTTTTAGGCACAATAAGACAATTGCACTCGTGGGTTCTGGATGACATCATCGCTCTAAGATTAGGCGCACTGCTTTCAGATGTTTGTCACCTTGGGAGCTGGAGGTTAACAGGTATTCAAATGTCTGTTCGCGCTGAGCTATGTTTAGCTCTTTGAGATACAATGAGCAGTGTTTTTTGCGACTTTCCGCGATGTGCGAACGCGCCCAGAGAAAACAGGGTGGGCTAGACGAGAAGGCTACAAATCAAATCCAGTGCAAAAATCCTCAGGAACATTCATTTTGTACTGTATGCTTTGAGTTGATGGCTCCTTTTGTTAATCAGAATTCAGAGATTCAGGGAGAAGGAAAAGAGAAGTCTTTCGCTGTGACCATTCAAAAGCAAAGAAGGTAAAAATGAATGATAAAATCAATGGGAAGGGTTATACGTCCAAGGACCAATCGAGCACCACCTCGGCGACAGACATTTTGGAGAGTTTTGACTCATCTGCTTCAATTCAGAGGTTGAAGCAACAGCAACAGTCAAGAAAAGCAGCAGACAGGCACTTCATCACCTGACCTTTCCCCTGCTAGAAAAGACTCCAAACATTTCATAAACATGAGCAATGCACCACCACTGAACCCTTCCCCTACTGTTACGCTACTCAAAGTAATGAAACCCTTGTCCCTGATTGGCCAGAGTAATCAGGTGCACTTCCAATCACAAACCACTCCCTGGGGCATGACTGGCCACAGATTAACGGCTGAGTCAGAGAGGAGTTGCCGTGGAGATAGATGGATCTTCTGCCTTCACTGGAGGCGTCTTGACCGAGACAAGCAGGGGTTTGTTTTTGACCTTTGCGGTGGCTCTCTCTGCTGCACAGGTGGTCTGACCTCACTATGTCTCCCTTGTCAGTGCAGTACTAACAGAGCTCATCGGCCCACATGCCGACCATGACAAGGAGGCCAGCGAAGAGTGCAAAACTCCATACAATCACAGAATACAGAGCAGCTGTTCTCAAGCAGAGTCCATCCCTTGACTTTCCCTCACAAAAAGTCCCATCTGCTTCAAATTATTTCACTCTATTTGAACCCCTTGACATAAGGCTGCCATAACACTGTCATATACATGTCGTAAGATGGCAACACTTTGTCTGAACCTTTCGACATATGGCTGATATAACACTCATACATAAGATATAAGATACTGACGCTTTTACCTAAACCTTGTGGAAGAAAAGGCTGGCTTTACACTGTTGTGTTCATTGTGTAAATTAGGTATATTCAACTATATTCTAAATAGATCAGTGGGTGGCACTCAAAGTGATGTTTGTTTACGTCAAATTGAATAGTGCCATTGCAGTTTAATATACAAAAATGACAGGCATAACAGTCATATCTTTTACTGATAAATACAATGATAGTTATTTGACAGTACACATTAACAGGTTTAATATTTTATGCCATCCAGCATCAACTATTATGTCAGCCTTATGTTGAGTGGTGCAAGTGTCACCCAGTAGCCCAATCAATTATTCCAATGCAAATTTCTCAAAAGGCAAAAAGACCTTTTTATAGATTCCACCTTCTCTCCCACTACACTAATTACAACCTGTCAACAACACCAATTATGTCACCAATGTCAGAAAAAAGGAATAAAAAACCAAAGAGTGTAAATGTTAAAAAGTGGGGGAGGGGTCAAGACTGAGGGAACAGATCGAAAATACACCATCTGGTGGCCAAAAGCAGCACTGCTTCAGGATTTAAAGGTAAATCATCATCATCATCACAGCTATAATTAAAGGACAACACGTCATAGACAAAAGACACCCCGACTAGCCAAGGTTGCCTAACCCCACACTGCCACACCACCATTCCTTCATTGAGTACGGCACAAGCCCTTATCGACAACTGCAGACCCCAACTGCAACCTCGGCCAGCTTTGAGATCATCAGCGTATTTAACGAGCTAACATGCACGTGCCCATTAGCGCAGGAGCAGAATTAATGACCCTCTTCAAGCTGATTAGTGCAAACTGCACTACCGCTGTCTCTGATCCGGCCACCACTCATGTATTCATGTGTGTGTGGGGCAAAGGGAGAGAGCGTTCTGATCTACACCGAGGTGACATCCTGAGGTTAAGTACTCTCCTTTATTCTCTCCGCATGCTGAAATGTTAGAGCCAGCGAACAGACAAAGGCTTCAAAGCTCATACCGAGCCCTTTGGGCTCTTAGCTTCCCTCTATCTCCCCATCACTACCCTTCTCCCTGCTGCTGTCATCCTCGGTACTGCTACCTCTCCCTCTCTTACAGGCTCTGTCACTCTCTCCATCTCTCCCTCCCTCTCTCTCTCTTCCTCATCCTCTATACTGCTACCTCTCCCTCTCTTACAGGCTCTGTCACTCTCTCCATCTCTGCCTCCCTCTCTCTCTCTTCCTCATCCTCTATACTGCTACCTCTCCCTCTCTTACAGGCTCTGTCGCTCTCCATCTCTCCCTCCCTCTCTCTCTCTTCCTCACCCTCTGTACTGCTATCTCTCCCTCTCTTACAGGCTCTGTCACTCTCTCCTTCTCTCCCTCCCTCTCTTTCTCTTCCTCATCCTCTAAACTGCTACCACTCCCTCTCTTACAGGCTCTGTCGCTCTCTCCATCTCTCCCTCCATCTCTCTCTTCCTCACCCTCTATACTGTTACCTCTCCCTCTCTTACAGGCTCTGTTGCTCTTTCCATCTCTCCCTCCCTCTCTCTCTCTTCCTCACCCTCTGTACTGCTATATCTCCCTCTCTTACAGGCTTTCACTCTCTCCATCTCTCCCTCCCTCTCTTCCTCTTTCTCTCTAAAGCTAAATCTCCCTCAGTATCTCTCCTTCCTAGCTAAGGGGCCCAACCTACGAGTAAATAATAAATTGGCTGGATAAATTCTAAATTTCTCTCTTTCTCCCTCCACACCCTGCAATTCAACAACCCATTTCTCATCACAGCCGAGTCAGTAAACCTTGTCAGCATTGAGCAATCAGGCTGTTTCAACTTTAGGGTCCCCAGCAGGAAACAGAGCACAGGCCCCACAGAGACCGGGGGTCCAGCAAGCTGCTCTGACCAGGAACTATTTGTTGCCAAACACAGCGAATGGCCATGATACCACGTCCAGAGTAAAATAAAGAAACCTCTCATCCCATAAACACAGGAGCCCAACCACACAGACACACAGCGCCAAAAGGGTGAAAAAGACAATGCTAGGAACAGAGGCACACGTGACATTACAAACCAGCGGCAGGCTAACGACTGTGCTGACTCACTCGGAAGCACAAGACAAATCGTCTCATCTAGCCCTGGAGCTCTCCCCAGCCTCCTGTCAACGCCACAAAGCTTCACACATGGGCCTGTTCCTTCATCCTCACTCAACATCCAGCTGTGCCAAAAACGCTCCTCTAAAGGCTTCAAAACTGCAAACAGGCCTGCCCTGAAGGGAGGTTAGGCAGGGGCCTTCCTGCAGCTGTTACAGCAGACGCTAAATCGTGGAAGCACCAGCAGCTAGTTCTTAATAATGTTTTTTCATCCCAAAAGATTTTAACACTGAGTGCTGTTTGCATAAAAATGACCCTTTTTCAATTTTCTATTGAAATTTTCCAGGAAAAAAGACACAATACATTTTTTTTTTTTTACCACCATGGCCATACCTTAAGAGGAACAAGTAAAAAGACTTTGCATTGCATTTGTATGATATATGCCTCCCTTCAAACATAATTTTTTATGAAAAAAGTCAACACCAAAATTAAATCGTGTTTTATTTTTCATAAATACTTCATTTCCGCAACTATGACCTTTTCTTGTGTGCGGTTAGGCTCTTAAACGAGCCGCTGGTAATTACTGGATTTGAGAGATTTTAGACTGAATCCTGAGATAGAGTCCATGGTGCTAAGGGGTTGTAATAGGATCATGAGGCGCTAAATGCTGAAGCAATGCACTCGCTCTTCACTGACGGTCCATTATTATCCTCCTATAAGCTCCACAGACAGCAAGGATTCTCCCAGATAGGTAATCTCTTTCAAAGGTCCATACCCAATTATGGTAATACTGCTAATACTTCATGTGGGGCGCCAAGCAGGGTCTTTGGCCCCCACAAATAGATCTCACATGGGGCCAAATCTCCCGAGAATATCTTGAGTTCTAATATCTTGTTGTGGGCCAACTGTTAAAAGGGGGCCTTGGAATTGTCCAAACTTGAGGTGAAAGACAACTTTCACACAAAACCAACGTTAAATAAAAGAATTACCCATACAGAGTCCAGATAATTACGATTAGGATTTTTTGTGAAGTTGTACACTTCAAATAACAAAAATGAGACCAAACAATTAAAAAACTGGAGGTCGCCATCTTTCAACCCCCCCAAAAAGGTTTAGCCAAAAAAAGGCCGAGGAATGGCTTGGCAGTCATGTCATAGTGATATGAATCGACCCTGGCTTAACCAGAGTCTGTATGGGCTTAACTCATTTTGTACTAAATTCCCACTTGTTCTGAGCCGTTTTGTCAGCCTAAACTGGTTAATGCACGAGTGTCCCTCCATTCTGTGTTGATTGTCAATCACTGGTAAATTAATTTATGCACGTTTTTTTCTCTCATTATTAGCTTTTCTACAAAGTATGCGTGAGTGAAGTGTGTTATGTCTTACATATTCATTATATTGAGCAAATATTTACGTTGGCGCAGGTATTACCATCACTAGCTATAATGGGGCACATCGCTCCTTTATAGTCCTGGGATCTGGGAAGTTCACTGCAGGTTTGATCATTACACACCGCTACCATCTTTAGAAAACAAATTTAAGTTTTAGCCTAAGTGGTTAGCCAAGCTGGCATAATTGTAAGATTACTATGGATGCGCAACAGGTTATTTAACACTACAAACATGTTTGTTTGATTATATAGTAGAGTATTTATTGTATTGTTGGATACAATTCTTCAGAGATAATTCAACTGCCAGTGCGTTTGGCTGTTGGGGGTCAGAACACTCATGGGGAAGCACAGACATTGGGTCAGCGAGAGCTTTTTTTAACCTCTTGTCATGAAGGAGCTATAGGACATTTGATGTAGCTGCTAACAAGAAAATGGCAGATTCCATGCGTATTTTGATCCGGATGTCAAAGTATTTATTATTCAGTTCAGCTTTGTCTTAAAATTACCAAAAACACATTTTATTACCTCAGGGGCAGTTATTTTGTTTGCAGTTTACTTCAGAGGAGGGTTATCTTTCACTTTCAGTGAATATTCTAACACTGTTGTCACAATCACTCCTGGTAATTAAAATAGCAGAGTTCTAGAGCACAGACTTATATTTTTGAGGTAAAATAAATAAATAAATAAATACAATTTAATTCTCTAAATATTAATATCAGGCATTCCATTCCAGACAGGTTCCAATGGCCAACCAGGTTCGAAGAGCAGCAACTGGTTCCAAACACACTGATTTTGAAAGTACAGATTTAAACCTTTACACCTGAGAGACAGATGGCACTGAAACAGCTGAGGAGGGGAAAAAAAGACCTGACAAAGCTAACAAAGGAAGTGTGTGCACAGTGGGCTGTCTGCCTGCCACACCTTGCACAAAGAGAGCCATCAGCTCAGGAGAGGTGGAAGAAAAAAGAGATCTATTTAAAAGAACTCAATAGAATACAATAGGCCCTCTATTCACAAACCAGAAACTAATGGAACGGGAGGAAAGAAAGAAGGGCTGGATCAATTACACATTCGCAAATCATTTCTCCAATTACTGGAGCCAGCCGCCCCTCTTCACCGACAGCTTTACCTCCACAACAGATGCCTGGGTTTAATCAAGACACAGCAGAACCAGAAGCTACACTGCTTAGCAGATCAATGCTAAATCCTGATTGGCCCATCAGTGTGCACATCGCGTACATTGCACAGCCTTTATCACTCTCAGTCTTCCATTAGTAAATCAACTTCTGCTGGCAACTTTTTTGTCAGCCGCGGCCAAGTAAATGATTGGTTATCAAGCTATTAGCCCTCAAGCGCATCAGCATTTTTTTTCAGCTGTAAGTCTTGTCCAAAGGAAGTCTATTCTTTGAACAGGCATCATGGGCATGGGCACATCATTCTGTATGAGGGTTGCGTGTTCTCACCAAACTCAAATGGGATTCCCTTCCAGGAAGTCCAATTTCCCCCCTACAGGTTAAAGCTGTGCATCCCGAGATCTACAGATGAAACCCTGTGGCATATACAGATTTTATAATTAACCTCTTAAGCCCTGAGCCTCTGGCTCGAAAGTGACATACCCAAAATGAACTGAGTATATCTATGCAACTACTTAGTCCATTTGAATAATCTTGGTATCATAATAAAGGCAACACCTTGGGGATTTCTGTCCTGGTGTAAAAATCAGTAGATGTGTCACCAAGTCAGATTAAATGAAGATGGAACACAGCTTAAATGAAAGATCTCATTTGTGCAAAAAAATTTTTTTTCCTTTATCCCTTTTGAAATTATTTAGTTGCAGTCTAAAACCTCTTAAAAATTACAGCACAGAATCTCACCATAATCTGTGCCAAAGTTTATTCTAATCAAGTAAATCAAAGCAAAATTAGAGAGGGTTTAGTTCAGGAATGTCTAGATGGCATCTCCAAATTGGCACTTTGGGCACCTTTTTAGACACTGTGTGCCATTTCAGATTTCTCAGGTACCAAACTGTAAAACTCATTTAATGTCTCTTATATGTCACTACAAGCATACATTCAAGCATACAGACAAAAATTTTTTTGATATACATCTTTTTTTATTTCTGCCAGTCCTGTATACATTTTCCCATTCAAAGAAAATACATACAAAGGAAATGAAGTTGGACTCCTCTGGAGCAGGTTTATTTTTCAAAAAAACGAGGCAAACAAACAAAATTATGAATGCAAAGATAAGGTTATTATGAGTGGTCTCTACCCCTTGTGATATCACAAATGAACATATTTTTAAATGGATTATAATGGCTTCCCAGCTGTGCACACGATGGGGAACCTTTAAGGTGAAGACTAGGGGATAATAAATCTCGAGTCGGTCCAATGCGCCAAAGTTGGTGGTAATCCACCCATGGTGACAAATGGACGATATCACAAACAGTAAGGTGGGAGGAAAACGATTCAATCCCAGAATCAAAGCTACAGCTGCAAGGATTCAACACTGGGTGCCTAATTCTTCGAAGCACTGATTACTCTAAAAGTGATGCGATCTCTTAAAAACCCTGTATATAATGATTTAATGCCAAGTTCTGATGTCAGCATCGGAGCACTGGTCCAGAAAAAATGACAGGCATGAAGCTGAAATAATTAGCCTGCCACCACACATGGAGCACTGTGACAGTCAGCGATAAGCAGCGAAGCTGGAACTTTCATACCCCCAGAGCAACTCATTCTGCTCCCTTTTCACAAACGCTCTTCAACATTTTACACCCTGAACAAGCTCTCAGCTCCCTGCCCTGGTCTATACAAAGTCAATGTCCCCCTTTACCTCCAAATTTGCACTTACACTCTCAGGCAAATGTCACACTTTAAAATAGAGCAAGAAAAGAGCAGAGAGGATGCTACCTGCATTAGTCAGAGTGGAAAATAAGACTAATCCCAGGGGGCCGCTAAAAGACAAATCGCTGCGTCAAACACAACTGCGCACACACACACACACACACACATACAAACCCCAACACACACACACACACACAAACAACACCATTTCCATAAGGCCTGATGCTCATCTCCATCAGCACGAACACGGGAAGTGCAGAGCACATCAAGACGAGCCTGAACAAAGTGCAGATAACACAAAAAAAGAGCAGATAGCTAATTTTCCCAGGTACAATGAAAACCCATTGTGTCCACAGCTTTGAACGGGAAGAAAGGCGATTCAGGCTCCAAGGCCATCTCTGTCTCTCCCTCTCCCACCACTCTGTCTCTCCATAACCCCTCTCTCCCTCCCCTATCCTCTCCCCTTATTCACTCCCACTCTCTACCCCACCACCTTCAACATGTTCAAATCTCATCTCAAATCCCACGTCTTTTACATTTCTTTTAATTCCATGTGACAACTGTCCCAGTCAACTCAAATCTTAATGCATTACGTGTGCTCATGTATTGCTATTTTTCCCTGCTCTAAATATTAATGTGTTCATTAATTCCACAGAACTTTGAGGATGTACGTTTTTTTTTCAATAAATTTTTTCATTAGTTTCTTAATTTATCAAAAAAGTAATATTCCATCTTATAAAGTAAAATATCCACTCCCCACCCCAGCAATCCAAACATTCCACTCATGGCACTGAATACATTCAATACATCATTTCAATTTACATGCAATTCTTTACATTTAGCAAAATGCACATGTAGCTGTACATGTCTGCTCTGCATGCATACATACAGTAGTGTGTGTGCAGTGATGATTATACACTTAACAAAATGAAGATGAATCAGAAACTAAGTACTATTCAAGTATTTATTTCATGTAATACTGTATCATATACAACAGACAAAAATAAGTAAACAGATGACAATATATAGTAAAACAAAAATAACGTCTTTCTGAGAGGAAAAAGTCAATATCTAGTGCGGCCACCCTTTGCTTTGATTACAGCATTTAATCTTTCAGGCACAGTTTTCACATATTTTTTTATTTCCTCACAAGCAAAACCACTCCATATGGTTCATTCAAAAGAGATTCTGCAGTATTACAATAGATTTGCGCAGTTGGATTAAGGTCTGGACTTCGAGCAGGCCAAGTAAGAACTTTCACTTCACCAGATGTTTCTTTCCGACTGAGATAATTCATACATAACTTACAAGCGTGTTTAGGGTCATTATCTAGTTGAAAATAACATCCCTAGCCTATCAGCCTCTTTCCAGATGCCGATGTGTGTCTCACAAGAATGCTGTGATATTTACTTTGATCCATGATTCCTTCGATTTTTATGAGATCACCGGCTCCTTTCGAGCAGACTGAACCCAAAATCATAATATTACTCCATTCATGTTTTACTGAAGGGGTTAACGCTCATTTTTGAAATTTTTTCCAACTCTACGGCGTACTTAATTCAGTGAATGGATGAGCAAATTTTGAATTTTGATTAATCCCTCCAAAGGACTTGTTCAATCCTTAAATTTCTTGGCAAACTCAAGTCCTTTTTTGATGTTGCCAGCTCTAGGCAGCAACAAGACCAACCAGACCATTTTCACAGAGGCGTCTGGAAATAGTAGATCTTGATACCTTCATCTATTCATTTCCGGTGCCATTAATATCATCACGGAGTTGTGCAGTCAACCACCGATTTTTTTTTTAATTGTCATACACAGTTAACGAACATCAGAGACACTTAACTGCCATTTTGCCTCTATTGCCACTAGTTTTCAGCAAACCTTTCTCTTTAAAATGCTTGATGGTGTTTCTTACAATGCCATGGCAGCATTTAACATCTTCAGAATCATGTAAGGCCAAAATGCAGCTGCGAACAATCTCAGAGAGCTCCTTCCGTTGTGCTACTGCGTTTAATAATGTGACAATACTCAAAGTTCATGTCACTTTATATACAGGAACAACTGACTATCAGACGCAAGTTTGAAGAATAATGTTGCCTCAAACCAGTTCAAATTTTTCAGCATCAATAATCATGGAAGGAGCCTTCAAACATGCATTCATGCCATGAAAGAGTCAAAAAAATAAAATTTGTGACACCTTTCAATGGTTATAAAACATTGATGTTTTCAGTGTTTTTGTTTATAACCCATATTTTACCTCAATATACAGTACCTGTGGCAATGATTTTTGTTCTCATTGCATACAATAGTATTTTTCAGTACATTTTCACCAAAAAATAGTAATATATTATGAGTAGTAATAAGAAGCAATATAATAGGACCCTTTTCAGATGACAGTGGCGGTGTATAATCTTCATTGCACACTACTGTACATACATTTTAACAAACAGCGACACAGTAAAATTAAATACCATTAGCACAAATAATACCGACAATTAATGATATCAATAATAGAACAGAAAAGATGTTTATGCAAAATACATTTCACAGTTCTGTTTCCAAATACCAAAAAATATGTCGGTAGCAGAGCAAGATCAAACTGTAATTATTAAGTATCAGGCCCTATTTATCCTGGCTGTGGATGGCTCTAAAAAGTGATGTGAAAGCGCTAATTTTGAAAGTTGGTTTGGGAATAATGGTGATGTGACTTAACTCTCTCTCTCTGGGCTCTCTGTCCCTCCCTCCCTGAGGGAGGAGACGCACAGCACAGTCACTCGCTTTATTAAGCTGTTGACCTTGACTGAGAATCCCTCTCCGCAGCAGTGAAGTGAGAGTGCAGCGGTGTCTTCCGCCATCAGCCCAGAGGCTCCAGCACCAGCCAGCTTCCTCTACCTCCGTCAGCTTCTGTCCCGCCACTTTAGCATTAGCTGCCTTCTTCTTCTCTCTACCTACATCAGCTTCTTCCTCTATTTCACTCCCTCCAGAGCAATCCTCCCATTCACACATCGGCAACCGCTTCACCAGAAACTCGACTGCCTCTGCTTCTTTCTCTCACGTCAGTTGAGCTTCTAGCAGCTACCGCAGGATTTTGCCAGCTTCAGCCAGCCCTGCAACACACACACACACACACACACACACACATAAAAAAGCACACACAAAAACATACAAAATGCGCACACAGCCAGACACACATTCCACACTTGCGTACATGTATGCACGCAAACACACACGCGTGCAAACAAATATAGACACAAACAGGAATCAGTCGGAAGACATATACAGACCTCCTCCAATGCTTTAAGTAATCTTCCCTATTAAAACAGACATTAAACTTGAATGTTGAATGTTCCCTCCACAATTAATAGCCCCCAAATTTTTCACCAGTACACCTCCTTCCCCTGAAACAGAAGTGCGCTACCGCTCAGACTAAAGCTTTATTTTCTGAACCATGTCTCTTCACATCCTCCTTCTCCCTCATTCACCTCCCACGGCACCCCAGCAGCTCTCACACAGGGCACTGACAGATTGGAGAAGCTTATATTGTGTTTATTGTTTTTGTTATATTTCCAGACAGGCAGTAGCACAGACAGCCCACACTCACTCTCTCAAGAGCCTGAGAGCCAACACAGGCCCAAGGCTCAGCATATCCCCCGCAGTCTCCTTCAGGTGAAGCTCGGCAAACAAACGTGACGGGGGGGGGCTCGGAGCAGGAAGCCCCCACAGTGTCTGGGGTTACACACACCCGCAGCATTACATGCCCTCCACGAATCAACAAATCCCCACAAGGACACCGGCCGCAGAGGGAGCTGCAGCTGGCCTAACGTTCTTACCTCTGCGGTAAGCAAAGCGCCGAGAGAGGGCCATCCAGCAGCTAACCTACAGTACAAACACTCACACATCAACACACTCACACGTACAAACACTCACTCAATCACACACGCAGCAGGTTTCTCAGAGCAGAGGTGCACAGAACAGGATAGTGTACAAACCGATCTTTCAGTACTCAAAACACAGGGCAGCTCCTCGAGCAGAGCTGGCTAAATGCCTCATTACCGGAACATTCTCATTCTCAGTAGCAGGCCACGCTCACAGCCACTAATGCACAGCAGGCTGCTTCCAATGCTCACCACTATCCTGTGTAGCAAAAAGTCCAGGCTGCAGAACTCATTCTCACTGGCCGTCTCCGGCATCAAAAATCACTCCCTTCTGCCATGACAGGCCTATAAAACTCAATCCCATAGGCCGTCTCTGGCTTACAGGCCTATAAAACTCATTCCCATAGGCCATCTCAGGCTTAAAAAAAACACTCATTTTGGCCACAGCAGGTCTATAAAACTCATTCCCATTGGCCATCTCAGGCTTAAAATACACTACCTGTGGCCTTTACAGGCCAGTAAAACTCATACCCATTGGCTCTTACACATGATTACATGATTACTGACACCGCACTTTCTGATAACTGAAAAAAAAAACAAAAAAAAAACATCTTGGGACTGCTGGGTTGGCACACTCGGTGAAAGCTCTGTTTGACAGCGCAAAGTCACCACTACGGCAAGGAACTGCATGCCATTTCGTGCCAGTGCCAACTGCGGTCAGCAGCCTCCTGAGTGCAGTGTATAATTGGCATTGTGCTGCTCAGGGAAACAGGGGGAATACAGCCCGTTTCGGTAGGCATTGTTCATTGCTGAGCCGTCTCCTACTGGTTGTCAACGCGCTCGTCAGCTGCATTCCAAAAATGCACGTTCCGGTTTCGTCCGCCTTGGTTCTCTGTATGCAAGGTTTGAATCTGTGAGTGTGAAGTAGCAGCGGCTGACAGGTACGTTTTGGAGGGGAACTGTGAACTGTCTCGCTCTCCTAAGTTGGCAGCATGAGTTACGCACAAGCACTCTTGCACATAGCTCCCTAATTGGACAATCATAATTTTGGTGGGATTGGAAATATCAAATTTTTTAAAATAAATAAATAAATAAATAAATAAATCTTAGCTATTGTTCTCATGCATTATTAAAATAAACTTTATGATTATGATTATGATTATTATTATTATTATTATCTTGTTTGCGGTTACATTTAATTTGGTCAGTTAAATTGAAGACGTGCGTGCAAGATGTACTTAAGTCACATTTTGCAAAAAAAGAGCTGACACCAGTATTAAAAGCCACAATGGCCAGAGCATCATCTGATACCAAAGATTTCTGCAAAGAAGCATTTACGTCCTGCGTACTATTGCTTTCCCATTGTCCATTGTCATGATCTGCAACATGTTTTAAAAACTTTGACCCCAAAATCTCCAAAGTATTATTTTGTGACTTAGGTACTTCTTGCACACAGGTCTTCAATTGTTTTCTTACATTGGAAAATCTTGAATTGGGTCAAACAAGTGCACTTAACTGGCAATATTTTTGTTTTGCAAAGCAAAAAAGTATAAAGTATAACAATATAAAAAGTTACATCTAATGCAAGAGTAAAATACTAGCTAACGTCCATTTTATTTCTATCTTTACAGCAATGGGGCAATAAAACACAAAAATCAGGCAATCCCTTTGGCTTTCATGGACAAGTACATGGAACGGTTGGCATAGAGAGTAACATGCTCCCAGGGCGAGTAGAATATTCCAGAAGGTTACATTGGGGAGTGATTGGTGGGTTGGACAGTTTGGGGAGAGAAAAATTAATTTCAATGATTAAATGTAAATGTCAAACCTAGCCGGGAGTAAAAAAGTCACACCAGACCTGAAGCTAGAGAATAAATTAGAAACAAACGTGACAAACAAGTATAACCATGTCCCAAGGCACGAGTTCACAAGATATATTATCAGAGCTTTAATCATGGTTCGAAACCATTTGGATACGATGTTGTTCACATCAATATAGATCCCTGTAGCTATAAGTCCTAAGTACTCACTCACTTTAAAAGTGTAACCCCTGCATTTAAAAACAACAAGAAGACATTATAATCATTATCCCCTGCGACAAGAATACCATTTTCAAACCCCAACAAGGCCAAAACATGTGTAACATGCACACACAAAAGTTCCTTCATCAAGCTAAAGTAGTTTCCTGGAAAACTTGTTCCTACTTATCCAGATGGACGGATGGACAGACAAGCTCTACTGTAATATCCCCCTCTCCACTTGGTGGGGGCTAATAAGCTTTGACCTTGTTTGTATAGCTAGGCCTCCTGAGTCTCAGCCATACAGGCCATCAAGCTCTGGCTCTTTACAATTCTCATCACACTCTTATTAAAGCACCATATCTGCACTGAGTTATTGCACAGCCCAGGTCTCCATTCCAGCAACATTTTAATTAACTGTTGCCTTTGCCGTTTAGGCCAATATTTTTCTTAATCAACAACTCTGATTCAGGCTTACTCGTTTGTTATACAAATTTTGCAGCCAAATACCGAAGGTTCTTGCTAACAGGCTAGATAACACTCATAAGATGTACCAGACGAGTGTGATAAGGCATAATAATCCTGCTATATAAAGGTGCTCTCGAATTAAGACACTACATTCTATTCACACGCATGTCAATGCATAAATGAAGCTGTGTAACATATGTATGACCATTCAACCAACTGATATAACAGTTTTTAGCTCATCTGGCTCGAAGAATCAAATGAGCTATTGCCATGGTGGAGTGTCCGTCATCTGTCCATTGTCTGTCCATCAGCTTCATTAAATGACTTCTTCCCAAGTTCAACCAACCAGATTTGGATCAGATAAGGCAAAAATGTTCCTCTCATGGCTCTGACCATTAGCTGTAATTTTTCGCCTAGAGTCGGCATCCAAAATGGCTGCCCTGGTCTCTGACTGGCAGATGCATTTTTGACTGCTTCTCCAGTTCCACAGGTCAGATTTGGATCAGACATGGTGTATTTACTTGTCTAAAAATCTAATCTGGCCGCCCTGGTCTGATGGACTGATGCATTTATGATTTCTTCTTCAGTTCCACAAGTGAGATTTGAATTAGACTGGGTGCACGTTAGTTTCATGGCCCCGACCAAGTTGTTATTCAATTCAGATTCCTATATGCCCACACTGGCCTCTGATTAGATAAGATAGATACACTTTTATTGAACCCCATGTGGTAATTTGTCCTCTGCATTTGACCCATCCTATAGTTAGGAGCAGTGGGCAGCTACAGAGCAGCGCCCGGGGACCAACTCCAGCTCTAAAGCCAGTTCCTTGGTCAGGAGTACTGGGAGGAGTGTTCTTATAATGCATGTTTTTGTGGGTGGGGGAAACTGGAGTACCCGGAGGAAACCCACACGAATACAGAAAGAACACAGTACATAGTACATAGTATGAACATAGTACATAGATTAAAAATCCTGTCAGTATGGAACTCTCAAGACTGACTTGTTAAGAACTTCTATATTTAGTTCTACAACTGATCGTTTATGGTTCAACACTTCAGTGCTTGATGTTCATGATAAGATGACTTTGTCTGCATATCATACCGTAGAATGATGTTTACTTTATAGTACTGCTTAACTTACAGAACTTGTTACGACGTGAAGTGAGTGAGCAATATTGGCCCCACAGGCCTCTTGTTTATATACATATATTTATATGAGCCCTCCATTACTTCGGCAATCTTAAACCCCTGAATCAGATCTGAGGAAATAAACATTTATGAAAACACCTATTCATGAAATACGTTGAGGCCTGGTGATCGCTGTTCTGTTACTCTGTAACATGTCTTTGAGGCATTCTTCAATAAAAAGTGCCATGCAAATAAAAACTAATTGTATAAAATTAAATTGATTCTACTTTAATCATAATCACTATGTCCTAGGAAGACAATTATGTTCCATTACAGTGTCCCCAGTCCCCACTGGAGTCCCAAGATGAAAAGAGTTGTGACAATTCAAGCATTGAAGCAATTTTGGTAGGATCACGCAAAACCAAGTTGTCTTGAAAAATAAAAATCGTTGGATTTTTTCCTTCTTTCCTCGGAAGGGAAAACAACAATTTTACGAGAAAACAATAAACCAGCTCGCAATGCTTTTCCAAACATAATAGGGGAAAATATTCAGACATGAGAAGAGAGAAAACTGGGGAATAAAAAAAAAAAAAAAACTCATTGAGACGGTGCCCAATGACACGATGGATACAAAGTAGCTCCATGACCAGATTTTCTGGAACCCTCATGTCGTAGCTCTCCATCTAGGAACTCTAGACCCCACTGTCTTACACCGTTAGCCATAGCTATGCTATTGAGTAACTATGGGTCACACAGGGAGATGGCCTGGTTAAGAAACAGAGGGAAAATGTTATTTTTTTCATGGTAGCATTGCATTTTTTTGACCAGGCCTGCCCCCAGCCTTGAGGCCCTTGCGGATTCAGCCTGGTCACCCTAGAGAACAGAGGCCTGATGTTGGGTCTGGATGGGTATAAAGACCCACCCCCTTCCGCAAGCCAAAAAAAAACAATGCACCCATTTGTAACGAGGGACCAAGCTCCAGTGAGCTTCGATAATCCGCCACCAAGGGGCAGATTTGTGGAGGAAAGAGCACGCGCCATGGTTCACCCCCCTCCCCCCAAAGTCCCCCCTTGTGATGGTGGAATGCCGAACTCCAAGGCGCTGCCAAAATCGAAGCACCCGCACAATCACTCCCCTACCCCTCCCCAAACTTGTTCTGTGAACAAAACTCTGAATCACACCTCACAGCACCATTCGTGTGGCTCAATACAGCCACATAGGCCTGTTGACCCTGAAAAAGAGACCAACAGCCTCACAAAGTACCACTAAACATGCACGTGCACACAAACAAAAGCAAACACGAATACATACACTTCCCCACATATTTACATCAGTGGCGGCTGGTGAACTGGTGATAGGGTAGGCTCAAAACAATCCCTTAAAATTAATGATTGGTCACGACCTGTTTTCAATCATTCATTTAAATTACCATTACAGAAACTCTGAAAACTCTCAACATTATCAGGTGCGGCCAGTTTTCATTCATAACGCATACCTGTCATCTCTCATGCATTTGGTGTGAGTTTAAGTGGCATATTTACGTTCCTCTGCTGTAGTCAGCAATTATTCAATCAACGCGTATGTAAGAGATTCCCACGCGGAATTGAAGTCCTTGTGATCTTATTTCATTTAAACGATCATAAAAGACATGCATTGCTTCCAATCCCTGAATAAAGCAAAGCGTGAGAAGTCCGGAGTTGTAATTGGTATGCGTTATATGAAAACTGGCCATATTTGATGATGTTAAGAGTTATCAGAGTTTCTGTGAGGGTAATTTAGATTAATGATTGAAAACAGGTCGTGACCAATCATTAATTTTAAGGGATTGTTTTGAGCCTCCCCTATTGCCAGTTCACCAGCTGCCACTGATTTGCATATACACAGAAACCCCTCACAAGCACACAAACAACCCGACCCTATGAGCGCTACAAGAAAAGGAATATATTCAATCATTCAAAAAAAAAAAAAAAATTTTGTGCCATGGGCACTGTAGCTCGCCTTGTACAGGCTGTTAAATAACGCCATGAACAAACTTTGCTGACCTCACGGGTAGAGACATATGTGCCAAGTTTCAGCTTTAGAGGTTCAGTGGTTTCGGGGAAGATGTTTAAAGTAAACACCTTTGAAAGTGGGCATGGCCAAAGTGCTGAGGTCAAATCAAGGTCAAATTTCCAAATTTCACAAGACCCATCAAATACGTTTTAGGGCTTGCTTCCATCTACCCATATACCAAATATAAGCTTAATCACTTCAAAAACCATTTCACAATGGCTCCAGAAGGCCATGAACAAACTTTGGCGTCCTCATGGGTAGGAACACATGAGCCAAGTTTTAGCTTTATCGGTCCAGTGGTTTCGGAGAAGGTGATGTTTACGGACGACGCCGACAGCGACCACGACGACAAGGACAAAGATGATGGCAGACAGACAGCCATGACATACGCCCACCGGACCTTCGATCCAGGTGAGCTAAAAAATACTCTGCTCTTCTTGGTTGCCATGTAACCCAGAACATAAACTGCGCATTTAAAGAACTGACATTGCCAAGGAATTTCAAGCATTTTCCTTTTGAATTTCAGAAGTGCTCTGACATGCAGCAATGAAAGCATGATACCATTACCAAGTGGCAGATTGAGGTTTTATGAGTAACCAACCTTTTTCTTCCTGCCACTGTTGCAGCAGACAGATCTAAGAAAGGCTCATTCTTTAGCAATAAGGCTAAGCCTTCCTTTCTACCTCTCAAGTACAAAATATAAGCTTGTTTTCAGTAACTTTTTTGCTGAGCAAAAGGAATTGTATTACACCACTAGCAAATCTTAAACAGCATCAAGCTCACCTCACTAGCAATGACGGGCTGCTTCCAAATTCTCTTGAGAACAAGGAACCCTCCTCACAAACGGACATGAATCGGAAATACCCACAATCTTGGGACTGTTTCTACGCTCATATCTTAACTCTCCAAAGAACTTAAAAATACATTTTTTACATTGCGCCTTTTTACATATAAGCATATAAATATTTCTGTGTACCCATTGGCTTTGCTGAGAAATGTAACATGGCATTCAGCATGTTACCTTTAAAAAAACGTAGCTGGCTCGTCATATTGTGAGTATGTCATAACAGGCTAACAAATAGTGGCTAGAGTAGGTTGGTTCACATTTTAATATTAAGGCAAAAACAAAGACTCTGCGATCATTTTGCGTAGCAGTACCATTTTCTGACAAGGGGTGCATCTCAATTCACTTATATGGACTCCCTCAATCCTCGATCCTCAATCCTTGATTAAACCGAAAGTTGTTCTGGATCCGCCATCTTGATGGCTGCTCAAAGTGCTTATTTCTGCCGAGAGGAGCGAGGAGGGAGGAGGGGGCTCTGATGCGCTATGGTGAGGTTACACGAGAGCAGCTTTCCCAGAACACTTTCAGCTGAAAGCCACTGCATCAATCAGTAATGACAGACAGTGGCAGTGAAAATGGGCGCAATGGATAATGAGTGCACATGTGTAGTTGGTTCGTCTCTGGGTTTGTTACAGGCTGGGCGATTTATACAAGTTTGGTTCTGGTGAAAATGTTTCAACTTTAAAGGGTTGTGGTGCGAAGTTTTGCGGGATATGGCATGTTTTCGATTTCATGTTGCTAGTTATTTGGAAAAGGTAGACATTTGACAAACTTCTGTCACAGCTTGGCTGTTTTCTTTGGTAGGCCTGTATATGTATATTTACAACCAAGAATTCACCAAAATCACACTAATAGAGAAGGACACTACAAACTTAACCTAAATCAAATATATTACTAAACTAGTTGATATTGACTTTTGTTTTGATACATTGCAGTGATACTAGCTAACAAGCAGGAAGATGGTGAACCTTATTGTTTCAGCCCAGAAAAAACAAAGCACTGCAAATCCAATTTTATCCACGGTTTATTCAATTTTATGCCATAAGTTTTAATAGCAATCAAAAATAGCCAGACTCTTGAACCTACAGCAGCCCAATGCTGTCGCTAAGCTGCCAAGTAGTCGCACATCAAAGATGCTGGATTGCTAAATATAACCAAGTGACTGAACAGTGCTGTGTGTGATAGCAGAGTTTAGTATCTTCCAATTTAGTGCCTCTAAATTGTGAGGCGCTTTCTCAGTGAAAAGGGAAACTCTGTGCAGAACAGTGATGACTGCATTGGAAGGGGTTCAGTAATGTGAAAATTAATCTACACTGGTGAATTGTAATAACATCCATCTTCCAGCATTTATGGTAAACAACAACAGATCACCAGCACGTTTTTTCACATAGCAATCATACCAAGGCACTGGACCGCGCGCAGACAAGCTAATTTAATTAAATCCCTCCAGCACACACAAAAGTGCAATTCAACATCACAAGAACAGGGGGTTTTCCCATCACAAGCAAACCTGCAATCGCACCGTTCCCTGTCTGAGCACATCACCAACAAGGCCTTACTGAGAGACTTTGAGGGCCGAATGACAGGAAATTCATAGTGAGGCAGGGAAAATAACTGTAACGTAGACAGATGGATTTTTTTTTTCCTCTGCTGAGGGGGTTATGTGATTGGTCATGTTTAATGGTTTGTTGGATACTAAGCAGGATTACAGAAAAGCAGCTGGCTCAGTTTTCATGAAACTTGGTGGAAGGGTGTAGTATGGGCCAAGGAAAAACCCATCAAATTTTGGAGTGGATCCAAAGTCATCAGGCAGATAAAGGAATAATTTTTTACTTTTTCGAACATTGTATGATATGGCACATGGCCAAGGCGGAATAAATGCTATAGCTCTCAAAATCTAGTAGATGGTAGTTAAGTTAAATACTGACAAAACAGATGCGATTGCAGAAGTATAATGGATGCAGTTGCAGATTTTTGTTTCACAGAAGAGGGAAATGAAGCTCTAGTGAAAGTCTAGTCAGGAAGACTCTCCTTCAGCTTGCTTTGTAGTTCATTTTCATTCGATCTGCTTTCACTCCACTCTCACAAGCTCTCACAATGCAGCGGTGATCATGAGGGGCTATCAATGGAGACATCAGCTGTCCAATCAGCTGATCGTATCTATCCAATACCACTGCGACACACCCAGATTGTTAGCCTATCATCTCGCTGTTGTCTTTATAAATATGACCTTCTCTCTCCCATTAGTACGTTCAGGCCACTGTTGTGCACACCCTCTACCTCCCTATCAATGCCCAGTCTTTGCAGGTTCATCAGCTGTATCCATCATCATCCTCATCAGCCTATCAGTCAGCAGAGTCATCAGCCGTCACCACCAGTATCTGGACTCAGAGGGGGGATTTATCCTGCTGCAGCTCAGGGCAGATGCTCCTCAACTGTATAATCTCCCTGTTGAGTCCCAGCGCCGAAGACTTTAAGGCTATCATCACAGCCATTAATCTCCTCATTCAGTAATCTATAATAAACAATTGCCTTTACATAATGCATCGGACTCTCCTGATTGAACAATTGGCCTTGGCAAAGGTCTGCACTTTTAATGTGTCAGGAGGCAGCTCATATCTTGAAACTTGCATAATATCTACATACTTCACATGAATTAGGACTTCAGAGGATTTTTTTTTGAGAAATAAAAAAGTGCATTCTGGCCAGCACTCTCAATTCATCAGCAGAAGGAGGAACCATACCAGCACAGAAGGACCAGTGCAATTTAACATTAGTTTAATAGATAACTTTAGCGCAGGAAGAACATGGTACCATGAAGGGATCTCTAACAGTTTGATCAAAACCACCAGGCTGAATTCAGTGTGCAGTTGAGCAAACCAAATTAAAATAAGAAAATCTGACAGGGAAATGAAACCTCTTACACAGTCAGAGCAAGTAGCAGCTCCCTGTGGCACTTTAATAAATTTCTTTAAATAATTACACCAACGATTTCCATTTAAATCACAAATCGCACATCCGCAAATGAATGACGCACGGCAGTTGTGTTTTAAATAAAGCTGATGTAATGCAATCCATGTAGCCAAATATACCACCTGCTGCAAGAGCTCAGCTTTACTGTCTAGAGAGAGAAATAAAGAAAAAGACAGAACTACAGCGTAAAAGAGATATGGGCAATGGGGACACTGTATACTATTCAATTATCATTTCTCCATAACTGCAACACAGAAGCAAGAGTCTTAGATTCTATTCACAAACACAACTTATCCCTACCCCACTTGTCCCCAGGACTTCTCAGTCCGCATCCCCATATGGTGGAACAATGATCCCCAGGCAGTCAGAGTAGTATAACTAAATTGTGAACTGCAAAAGTGCACCGACCCTTACTCTAGTTTTACATGTTGAAGCTGTCACTGTGTGTTTATGACTGAAACACTGGTGCTGAATATCATACACATATCTGGAATGCAGGGGCCATATTGGACTTCCAAATCTATTAAATCGCAACAGCTTCCCAGGCAATTTTCGGAAATCCAGAAGGCACCATCACATCATTGTGCCAGAGAATCATACCAGCACGACATTAGGGAGTCAAGTTCCAACTGCCCTAAGAAAAGTAGCAAAATAGGAATATGCTTTCTGAAAAAAATAAGTCTAAAATAGGAAAACATACAGAAAATATGTCAAAAATGGCAACTTTTTTGGACGGACAGTGTATATCTGCAATAAAATGTGATATTTTTATGATCGGTGTGAAAAATACGAAAAAAATAGGAACTTAACACACAGTAAAATATACAAATCTCTCCCAGAGGAAGATGGTCCTTCACTTTTACACTCAGTTTTCATGCCGCACCTCTACAATGGTGTATTCCATCACATTACTAAATGAACAGAAACCAATGTCAACATGTCCATCCATGGAGGGTACATCATTTTCAGAGACCTTCAGGAATGCTTTGACAGCAGATCGTCCCCCGCCGGCGTCGCCACTGTGATACCAGCATCATCAGTCTATCTGCAGCAGGTGAGCAAAATTTCAGGGATGGGCTACGAAAACTGTAGGTGGTGTTGATTTCACCAGCCTAGTACCTTCTGATGCGTACTGATGGATGGATGGACAGACAGAGGGACTGGGCCACAACACAATCCTACTTTTGGGCTTTCGACCGGCAGAAGATAATAAAGCAAAAGTTTCTTCACAGGTTTACACAAAAAAATTTCTCATGTGCAGGCAATGTACATCTACTCCCACTGCAGGGTGGAATAATGACCACAGAATAATTATGTTCTTATCACAATAATAATGATTAAACTATAATAACTGCATATTCCCTCAGTGTACGTGGAATGAAAGGAAGAGCAGTTTTTCTCGAGAAATGAAGACCAAACTGTTTCCTCTTATTCTGCTTGCATAAGCACAAACAACTTGGTTTCCACATCAAAAGTGTAGCCAAAGCCAATGATATGTTTTTTTTTCCTCCTCATGTCATGAAGAGGTGAAGTAATTAAAGTAGTGTGTGCATTAGCGGAATACTGCACTGCGTTCTGCCATCAAGGCAAATTAATCGATTGGGGAGAAGTGAGCCTTTTTCTCCCTTGTCACAACATTATTCTCGGCTAAGAGCTTCACATGGCAATAACCTTCAGACCTTGAATTAAGTAATAACACACTGGCCAATCTCCACTGTAGGCCTCTATTTGACCTAGCATTGTGGGAAACCAGCACACTTGTCTGACACAATGATGCTACTTGTAATAATAATAATAATAACAATAATAATACATTTGAGTAGTTCTTTTCACTCGGTCACAATGCAGACCATGATAGTAACAGCTCAAATAAGTAGCGAGAAAAAAAGAGAAAAAAAAATCAACACATACAAAATGTGCAAGAGACCATGAGCAAGAAATTTGTAACCACAACATACAGAAAAGTATACTGCATTAATCTAACAGCTTTTTGGGCTTTTCTGAACAGGGATGTTTTCATACTTTGAACTCCTTACATGGTTTGAGAGGAACTTGACTGGCCTGCACAGAGCCCTGAACTCAAACTCATCAAATACCCTCGGGATGAAGTGCAAAAGCGCACTTTAAACCGGGCCCCATCACCCAAAATCGCTGATGCTTTTCCGCTTCTTCAGCTGGAATGGAAGCAAATCCCCGTGGCAACATTCCAACGTAAAGTGGAAAGCCTTCCTGAAAATGCGAGAAGATTGGAGGTCGTCACAGACTCAAAAGGGCTATCAACTGCCCATGATTTTGGAATGAGATGTTGGACGAGAGGCCGAATGGAGTGTATGTTCTTGTCCTGTTTGCTTGGATCTTCTCAAGCAACTCCAGTTTCTGAAGACATGATTCATGTCAGGCAAATTGGAGGCTCTAAATTGCCTGCCAGGATTAAGCGACTTAGTCAGTGGACACACACACACACACACACACACGCACACGCACACACGCACACACACGTATGCAGTATTCAGTACATAACTTGATGGATTACCTTGATACTGTTACCAAGGCAACTTGAGAATACTCAAGCAGAAAAACAAAGCCATGGTTCTATATCAAAAAAGGAGGTGTCAGCACTCAAAAATGTCCTTTAGGTTGTTTTATTTAGGCACTTGTAATGATTTTTGTTGTTCATTTTGTAATTGTTGTTGTGATTTACTGCAAATACATATCTATTGTTACTTAAATATGTCTTTGTACAAGGTATTACTGTGCGGTATAGCCCCTACCAGGAAGCCGAAAAAAGTTTTATTTTGAAAGTTGTACCTATGATGCTTGTTTTGCTTCCTGTATTTAAGGTGCTCTTCCGCGTAGTGCTCACAACGCTGAAGAAGACCACGAGTCGAAACGCGTCCGTTGTGCCTTGCCTAAATAAAACAACCTAAAGGACATTTTTGAGTGCTGACACCTCCTTTTCTAGTAAGTCTTTTTTGTCGTGCACCTTTGAGAAGTTTATTGTCTGGAGGGTGCTCCTTTTTTCGCTTTCTCTGCATGCTTCTATATCAGACATTGAAAACTATGTAGATGCTGTGTAATTTGAATTCAGAAAACTGCATAAAGTATTCCACTATTTCAAAGCCTTGAAGTGGTCACCTTGATGTTGTTCCTGAATGGTATGTGTTTTTATGCGGCCGTCATGTTTTTATATGGACACACATAAAATTCTTTTCATGAGGATTAAAAGCTCTATCAGTTTATATATCCATTCCGACATGAACCACCCATTCAACCATACACCTGCTGTCATCTATCTGCATTTAGATACACTTTTATATGCTCATTCCTTATCAGTCTGCCCATTTTTGATGAGCAATTTACAGTTTGGGAACGTGAAATCTTCTTTTAGCCAAAGTCCACAACAGCAAGAGGCACTACAATTGCATAAACACCAACATCAATGAGCACATCTCAAGGACTGCACAGAAGAGAAAATTGGCTAGGTTTTTATGAGAGACAATAAGCCTGTCTTCATTAGAACGACGTTTCAAATTAGCTAGCTATTTTGCAGTTTTGAAATTAGTCCGATGTCAAATTAGCAGAATATTTGGCAGTGAAGATACAAAAGGCCCGCTAATTTGATCGGGAAATTTTCCCGATAAATCTTGGTCTAGTTCACGAAATAGCCAGCTAATTTGCGAATAAGCCCGCTATTTGTGTTGCGTCTTCATTAGACCAAAATTTTCTTGATCCAATCATGCTTTACGATAAGCGCTCATTTCCGGTCAGCTGGATTGTGTTGAGTTAAACGTTAGCTAGAGCTACGCATAGCGTATTTCGCGCAGGAAAGCCAAATTGAACCACGTGCTCAATCTGGAAATGATGCAAAGTGTGCATCCGTCAATTTAGGGCTAATTTCTCAAGCGGAGGGCTTTAAGGCCAACGGAGATGCAAATTCGTACTATGGGGCTAATTTCCCTAACCGCAAAATAGCTGGCTTGTTTAACTTTGTTCTGATGAAGATAAATCCAATGAGGTATTGTCTAAAATGATATAACTTGATAAAATTCCTTCAGGTGTGAAACAACAGAAGTTTGATTAAAATTTGAATGACTGAACATCCTTAAGTTTATGCCACAATCACAACCAATAATCAGAAGAGTTCTAGAACATCGACAGGAAACACACTCTTCCAAGGATTAAATCAGCCTCTGAATCTACCCTCTTCCATGTCTGATTAGAGAAGGTAGGTTCACCTGCTGGGCAACAAAGGCAGAGAGTGACCAAGCCAGCAAGGAGTGAGTGGGGCTGATGCCCAGAGGAGACGGAACAGCCAGCAGATGAGTGAATGCTGCATGGAAAGGAATGTCAATATCTCCATACATTACCCATCAATTTTCAATCAATCTCTCCATCATTAGAATTACATTTTCATCTATCCCCTTTTTAATTCCATGCACTTTCAAACAGGGCAACTATGGCAACTGAGGGAGAATTAGCGGGAGAAGTCTTGGGGTTAAACAGGGCAGCGGAGTCTTATTCAACAGCATACAATAATGGATCCAATCAGGCAGGTCCACAATAGGGCTCTGCATTAGGGTATTAAATCAAGATCTCCTCCCTGCTGTAAAGATGTGCTGGGAAAGCATTCTCTCTCTCTCTCTCTCTCTCTCTCGCTCTCTCTCACTCAGTCACTCACTCGCACACACACAACCTCCCTCCTTCACACCTACGCCCACTTCCCCTCCCACTCTCCCACTTGCCACCTCCCTCTCTCTCTCTCTCAGTCTCCCTCTCTCACTCCCACACACTCTCTCCATTTCTCAGAAAGTAGCACCTCTATCCTCACTCCTCCTGCTCAACCTCCACTGAGTTTCTCCAGGGTGGGGTGGGGGGGTTGTGTCTCAAAAATCACACCACCTCATACTCACATAAAAAAATGGCCAATGGCTGCTGAACACCTCAGTCACCAGCAAAATACAACACAAAAGACCCAGATGCAGAAAAATCTGATGGCCACTGCATCTGTGAATGGCAGAGGATCCTACTGTATAAATGTGCTGGACTAATCAAGTCTGCTTTGTGCTGCAATTAGCCTCCATGTACATTTTGTCATATATCTTGCTAAAAAGTCCCAGCTGCCTCCCCAGAACTCATTTGGAGACAAAGACCCAGAAGTCACTTAGGGGTAGAAAGATAAGAAAAACAGTAAACTGCTATGTTCTAGGCCAGGAATCAAATGCAATGGCAGAGTACTGCCCTACTAGTAGTTTTATTCACAACATATATGGTAATTTGGGGACGGAACGGAACCCCAGAGGAAGAAGAGGGGACAGAACCCCGGTTAAGGATCGCACAGTTCAGTACAGATGTTGTGGGTGAAGCTGAGCTATCAATCGCCAGCTTCTGGGATAGCAGCCAGGTGGAGCGCACACTTTGCCAGCACCGAACTGTCCCACAGGAGGATGGAGTAGCTTGAGGGGAACTTTTTCCAATCCTGATGACCGCAGAAGGATTGGGAGCTTGTTCCTAACAAACTGGACAGAGGAACAGACTTGGAAGGTTAAGAAGAATGTGGTCCCAATCCTGGACCCTGCTTAGGCCTGGGAGCTTGTTCCTATTAAACTAGGTGAACAAACTTACTGGAGCTGGGTTAACTGAGCGCTGTCCGAATCCTGGACCCTGAGTAGGCAGGGAAGCTTGTTCGAGCTGACTGATAAAAGGAGGAATCTTCTCGGAATTGCTGTCATTAAAGTACATGTTACATGTCATAAATGCGAAAAATTTCTGCGAGGAATACTGACTGGTTCTGAGCACAAATCGCAAATTACAATCCAGCAACTTGCAACTCAAAGCAAGGGGCTTAAATACCCGTCACATGGCCATTAGAGAATAAACATGAAACAAGACACAGCCAAGGAGGGAAAAACATGCAAGACGTAAACCAATCAGAGCAGACATAGTTCCAATAGAC
The DNA here is from genome assembly GCA_029692085.1 of Gymnothorax javanicus. Classification (NCBI taxonomy): domain Eukaryota; kingdom Metazoa; phylum Chordata; class Actinopteri; order Anguilliformes; family Muraenidae; genus Gymnothorax; species Gymnothorax javanicus. The sequence continues at coordinate 67,040,916 of CM056199.1, forward strand.
ATGCATGTTGCTGAGTAGGAAGAGACATGAAAGGCACTCACACAGGGGTATGGACAGAAAACAGCCATGTGGAAAAAAAGATCTAAAAAATTGAGTGCGTACACACAAAACATGCCTTCAAGACCCACCCACCTCCGCCCCACCCACACACACATACACACACTGGTTGTGTGCGAAATGGCTCACTTCTTCATTCGTTCACTATGAATTATATAGTGTTAGTCATGTAGTGAACTGTGTCCGGAAGGAATGAAGTTTCGAACACTACCTAGGAAATCATTACATCAAAGAAATGTGCATGATAAACTCCATTCTGTCCTTCTGCCGTCAGTCTCCTTTCTTCTTCAGGGAGGCCATCTTAAATGGGATTGCATTGCATTTTGGTCCATATCAGACCAAAGTAGTGACCATGGGTTGTTCACTACATTTTGCAGTGCATTTTTAGGTATTTTGCGGTGGACTATATTGTGACTGAAATTCCCGGTTGGGAATTTAGACACCATGAAAGGAATGGCTGACACCGTATAATGAATTATACAGTAAATAGTGAGCCACTTTGAACACAGCCATTCATTTATTTGAGAGTCCTTATGGGGTGCAGAGTCCTAACAATGCAGGCGATTAATCCAAAACACTCCCCACAAAGCAACATGGCTAATCCTCATTCCTCAACCTGTGCAGTACAAATCATTCTCGGTCCTCCCAGACTTAGTGAGCAACACTCCTTTATACGAGAGGAGATTACCATTAAGAAAAGCGGCAGTTAGCAATTCATCATCAAATCATTTATTTATTAGGAACCAAACAATAAAAAAATCAACCAATTAATTTTCTACTTGAGGCACCCTTTTATGTTTGCGGGCCTAATTCAATCAAAGGTGGTCTGATTTTATGCTGAAGGCTGACTAATGAATGCCACTTGCAGGAAGGACTATGCAAATGCCTCACAGTGACTGTTTTCATGTGGTTGTTTTTTATTGTCAAAAGAAAATGCTCGTAAAAAGACCAAAGACAAGCCAGAAGACTGGTCTATCGGAGTCTGTTTGCAGACACACTGTGACAGCAACCATTGTAACAAACAGGTGCCAAAGAGACAATGATCCTAATGCAACAGTGTGATGGAAGGTATGATGCAGACAGAACCAGAAAAAAATATAGCATCCATTTCACACTCTTCCCTACAAGCTCCCTGGGGAGCAAGAATTTTGCTCAAGTCTATATGCCCACAGCCCACATGTCCAATTCCTTACAAAGTCTAGTCCCTAACAAGTTGCCTACCAAGTCCAATTCCCCACAAATTCTAGTCTCTACAAGTTCTGGTCCCAACAAGGTAAAGTCTTCATATGTTCGAGTCCCCAAAAATCCAAATCTCCCCAAGGGGCTCTCTAGCAAGCTCTAGTCCTTACAAGCTCCCGGTTTCAACCAGCCCTGCTAACATTACATAGAAGGTTCCATCCCCACAGATACTGAACTCCTTCAAGGACAGACTATAGGCCTGAGGTGCCCCAAAATGTGACAACAGCTGCTCATTAACCCAGTAGCTCATTGACACACTCCCACACAGTGACAGAATCCAAATTAAGCTGCCAAATATGAATATTCATATGCATTTTATCAGGAAATCCTGCTCCTTGTCAACTGTCACATTTTCATCTGTAAATTTCTACACTTTAAATAACAGTGGGAGGAAGGACATAGAAGCAATTGGCCACAACTTTTAATGCAGGAATTGACATCTACTGTCGACTTTATGACTAAGTGCAAAGGAGAGTGATGCAATCTCTTTTCTGTCAAGGTTAGTGCAATACAGTACAGTGCAAGAGACAGGGATATAAAATAATACAGAGGAGATTGCTATACTTCCATTATATGACATCAATCTCCAAAAATGTAATGGTACGCATAAATTGGCAGTGGCACTTGTGAATTGCAATGTATAAAAACCACAAACCGTACGGTGGAACACAGTCCACGCTGCTGTGACATCACAAACTGGGTGTAGAAGGCACAGCACGAAGGGGAAATGAAGGGCTGAAAATGGAAGAGTGATGTCGCCTAGCTAACAGTACCGGGTTATTCGAGATAACAGGATTTTTAATAAAACACTTAAAGTAGGACAAATGCCTCCTATTTTTAGGCAATATATTCTAACATTTCAGGACCAAGTGCTGTTTTTTACACCCAGTTTATGAGTGATAATCTAATCAAAATCAACTTTAAATCTTTCTCTTGCCTGTCAGGTAGAAGGCACTCAAAGCAGAACATTTATTAATGTTAACAAACAAGCTAGCGCAAGGCATTTACTGTAATCTTCATTACTTTTGCTAGATTAGCAGCCAAAGTCATCAGGTTAGTTTGTTAGAACAACTGTGATTTGTCGTGAATGTTATGCATTGCCTTCAGACTCTGAGCGCATGCCTGCTAATTCCCCAAAGATAAGCACATAAAAGGCAAGCATGTAGACTAGCTAGTAGAGTTGTGACATCCGACTCCTTGTGTTATTCGTTTCCCCAGCAATCCAGCAGTACGTTCCAGTTTCAGTCCCTTTTTCAAATTGATTCTCGTCATCCCATTACTGTCTCGTTCCACTCCCTTCCCCATGTTCTATTCCCTTGTCTGCTCACCTGCTCTCCTTCGGTGTTACTTGTTGTCAAGTTTATTTAAGTTCCTGGTCTTTGTTTCCTCTTTGCTGGATTATTATATAACCATCAATGGGCTTTCTGTCTCACTACTCTGATCGTAAATCATTATTATTGAGAGTTGAAGTTGCGAGAGATTCTTCTTTGGTTTATTTATGAGCCCATTGCAGCTAATCAATTTTTATTTTTTTTTACTCATTAAAGCACTCTTCTGTGGATCTGCGCCTGGTTCCTTTTCACAAGTTCATCGCAAGTTTACACTTATATAATCTTAAAATAAAAAATGCATAAGCTGTTTTATGGTCCAATTACTTTCAATCATAAGCATAAGAATCTGCAATAAAATAAATAAAAAATGAACCACAAAAAATAAATATTTTGCAAACTAGCTTTAATTTATCACCTACATCGGTCTACTGTTTATTAGAAGGTCATGGTGCCTTTTGACAGATATGATCTTCGCACAACTTTGGAGGAGAGGGAGTGGGAGAGCCACACGTAATATAGTAAAAAAAAAAAAACTCAAAAATCCAGATCTGCAAATTATTGTAGCATTTTGCAAACAAATGAATTTGACCGAGCAACAAGGTCACAGTTATTTTCCTTTCTTAGAGCATCTACAACAGGTTTCCATCACGCCTCCAGCAGATTAACATTTTTTAAGCAGTAAACTGCTTATTCCACCCCCAACAGGAATTTCAAGCTTCCTTAAAAGCCACTTATAATGACAAAGCTGATTATGGTGAAAATGAAGCAGGGACGGGTCACTCAGCTGAAGTGGGTGAAGTACTGTTCCCTCACCATTGGCCGACACAGGGAACCAACACTGCTCTTACTGGCAACATTTCCCCTATTCCCGCTTAAAAAACTGCCAAGAATGCATGATATCTTCCTGTAGCCTCACCCAAGGATGGAGGGATTAGATTAGGTGGGGAGATCTGGTGTTCGCTCCATTCGGGCATTTATTCCACTACATTACTGGTGCCGAGCGGTTGCCATTATTTAAAGCAAATGACATAATTTTTACGCAGCATCTCCTTATACAGACAAAATACAGGAAAATAAATTGAGAGCAATACTGTTCCCTAGATATCATTAAAATCTGGTCTTCAATTCCAAACCCAGCCCTATTTTCCTTTTATTCAGGTAACCAACTCAGTCATTGCAAGTGACTGACCAGAAAGGCTTCACACCCAACTTCCAGGTAAAAGGAGGCTGGAAAATCAGAGGATTCCAGCCCTCAGCAAATGAAATATGACAATCACTGCCTTGAAAGCAAAGTTGTGAGTTAACGTTGTATTTCACATTCACAGTGAGCAAAGACTCACTCCTGCACACAGAGAAACTGGAAAAGCCACAGTCTTTACTGCTCATACATTTTACATACATTGTGTAACCGGATACTTACTGAAGCAATTTCCATTAAGGAGCTCAAGCCTCATTTCTTTTCCCCACCTGGGAATAGAGTGCAATTCCCTAATCATACCACTCCCTCCCTTAGCTCAATCTCTGACAATTGGTAATCTCTGCCCATGTTTCAAGCAAAAACAAAACTAATATTAGCCTGCATGCCTGAAATAATAAAAACTGCATGCAGCTGGCAGCATTTCAGAGTACATTTCCAAAAAAAAAAAAAAAAAAACATAATCAAGTCAAACATTCAGATTTTTTTATTGGACTTTTCTAGTAAGGGATTCAGACAACAGATTGTTTCAGCCTCCATCCAGAAATTGAGCAGTTGTCCTCTTTAAGGAGGAAAAATGCTTTGAAACAAATTTGACTCACCAAATTATAAATATTACAAAAAACAGCACAAGATATTTACCAGCAGCTCAAAAACAGGCTTTATTCTGATGTCACTGACCTCACAGAGCATACATCAGCTGACCTTCAGAAAGAGGGACTGGCTGCTGTACACCCAATTTGCTTTATTTAATAATGAGACCCAAGTGCTTTCAGTGGGCAGTAGCCTCAGGGCTCAACTGTCAGAGACTGCATTACCCAAGAGCCTCAGCTCACTTAAGGGCAGACTGAGGGAAGCTACTGTGGTCTGCTGCCTTGAGAGGCTTAAAGAGAGGGGGGATGTCTATTGTGACAGGTCTTGTCCTTGGACCCTCTGGGGAGCTTGAAGATTGGAGTGGAGAAGGCACAACCTGTCCGGAATATTCCAGTGGCATCTCTCCAAACAAAAAGCCGAAGGTGAGATGGACAGACTAAGGACTGATAGTACAATTTTTTCCTTAAAAGGACCCATGCTATGCGGTTTTTTATATTTGTGGATTTACAAATGATAGGTTTATAAAAATGCAGAAATTCAACCACCAATCACAGCCTGTCATCCTCTGCCCTGTGAAGAACAGGGTGTATTGAACTCTGCTCTGATTGGCTGGCAAATAGAGCTAAATGCAGAGAAGTGGCGTGTTGAGGAAAATGAGCAAGGCACTTAGAGGGAGCAGGACACACAGACAGATCTGGTTGGAGTGACCTATGCAGAACAAGTCTGTTTGAGACATAGAAAACAGCAGAATTTTTAACCAAGTGCCTCAGACTGTACAGTGGAAAAGGGGGGTCTAATGGCTAAATTGGGGGTGTCTACAAAGTTGACCTTCTGTAGAGACAGTAGAAACATTGGAGACCATGGTGCAGATGGACTGAACTGGGATAAAGTATTTTCAGTAATATGGGTCTTTTATCGGGCTTCTGTCAAAGGCAGGTCTTTTAATCGGCCCAGACATGATCTCCTTTACAACCCAAGAGATGAGGACAAACTTCGAACAGTGAAGCTAGGCTTTCATCATCATCTTTCAAATCAATGCGTAAATCTATTTGTCTCTAGCCACTGCCACAAGTCAGAGTGACACAAATGAACAATACAGGAGTATGGGGATCACTGCTCGCAAGAAAACGGCAAGAATTTGACCTTTTCGTTTGTGAATCTGGCCACAAAACAGACCAGGGAATTGTTCTCCCATTAGATGCAGCATTTAAAATCTCCATTTTACATTTTTCCGTTTGTTTTTCTTGGTACAATGATTGTGTTTATGTCGAGTCCCCCCAGAGCTAGACAAACCATGAGATCTGAGGAACCAGCCAAGGTCCTTTGAGAAAAGCTAGAAAGCGGAAGAGATAAGAAATGAGGGAACATTGCCGCGTGTTTAGGGCATAATTGTAATGCTTCATCTCTATAAAGCCCACCACTGCTAATCTCTGCTGCAAGGCAGCAGGCAAAGAAACTGGGGCAACATGAATTTTGAATGACTCCTCTTAACTATGAAGTTGATGAATTAAGAGTATGAGGATAAGTGTATTGGAGTGTGTCAGAGTGAGCATGTATGCGTCGGCATGTGCAAGGTAAAGGAGGCTACTGCTTTATGTGAAGGTATCACCAGCGTTTAAGGCAGATATTTAATGGCTGTTTTTATTGACTCTGGTCTGAGGTAAAGCACTTCCGGTAAACTAGTCTCTATGATGCCCCCAGGAACTCCTCACACTGTTATGAGATCAGCCAATCCTGCTGTCAGAAAAGATGTGCAAGCTGACTGTTGATGTCCCCCAGTGATGGTGCCCATGGGGTTAGCACAGAGGATTTCAAACTACTGATTCTAATAATGTTCACCTGAAATCCACCATAATTAACATAAAAGGGCAATCTTGTGCAGACAGTTTTTGGACTGTTTATAAAATTTCGAGCATTGACTGAAAAAAAGGCTAAACACCAAGCTCCCAACATATTTTAAAATGTTTGGGTACAGTAAGTTTTGATAATGAGAGAAAAACAGATAAGGAGGTGAAATGGGGTGGGTTCACAGCTGTGATACTGAGAGAGAGATATAGGAAGGTGAAGCAGGGCGGGCTCAAAGTTCTGATACTAAGAGAGAAATGCAGGGAGGTGAAACAGGGTGGGTTTGGTTTTGATAGAGAGTCAGAGATAATGGGAGGTGAAGCAGTGCGGGCTCATGGTTCTGATACTGAGACAGAGATACTGGGAGGTGAAGCAGTGCGGGCTCATGGTTCTGATACTGAGAGAGAGATACTGGGAGGTGAAGCAGTGCGGGCTCATGGTTCTGATACTGAGACAGAGATACTGGGAGGTGAAGCAGTGCAGGCTCATGGTTCTGATATTGAGAGAGAGATACTGGGAGGTGGAGCAGTGCAGGGTCATGGTTCTGATACTGAGACAGAAATACTGGGAGGTGAAGCAGTGCGGGCTCATGGTTCTGATACTGAGAGAGATACTGGGAGGTGAAGCAGTGCAGGCTCATGGTTCTGATACTGAGAGAGAGATACTGGGAGGTGGAGCAGTGCAGGCTCATGGTTCTGATACTGAGAGAGATACTGGAAGGTGAAGCAGGGCGGCTCATGGTTCTGATACTGAGAGAGAGATACTGGGAGGTGGAGCAGTGCAGGCTCATGGTTCTGATACTGAGAGAGATACTGGGAGGTGAAGCAGTGCAGGGTCATGGTTCTGATACTGAGAGAGATACTGGGAGGTGGAGCAGTGCAGGCTCATGGTTCTGATACTGAGACAGAGATACTGGGAGGTGAAGCAGGGCGGCTCATGGTTCTGATACTGAGAGAGATACTGGGAGGTGAGGCAGGGCGGCTCATGGTTCTGATACTGAGAGAGATACTGGGAGGTGAAGCAGTGCGGGCTCATGGTTCTGATACTGAGACAGAGATACTGGGAGGTGAAGCAGTGCGGCTCATGGTTCTGATACTGAGACAGAGATACTGGGAGGTGAAGCCGGGTGGGCTCATGGTTCTGATACTGAGACAGAGATACTGGGAGGTGAAGCAGTGCAGACTCATGGTTCTGATACTGAGAGAGATACTGGGAGGTGAAGCAGTGCGGCTCATGGTTCTGATACTGAGAGAGATACTGGGAGGTGAAGCAGTGCAGGCTCATGATTCTGATACTGAGACAGAGATACTGGGAGGTGAAGCCGGGTGGGCTCATGGTTCTGATACTGAGACAGAGATACTGGGAGGTGAAGCAGTGCAGACTCATGGTTCTGATACTGAGAGAGATACTGGGAGGTGAAGCAGTGCAGGCTCATGGTTCTGATACTGAGACAGAGATACTGGGAGGTGAAGCAGGGCGGCTCATGGTTCTGATACTGAGAGAGATACTGGGAGGTGAAGCAGGGCGGCTCATGGTTCTGATACTGAGAGAGATACTGGGAGGTGAAGCAGTGCAGGCTCCTGGTTCTGATACTGAGAGAGATACTGGGAGGTGAAGCAGTGCGGGCCCATGGTTCTGATACTGATAGAGAGAGACACAGGCCGATGAGGGAGGGTAGGTTCAGGATAGGGCTGGGGCTGGGAGGTCAGAGGGAGGCCTAGCAGCTGTTGCAGGGAGACCCAACTCTCTGGGAGAGGGTCGACATCAAGCCCCGACAGCATTCAGGACAGGGAGGGGGGATTACTGGGGGGATCGAGGTAGGGGGCAGGGCAGAGGGGATCTATTCCGAAATCAAAGTTATGGATCCCTTTTGTTAAATACGTTAACGGCATCCGGGTGATGAATTATGAAGCCCACTGAAACACCTGTGGCGACAGCAATTTTTGATCTTCCCTCTATAAACAAATAATAAAAGCTCTAGCTCTCCATTCCTCTCACTCTCTCTCTCCCTCCGTCTCTGGCATGGTGATTTTTTCTTTGCTCCTCCCCGTTTGCTGCATAATTCTCTCCCACTTGATATTTCACCATCTTTCACAATCTCATCCATTTCTCCCGCTTATATTCGCATATAATTAGCCTCATAGCATAATTGCCTCAGCCATATTTTTGCCAAACTGAGACAACAGCTGCTTGTTTTTCCGTGTCTTCGAAAAAAATGTGGCTTTTCCCTTTCTTCTAAAAACCTTAAAAACAATATTAAAAAAATAAAATCCATTCTCTTAAATAAAAAAAAAACCTGACTGGCAATTATATTATGAGGCTAACAATATTTTTCAGCTTCCTCTCTGTATCCCACCATCGTTTCTCTCAGTGAATGTCTTTCTCCTATCCAGTCTTCTTTGTACTTCATCAAGCACATTCCATCTCCATCTCCTTCCCTATCTCTTCCAATCTTTCACCCTCTATCCCACTCTATATACCTCTTTCCTTATCTATATTTTCTCTCCTTCTCATTGCTCTCCATCTCTCACTCTCATCTCCATTGCATTACCCCATAACCCCTCCATCACTGCCTCATTCCTCCTCTCCCCCACTCTCCCCCTCTTTTCCCTACCCATTCTTCTCTCTCACCCTTCATCCTCCCCTCTATCGCACTCCATTTTTCTTTTACCTACGCGGCCCATGTACCGTGAATGATGACGGATCTAGCTGGCAGTTAAGCAGTTTTTTTTTTCAAATCCAGTTTCTTCTCTTTCTTCCATCTATTTGAGTCCATCCATTTTAGGCAATGTGCTAGCACAGAGCTAAGGGTCTTTGTTCCATAAAAAAAAATTTTAATCAATTTACGATGTAATGTTCCCCACTGTCTCCCGCTCTCCCTCTCTACTCATCTCCCTCCCTCTGTATAGGACCCCCACTCTTATGTTGCACAGCAGTGTCCCCCAATCAGAGACCCTTAAACTGAGCTGCACTACTTCCTCCGTTTCGCATTTTACTTTGACGCCTTTTTCTTTTCCAAGTCTCAGGAGATCGCTTTCTCTCCCCTGCATATTTCTCAGATAATTCACATTCGCAGTGTTGAGGTTTATCAAGTGAATGCAATTAACGTGTCGTCAGCTCCCACCCATATCCCCCAACACACCAATGTGGAGTGAAGTCATTTAGTGACAGAAAACAACACCTACTACACAGCACTGCAATGAAGTACACTGACATAACCTCCAGGCAAAGAGCGGCACCACAAAGGGGGAAAAATACAGGGGCATGCGCTCACAAGGGGCCAACCATCAGCAAAGCACCAGCCCAATCACCTCCGTGAGAGACCGTACCTTTATGGCTATGACCTGAGGGGCAGGAGGTCATGCTCTGATGCCATTTGTGGGACCCCTTCAGTACTGTGCTGCCATATTCACAGAGAAATCAATTCAGTTCATTTTCTGTGAAAGTTCTGATGAAGGTTTTTGTAGTTCATATCAAAGTTCACATCAAAGTTCACAAGATTGATGCATTAACATGCAGAAACTCATAAAATTTTCTTCAGGGCAAGGATTCACCCCAGGCCCCTACAATGTTCTGGTCTGCGCCCCCAAAGTCCACAACAATGAGCGATGCCCAATATGCCTGCAATAATTCTCAAGTTTATTTCACTCTTCTCAAACAGGATTACCATTGCAATTGGCCGTGGATATGGGTGGGTGGTGCCGTCTTTTATCCACTTTGGGCCCTCGAGGTACTAAAGTGTGCACAGGACTGATGGGAATGAGAGAAGAATTCCTGTCACAAAAGTCCATTCAAAGGACTGAATTTCTATCCCACTACTCAACAACTAAGACATACTCACTACAAAGAACATTCCAGAAAGGTGAGGATTTGCAACGTCCAAAAATAGGGCAGGCATGCCAGGGACAAAATCCAGCCTACTTCACACAAAAGGATTATCTTATTCATACGCTGTATTTTAGGAGGCTTTCAGAAATCCTATCATAAACTGATAAAAGGGAAACGTATCATCTTCAGAACATATGACAGGCTTTTTTTTTTCTTTTAGAAATGCCAGTCTGATGCCATAAATATACGCAGCAAAAACAGCACAACACCAGAACTGAGGAAAAATCTCTTTCCCTTTGGTAAACTGATAATAGGAGGTTTCTTCTTGTTTTAGTGACTGACTTAAGGATGATTGTAATTGGAATTCACCAAGGTCTCTCTCACAAGGCTAGCCAACCCTGACAGAGACCATAGCAGATCAGACTACATCTGTGCCAAAAAAAAAACAACAATTCAACCAATTTCTCGCTAGTAAAATCCACACAGCCCACAAATACATTTTTTTCCAACAAGCCTTGAATGTTCTGTAATTCGCAGGACCTTAGAATAGCATGAAATGCACCCTTTCAACTATAATAAATTCAATTGTGCTCCATTGGCATATGCTAGGGTAAGCTGATGAGACATCACTTTACAATTGCACCACAGATTAGTACAGAATGATATGAGAGTTCAAATTTCAGTTGAAAGTGGCACTATGGCCCATTCCCGCAGCAGCAACAAAGCATGAAAAGCTTGGCAGAAAGTGACATTTCAAAAGCAATTATTGGCCACAATGTCCAGGAATGGACGGGTTCGCCTTGGCACACTCTTCTAACTCTACAGTCAACCAAAGGATGTCAAAAATACCTGTTAAGAAATCATTTTATGTGAAAAGTAATTTCCTTCACATCACGCCTGAAAGTGTGAAAGTTATTATCAGATCTGCCTAGCACCATACACTTTAATCACATGAAATACGCTCACCTCTGAGCTGCTGCAGATTCAAACAGCCTAAAATGTCATGTTCAAGCTTTAGAAAGAGAATGATACTTCAGTACGCATTACCAGTCCAACTTACTGAACCTCAACAAGATTTTTATATTTTTGGCAAAACTTGACACATCTATTCATCAAAAAGTATTCAATTGATCATAAACAGAGCTATGACAGTGATAATGTTACAAATTACTATTACTGTTTGTAATCATACAAAATAATTTAATCAATAATCAATTATTTCATAGTCTCTTTTGCAGCAGCTATCAATAATCAGTTGAACAAAGAACACATCATCTAATCCTTACATAATTCTTTTAATAAGCTAACTTGTTACAAGATAACTATTCAGTATTTTGAAGTGAAGCTAAAGGCATCAATCAATAAATTTCCAACATGTGATTAACCAGCCAAAATGTAAAAAAAAAAAAAAAAAATGAAACTAATCAGTTTACAATTAATTTGAGTGATGAAGGCCATTCCACTCAGGAGATTCTCACGTAACTGAAAATTTTACTCCAAGATGGGCACTACCATTGTGAACAAATAGCACAATTTGGGTCTAACCAGAGCAGAAGCCCAGGTGCAATATGTGTGGAGGAGGGCATTTACACCAAAGTGTCAAATTTCAGAGAGGGTGGAAGCGTGGGCCCTTAGTTGGAGGATTAATTGGTGCCTTCAAACATCAACAACAGTGGAAAGACGATTCCTCGATGCTCTCCATAGAGTTTGAAAGGAAGAACCACTTCTGAAACTGGCAAGAAGAAATGGGCAAAATGGGAGATGATAACACAATATTTAGACCAGCAAAAGTACAATAAAGCCCCAGCTGGGAGTCATCTCTTCACTGAGGCTAATGCTGATCACTGATGGGTTACACTACTCAATGAAGCTGCCAGCTGAGGGGCTATAAGTCACCCCTTGATCAAATCACCTGTCTCCTTACCATCACAGTTCTCAAAAATATTAGAAAAACTATTCAATAATAGACTTAATAAATTCATAGTGAAGCACAAATTATTCACTGACAGTCAATACGGTTTCAGACCAAACAGAACCACATCACTAGCAATAATAGAAGCAACTGAAAACATTATAAATGCTATGGAGGAAAAGAAATATGCTGCTGGAATATTTACTGATATCAAAAAAGCCTTCAATACTATTAACCATGATACATTGATAAGAAAACTGCAAAGATACGGCATCAGAAGCATTGTACAGAACTGAATTAAAAGCCATCTACAGAAGAGACAGCAGTTTGTTAAGATGGGTGAAGTTTGTTCATCATATTTGGACATTGTGTGTAGTGTCACACAGGGGTCAGTGTTGGGACCAAAACTGTTCATTCTGTAAATTAATGACATTTGTAGAGTATCGAAGGTATTGAAGCTGGTGTTGTTTGCTGATGAAGCCAATATCTTCTGCTCTGGGGAGAATTTATAAGAACTACAGGAGGAGATTACTAAAGAAATGAATAAGTTCAAAGTATGGTTTGACATAAACAAATTATCATTAAATTTAAAAAAGATAAAAATAATGTTATTTGGGAATAGCAAAATTAACAAAAAACTACAAATACAGATGGTGTACATGTTGACGGGGTTCATGAAAATAAATTTCTTGGGGTAATAATAGATGAGAAAATCAGTTGGAAACCACACATAAAAATATACAAGCTAAACTATCAAGAAGCATTTCAGTACTAAACAAAGCAAAACAGGTTCTGGACCATAAGTCACTCTGCATCCTTTACTGTTCCATCATCTTACCATATTTCAATCACTGTGTGTGTAGAGATCTGGGACAATGTATATGAGTACCATTAATTCACCAACAATTCTTCAAAAAAGGGCAATACGGATCATTTAAATGTTGGTTATAGGGATCATACTCACTCTTCTTACAGTCAAAACTATTAAAATTTGTAGACATCGTGAAATTTCAAACAGTAAAAGTCATTTACAAAGCCAGCAATAACCTTTTAGTACCTTATAATATTCAAAGATTGTTTCGGGATAGAGAGGGAGGGTATCATTTAAGGGGAAACCACAACTTAAAAATCAATAGAATCCGTATAAACAGGAAAAGATTTTTTATAACATTTTGTGGGGTAAGAATATGGAACAGTATGTGTGAAGAATGAAAACAACGTCCAAACATAAGACAGTTTGAAATAAAATACAAAGAATACGTTTTCACGGGATACAGGGAGGAAGTGTCTCTTTCCGAGGATCTTTCCATCCACTACCCTGAGTCCTGGACCGTATGAGCCCTGTACCTCACCATGAGCGCTGGCTGCTGCTGTCCTGCTGTCCTGATCCAGTCCTGGTCCAGTCCTGCACCATCCTCGACTTGCCATTTCCTGGAGCTACCGATGCCACTGTTCAGATGGACTTAAATGGAACTCTTTTGCCATTTCATTCTATTTTACTTTTTTGTTATTAATTAGCTAGCCCTCGGAGGATGGGCTTCCCCACTATAGTCGGGTTCCTCCTGAGATTTCTTCCCACTGGGGAGTTTTTTCTCACCACTATTCGAGGATTTTTCTCCCTACTGGGAGTTTTTTGCCTCATTTGCTGTAGTGGGGAATAGGCTGGGCACTGCCCTTTCATTTATTTAAACTCTCACTGTAAAGCGTCTTTGTGACAGTCTCTGTGAAAAGCGCTATACAAAATAAATTGAATTGAATTGAATTGAAGTGGGGGTTTGACAGTCAGTGCTTCTATATTTCGTTTATTATTATTCTGTTTGTTGCGTTTTCAAGATATATGTAAATGTAGGTGGTTAATTTCACATAAATTCTGCTTATTATTATTGTTGTTATTATTAGTTATTATTGTTATTATTATCATTATCCTTGTCTTCTCTAAAGACCTAGGTGTGTATATTTACATGTATGTATGTATGTATGTATGTATACAGGGTGTATCAAAAAAAAAAAAAAGTGTACACTTTGAAAAATATCTACTAAATTGATATAATATAATTTTCCAAAAATCTATTATGATGTATTGATGAACCATGCCCTCATGCTCCTATTGAGACCTTGTTAATCGCCTGCTGTTCCGCATGAGTGAACACGGATTGTTTATTTTCACCCGATTTAAACTGGCTTGCGCACAGAAATGAGAGGGTTAAAAATGAAATAAACACAATGGTTGGCAAGTTTAGACATTTATTTTTTTCCTCACAATTTTTCATGAAAATTGGATTAACCCTTTGTCCGCTACCAGCCCACTAACATCGGACCCACACTTTGCTATTCTCAGCACACTTACAACAGCATGACCATGGTTCAAGGAACATTGCATTCAAATTTCAGTCTTCGACATGGGCTCCATTCCTTTGTACACAGACCTCTGCTCTCTCAGCATGTCATAAACAGACGGACCATTGCAGGATCCTGCCTCAAAATGGCAACCTCGGCAATCCAAGTCTGAAGTTGGCGGGCTGGTAGCGGACAAAGGGTTAATCTAATTTTCATGAAAATTCGTGAGAAAGAAATTAAATGTCTGAACTTGCCAACCATCATGTCTGTTTCGTTTTTAACCCCTTCAATTCTGTGCACAAGCCAGTTTAAATCGGGTGAAAATAAACAACCCGTGTTCACTCATGTGGAACAGCAGGCGACTAACAAGGAGTAAATAGGAGCATGAGGGCATGGTTCATCAATTCATCACAACAGATTTTTGGAGAAGTATTTTATATCAATTCTGGAGACATTTTTCAAAGCGTAAACTTTTTTTTTTTGATACACCCTGTATGTATATACACACAGGTGTATAAATTTCTTATAACTCATGTTTATAACCATTATTATTATTATTATTATCATTATTATTATTATTATTATAAGTGGTAATATTTCTAGGAAGCGGGAGAGATAATAATATATCAAGAACTGGTGCAGGGAGAAGGGGTGGGACTTCATAAGTATTTACACTTCTTCCCACTCCTTTTTGAACTTGTGTTTTTGATGTTGTTGTTACCCCGCCCCGCCCAAAGGGGAAGGGCAGGGGTAATATTTTCGATTCTGTTTGTTTGTTTGTATGTTTGTTTCTTTGTTTGTTTGTTAATACTCTAGCAGCAAAACTAATGGCCACATTCACCCCTCATACGTAGGGATTGCCACTGACCCAGAATAGATGCCTATTGAATTGGGGAAAAGTAGGTCAAAGTATGTGCGAGGGGCGGGGTTTGTTGTGCCTGGCACCACTTGTTGTTATTGCTTTATGTTTTTTATGTTCAAAATAAAAACTTCAATCAAATCAAATCAATCAAATCCGATACTTGTTTCTAACTGGGATGTTCTCATCTTTGAGTACCTGGGCCTTCCAGTTCTCTTTCTGACCTGGTTAGATAAAGTCTGTGGACTTCTTTCAAGGTAATGGATAGCAAGACGTCAGTTTCTTGATAACCTCAAGCTTTTTTTTTTTTTTTTGGCCCATTCGGGGCCAGTGTTAGGATTGTGTGTAACAGTGCCAACTATTTGCTCCGTGCAGCCAGCCAAAAAGATTGGCCCACTAATCTGGGCAGGCGTGGAACCCAGGGATGGGGTCTGAGCAAATCCAATGCTGGCAGCATTTCCTGCAGTGTAAGTACACCTGACCTTGAAAAGTAAGTGGAAGGAAAACAACACTTTCATCCTCCACCTCCATTTCTCTTGCTCGATCCTAAGCTCCCATGACCCTCTGCACTCACCTCTGTCCTTCCATCTCTCTCTCTCTCTCTCTCTCTACAATTTGGTATTTTTTCCATAATTACCCTAATCTTCATATAGTTATTATGAGCATTTATGAAGCAATTTCAATCAGCATTACTTGTGGTAAAGCAATGCGTTACATTGCTGTGAAATTCCTAATTTTTCAACGCATCCTTGATCCTGCAAATAATTTTTCAGAACTCCAACTCAAAGCATCCACCAGAGCATCCCAGCCAATATGAGTCAGTGGTTCAACTGAAGCAAACTGGGGAATAACAAAAGCCACTCTATTTATAGTCTTAATGTACAGGAATCATCCAGGGACTAATCTGCGCTCTCTCAGCCTCGGCCACCGCTCAGAAGCGCAAAACACTGACTCCATGCACCTCATTCTAGGCCCATGCTTGACTCATACAAGATACAGGAAACCACAGAGCACACAGCAATCATTATTAATACCACAGAGGCCTTCCAGAAATAAGCACTCTATTATAAAGACTATTCTATCTTTAAGCCTTCTGTGCTGCATTTATATTGCTGCTTATATACCATAAATTGGTATTATATCCTTGTGCTCTCTTTGGGCTTCAATGCATTTTGTTTGGATCAAGTCTCCCTTGTACAAGATTCTTCACCTCAAAACACGGAAATGCAGTAATTCACAGATTTTCTGTTTTAACGCATCACTTGGGGCCAGACTAGGTCGACCTCAATGTGGGTCCGATAGCAGTCTAACTGTAGAATAATTGGAACAAGTCTGAAGGTGCACCAGGCAGCAAGCCATTGAACACAGCTAGTGTTTCAGGTAAAAATCAGGGCTTCAGGTGCTGCTGGGTGAACCTTCTGAGGACACGATGACTGTGGGTATGGCTGAAGACCTGAGGATAGCACAGAGGACTGGGCTGGTTTCGTAGCCCTATCAATGCCACAGTCTCCCTCTTCAAAGCAAACAAAGGGGACGATAGGATCAGGAGACCCCCAATTTCCCCTCCAGCATCCTCATATGCACAACATTACGTTACAGATACTTGCCTGACGCTGTTACCCTAAAGCAACTTTGAAATCAAATAAGCAGGAGCTAAGCGAGAGCATGGTGATGATGAGGGCTTTCACAGCGGCTCTAGGGACTGAACCACCAACCTTTAGAGCCGCTAGTCCGCAGGCTGGTCCTGTTGTGTGACATCTTTTGGTGTTGGGTTAAGGGTGTAGGGGTTACACCGCTGGCTTCCCAGAGAGCCACTCTTCCATCCAGGAAGGGGTCTCCATGTGTGGGTTGGCTCTCTGTGATTACCCATGTAAAGAAAGTGTTCCTTGTCTGCTGCTTGCTAGGAAAAAGTGCTGCAGTATGCTAAGGTGATTTCCACCAACCGCAATAAGCTCATAATGGCAACCACTACCCTGGTGAGAATCCTTACAAGGATCCTAGCAGGGTCCTGTGAGGGATTGATAGGATCCTTGCAAAGATCCTTAAGTACCCTGAAGGATCCTGTGGCAGGATCTTTTAAGATCTTTAAGGATTTCAAAGGATCTGGTGACAGGATCCTAGAGGACTCTAGCAAATCCTTGAGAATAATCAAGGATCCGGGGGAAATCCTTGGGGATCCTCAATGATCCTGGGAAAATCCTTAGGGATCCTTACAGATCCTGGCAAAATCCTAAGAGAGCCTCAAGGATCGTGGGAAAATACATTATTCTTTTATGCTTTATTTAACCACAGAAGTCCCTTTGAGATCAGAATCTTATTTTTCAAGGGAACCCTGGGGCTTCAGGTGGAGAGGGAGAGGATGAATTGCACAGCTCATTAGATCAGGGGATGATTAAATGGCAGGTTGGGAATTTCACCATGACACCAGGGAACCCACCACTCTTGTCAAAGTGTGTCATAGGTTCTTTAATGACCACAGTGAGTCAGGACCTCTGTTCAACATCTCATCCGAAAGACAGCGTCTCCTTCAGTACAGTGTCCCCATCACTGCACTGGGGTATATCCCAACAGAGGTAAGATCGCCACCTACTGGCCCATCAACACCTCTTCCAGCAGCAACTTAGTTTTCCCACATGGTCTCCCATCCAAGTGCTAACCAAACCCACGCCTGTGCACCTTCTATCACAAAGCTAGAGCAGATCGAGTTGTGGTATGGTTGCCGACATGGGGATCCTGAAAAAGTTTAAGATCTGATTAAAAACCCTGCACTCACAAACTGCAGCACTGATGAAGAGTTCACATTCCAAACATGTCAAGCAATAATTCGAAACAGACATTAGTTAGGGGTGTACTGTATTTGGTCTGGCAACATCCAGGCTTAATTTATCCAGGACCCCAAATGATTTTTAGAGGGCCCTTCAGGACTTTGCTAGGATCCCCAAGGATTTTGCCAAGATCCTTGAAGATCTCCAAGGATTTACCCAGGATCCTTAAGGATTTATAAGGATCTTGCCAGCGTCCTTAAAGATCCCCAAGGATTTTCTCAGGATTTTTAAGGATCCCTTAGGATATTGCCAGGATCCTTAAGGATCATCACCATGGACTTTGTTAGGGATCCTCAAGGATCCTGTTGAGGATCTTTCTGGATCCTTAAGGATCTTTTAAAGGATCCTGTCAGACTCCCCTACAGAATCCATGCAAGGATTCTCACCAGGGAGACTTCAATGATCTTTGTTTTCAAAAATCCTTCAAGACTTTTGGCAGAATCCTACCAGGATCCTGGTTTAATATTAAAGATCCTACAAGGATCCTGTTTTTCCAGATCCTTGAAGGTTTCTTTACGGATACTCAAAGGATCCTGAAAGGATTCTGTCCTTGCAGAATTCCCGCAAAATCCTTGGATCCTGCGAGGATTCAGACCAGGGTAGCAGATATCTGCACCCGCCTCCAAGCCAGCAGGGGCACAGACTCTGCAGAAATCACAAAACACTCCCCTTTTGCGTTCTCATGGCTCTCTCAGTGAACCGCAGTGAGTTCCAGTTCGGGGAGTTGAATTCAAGACAGTAGATGCCTCCGGTGCAGTATTACACTCCAGAAAATGCATAGCATTTTTCACAGTCTTGGGTCACAAACCATAATTCATCCGAAAAAAGTTGCAACAAACTCATTTCACAGTGGTTCAACAAAGTTGCTGACAGATATTAACAATAAAGAGTTGAATGTCAGGGAATCTTAAGGATCTGTGGCAGGGTCACCCAGTTCTCCAGAGTTCTGTCCTATAGACTTAACGCATCACCGACTCCCAGAAAGCAAATGTTTAAACTGTAAACCTTTAAAATGTGAGGTCACGAGTATGAATAGTGCATGTGATCAAAATATTTCAACCACACTGAAACAGTGAAATCAAAATTACCACTGGCAACTGTAAGAAAATAAACCTTAAGAACACCAACTTAAAATTCTGAAAATATTGTTTTTTCAAAATCTGCCCTTCTTCATAGTCGTTTTTATCACAGTCAAGTGAAAGTGACGTTTTGTTAATTAATATCAGAAGCATTGTCACTATGATTCACAGGTTACGCAAATGCAGTTCAATTCAAAAATTGTCTTTGAACACAAGGCCTGAACTTTTTAAATTTGCACCCTTGAGTGCCATTAAAACTCACTTTATTATCCACCGAGCACAATCACAAAATGGGAGGATTGGATCAGGACCAACAAAGTAGATTAATGCACCATTACCAGTCGGGCACCTTCTCCAAAGTCTCAACCTCAAAAGCCCTCTCTGAAGCAACTGGAAATGAATGCTTAACTCTTTATCGTCCAGATAACAAATGTGGAAATCTTTTTCTTTCAATAGGGCAATCTCAAGCTCATATAACAATTACTACTGGATGAGGGCAATACAAATCTAGGGAAATAGCAACATTCCAAAAAATCTACTTTTCCAGGGATTTAAAGCTGCCGTCTGATTTGTTCCACGAGGTTTTAGCCAGCTTTGTTATTATCAGATACTTTGATTAGAGTGAGTCACAGCCCGAAATTGGAGCCCCACCGACTGAAGATCGTGATAGGTCAGAAGTAATTATTGACAAACACGTCCCCAGAATCCCTCCGGAACTTTCCCGCAGCAGTGTTAAAACGCAGCTGATGATTAGAGTTGCCCTTCTGCGCCAAAATTGATCAAATAATGGTTCCCATTTTCACAACTCCATTCTCCAGGCAGACGACACGCAGCTAACGTTGCGAAACAGCAGTTGTTGGTTTAAACAGACTCTGCTGGATGGCAGCAAACCTAATCACCGTAGCGCTATTGTTAGCATAGCCGCATCTGCTTGTCGCCCTGTAATGAAGTAATTAAGAGATCATGCAGCACAAAATCTGGTCCTGCCAAGCTCTATTCTCTGCTGTACAACCGTCCTGAACACCAAAACGGTCCTTCATATCATCTCTCATATCATTTCCCTTTCCTCACCCATCCAGCCCTCTTCTCATTCTCTCCCTCAGGCTTTCTCCCTCCTTCCCTTTCACTCTCATGCTCACCCTCACTCATTCTCTTCTTCTTTCCAACCTTTCATACTCATTGTTCTCTCTCCCACTCTCTTCTCCTTTTTTCCCCCCACTCTGTGCCCAGTCTACCTCTCACTCTCTCCCTCCCTCTTCCCCCTTCCCCTGCCTCTCGCCATCTCTCTCATTCTCCCTCCTGCTCCCTTTTTTCTTTCTCCCCTCCCTCTCCCCTCCTCTACAACCTCCCTCTCCCTCTCTTCCTCTCTCCCAGGCCAGGTCTTAGCCGAGCGCTTCGTTCTGCTGACTTTATCTCTCCTCCCAGCAATAATCTTCCTGACCCTGCAGTTCTGCAGAGCGCCGAAGGGAATAATGAGAGATGCTTGGGCGTGACGCATTTCCCTACCCTCAGTCATCAGGAGTGGGCAAACAGCAGGATACCATCGCTCTTCCCAGCACGCACTGCGCCAGCCTTATTTAGTGAGCGATCTGCCAGATTCTATCACTGTAATGAACAGGTTAATGATCCTGCCGCTGCAATTATCTTCATTGCTTTCATCCATGCATGCATTAGGTATAGAAACAGTAATACACCCTACATCAGGGGACTCAAACTGAAATCCTGGAGGGCCACTGTATCTGCTGGTTTTTTATTTGTTCCTGCATTTAAAAGCTTAATTGATGTTACTGTTAGGCTAAGCAGTCAGTAAACCTTGTTTCTGAGGCCCGACTGAGCTACTGATCGAATGGAAATCCCAAAAACCCGGAGAACCTGCTGCCCTCGAGGACCACAGTTAGAGATCTCAGCCCTAGGCTGTTTATGAATCCATCACCAGACACATAAATTCACACACTGTCTTCCCGACACGCTCACGGTTCTAAGCAATGTAGACTCTCCCAAAATCCATAGCTGAAATAATTTGCACAGTGGAAGTAATGCAGGGAAGCCAGAAAACCCACCAGAACACATGGAAGAATATGTGCACAGACTCCAGTCAGTCAGGCCAAGGAAGGGGTCCTTCTTGTGGTGAAGTGCTTCCTCCTGCATCACCATGCCACCCCATTACTTAAAGTCTCTGGGAGCTAAAATCGTCAATTCTCTTTTATCCATCTTTGTAATACCTTGGGGGTATACAGTATGCATACACCAAGTGTGAGAAGATGACTGCTTTTCACTAAATAGAATTATAAATTTAAAGATTTTCCTTTCTCAGCAATGTGGACCCTTTCATCGCAAGGTGACCTCACGTTGTACTCAAGTAATCCACCCAACTTCGTTGGTTAGGAGCTCAATCAATGACAAAGTTAAAGGAACTCTCTATTACCGGTACTTTGACACTAATTCCATAGTTCTGTACTTGTAAACTATGTCTGCGCCAAAAATTCCCATGAAAATACACAGTAATAATTTTAGGCGTGATTTCTGATGGCAGACCTTGATTTTCAGCTAGTTTCTGCCCCGCCCACAATTAGGTCCAAAATCCGCTGGATTGACACATCGACCTGCTGACGTCATCTAAAGAACGAGATGAGCTCAGTCGAGCTCGTTTTTCTATACTGTCTATGGGACAGAAACTGCAGAGGGTTTATAAAATCGTTATTTTCTCGCAAAATTTTGGGAAACAGCAGAGCAAATGCCTACCAGATGCATTGTTGCAGGTTGTAGTAACGTATCCAAAGAAGGAGTCAGCCTTCATCGATTTCCAAAAGATTAAAAAATAAGTAAAATTTGGGCGTCTCAGGTGAAACTGACTCGGGCAAAATGGCAAGGACCAAGCGACAATAGTGTGATTTGTAGCGACCACTTCAACGATTCCGGCTTTGAGGATTAAGGGTTTTGGTCTGAGTTCACGATGAAAAAGGGGAGAAAAATCAAGCCAGATGCTATCCCGAAAATCAAAAGTCCATTCAAGGAGAGAAGCACCGAGGAAAAGGGGAGAAAGAATAGCAGACCAGGCACTGAAAAATGGAAGAAAATGAAGGTAGGCCGCTAATGAACAATTATAACGGTTTAGCTATGCCAGCACTTCAGCAGGGCTTTCGTTATAGACACTATTATTTTATTTTTTATTTTTATTTATTTATACTGTGAGTCCGATTGAGAGCAAGCTCTCTTTTGCAACGGAGCCCAGTAGCAAAAAACAGAAAACACCAAGTACAATGAATAAAAACAATGACTACATTACACATGTACATTCCTGCTTTGTGGCAGCCAATAAAAGACATTTAAAACAATCAATTGAAATAAGACTTTCCAACTTTAAAAACTGTTGAATCCTATTCCACTTCTGTGGAGCATAATACATAAAAGCAGTTTTACCCAGTTCAGTACGCACCCTTGGGACATCTAAAACCAAAAAGTCAAGAGTGCGCAGACCGTATTCCCCCTTCCGCACGTTAAGCAAACTGGTCAGATATCCAGGCAGTTTACCCAACAATGCCTTGTACTAAAGAGTTTAATAGAGCGCTGGCTGCGGCTAGCAGTTAGCAGGCTTTGGCTTGCATTCCACACGTTTTACGCCTTCTCTTCGCCAGCGCTCTATTAAGCTGCTTTCACACCGGACGCGAAACGCGTGTATTCGCGTCTTTGCATTGACTTTGAATGTAATCTGTCGTGCTGAAAATTCGTTTTGCTTCCAGTGTGAAAGCGCTTCCCCCTAGCTGCTGCTGTGTCTTGACTCTTGTCTCGTGTTCCAATCTTTTTTTCTGTCAGATCTTATTATTGTTTTACTCTAGCCTGACCAAATGCCATCCAGAATCTAACGAGCTTGTTGGATGTCCGCTATTAAACTCTTATTTCAAGCCTTACTCTAAAATAGACTAAATTGCTGGGAAATGTGTGACTGTTGTAACTTGTACAAACAGTTATAGAAATTATTTTAATTAGATATGGAAACGTATCTCCATTACATTGGGTGGTGCAAGCTAAGCTAGTGGCTTGCTGAAGAACCAAACACCTGAATAATGCTTTTAGCAGTAGCTTTCGCAGACGGCGAACGCGAGTGAACCACGGCTCTCTAGCCCATTTAGCGCATCTCTGATTGCCCAAAACCAGTGTAAGATTAAATTAAAAATATACATATTGCTAATTTTTCTTTTGCTCATAATGTAAATCATATCAGATTTGAAGTTATTAAGCACTGGGGCGACAAAAACATGTAATGAAGTGATCAAAATGATATTTTTACACGCAGCTGTACATACCGTCTATGCAGCGAATTGGTCCTGAGTTCTTTAGATGACGTCACGCTAAGAAAGGGCGGCATTATCGATTGTGGAGATAAAAAAGGGGCGTTCCCGGGGCAAGTAGAAAGTTACTAATTACTCCAAAACTGTTTGATATTATGGGAAATGACTGCCATGCTTTTTTTCTGGATGAAAAATTACATAAAGAGAGTCTGTTTGTGAAATTTCGCCCTCTAGATGCTTTAGTTCCTTTAAGAGCCAGTTTTTATAAGAGTAAGGCAGGCGGTGATTCATGACCCCTTCGGACTTGTCCGAAATTTTTTTTGTTGATAGATGTATGTTAAAAACAAACAAAAATCGCATTTTCTATCCGTAATAGGGACCGCTTTTTTTTTAGGGGGTCCTGGAATATTGGGGTCAAAATCAGCCAAAATGGCAAAAATCACCAAAATTAGGTTTTTGAATGCTTGTATTTCTGTGCGCCCTGAGTGAGCCAAATTGATTTTCATTTGTGCAAGTCTATCGGGTATGGACGCTCCAAAAATTTGAAAATTTTGGCGGCTGACTTAGGGCCCAGCCCATAGGTGGCGCTGCAAACCACTACCTTTTGTAATTATGCACACTTTCCCAGGGGTTGTGTGGCTTGCGCCCTAAGTCAGCCAAGGTATTTTATGTATGTCATTATAGGTTAGGGACTGTTACTTTGATTTGGATGAAAATTACGGCGGCTGACTTAAGGTGCACAAGTATAGGGGGCGCTTTTTGCCGCCGAAAGGTGAAATTACCACATTTGCGCACTACGATTTCTCCATGCGCCCCAAGTCAAAAGTGATGAAATATGGCTCATGTTGATACTCAGCATCTCTAGTGTCAGTGGTAAAGAGAGTTTTGTAGCTGGTTTCGGCATTAACCCTTTTTGCACCGTTTTTCTTGGGCCACTTCACGAAAAAGCCGAATATGGTAAACTGGGAACTTTCTCCGATTTTCATGAAACTTGCAGGATTTGCTTCCTTAACTGGGAGAAAGGTATTCTATAAGTTTGAGTGCAGTGTGGCAAGCCACTTTGTTTATAGGCCACCACTAGGTGGCAAAATTGGAACTAAACTGCAAGAAGTAGCACTTACGAATAACCTTATATCTCATAAATAAAGTAAAGGAAGCAAATCCTGCAAGTTTCATGAAAATCGGAGAAAGTTCCCAGTTTACCATATTCGGCAACGGTTAATAGGACGAATGGTGCCGCCTCTGCAGCCTGAGTGGGGTCGCGCCGGCTGCAACCGCACTGTGTAACTTCCCGGAGCAGGTAGGTGCCTATCTGCTGTAAAGGCGTCTAGTGCGACGTGCTTACGGCATACGTCACATGTTTACTCGCCGGTGGTACTGTATTTAGCCAGCAGCTACTTGGATTTTTACTGAACCAACGCCATGGCCGAGCCAGCTAAGAAAGCCAAGAAGGTTTTGTCTGAGGAGGCACAGAAGAGAAAGACATAAAGTCATAAAATACGAGCCCGCACACGGATAAATATTGGACCAGCTTACACTCGGTGGCGCGAGCTGAAAGAGGAAAAGGGCTTGAAGACTGATGGCAACCTGGCCTTGCTGCTACTGGATTTGTAAGTCATATTACATATATACAAATTTATTATCTTATCGAGTTTTACTCTGAGTTGATTTTTTGTTATGTGGTGTTCATTGGGGCACTATTTGTCCACAGTTTATAACCGTAATACAGTCGGGAGATAATGCAATGCTGTCCGTTTTGATAGCTTGCACATTTTCATGTAATGTTAGTGACTGTAAACGATGACTAACTTACTAACACACTATAAACGTCTTGTCTTGAAAAGTTGCAGACTCCTTAGTTCATGCAGATAATCAGGGTAATTGTTGCACAGTGTGGTCGGGAGGTAACGTTAGGCTATTGTTGTTATTGCTACAACATTATGTGCCATGTCTGTTTTGTATTTCATATTGGCATTTACCCTGATCCAAAACGAATGCTCAAGCACGTCTGCTTCATGTCTGTTTATCCCCAGATCAATAAACTGATACTACAGCGTGTTTACTTCACGTCAGTTTCGCCATTTCATCACATCCTTTGCAAACAATGTTCAACCTCGCGAACCGCTAGTAAAACACAAAATAATATCATTCTTTGTGTCATTGTAGTTTTCTGTCACAGTAAACAAAACAATGTAATGATATTTTGTAGATATAGTGTAACACATGCTACTTTACCTTGTCGGTGGACATGTTTCCAAAGGAGGCTTCGGGATTCGCCGGCTCCATCAACCAATTCACCTGTATTGATTTTCCCCAGGGACGCTCATGCAGCGACAGTATTTACGACACTGGTAACAGATAATTGTGCTTCTCAACCAGCTAGGGGTAGTAATGAGTCCAAACTACCTAGTGTTGCCTTAATATGAATCAATCACTCCAAAAACCATTCCTTATGGCAACACCTGTACAATCCATAAGAAAGCCGTGATGAGTCTAATCAGCTATATTTGTTATGCATTTTATCATACGTATGTATGTTAATTTTTTTCCTTTCAAACTTAGGAGAATGCTTCAGGCAAAATCAATTTCGAAATATGACATCAATTTTAAAGATTTATTCTGCGTTCCCGGGACTTTAAACATCATCATTATCATTGCATAGCTGACAGAGCTACTTCTGACACTGCTGCTGGTATTATCCCTATGACATTTATTGCCACTGACCTTACAGCTGTCACTTTATAATTATTGTATCAATGTTGCGACTGTAATCATGACTGATAACATTGACCCCATCATTGCTATCACTTGCTGTTGCTAATATTTTAGAATATAATATGGCTGTTCTTTTCATAATATCAGCTTAGCCACTAAGCTAATACGGTTAATGAAAATCTCTGGTGCAGATTTTCAAAACCATTACTCCCGTTTCCTCGCCCCTCTCACATCGTCCTGGTTTATTTATTCACGCACTTCAGCGACACTAAGTCCAGTGACTTGTATGCTAATAAAACCTGGTTTAAATTTGCCATTTTAGAAGGGGGAGGGGTAAGCAACAAAAAACAGAGAGACACAGAGATTTGATCACAATAACACTTTAATCGTACAAAAACAAAACCAACAGAAACTTAAAACCATGCAGAGACCATGAAAAGCAAATCCAACAAACTCCCACACACGGAGGCGG
Organism: Gymnothorax javanicus; assembly: GCA_029692085.1. Lineage (NCBI taxonomy): Eukaryota > Metazoa > Chordata > Actinopteri > Anguilliformes > Muraenidae > Gymnothorax > Gymnothorax javanicus. The sequence goes on from CM056199.1 coordinate 67,067,493, forward strand.
AGAGATAGAGGGAGAGAGACTACACAGTGGCAGACTACCTGACCACAGTGAAAAATCGCAAACAAAAGAAAATATTGATAATGTACAGACTCAGTGACCACAGCCTGGGAATAGAGACGGGTCGATGCAGGCAGGCCTGGCTGCCCAGGGAGGAGAGGCTGTGCTCTCACTGTGACCAAGAACAAGTGGAGACAGAGATGCACTTCCTCCTCAATTGTAAGAAATACCTCCAAATTAGGGAACATTTCTTCCCAAAATTCAGCGATGTGATACCAAATTCCTCAACCTACCTGACTCCCAGAAAATGAAAATCCTTCTGGGAAAAGAACAATGCTGCCAAAACCTGGCAGCACAATATGTAGCCACCTGCCACAGCCGGGAGGGCAGTAACAGCCCTTTATAACCAAAAAAATTAATATCACCAAAAACTGCAAATTTCTTTCCATTTTCTTTTTTTTCCCAACTATTCCAAGTAATATAAGTTTTTAAAATGTATATATGTAACTGCTAAGTGTATGTTTAGATCTCATGTATCATACATATATATACATATATATTTGTATTCTTCTCTGATGCTTTGGCAACTTATGCCTATATGTCATGCCAATAAAGCATTTGAAATTTGAATTTGTATTTGAGAGAGAGAGAGAGAGAGAGAGAGAGAGAGACAGACAGACAGACAGACAGAGACAGAAAGACAGAGAGGGAGAGCAGGAAATACAATGTTACCCATAAAGTTGGAATAAAATAATTTTTACCTTTTTTCATGAAATGATTGTGACAATGTGATTTATTCATGATAGGAGCATTCCATGGTATTTGCGACATGGCTCTAGAATTTTTTTTTTCTTCCCAATTTTCATGAAATACCTGGTGGATATGTTAGTTGACATCCAAAAGTTTCTGAATAATGTATTTTGGCTTCATGGATCATTGTATTCATGGCAATTATGTACCATTGTCAATTTCAAGACTGTGACCGGCACCAACATATGGAATTTTGTCTAAATGTACATTTTTCAAGTTAGTCATGCCAGGCATTAGACTTGGATGCATGGATTTACGTTGTATTACTATTTTATATCAGATATGAGGCTGTTAAGTCTTGATATTTGAAATCAAAATGACATATTTCTTATAAAAGATATGTAGCTGTCTCTCTCACAAAGCAAATGTATCCATAATATTGATCAAAACAAGTTTTTGTGCCAATTAATTGATATTTACAGTGCTGTGAAAAGTATTTGCCCCCTTAAATTTTGATTGATGATCTGAAACATTTAAGTGAGACAAATATGCTAAAAAGAAAAAAAAAGTGGCAAAGCCACTGCGCCCGCTGGGCCAAACGTGGCCAAAATGGAACGCCCCCTATTGGCCAAAGTATCGGTCCGATTGGGCTTAAAATCGAACTTGGTCTGGACCTTAAGACGCTATATACACATATGAAATATGAAAAGGATCGGTGAAAAACTGAAGACGCTAGAGCGCAGACAAGCCAAAAGTTTACGCACGCATGCACAGACGCACGACATACCACCACTGAAGACCCCGAGCAAAGCATAAGCCCCTTGGGCCTTTTGGCCAAGCGGGCAAAAAATTGGAGCATCTTAGCGCGTAGAATAAGGGAGCTAGAGCTGTTTGAAGTTTTGCAGAAAAAGCCCCCTGGTGGCCAAATCGAGAATCGTAGCATACCCAAAATGGAACTCGGGCTAGTTCTTGGGCCTATATGCATGTATATAAAATATGAAAAAGACCCGCTGAAAACTGAAGGCACTTTTGCACTGAAAGAAAATCTGTGCATTTTACGACCTTAGACCTACATAACCTTGAAATTTAGGTCAAATCAAAAACCTACGACATATATGATGAACCCTTGGCAGAACAACCTACAGTAAAAATTTGAGCATCTTAGATTGTAGAATAAAGGAGCTAGAGCTGTTTGAAGTTTTGCAGAAAAAGCCACCTGATGGCCAAACCAAGAATGGCAGCATGCCCAAAATCGAACTTGGGCTAGATCTTGGGCCCACATACATGCATGTAAAATATGAAAAGGATCCGTGGAAAACTGAAAGCTGTATCGCGCTGAAATGACACGCACGCACGCTCGCACGCACAACAGACCACCACTAATGACCCTAAGCACAGCATAAGCCCCCTTAGGCCTGTCGGCCAAGTGGGCTAAAAAAAAAAAAAAAAAAAAAAAACTCAGAAAGGGGGCAAATACTCTTTCACAGCACCGTATACAGAATGACAAAAGTGTCCTGTCTGTAGCATTTTGCCCTGTCCTGTCTGTAACGCATACTGACACCCCTGTCGAATTCATCTGTTCAGATATTTTTTTGAAAATTCCTGAATGATATTCCTTTGATGTAAGGGTACATCACTGGATGGCTGAATTTGAAGAATATCATCTAAATGAAGAGAACTTTAGATTTAACCACCTAAAAAAAAACCCATGTTGCAATCGGTCCTGTCCATAACCGTTTTTCTTTTATGTAATTAAGTGCATTAATTACCATCGATGACATTCATTTTTATATTACCTAAAGTACTCCCAGAGGTCTTCAAATTCGGCCATTCAAACAATTCAGAGGACCAACACATTGGTAGCTGCAATGGAATTACTTCTCTAAATGTCCTGTCCGTAACAAAATGAATACCGCGGAATGCCCTGATAGATAAAGTATCTGAACACAAAACTATTCCAACATTATGCGCAGCAGTGTAGAAAGGGGAGGGAGGGGAATAGATATAGGGGAAAGGGGAGAGAGTGAATGAGGAAAGAGAGAGTGGTATCGGTTCATTAATATGCAATTTAGGATCCCCAAACCGAGGGGTTAACCACACAGAGAGCAAAACTGCACCTTTTCTTAGAAGGTTCAACAGTCCAGGGAGAACTGCTTCATATGACCACAGAGGGCTATGAAAATAGGGGAAAAAAAAAAATCAATGTTCACTCTCTGCATTTTCGAGTCATAACATGACACACAGTCGAATACTGTACAGAGGAGAGGAGCCTGTGCTTTGTCCTCAAAAATCAGACTACAAGATTTTCAGCAGCATCCAATCTTACAGAACATTTCTCAGCAATGGAGTGCCACGGGTCAAGAGGCACCACCAGACAGAGCTAAATAGGGTTGGCTGATCAAAAAGATGAAGAAAAATATGCATTCCTTTGGAGATCTAAAGGCATTTCCAAAAGAGGTTATCTGAGATCAACAGAGTTAAAAATATTCTTGCACTTAGCTAGGACTACTACAACACTTCTGTTATCTGCTAACTGGGCTTTACACATTCAGTAAAAAGAGCAGCCAACTATGCACAAAGTACTATGTGCTTCTTCACCCTAAACTCCTAACTAAAACTGGAATGCCATCTTTTACCAGATAGAGCTACAAACCATGAAAACTGCTCTAACGAGGAAACTGGTTCCAGGGAGAAAATATTCCAAGACCAAGAAACGTCAGCAATTAGTCTTCATGTGTTGCTGCATGCATTATCCCCAACAATAAATTTCCAAATAAATAAATTCAGGTCAGAGGAGTTTTTTTTTGTTTTTTTTCCACCTGGTTTTGATGCTAGAAGTAGAATATGCTCATTTTAGAGAACTGAGCTAGGACAGCACTATTCCATCTTCATTTCAAGTGACAATCTGCACCACATACATGTGAAAGTCCCTGTATTATCTCATAGCCTACATAAGATTGCATTACCCATTACATGTGGAATTCCAGACCCTCCCATCTGGCACCCATTTCAAGGTGCCGAGGATCAAGACTAACAGATATATTCATTTGTTCCAACTGCCATTAATCTGCTGAATAAATAGGCACCAGCACTTTGCTGCAATGCACTTTACCAATGCACTTTACCTAAATCTTTTTTTTTTTAATCATTATTTTTTTTTTAACTAATTTTTTATTATTATTTTTGTGTAAAGATTTTAATGCTGTCTGATGTTTGAGCTGTATATTGTTCTTTGCGCTGTTGGTGTCCTTCTGGTGTTTTGTTGTTGTTTTCGGCCTGCAAAACAATTGCCCTCTGGGCTCATAATAATGGTTGAAGTTGAAGTTGAAGTTACGTCAAATGGCAATTTAGCACATAGCAGACCAGTACACCAAATTTAGATCCCAATTTTTCTGATTTACTTTCCATTTCTACATGTGCATAAATTATTGGAGAAACCAAGGGTTAGTATCCCACTGAAGAGCAAAACAGCAGTGTTCCCAATTAGGAATCAAACTGATGAGCTAAGTCTGATTAACAACCCCATCTGGGTATATGACACCCATCACAAAAAGAGCCTGATGATACGATCAAGGAGCTCTGTCTAGCGCTATGATGCATTGTTGGGCAAATTCTTTAATCTTTGAGATTTCAGATTTCACACCCATGACAGATGGATGCACATAGAACTAAAAAGAGTTTTTCTGAGCTAACAACCCAAATATCTCAGTATTTTTCCAGAGTGTCTGAAGTGAACTGCAGCCTTTTCCATACAGCTTTAGTTAATTTGAAAGTTAATTCTCATAAATCCACACAACACCCCTCTCTCAATGTTTGGTCCTTCACAGTGTTGCCACGGGAGCTCCAGCATCAGCAAGAGCTGGCCAAGGCACAGAACAGAGGCACCGTTTGGTTAGTGTGGCAAGTTTCGACTCTGTTTCCCAGGGTACGGTTCCCGTGGAAACAGGGACGTGTGACTAGGGATGGGGAACACAGTGGGGGTGGGGTGGGGGTGCAGTGAAAGGTGTCGATAAGTGACATCTGCACAGAGAAGTGGCCCTTGCCACAGGCAATGCAATGCCTCCCCCTTCCCCCCCTCCCCATGACAGATTGTGCCTCTTCTACTGCAAGAGTCCTTCAAGCACAGGGAAGCACACCTATATTACAACTAACAGGCAGGCGCACACACTCGTACATACAAATAAGTACACACATAAATGGTACAAGTCAGTTCACTATTCGAGATGTCATGAGGGAGGACAGGCTGAATGAAGTGCAGTGAGGTCAATAAATATTTGTACACCAACAAAAATCCATACAGGAGTCACTGTTACACAATTCACCCCATACGCACATAACGGACAGTCGGCACTTCAATTTGAGAATATTCATTTCAATATCGAGTGAACCACGTAGGTATAACCCCCTTTTAAAACAGTTTCGCAGTTGAAATACTTTCAGACCTGACTGCATGGGGGTGGGGTTTGAAATTGTGCCACTGTCCAAATATTTACGGACATAACAGTATAGGCGAGAAGAGAGAGAAATGGAGAAATGGTGGAAGTGGAGGACAGAATAGGGAGGCCTAGCCTTTGCATTAATGCCCAAAATTCATCGTATCCATGTGCCACATGTTACCATAACAACAGGACAAACCTCATACACCCAGGCAAACGACTCCCGATATAAAATATCACATTACTCTTGCAGCCCAGTCTCATTACCACAACTGGGAATTACATTTCAACAATGGGAGCGTCAGTTCCAAAGATTTAATAGCCGATCAAATGCCATTCCTCGAAAAATCAAAAATATTACGACTGCTTTAAGAGCGTTCAATAGCTCTACTGTGGACAGGGTGATGTAGCCAAAAATTTATATCACAATACATTTTTCAATTTGGACATCAATGACATATATCAGTACACATTTTTTCAACTGATTCCAATCAAAACATGTATTCAAGATGAATACAGTGCAATAACTGATCCCTTGACCATCAGGTTACAATCAACTGAACAATGATCACTGTCCTTTTAAGGGGGAAGCATAGATCCAAGTGTTAGCACTAGTGAACCAACAATGCTTCCTGAAGTGTTCTGACGTGCTAAGGAAGCAATAAGTATATGTTACGGACCAATTAAAGGATGTAGCCCAATTCATACCGTGGCATCGATTTCTTACAGTAGCCTATATAGTTACACTTGACAGTCCCGTCAGCTGCGACTGCATGGGTGTAGCCCCCGAAAGCCCGTTTCTCCACTTTTTCGCGCATTATTCGGCCAATACTGTTGCCATGGCAACCAAAATCGATAGGTGTCATAACTGAAGTATAACACATGTCTTTACCAAATATGAAAGTAATCGGTCAAGAATTTCAGCCTGTACTGCCTCCACAAGGAAATCTCTATGTTTTACCACAAATTTGCACATTATTCAGCCAATTCTGTCACCATGTCAACCAAAATCGATAGATGCGCGATTCCGAGGTATTGTCAACCAAATGCCCCCTCCATGACAGATGCTAAAATGATCCCCAAATGGAAATGGAGGGAAAAATTGAACTTTTTCCTCCCGAATATAGTAGTGCACTATTATACCCATAAATTGAAAAAAACACTTTTTAATATATCAACTGAATTTTGTTTGGGGGACAATTCAGTGTCTTGTCATGGAGGGGACATTTTGTCAAAATACCTCGGAATCGCCCAGACGTCATAAGTGAAGCATAACACATGTCCACACCAAATATGAAAGTAATCGGTCAAACATTACAACCTGTAGAGTGTCCACAAGGAAGTGTCCACGGACGCACATGCGGAAGCAGCGGCAGCGGCGGAGACGACAAGCATGAATCCACAGTATCCGCCCAACTTCATCCCGGAGCTACAGTTATATAGCAACATTAACTGCTTCAATAACAGTCAGTGAAACTTAAGTTTTACCTCACGAAAAACTGACGTTTGTGGATAACACGTCCAACAATTAGGCCCCAGTGCAGAATATTGCAGTCAGAATGACAGAAGTTTCCGGAGGCAGATCATGTCCCACTGATAATGTAACATGTAGCAAGATGAAAAAAATTCAGGGCTCCAGAGCCCAAGGGGCTCTTCAGTTCCCGCCCTAGAGCCAAACATCGCTCTTGAATGGCTCCACTTAAAAATTCCCGCAATTTTTATCAGTGGCCCATAATGAATGTGCAGGACATTCACTGCTGTTTGAAAGCATTCGAACTTTGATACTGTAGAAAAAGGGCAGCACATCTGAATGGCTGACAAGCTGCAAATATGAATACCAGCAAATTAAAGGCAACTGTCTCTACTTTTACCTCTTATTCACTGTTTTCAATTCCAATGTACTGGAGTACAACGTCAAAAAGCATAAAATGGTGTCTCTGTCCTTATACTTATGGCCTACATGGTAAGACTATCGGCATCATTAACCTGTTGCAGATAACAGAAGGCTACCTTACACACAGACAGCACTGTAGCACCACGGACAGAGGCTCTCTAGAAACTCAGCTTATATGTGCACTCCTAACATCTAAAGTAGTAAGAAGCTACGTTTGAAAAAAGTGTTTTCTAGAGCATTAATATACAGCAGGGACAGGGGTGCAAACAGGACCCAGAAAATACTCTGGGAGAGATTCAGCAGGACTGGGATAAAACAAAATGGGGAGGGAGTCCAGGTTATAAAACTGTATGTGCCCCCCACTAGAAGCCCCCCTTCATATTGAAAATGTACAAGTATTTATAATGCATTCCATAAACAACAAATTTTAAGGTGTAAATGCAGTGCACAAGCCTCTACATTAGGCTTCAAAACGTTTAAGAGAGCATTCATTCCCTCCCAAATTAATTTCAATGGATGTTCTCACTGAAGATTAATATAATTAAGGGCCAGTTTTGCTAAGAATCAGGCAGGGGGTGATATATGATGGTCTCAGATTTGCCCAAAATTTTTGTTGGTGAAAGACGGTTAGTTCAATAGAAAAACTCCAAATTTTTAGGCGCCAATAACCTCCGGTTTCTTTTTTAGGGGTACCGGAAGGGCCCAAGATTCAGAGATGAGAAATGAGCGCTGAAAAAAAATTCAGTTTTGAAATGCAATTATATCATTGCGCTGACAACAGCCCTCATTTATTTCATATATGTCAATCTACTGTGTGTAGGGCTGGCAGTAATCTGAAAATTTTTGTGGTCTATCAAGGGTGCGTTCTACAGGGGGCGCTGCAAGATGCTACTTTTGGCCATTTGAGCAGTAATATCAAGGGCATTTCCACACTATGCCCTCGACAGCCAAAGATGGTTTATTCATAACATGATACCATGAGAAGTCCTTTACATAATCAACACACATTAAGCATGGGATGTTGAGGGCACCAGTGTATAGGTGGCGCTTCATTCAGAGAAAAAGTGAAATTTGGCATTTTGAGAGGTCAAAGTTCTCCGTGTGCCCTCATCCGATTTTGATGAAACCCTTTCTGTTGGATAGCCCTACATGTCTACTAACTGTGATGTGAAGATTACTTAGAGTTTCTGCTGCATTAATCCTTTACAGTCAGGTCATTCCATATGAACTCAACGAAAGTACAAGAATCTTCCACGGTCATCAACTCAGATTTGGCCCAGATTATCTTAGGAAATGATGCAACTTGAGTTTATGAGTAGGCACTGTCTATTTAAAGCTTCTAGTTGCAGAACAAAGGGTATAAAAATGGGTGTTTTTCCCCAAAACACCTATATTTGATAACATGATTAAATGGTGAAGGAGATGAGAAAACAAGTTGTAATTTTGAACAAATAAAGCCAAGACATATACAATTATGTAGAACAAGTTTCAGTACCATGGGTAACTGCCCACATGGTGAACTTGCCAATCCCAAATTGAAAAAAAAGTGACTTTTTAAGCCGGAACCCTTTTCAGGGTCTCCTATCTCCACTATTATGCCTTGGGTGCAATCAATCTTCCTTGTACAGACAGACCTAACCTCAAGTAGAAGGGATTCAGCACAATTTAGCCTCCGTAAAGGATCCTGGCCTCATAGAGGGCCCTTGAAAACTGAATTTTTGATTTCCACCGATAAAAAGTGTCATATTTGAGAGGCCAATATCATGAAAATGAAAAGAGATAGATACATTTTGACATGAGATTATGAAAGCCTGGATCCAAATTACCCTTTGTAGCCATTTTCAGCCCATATCTATGATTTGCTCCGAAGAAACTGGCCTCCAAAATCCCTCTAAATTATCGTTCATGATTCACGGGTGCAAAAAAGGGGGCATGGGGGGCCATATCTTGGAAAAACGTTGGAGTAGGACGCAAAAATTTTGCATGTTTTCATTATAGAAGTACTTCCAAAATAAATTTGAGCCAAATCTGAGTCGGTGACTTGGGAGCTCTGGTTGACTTCATAAGGAATGACCTGACTGTAAAGGGTTAATGCAGCAGAAACCCAGAGTACTGTTAATATCACAGTTAGTAGACATGAAGGGCTATCCAACGGAAAAGGTTTCATCAAAATCAGATGAGGGCACACGGAGAACTTTGACCTCTCAAAATGCCAAATTTCACTTTCTTCCTGACTGAAGCGCCACCCATACTCTGGCGCCCTCAACATCCCATGCTTAATGTGTGTTGATTACGTAAAGGACTTCTCATGGTATCATATTATGAATAAACCATCTTGGCTGTCGAAGGCACAGTCTGGAAATGCCCCTGATATTGGAGTTTCAAATTTACTTTTTATCTTCAGCAACACCAATGAGAAAAACAAAAAGTCAACATCTAAAGCCAGATTTAAATTTTTAAAAATGTAGGCTGCCTAAGACTTTTGTACAGTACAGTATATTATTGTAAAACTCCAGATTGAACTGAACTTCCATTGGTTAGAACGTAGTGATGGACATTTGCAGCCACGCCTACATGCCATGTTCAGCTCAAGGGAGCCACACAGTTGTTCACTATATACTGAACCAATATACACTGGATGCTACACACTACTCTCCACAGCGTTATGATCCAGAGAGGAACCAGATGCAGATTCAGGGTACAAGCAAAAGACGAGTATTCATAGAAATTCAGCAATGGTGATGGAGTTGGTGGAAGCCCGGAACTGAGAAGGGGGCAGTCCAGCTTTTTTGGTAATGACTGGTGAGGATTGTCCACGCCCAGCCAGAGGCCAAATGGTAATTCCTCTCACCGAAGCAGGACTGCTTGACAACAGGACCAAAGAGTTCAGCAAGAATTCATGCCAAATCCTGAAAACCGATAAAAGCCTGGGGGGAGTTTTTAATAAACTGACTGAGAGGAACGTGGTCCCAATCCTGTAAACCAATATTCAGGCTTGGGAGTTTGTTCCCATCAATAAGACTCCATCGAGTAATTATGTTTTTTCTTATCATTCAAGTACCAACAAAAACACAAGAGAAGAATTTTGCTCAAAACTAGAAGATAACAAAGCATTACTATCCAGCAGCTCTACTAGACAGAAGGTAAGCTTATATTCACTGACCACACACTAAAGGGGCAGAGCACACAATGGATCACCTCACAGAGACGATGAAGACAAGACAATAAATAAGTCGAAGGAGACAAAACCACAAAACCTGTGTAAGTTGTTGCAAAGGGGGAGGAGACAATTACAGACGCATGAGGGTTGTGACAGTATAGAGTGTAGTAGCCAGTGTGACCATTACCATGTTGTATACTATACAGTTACATGACAACCAAGATATTACGATCACCTTGATCTCAGAGGGATGTCATCAATGACATTCAACTTGTGCAGCATCTCTGACACACAAGTAAATTTCACGTGAATTACATACTGTACTCTCTACGCTACATTTAGCTATAATCCAGTTGTAAGTAGCATGCAATTCAACAGAGCCAGAGAAAATGTACAACAGTCCTTGTAACTTCCTCCTTTCTGTACTAATAAACCATGAACAGAACTCATTGCATGTTAACACCACCACAGCCTTGTGTCTCAAGGAACTGTTTTAATTATCTCACAGATCTATGGTGTAAAATTGACAAAGAACAAACAGATTAAGCATTACTGAGCATTTGTCTCCAGTTAACCCGCAAAAAAAATAAATATCTAGCAATGGACAAAAAGGGCGCTCAACTCGCACAGCAATCCTCTACTGGGGAAGGTAGGATGGGAGGAGAAAACGTACATGCAGACACATGCACGAAATGTGCCATCAGGAGAGTAAGGAAGATACACTAATGAGAGGGAGATGGAGGTGAATTGGGCATATCTTGAGAAAGGAACCAGATGACATAACAAGAACAGCTCTTCATTGGACTCCAAAGGGAAAGAGAAAACGGGGTCGCCCCAAGAATACTTGAGGACGGACTGTGGAGAATGAAATGAATAACCTCAACCAGACATGGGGAGCCATCCAGAGACTGGCCCCAGACAGACAGGAGCGGAGAGCTTTTGTTGCTGCCCTACATGCCAGGAGGCATAACGGGCAGTAAGTAAGTAAGACACACACACACACACACACACACACACACACACACACACACACACACACACACACATAGACAGGGTATGCATGCACACACAAACCCAGAAAAAATGTGTTTATGGATACAAACCCATGTGCACAATAATATAGCAATATAAACAGATATCCAAGCACACGAACACACATAAACACAGACACATGCAGCACGCACATGCACAAACTCCAGCAAATCACAAGCACGCTCACTCAAACCCACGTGTGCAAGCTTACAACACAAACACTCCCACACAGCAGCACAGCAATGTTAGGCACAAGAATACAGACTTCCCTCTAAGGCCCATGTCTCATGTGACATTTTCTCTCCCTACTGCAATAGGTAACTACTCAATAAATACAGGCACCTGTAGGGCAAGCTTCGGGTCCGAACAGCTGATCATGACATCATAGGGCCCTAGCATCACCATTATACATTAGCTGAGCTTCCCCTGACAAATGCCACAAAGGGACACCTTCCAATGCATAATGATAATTCTCAAGAACGATTTCAAAACCTTTTTCAGACAAACAATGCATAATGTATAGGCCTAATCAGGTCATAATCATTCAGGGAAGATTCACAGCACGACCCAAGAAAATTACAAAGTTAACAATTTTTAAAACACCTCACAGTACAGCTGCTGTTCCTCTTCACAAACAGGTCAGACCAAGGTCATTGTAAAGTAGCTTTCCCTTGTTGAGCCTCACAGGAAAAAAAATACTCAGAGTGGCTAATAAATTTAGACAGGGAACAAACAGCTCAGGCGAACTGTAGCTTAGAAAACAGAGCACCCAGTGTCCCTTAAAACAACTTTCTAGGTCATCAACTAAGCCCAGTCAGACTTAAACTGAGACAAAAAAATCTAATGCACATAATCAGGACATCACGATCCTCCACTGAATCCCGTTTATTATTTCCTACACGAGAACATGGGGAACAGAATGGCCATGTGATGTGTGATGTCACCCCTGCTTCAAGCTCTAGGATTTACAAGCCTGTAGCCAGATCCACTGCATTATCCTATTGTTTGGCACCAAAATACTTCATTATGATTGGTGGGGTTCCTTTCAGTATCTTTCCACAAGTTAGTTAACATCAAAATCATCTAGTCCTAGTCACATTTTAATAAGATTGTCATCCAATGTCAGGCCCCAATTGACCTCATCATGTGAAGGCAAAAATTGAGGGTCAGTAAATAAAGCAGTGATGTGTCAGCCCTCTTTCTGTCAGGCAAACAACACTGAGGCAGCCAAAAAAGACCGCAAATCCCACAAGTATCTTTCTTTCAGAATAATGTTGATCTCCACTGGTGATTGAAAGGTACACTGTGTTCATAATTTACTATTAAGGTCCAATTTGAACATTGTGTAGGCATGACAAGAGAGCATAAGAAGTCGTGACGGTTTGCAGATTGAGCGTAACAAAACCAGCAGAGCAGCAAAATGGTCAAGGAGCCAGGCAGGACACTTCTACGTGGAAATAACTTGTTCTCCATATGTAAGCCAGGGTTTCCTCTGGGTTCTCCAGTTTTCCCCACCTCAAAGGACATGCTCTAACAGAAAACCCCTGCCACAGCCCTTGATCAAGGCTTTGGCTTTAGAAATAGAGTCGTTCCTTTCCCCAGGCGCTGCGCTGTGGCTGCTCACCGCTCCTAAGTAACTAGAATAGGTCAAATGCAGAGGTCAAATTACCCCATGAGGTTCAATAAAGTATATCTCATGCTATATAATTCCAGAGGCTGCAAGTTTGAACTCATCAATACAGCTAGTTTTTATTTTTTTTCATATATATATAAAAAATTAAGTGGTGCAAGCTGCTTTGTCGAATGCAAAATAGCAAAATGCGAAATCCTCGTTATTCTACTGAATAATGACAGATCAGTGACAAGAAACGTCCTGGTGAGAATCCTTGCAAGGATCCTTCAAAGAGCTTTGCAGGATTGTGCCTTGATCCTGGATCATTATTAAAGATCCTACAAGTATCCTTGTTTTTTTCAGATCCTTGAAGGGTTCTTGAGGAATGCTGAAAGGATCCTGTCCTTGCAGGATCCCTGTAGGATCCTTCAGGATCCTCATGGATTCCCAAGGATCCTAAAAGGATCCCCACCAGGGCCATATCCTCCTTTAACACACTCCTTACCCTGGGGCCTTTCTGTTAGCTGTTTGCATGTTTGGTTTTCTCCCATTACAAAGACATATCTGGTTAATTGGTGACTTGAAATAGCCCATAGGTATGAGTGTATGAGTAGATGGTGTGTCATCCCCATCCAGGGTGTGTTCCTGCCTCTCTCCCATTGTATACTGGGATAGGCTCAAGCCCCCTGAGACCCTGCTCAGGAATACTGCCCAACCTCAACAAAAGGAAGCAAGAGACATCCATGTCTATGAAACTTGCTTCCTTTGGTCAAAGTTGGGCAGAATAAGCGGGTAAGATAAAGGTGAGTGGAATGCACTTCCACACTATTCCAGAGAGAGGACGGAAACAACAGCGAACACACTTAACTCTGCAATGTCAACAGATGCACCATTTTAGTTTTATTATTGCTCATAATAATCTATAACCTTAACCTCCACAGACAATAGGGACAAATTCATCACTGATTAATAGCAATCCAACATTACCTTCAAGAGCCGACAAATGATTCCCCAAAGCATTTAGATTCAATCAATAAAGAAAAAAAGGCATTGGTTCGCGGTTTCTGACTCGTTAATAATGAATGACCTTCTTAACCACCAAAAAAATCTGACTGGGCCAAGATTTTCAATTAAGTATCGCTCTTGTCTCTCAGGATAATGCCACCTTTTCTGCCACAAGATCTCTTCTTTCCTGTCTTTCCTGACTTCCATTTGGATCCATGCGAAAAGTATTGGCTGGTTTCCTAGTGCTTTTTCACTGCAGCAATACCCCCACCCATCCTGTCAAGGTAGGTTGAATTACCGCTTTCATGATTCATACACATCTTTGAGTAGGACAGGTACTACTTCAAGGTCTTGCAGACAAGTGGACTGTAAAATCCTATTTAAGCTTGTCCATGGCAAGCTCGACAGGTCAAAAAACTCATCCTGTTTCCCTTCTTCAGCACAAGTGAAAACATTCCCTAGTAATTAAACATTTACCTATGCCAACTCATCCTACGAAGCAATTTTTCCCCACTGACCATAAAACATTAACAATTATTCGAATGATTCCGGACATATAAAACGAGTCTACTTTGTTAGAGGCATTTCCTGAAGCTTTCCCAACAGTGTGGCAGAGTCCTCACTAACTAGAACGCCCCTTGCGGATCCGCAATATCAAAATGTTAAATTATTGCCAATCCGTGCAGTAAATTGCATGATAGTGGACGCATTTACAAGAGGTTAAGATTATCCTACTTATTTTTTTATTCTCTTTGCATTACAGAGCAAGCATTTTTTTTTTTCTTTTATTTGCACTGTTTGAGAGATACACCGTAGGCCATTCACATACATATTGACAACCGCTGACTTGATGCAACCAGTCTGACACTGCAGGAGGCAAATATATCCACAAAGCTTCGCTAACAATGCAAGCCACAAAGGAGCATAATGTTCTCGCATCCATCATCCAATCATCGAAAACAACAGATGTTTACTCGCGTACGCAGTTAATTTTAGAAATAGGCCTTCGCACATTCAAATAATACGACTTAAAAGTAATAAATGTGGAAAACTTGCTCCAATATTAGCATTTATGAAAAAAAAACCGCACCAAGGGTGCATCTCATCCTTAAAGAATGTCTGAGATGATGTAACGTTTGCTGAGTCCTAATATTCAGCTAGCCTAGCTGGTTAATGGATCACATTTTCATCGGCAAATGAGAAGTCAGTTGAAACAATGAGCATCCTTCGTATTAGCTTGCTTTCTTAGGTCAATGTCTAATGTTTGAAGAGACTCATTCGGCATAGGGAAACATAAACATTACAATAATCGCGCAGGAGGCATGTTAATGGTAATGGCTGTTGCAATATCCTTAAAAATAATTTTGCTGATATGCCCTACAATCATATTGTAAACAAAGGGAGTAGCTATAACAATTGTTCACATACTGCAAACCTTGACTCTCTTCCTTTAGCAGATGTATCATGTGAAGCACGTTTGTGTTTTTATTTGTGGTTCTGTTCTGAGGAAATGTCGCAAAAATACACACAAGGACAGAAGTATGCTTCCACAAACAAGGCGCGTTTCAAATACCTATAGCATATGAAATGTGCAATGATGCGGTAACATCCTCACCAGATTCAGAACAGTCTCGACGATGTCTCTGTTGCTAACCTCCCCGACCTGGATCAGACCGATGAGAACGGCGAATTTCATCTTGATATTCCGGATCGGAACCGAGGGATTGATCACCCCAGCCGGCAGAACCATTGAGCCCGAACCAGACACCATCATTTCCCCCGTAGCCGCTCCTGTAGACGCCGCTTGCTGTCCATGGCCCAAAGGAGGCTCTCGGTCCGAGAGCGAAACCGAACCCGGCATAGACACCGGTTTTTCGCTCGACATTTCCTCCGAAATCCGAAGAAGCGGCCGCGATTTCACCTGCTGAATACCACCCTCTGACTGTGCAAAAGCATCGAGGAGCAAAGAAAAAAAAAACGCCTGATTTAAAGAGCGTGGAGAAAATTCTCCCTTTCAATTTAGATCCAAACAATCTTCCCAAACGCGCATAAGAAAATACACAGCTTGCAATTATATCTCTACGCGTAGTGGAACAGTATTCGTCACTTAATGTGCGAAATCTGGTATCAGCTGGGTAGCGGTGCAGTCTCTGTCTAGTGTTGTGGTACTGAGGGCGACACCGCAATCTCCGCCATGTTTACGCCCCCTGTCTGTAGAACCACGCCTGCGTGCTGCGCGCGGAGGTGCAAGGCACCATTGGGTTGAGACTGTCCCGTTTTCGGACATGGTGTGACGTCTAGTTGTAGCGTTTTCAAGACGCAGTTCTCTGCGTAATATTAATTATCAACACCGGAAAAAATATTTATGAACATAGGAAAATGAGCATAGTCGCGAGTGAAGGGTGACTAGTTATTAAGAATGCTGCCTTACGTGTGAAAAACCAGAAATAGTTCTGCTGATGAACACCGTCGTAATACATTTTGCCAACACTGTCCAACTGTCCAACACCATATGCACATTATTTTATTCCACAAGACTTATATCCCAGTTCATGACCTGAAATAGGACGCCAATGGGAAAGCGCTCCCTTTAATCTTTGATGAGCTGGAGTCTCATGATTCGAAATGATAGTCCGAAAAGATGCGTTGCTGAAAAAAGGGGGACGTGCGTAGAGGGCTGGGTACACAGCCAACACTTCGCTGGCGACCTTACCAGAAAGCGCGCCGTCATGCACGTCTAGTAGTAGCTGTAAGAACTCTCTTATGAACAAAGTATTGATTGTTTTTTCCTTCATTTACCTCTTTCTCATCCCTTCTTTTCCACTCATACTTTCAGTTAAAACATAAAACTGGTTGGCTTTGCATTTCAACATCAGGACCAGATTTCAGGATTGAGGTTACAGGTGGTCAAATCATCAGGGACACTACCTTAAGTGCCAGCTTTATGGAGCTCAGTCAGTATACGCATTTTCCCGCGAATGGTTCAGATATTGATTGAGTAAATTATGAGGTAATTCCATGGCCGTATTCTGCGGTTATAAGCATCTATCCTCCCACAAGTCCATCGATCCCTGACAAACAGCTTTGACAAGCACCATCTTTAATCTTTGCCATCATTATTTTTGGTGTTTGGTATGTATTCTCATAGTTTTTGACACCATTCACCTTTCCTTTGCCACCTTTAATATGTTAGCTTGTTTAGTGATGGAGGGACCTGCAATCAGTTTGGGCACTAACTAATTTGGCCCCTTTGGAATTCGTAAGTATCCACATTTTGCTTTGGAGTCATGCACCAATGAGAAAAAAAAAAAAAAAAAAAAAAAAACATTATGATCACTTGACTAATATGGTGTTGAGCCTCCGTGCACCGTAACAACACCTCCGTCAAATTGACATCCATATGAATGCCCAGATCCAGGGTTTCCCAGCAGAGCGTCACTTTCCCCCCACCAGATCTTCTTCCTCCAACAGAGCATCCTGGTGCCATCTCTCCTCCAAGTACAGTAAATAGTGCATATGTACCAAAGCAATGTATACCATGAAAAAGAAAAACAATTTACAGTGAACTCCAAAATTACTGGCACCGCTCGCTGGCAATGCACAAACACTATGGGAAAAATATATAAACAGTATAATTATTATAGAGAAACTGAATATACAAACATGTGTGAAATGCTTTATTAATATTTCAATAGAAACAATCAAAATCATAACATTCATTTAATACAAAATAAATTTCAACAAAATCAAGGTTTCATAATAATTGGCACCCATCATTTATTACTTAGTGCAACAACCTCTGGCAAGGATAACAGAATGGAGTCTTTTCCTGTAATTTTTGACAAGGTTAAGGTACACATCTGAGGAGATTTTGAACCATTTCTCAAAGCACATGCTTTCAAGAGCCTTCACATTCTTGGGTTTGCATTTATCAACTGCCCTCTTCAACTCAGCCGCAAGTTTTCAATTGAATT
Organism: Gymnothorax javanicus; assembly: GCA_029692085.1. Lineage (NCBI taxonomy): Eukaryota > Metazoa > Chordata > Actinopteri > Anguilliformes > Muraenidae > Gymnothorax > Gymnothorax javanicus. Next base: position 67,085,353 of record CM056199.1, read on the forward strand.
GAGGCCTCGCGACTGAGATGGCCATTGCAGAGTGTTGATTTTATTGTCACAGAACCATTTCTGTGTGGATCCTGAGGTATGCTTTGGGTTGTTGTCTTGTTTGAAAGTCCACCTATGGCCAGGTCCTAACCTTCTGGTGGATGCAACCATACTGTCAGCCAAAATATCCTGATACTTGGTGAATTCATTATGCCATTAATCTTAATCAGTGCCCTCGAACCTCTTGAATTACAACAGCCCAAAAACATGACTGACCTATCGTCATATTTCACTGTGGGTATGAGTCACTTTTCCTAGTATACATCTCTGTTTTGACGCCAACATGCCGATGCTGAATCTGACCAAAACGTACAATTTTGGTCTCATCTGAACAAAGCACCTAGTTCCGATCATAATTTAATTAAATTAGGGGCGTATGTGTAAAAAATAATAGTAAATTCCTACACTATCCGCACAATAAATTGACAAAACATTAAAATTAAAGCTTAATGTTCACACTTCAAGAATCTTGATTGTTTCATACTACATTCGTTGTAGTGGCATACAGAGCCAAAATGATGAGAATTGTGTCACTATCTAAATACTTATGGACCTGACTCTACTTGTTAACATTTAAGTGGGTGGGACTCACCAAGTGAGAACCTCTGACCAACTACAATTTTCAAGATCCTTTTTAGCCCTGCTTCCAGGTGATGTATATCAAGTGCTCAGACTGTAAATGACTAAGGATAATCCTCTCTATCTTTGCATTCTTAACTTTCAAAAAACCAACAATGAGCGTGAGGACAAGTTATACGCTGCCAGCCGGCCAGGGTGCCCTTGGTGCCTGAGCACAGTAGCAAAGCTAACCGCTACAACTCTGCTTCAATCCTCGACCAAAGTTGTGACACAGTCATAAGGGTGTCATTTTTGGCAAGATAAGACCAGAAACTCCCTCAGAAAATGACTTGTGCAGCATACCTTTTGAAAATCATGAGCTGCCCTGCTGTTTTCCAGTTCACTGAATCTTTGTCCTGATTACACCAATCTATCTCTCCTGTAGTGTTGGCATCTTAGAAACAACTGAAAAGCCTGATGGATTATCCTGGCTTCGACTTAAGGTGAAAAGGTGAGAGCAGGCGAAAACATTCAATTACAATATGCAAACCCCAATTCCAATGAAGTTGGGACGTTGTGTAAAGCGCGAATAAAAAAAGAATACAATGATTTGTAAATCCTTTTTGACTTATATTCAATTGAGTACCAGGGCGCACGGGGGGAGGTGGGCAGTGCCCGCCTTGAGAAAAGCTCTGCCCACCGAATGAAAACTCTAGATAAAAAACTGATTTACCACTATTTGACAGCAAACATGCGATATCCCAAGAGATTCACAGCCAGAGGTAGACAGTCATTAAGAGAGAACTTTACGTATGCTTCATCTATCTATCTCTATGTGTGATTGGTGGATTCCTTTGCTAGTCTATTCTGATGTGAAACTAACCAATGGGCACTCTCGAATTACAAGAGACCCTCCCATTCTCTTAGACTGTCGACTTCACTGAGGTCACGTCAACGTTGCTCATATAATAGGACCTGTGCTTCTCTCAAGACTTCGCCCATGTCTCTTTTGTTGATACTTCTTCCACCACTTATTTTGTCAGTCTTGTTGTTTGACATTAAGGTAATTTGTGCACTAGTTTGTCATCTGTGTGTGTGTCGACTCGTGTGGTTATAACCATACACCGGATATATATATATATATATATATATATATATATGTGTTTTCAAGATGTTGTGCATGTTGTATTTTACGCCGATTTAGGGGTTCTTTTTTTGCCCCCCCAAAGAGGACAAATGCCCACCCAAGCTTGGCATCCTGGCAACGCCTCTGTTGAGGACACTACAAAGACAAGATATTTGATGTTCAGACTCATAAACTTCTTTGTTTTTGGAAATATTCAGTCATTTTGAATATGATGCCTGCAACACGTTCTAAAAAATCTGGGACAGGGGCATGTTTACCACTGTGTTACATCACCTTTCCTTTTAACAACACTCAATAAGCATTTGGGAATTGAGGACACTAATTGTAGAAGCTTTGTAGGTGGAATTCTTTCCCATTCATGCTTGATGTACGACTTCAGTTGCTCAACAGTCTGGGGTCTACATTGTTGTATTTTGCGCTTCATAATGCGCCACACATTTTCAATGGGAGACAGGTCTGGACTGCAGGCAGGCCAGTCTATTACCCACACTCTTTTACTACAAAGCCACGGTGTTGAAACACGTGCAGAATGTGGCTTGGCATTGTCTTGCTGAAATAAGCAGGGACGTCCCTGAAAAAGATGTCGCTTGGATGACAGCATATGTTGCTCCAAAACCTGTATGTACCTTTCAACATTAATGATGCCTTCACTAATGTACAATTTACCCATGCCATGGGCACTAACACATCCCAATAGATGCACATCCCACAGATGCTGGCTTTTGAATGTGCTGATAACAATCTGGATGGTTCTTTTCCAGTTTAGCCCGGAGGACACGACGTCCATGATTTCCAAAAACAACTTGATATGTGGACTCTTCAAACCACAGCACACTTTTCGACTTTGCGTCAGTCCATCTCAGATGAGCTCGGGCCCAGAGAAGCTAGTGGTGTTTCTGGGTGTTGTTGATATATGGCTTTCGCTTTGCATGGTATAGTTTTAACTTGCGCTTGTAGATGTAGCAACAAACTGTGTAAACTGACAATGGCTTTCCGAAGCGTTGCTGAGCCCTCATGGTAATATCCTTTACAGAACGATGTTGGTTTTTACTGCAGCACCGCCTGAAAGACCGACGGTCACAGGCACTCAATGTTGGTTTTCGGCCTTGCCGCTTACGTGTAGAGATTTCTTAGTATTCCCTGAATCTTTTGATGATATTATGGACTGTAGATGATGAAATCCCTAAATTACTTACAATTGCATGTTGAGAAACGTTGTTCTTAAACTGTTGGACTATTTGCTCACACAGTTTTTCACAAAGTGGTGAGCCTCACCACATGCTTGCTTGTGAACGATTGAGCTTTTTGGGGATGCTCCTTTTATACCTAATCATGACACTCACCTGTTTCCAATTAACCTGTTCCCCTGTGGAATGTTCCAAACAGGTGTTTTTTGCGCATTCCTCAACTTTCTCAGTCTTTCATTGCCCCTGTCTTAGCTTTTTTGGAACATGTTGCAGGCATCAAATTCAAAATGAGTGATATTCCAAAAAAACAATAAAGTATATGAGTTTGAACATTATTGTGAGTTGTGTAAACTATAAAATAATCACATTTCAATTATATTCTTTGTTTTCTATTTGTGTCTGTGTGTGTTTGTGTTTGTAGTGAGTGGGTTGGACGAGAGGTTGAGTAATAATTTGGAAGTTTGAATCATCACATCAACACATACCAGAGATAGTTTGACAAATTAAACAGACCAAAAATCTGGCATTTGTGTGATCATATTACTGTGACGTTGGTACCAGAAAAATAAAAATGAGCCACTTATAAGGAAAAAGAATGAGTAACTGAATGCGTTTCAAAAGGCATCCATGCACAGATGTCACCACTCAAAGGATGTTAAATGCTAATCTATCATAGCAAAATGATTCATAGCAAAATATTAGTTTTGCATCTTGTTTTCACACTATGAAATATAATGTGTATTGAAAAACCAGACTTTACATTTGGAGGGCAAGCAACCCAGAATATTTGTAGCTCAACATTTGTCTTGCTGTCAGCTGACAAATTTCCATCTGTCAGAGATCGATCATTATTTTGCTTAATTGAACTTCTTTCATCACAGTTGGCATTCAAGGCCTACGGGCACCACAGCCTGTTTGTACTTTCATTCAATTTTAGAAACATTGTTGTCTTGGTGTCTTTCTTAACATCATTGAAATTGGGAAATTGATCCTCTTCAGCATTTGTTAGCAGAATTTTCCCTCCTAAATTGAACTCAGGGCCTAACTGGCACCATTGGCTCCACATTTCATCCCAAAATACAAAGTCACAATGTCAGATGGTACTGGTAATTTTTATGCCATGCACACTATCCCTCTAACCGTGGATATCTGAGCTATCTGAATTTTTAAGTAGTGCAATAACTGCTGACTTCACCTTATCTTGCTGTGGCCATAAAACCTGGCCACAAAATAAAAGCAAAATAAAATGTAACAAAGCATGGAATAAGTACCTGGTGAACTCAGCTAATTGGGCAACGTTTAAACAAACATACGTAAATTTTCCCACTGAATAAAGTCATCTGAAACTTGTGAGATTCATTCCAAAAATAAAATTCAGCACATACAGTAATTAGTAATTGATTCATGTCAGCAGACAACATTACTTGCTATTTGCCAGCTGATATAATTTAACATGCCATTTCCCAATCTAGAGTTGTCAAATAGCCATATTTTAGTCCACTTCTACAACGGGGAGTTACCATTATTCCTAAGTCTTTGAACCTAGAATTAACTGGTGTGGTGAAGCTTTGCATGAATCTTAAAAAAAAAAAAAAAAATCACTGAAGCACACATTATCATGTTGCACGGAATAACGTGACTTATGACCCCTGAAAGTTTCTAAAGAAAATGTCCTAATTGTTGCCCATGCAAAATTTAAATGGGATCAATGTTCTTAATGGGAGGTTAAATTTCACAAAAGCATCCACATGTTTTTGAGCTGTGATCAGGTCTAGGGGCACAAATTCAGAAAACAAGACAGTTTTTAGTAATTAGCCTGTTCCACCAGGGGCCTATTGCACAAAAGTCGGATCCTGAGATCCTGGATAAACGCCAAAGCGAGGATTGCCATATCCCAAACAGCGCGTCGCTGGCTTCATTGATTGCACAAAGCCAACAGCGGGTGGAGGAGAATTGACTAAGTTAAGCCCGTGGCCGCTGATCCTGCTGAGTGCGCGCACTCGGCTACCTCAAATAGACCCCGAGATCGATCACAGAATCGCTGATCATCACCATGGACACTAAGTAGTTGCAGCAAACGCATGCGCCAGCAACACTCAAAGACCACGTTCAAACAGAGGGACGATGGGATCGCTGAAATGCTTCTGCTTGCTATTCCTTTAGTTTCTGCCTGAATGATGCGAGACGTTTGAGAGGAGTATTAACGTTAACTAAACTCAAATGAGAGTAAACTCGGGAGGTGTTTCAGCGCCCTCAAAAAGGAGTTGCTGATGTATTTCAGCGTTACCGTGAACGAGATAAGCCGTGGTAGTCAGACAGATTTAAAGTCTCGCAAACAAATTTGATCATGGAGGTTGTGTGTGACAAGTGTAAGAATTCTTTCATGCTAAACTTACGTCAAACAGATCTTTGGAAATATAAGCATGTGTGAATTAGGTCTCACATGTGCCTTATTGGCCTTTTTTGTCCTGTAAGAAATGAATAAAAGTCTGATCTAGAAGACGTTGTCAGATTAGTTGAGTTTACTTGCTGCTGTTAATCACCTCTGATGAAGACATACTCAAATTTAAAAGTAGAATGTTAGCCTCAGAAAATTACGTCAAGGAGCCTCCTGAAAATGTTTGATTCCAGTATCGCGAAGCGAGCGACATTGCACTCGTGTCTAGCATTAAGGCAACGACTCTTCCTTACCCGTCGCAGTCTGAATAAAGACGGAGAAAAGTAGCAACAGTGCTGTAGGTAGGGGGTTACCGCAGCGATTTAAGACCGCGCTGAAACACGGTAACCTACTTCATGCAGCACTGCTCATTTTCTACTCTGATGGAAGTCTCAACTTGGGGAATAAGGACAAATCTGACAATGACGGATTCTAAATATGATTAAAATGTGACATGGAAGGGGGACTGATTGAACTGTGATGGTCACTGTCACATGGATAGACCTATTTGAATATAATGATCGAATATTGGCTATTTTACTGACATCAATGGTCACAAGTTTCTAAAATAATTACTCTGGGCCTATTATAATTGAGATAACAACGTGTAGTGGACAATTCAGAATGACTGTTAAGGACGTTGATTTTCAATTTGGGCGACTGCTGAACGAGGAGAGGTGAAATTGGCTGCAGACAGGAGCTTAGCTAGTTCGTAAGCTTGCTCCGGTGCTGGCTAGCTCCACAGACTTTGTTTCCATAGTAACTAGTGCCATGGCTTAGCTCACACGCTCTGTGCAACCGAAATGAGGCTTGAGATCAGGCTAATCCCGTGCCGATCCTGGGCTAATCCCTTATCCTGCCTTTGTGCAATAGGCCCCAGGACAATCGCAGTTCTATTCAACAACTTCCAGTAATTTTGACATTTTTCGGAGGATATTTCAGATACAGCGTCACGCAAATGAAATACACATTAGTCGGTGACTTCACTGGTTCATGGGGTAGACAAGGGCCTCGTTTCCCAACAACAATCAATAGTAGAGCTCTAAAGCCGCGTTTTCACCAGAAGTGTGAAGCGAAATTTCTCCTCCCTTTATTCATGGGTGTTTGACCGCGGGATAGTTTTTATTTTTTTGCTTTGAAGATTTTCCGCCTAGTTCTCACGAAGATCCCATTCACTTCCATGGGAGAACAACCTGGCAGAGGATTGACACATGAATTCACACCGCTGACCAATAGTATAGCCCCCAAGTGACCTGCAAATTCTGATAGATGTTGCACAAAATCTGTTTAGAAGTTTCAGAGGTAGGCTAAATGAACGAAATGAGTGAAGCAAATAGGAGGAAGCTGAGATGTTTTCAAAAGGTAGGCACCATCAGGCAGCTTCGCTGGGAATAACATGCATTGATGCACTGGTATTCTTTCTTTATTTATTTTTAAATTACCTCATGTCTTTTGGAAGCTATAAGTTAATCCAATCTGTCAGGATTCTGGTTTTTGTGTTCATGTTTTGTTCATGATTTTGTCTTTTATTTATTCTTTTTGGTTATTGTATGCTCAGGTTTTTAGTTCATTAAATTTCTCAGTTCCATTGCACTTGTCTCCCCTGTCTTGTGATCTTGTTGGTTCAGTCCGTCTTCCCGGTCTGTGTGCTCACTTACTTCGGGTGATTTAAATGTATTCTGGTGTTAAACGCATTCCTTCGATTCTCGTTTACTTCCTTCGCCTTACTGTTCTGATTACGAACAAAACTAACGTTTGTATTTTGTATCATAGTCTACTAACACAACTAATCCATGTATATAGATTACTAACTTACTAATGAGCACTCTAGTTAAATCTGTAAAGTTGCACCGCTACTAATTAATATTAATTCCCTCTCAGCAATCGCCCTGTTCTAGTCTCCGCCTCTTGCTCAGCTTTAACTATCTCCCCCTGCGTTTCTGCGAGATCTCTCGCACGTGCTTAATTACTTTCCTGCACTCGTTATCTGTGCACTTAGAACTCCTTGACCGGAGCTGTTTAAATGTCATAGGCTGTCTGCGTGATTCCCGTCCGTGTCTTGGCTTTCGCCAGTTTTCGTGGTTAGGGTTTCCCTCATGTGATTCTCCCGTTGTATGTGGCTTATTCCTCATCAATGAAAGAATGGATTTGTAGTGTTATCTGATTTTTAATGAATATGGACTTGAGCACTTGCGGAAATAACTCCTTCATATATATTCTTAATACTCAAAATGATGACCCAAAATATTTCGACCACGCACGGATTTTAGGGGGGTTGGGCTGGGGGACTATGGGGGCAAGTTGGGTGGCGATGCTGGTAATAGACCAGAATTTCAATCCTTCCACCTTGGGACCTATGCCATTAGCAATGTCAGTTGAGCCTTGCTTACACTCAAGGGGTGGGGGGTACTTCCTGCAATCTCCAACAATCATCAACAAGATGGCGACACTATTGTTGCTATGCTAACGTCACAAAAATTTTACTTTATGAACATTGTACCAGCTTGAGAATAAAAATATTCACAAAACTGATGATGTTGTCACATCCGATGTTGAGCTAGACACCATTTTGTCGTGAAACTGTTGTCCATGGGTTATTTGACACAGCTAGCTTACTAGCTAGCAAGCTATGTAGATAACGTTCCCATTATCTCAAGCAATGTAGCTGACTGCGGTTTTAATTTGCAGCTTGGCAGCCTAGCTAGCCAATGTTGCTGCTTGTGGCAATGATGCTAGGAAGTGGTTATTCGCCCTGCAGCGGGGTGAATTGGGGGAAAGAGATCAACAATCTGCTCCACAACTGGGCCGACAAGAGAAGCAGCTCTGCTATTCGCACTGCGGTGGTACGGATAAGAGAAGCACTTCTGCTATTTGCCCCACAGTTGGGCCAGTAACAGTTTCCATTTCATAATCCGCCCTGCTCTTTGATCTTTTGCGCTGAACTAACGCGGAGTGAATAGCCTCTTCCTTTCTAAAAAGTTGCCAGCAACAAGAAAAAGCAATTCCAGGGTAGGTTTTGATTTTGGCATGAGCGCCAAAGGTTTGCAGATTTAGTTCATTGTAATGTAGCTTCCTCACCTCCTCCAGTGAAGCAGCTGACCGTGGCAGGACTTTGAATTCTGCAAAGACACACACAGACTCATTATCAGTGCTCACCAGATATGCATTAGAATGGTTATTTTATAATACTTCCTCGCTAAAAATCCCGCACAGTGTGCCTTTATTGCCCTGACTAAATGCTGCCTCATTACAGGTCACAAGGGCGTTTAAGAATAGGTGAATTAACTGCGGTGGCTGAATCCCAAATCAGGTTCTGCTGGATGGATCTGCTAATCACTTGCAGTTAATGAGCCAAGCAATCCCCATAGCCATGCACAAGTGAAGAGGCTGCTGTCCCCAGCTGTGTCTGATAATTATTTTAAATTCTTTAACACATTCAATACTAGTACAATTCGAATGAAATATTCAGTTTTACAAGAACCATCAACTTGTACATAAGAAAGACAGGAATTCATATTTCAGTTTTAATTTTATGCAGTGATTTTGTAAGATTTCAGAGGTGTGCTGAAATGTTACTTGTATTTAAATAGTGAAAGGTTGCTCTAAACCCCTTTTCCACACTACTACACTTAAAATAAACTAATTTACTGGATGTTATTGAGGCTCTCTCACTATGATTTCTTTATTGACCTCTCAATCTTTACTATCAAATACAATCAATTCACATTTACCTTAGTGATTTCTAACAGCATGAAAGAGATGCTTGCAATTTAAAAATGGCCGGAAATCACATAAAATTTGCAAGAATTTCTTTCAAGCTGTTAGAAACCGCACAGGTACTAAATGTAAATTGACTGTATGCAGCAGTCACCAAGGTAGATTTGATTTGTATGGATTTGGCATTGGATGAGCAACAGAAACAGAACTCTACAGCTACTTTACAAACCGAACAGCATTTGGTGCTGTTTTTTGACTCCATGTTGATTCAATTTATACCACACAGGAACTTTCATTTTATGGAAAATAATGTCAAGATATACAAATATACAGTGATGTCAGTAAAATGGAAGGAGCCCTCAATTTTGGGATTTTATCATGCACGGTAAAATGTCAAGTGTTAACATACCTGGTAAGCAGGGTCACATATTGACCATATATATACTGACCAAAAAAAGAAATGCAATTTTCTATTTCTTGATTTTATCGAGTGTAACTGTTATTAATCAACACTTCATTGGTATCAAATGAAAGAGGGAATCTCAGACAATAGATATAACAGAAAATCGGGTTGAAATATCGCCATGGTGGCTTTTATTTAACAAGGTGAAGTTCGACATTATGAAACAGAAATGACACTATCAGTATCTCGTATGTCTACCGTTAGCGTCGCGCATGGCTGTAAACCTGCGTCTCATAGACATCACCAGACGTCTGATTGTTGGTTGTGGAACGCTGTTACGCTCTTCGGTCAGTGCTTGTCTTAGCTGACGTACAGTAGCTGGTGGTGGTTGACGTCTCCGGATCGCTCTATCCAGAATGTCCCACAGTTGTTCTATAGGTGAAAGATCTGGAGAAAACGCTGGCCAGGGAAGGATATGCACATTTTCAGCCCGAAGGAACTCCATACAGATACGTGCCACGAGCGGACGCGCGTTGTCCTGTTGGAAAGTCAGTCAGTGACGTCGGACAAATGGAACGACGACTGGACAGAGAATTTCATTGCAGTAACGGACGGCGTTGAGGTTTCCTTCAATAAAATGAAGGTTGGTTCGGTGTGAAGCAGACAGTCAGTCGTGATACGACGGTCAGACACTGGAGTCGTAACACGTGGCTTACCGGATCTGGGGCAATCGGCCGTGTGTCCAATGGCATTAAACTTCGTTCCGAGGCGACTAATTGTCTCAGAATGCACGCCGAATTGATGGGCAACTCTATCTACCCAACTTCCGGCCTGTAGCATCCCAATCGCGCGTTCTCGTTGAACTTCCGTTAGTCGTGGCATTATAACCCGTCTGATTTTCACTCATTTTCGGTTGGATTTTATAGGCCCTGGCGTCTACGAGGAACTCAAAACAAAAATGGGAGTGTTAGGACAATGGTAGTACTCGAACCCAAACACTGCCGATTGTTTGGTTCCAGAGGAATGGCGGCTCCAGAATACATGCTGTGACAGCGAAAATTTGTATAGTAGAAGTACTCACCTCCAAAAATAACTCAGAGCAAAAGCATCTTTCTCAATGGGTTCGTCGAAATTTGGCACCGGATTATGTAATTGCGTTTCTTTTTTTGGTCAGTATATTATCTTCCATGTATACAGCTAACACTTTTATCAACTGTTACACTTTTAAACCACTAGGATATAGGCCACCCCATTTGAACTCTGTAATAACTGATTTAACACTAAACGCTATACTGTGCATTCACGTACTGAGCAGGCAGCAGAGGAATTTCAGGAGCTGCTCTTGTCCACGTACCAGTCAAGATTGTATTCACACGCCATGAGCGAGCTTTTGGGACAAAAGCAGATGACAATGACCTCGAGCTCCTGAAAATGTGAAAATAAAATTGTCTCGGTAGAACAGCTGTCACAAGCCCCAAATACTAATGAATTCAGGTCAACAGTCATTATGATAGTAAAAGTGCCATAACCATGTGACTAACTGACTTCATCTGACTGTTTATTAGTTTTATGATGTGAATATGACAGTGCTATGTCAGCCTTATATTGAGGGGTTCAATAAATTTTTACCCTAAGGCAAAGTTCGTATAACATATACCTCCCAACACTAAGTAAAGTTCAATGATGCACAGCATCATACACATGTAAGTATTCGTGAGGCCACCTCTGGGGAGCACATAAATATTCATTGGGAATTTGCCGTTGCTTTCTCCAGATACGCGGACACTTTCTCCAGTGACCATGATGCGTTTACATACGCCGGCCAACTTGCAACAGAAAAACTCCATATCAGTTGAGACTCATTTTATATTTGTAGGCAAACTATTCACATGTGGTTCAAGGACACATTCCCCGCTATCAAAGTATTTACTGTATTTTTATGCACTTTCGTAAAACCCTATAGAAATTACAACACTTTTTTCCTCTTTAGAGCCCCTCCCATTTCATTAACTTAATTCCCAATCATTATGGTGCTTACTGTAGTTGTAGCAAATGTTGTGGTCTGATTCTGGATCGTATATGGCACAGTGTTCAGTAGAGCTGGAACATGGAAAAGGCTTGTGCACTCATTCAAAGCTGTGATAAGGTCAGTTACCCCAGAAACATTAGTACTCACAATATTATTCATTTAGAAGTTTGGGACAAGCACTCGCACATTGCCAGATCATTACCTGAGGGCCCAAAACCCAATGGGACTTTTTTTCCATTCAGGTTACTGGAAATGGAAAACACACACCTCCCCTCCATCAGAATCCAGCATGTCAATAGGTGTCATGTGGAAAAAATACATATATACACACACATACAGCGGGGAAAATAATTATTGAACGCATCAACATTTCTCAGTATATATATTTGAGCCCCTCAGAACATTAGTGGTCTAACTCCGATTTTTTAATTTTCTGAGTTAGACCCATATTTTTCATGCTAAAGGTAAAATCTATTCATGCAATAATGGGCCAGAAGATTGTTAGTTCCACCTCTGAAATATAAATAGTAGTGCAAGAGTGGTCTAACTCCAAAATTCTTAGTTTTTAAGCGAAACATGCAAAAATAACAAAAATCGTCAAAGTTGACAACAAAATACTTTCTGACCATGAAAGCGAAGCTTCAAATGATGTCACTTCAAGACAGGTCTAAATACTTACTGGCATGCTGAAATTTGACAACGTAAAAACTTTGGAAGCTGTTTTCTCAAAATGATAAAAAAAATGGAGTTAGACCACTATTGTTCTGAGGGGCTCATTTATAATGGGGCCATTGACATGAAATTTTCACTAGATGTTGGTAACAACTTAAGTAATCTGCACATGCAAGGAAATCATAACAAATAAGTCCATAAATTAAGTATAATAAAGTGGAATGACACAGGGAAAAGGTATTGAACACGCTTCTTGAAATTTATTTAATACTAAATAGAAAAGCCTTTGTTGGTAATGACAGTCTCAAGACATCTCCTGTATGGAGAAGCTAGTCGTATGCATTGCGCAGGTGTGATTTTAGCCCATTCTTGCAAACAAACAAACTGTCTTCAAATCTTGAAGGTTCTGGGGGCCTCTTCTATGAACTCTGATCTTCAGCTCTTTCCATAGATTTTCAATCGGATTCAGGTCGGGTGATTGACTGGGCCATTCTATCAGCTTTATTTTCTTTCTCTGAAACCAATTGAGAGTTTCCTTGGCTGTATGTTTGGGATCATTGCCTTGCTGAAATGTCCACCCTCCTTTCATCTTCAGCATCCTGGTAGATGGCAAGAGATTCTTATCTAGAATGTCTTGGTACATTTCTCCATTCATCTTTCCTGCTATTATATGAAGTCTGCCAGCACCGTATACTGAAAAACAGCGCCACACCAAGATGTTCCCCCCTCCAAACTTTACTGTTGGTGTGGTGTTTTGGGGGTTATGTACAGTGCCGTTTGTCTTCCAAACATGGTGTGTACTATGACATCAAAAGAGTTCAATTTTGGCCTCATTTGACTAGACAATATTCTCCCAGTATTTCATAGGCTTGTCCAAATGTTGTGCTGCAAACTTCAACATGCTTTTTCTTCAGCAATGGAGTCTTGCACGGTGAGTGTGCATAGAGGCCGTGGCGGTTGAGTGCATTACTTGTTTTCTTTGAACAACTGTACCTGCTAATTCCAGGTCTTTCTGAAGCTCTCTGCCAGTGGTCCTTGGCTCTTGGACAACGCTTCTGATTATTCTTTTGACTCTTCTGTCAGAAATCTTGCAAAGAGCACCTGGTCATGGCTGGTTTCTGGTGAAATGATGTTCTTACCACTTCCTGATTATGGCCCCTACGTAGCTCACTGGAACATTCAGAAGTTTAGAAATATGTCTGTAACCAATGCCATCAGTATGTTCTGCAACAATAAGGTTGCAAAGGTCTTGAGAGAGCTCTTTGCCTTTACCCATCATGAGTTGCTTCTTGTGTGACACCTTGGTACCTTTTTACCAGCTATTATTAATTTGCACTGATAGGGGGCAGAATTGCTTTCTAAATACTGACAGATTTCAGCTGGTTTCTTGGCTTTCCATGCCTTTCTGCACCTCCTTTTCTTCATGTGCTCAATACTTATTCCTTGTGTCATTCCACTTTATTGCACATAACTTAATTCATGGACGTATTTGTTTTGATTTATTTGTATGTGTGGATTACTTGGGTTGTTACTGACATCTGGTGAAAATTTCATGTCAACAGCCCAATTAGAAATATATTTACTGAGAAAAATGTTGATGCATTCAATACTTATTTTCCCCACTGTATATTACTCAGAGTACCCTGTGCTGTATAGTAATAGCTTTTACATGGTCAGACATAGATGTAACTACCTCTGAAGACAATTTAACAAGACTATGCCTTCTTTCCAAAACTAGATTCAAAATGTCCTTGGCTGTAACCAGTCACTGAGAAAAAAACATTCCCACCTCTCAAAGGCACAGGATTCTTCACCTTGAAAACATACAGAATAACAAATAAAGGCAGATTGTTGCTTTTAAGAATCTGGTCTCAGTGGAGCATCAGTGTGTTCTTTTGTTATGTTATCTTATTTTATGCCAGGCTCAACACTGATGAGCCTTGCAGTCCCTTTGCAAGAATAACCTTGAGCTAAAATGCTAAGTCAGCACTTGCGCCTCAGAAGTTCCCTGAAGGTTCAGCGTTTCTCCCAGAGAATTGAAGAAAACAGACCACCTTTCATCACAAGACAGGAACACGGATTCAGATTCATTTTACTTTCTGTACTGGCTTCCACCAGTGCCATATCTTTTCAAACAGCACGGTAGAGAATATATCCTGGAGGCATCAGATACGTTTACTTGGTCAACATTTTGACCTTTTGACCTTAAGAGAGGATTCAGTTATTCTTCCCTCTTCCGAAATAGGGAGTGATGAGTTCAGACCCCAGAAAAATTGAGCCCCCAAAACCAAAGAGGAGAAAAATAATTGAGAAGTTGCATTTGATATATTGACTGCAATCTTTCCATAAGTCAGGTGGACTGAGTGGGGAAGACTGGGGTCCGATGGGCCATGGGGACCAAAGAGCCATATCACATATTTGTGATAAATAGATGTCAGAGCTGCTTGAAATAGGCACAATAGTGATACGGTTCATCGGACCCAAGTCTCCCCTGCATTATGATCAATATTAACAAAGCCCTCCCCGTGACATCAAATGAATATGCATGACTTCAAATTGCAGGAAGTAGTCGGTGTACCCAGAGTAAACCCACACTGTAAAGAAATGAAACGTTGACTAAACTTAAAAGTAAGGCATCCAGCTGGAATGCATTTTTGAGTTTGCTTAACTTAAAAGTCCCAGTAGTGGCACAAACTTATTTTTCAAAGAACTTGGAACTCGAATTTGAGTACATTCAAAAACACTTTGCAGCTGGTTGCCTTACATTTTTAAGTTAATTAACTTTTTGTTGCATCCCTGGGCAATGAGTCGGGGGTACTATGGATCAGCGATCGTCACACTGCGTCAGCTGCCGCGTCTGTAGAGATTTTATTGTAAGCGCTCTACAGGCCACAAACTGAATCCATATTTGGTGTGGGCCTCGTGAGTGGCAAGGTCAGGAAGTGTATTGATTTTTGGAGTGATTGCTTTAGAGGGTCCAGGGATACAAGTCGACCAGCAGGTGACGGACTGTCTTGTGTTTAACTGTGCATGCAGATACATGTACACTCTCCTCAGAGAGACCCCCGCTGAGGTCGGAACTCAGGGCATTCCAGACTAGCACCAAACCGCCACTATCAGGAGCCAAAATAAAGGACAGCATGGTTACTGAACCACTGCCAGATCCAGAGGCTATCTTCAATACGTCACAAAAAAACTGAAATGTGAAGACAGTTTGATGCCGTCCATTTTTCCAACGCCTTTTTTTTGGGGGGGGAGACAGATGAGAGAGAAGGAAATGGATCTGGTGTTAAGAGGGTAAGATCGGCCTTGTGCTAAGGTGAAATACAAAGACACACACTCAAGTCTGTGAGATGAACATAAAAACAGCCAGTGCAAAGTCTGCCTGAGTAGTTTTATCCATGCATACTTAAGGGTGAGGGTAAAGGGTAATGTGAGCGGTGGAGTAGAAGGCGAGCTAAAAGCCCCCAACCCTCCAGAGTAGGGACTGATTTCTACCGTTGTAACCACAGAACTCTGCCTGCAAATAAATCACACAGATTGACTATGCTTAATGAAGTTTTCAGAGCGGCTTGCATGATGCCAAAGTAAAGGTAGGGTTTGCAGATGTCACACATGGCCTTGCGTCCACTTGCATAAAAAAAGGCTTTCAAATGCATGCTCACACACACCTCAATATCACACGGGGTCGGGGGATACTAGCCATTGGTTACACTGTTGTCTCTCATTTTATGTTGTTATTTCCAATACATTGCAATGTGGGTATCGCATTTTTTATTCTTGATGGCAAACAGATATTTCTTTTTATCATATACTTCCTTATAAACACAATGAATCTGCACCTGTGATACAAGCGCAAGGCACAATATGAAAATGCCCATATGATATTCTCCATATGATATTAGCTTGTGAGTTAAGAGGGCAAATAACTGCTCTCAACATGTCATGCACTTGAGACAAATTAACAGCTTGCTAAAATCCTGCGATTACAATTGTGGTTGGAACAAAAACCAGCATACACAGTGGGTCCCCAGGAACAATACAGGGCATTGCTGCTTTTGACTCCTACTTGCACTTTTTTTACCCCTCAGCTGACGAAAGTCGTGGAGGGGTATTGTCATGGCGTGCGGCGTCTGTCTGTCTGTCTGTGCGTCTGTCTGTCCATAAACTTCTCGTTTCCAGACGATAGATGAAAAACGCCTTAGCCAAATGCCCTCATTTTTGGGAGGTATGTTGGGGGTGGTTAGATAAAGCTCCCTATCGATTTCTGTCCCGCTGCGATAATCAATATGGCCGCCACAGCAGGGCAAGCGCAAGGCTGAGGGGTCCCGCTCGCGACAGCGCGATTTTTTTTTTTTTTTTTTTTTGCAAGGAGGCGGTTTCGGGGTGGTTCATTCACAACTATGTCTGATTGTGCAATCATCTATCCCATCTCCTGATTGGTGTTTGCACATCACTTTAAACTGCCATGTCTGTCACTCTCTTTATGCTGATGATGGCTTATAGCTGAAACGCCCCCATATCAAATATTAAAATTTTTTCACTCAGTGCCGAGGTATATATTCTCTGCATAATTTCAATGGCTGTGCACCTTTACACACTATTTTTGTCTAGGACTTGTGTGCGCTGCTGCTTTCTATTAGTGATGTATGCTTCCTAATTATTTCTTTTTAAATGTCTGCATTATTTTTTCCCCTCTCACTTCTTCTGGTAGTCGGTCAATTTTGGGCCAGTACTTGCTTACAGTCCAACACTGTGTGCTGAGAAACCTTCAAAGAACATGGGGTTCACAGAGAACCCGTCTCTTCAGGAAGACAGCAGAGAAATGGGAATCTTCTTCAGTCACAGTGCTTCGTACGCCCACTACTAACAAGGAAAGAACAGTCCCCGTTATTAAAGAGATGTGTGAGGCAGCATTAGTCTTCCCAAGGAGTTTCACCTAAACTTGACATTTTCAGTCCCAAAAGCTAGCCTAGCCCCTTCCTCCCCCACAAAAGAACAAAAGATTTAGAACTGCAGTAAAATGCCTTCTGTGTCATCCTCAAGGAGAACAAAGACCAGCGACAATTGTTTTGTTATTGATCCAGTAGAAAGCCAGCACAGCACTGGGGGAGGGAGAGGGGGGAGAGAGGAAGGTGGAGGAGACCCTGGTGGTTGCACTTCTATTGACAGAGGGTTCAAGACATCCACTTTTAGCCTCTCTTTTAGTTCCAACCGCATGAATGAGAGCAAGTGATGAATGAAGCAGTGAAAGGTCTGTTTGCAACTATTCTGACCGCAGAGTAGTGGCAATAACTGCATGCATGGCAACTCTAATGCTAGGTTGCTGCTATCACGATTCGCGGCACGATTGAAATCGTGGTCTTAATCGTGGAGTTATCGTGATGATCCTATCAGATCTTATCAGATCTTGATGTCAGTCGTGGCAATCGTGTTGATCGTAGAAAAGTTTTGGATGGTTCAAAAATTTCCTACGAGCAACACGATAAATTGTCAATCGCGATCATCGCATCACCTCTTATCCAAACCCAAAATTTTAAGCTGCTTTCACACTGGACGCGAAACGAATTTTTCGCATTTCGCGTGTATTCGCGTCTTTGCATTGACTTTGAATGTAATCTGTCATGCGAAAAATTTGTTTTGTGTCCCGTGTGAAAGCAGCTTCAGAGAAGTTCCACGATCAGCTACGAATGGCCAGTCGTGGCGTTTGTAATGGAGCGCGCGACAGTGGGAACTAAGAATAACATGCCATGCATACACTAAAACACACACACACACACACACCCATATGCGCGCACACACATGTGCAACCTCTCACATATGCACATGTGCACAAACACATGCATGCATTCCTACACAGGTGCAGGCACACATGCACAACCATGCATTCCCCCCGTCACACACACATGTTCTAAACCTTGGAGGGAAAGACAACTTGACTGACAGTGAAGGAGGATAATAAACCCATTATGAAAAGCCAGTAATTCCAGACCTGCCACAGCAATGGGAAGAGGGCACTGCAATACAATGAGGAGTCACTCACCAGGGCCACAATTTGACAGAAACATAAAAATAACCGTGTGAGATAGCGACCGTGAAAGAGAGGCTGACAACCCATATTAAAGAAAGAAAGAGTGCCAAGCAAGAGGCAATTTATCCCTTTATTTATTCAGAGGAGTTCCACTGCCATAAGAATATCTTTTCAAGGGACCACTGGAAATATTACCATCATAGAAAATAGATGAAAAGACTCTTTAAATGGATCTTAGGAGGGTTTCTATCGCTAACTGGGGAAAAGAGAAAATGTAAACTCCAGGTAAATTGAGGGTAAATGAAACTGAAAGCAGTCTTGTTCTGGTAATGACCCACCGCTATCGACATGGAGAAGGACTGCGGAGATCTTCCTGTGACTGGTTTCATGGATTACTATGGGAGCTATGACACTAAAGGCCAATTCATGGAGGCTGCCATGTTTGACTGTGCTTTCAGGACTAGATGAGTAAGTCCACTGCATACCTAAACTACGAAGGGTTTATTTATTTATAAAACATTGTGTGGATTTCAAACCTAAACATTGAGTACGCTCAAAAAAAGAAAAAATGATCCATAGTGAAAAATGTCCAAATTTATGAGAAGGAGGGTAATGTAGGCTACACTGCATGCAATTTTTATTTAGTTAACCAGGATTAACTTGGAATTTTTCATATCTGCATGATCATTTTTTATTTATTTTTTTTTTGCATGTTTTTAATGTCAAGTTTGTTTTTATAAATCTGAAATCAGCAAATAATTTGGCGTGCTTACGCACCATTCATACATGAGACCCCTGGTTCTGGTGACTAAGTAGGCAGCAGAACCTTCGGGAACCACTGAAGCTGCATGCTTCTGAGGGGGAACTTAATTCCAGGTTCCCCGCCACCTGGCCACCCGTTTCATTCATGTCAAAGAGGTACAGGGGCCTGGTATCCACTCAGAATTAAATCAAAGGCACGGTGGTCCATTTTCCTTTATATATGCACACATCACTACATAAACATTAATTTGTAAGATTCCAACACATGAATCCTGATTGGTCAAAA
Source organism: Gymnothorax javanicus (assembly GCA_029692085.1). Taxonomy (NCBI): domain Eukaryota; kingdom Metazoa; phylum Chordata; class Actinopteri; order Anguilliformes; family Muraenidae; genus Gymnothorax; species Gymnothorax javanicus. Next base: position 67,104,621 of record CM056199.1, read on the forward strand.
TCAAAGGCTGCCCTGCTTTCTTCTTCTTGCTTTCTGCTCTACATTGTGGACAAGGCCGCTGAAATGTCATGTTTCAGGCTCAGATGGTATGCAGGTACACAGTCTCCTCACATGTTCAAGACAGACAGACACACACAAGAATAGGCAAAAAAAAAAAAAAAAAAAACCTTGCACACACTCAAAACACAAGCAAATATGCACATATGGTCAGGTCCATAAATATTTGGATTTTGACATTATTGTTATTTTAGCTGTCTACTGCAGTATTTTGGACATAAAATCAAATAATGAATATGAACACAACGAGCAGATTTCAGCTTTAAATTGTGTGCATCTACATCCAAATCGGGATGAGCCTTGTTGAAATTATAGCACTTTTCATGTGTGGTCTCCCACTGAAGACAAAAAGTAATTAGACAGTAGGTAATAGGACATTTATCTGCACAGCTTTTTCATGGCCTGAGTGTGTTATACCTGCATAAAAAAAGCAGATAAAATGTCTACAGTTGTTTTAAATGTGGCATTTGCATTGAGAATCAGTTTAACTCTAAATACGTTTGTATGAAGGACAAAGAGCAATGATTGCCAGTGAAGCAAGCCATCGTTCAATAGGCTGAAAAATCAAAACAAACACAACAAAGATGTAGTCAAAATATCGAGAGTCTCCACCTCTAGGTCCAGCCACACCCCAACTACTCATACGACACAGGGGTGGAGCTTCACTAGACCCAGAGAGGTTGGGCTGAACAAGGTCCAGCTTCAGGGCACGGTCGCACGTACACAAATGCTGGCGAATGACCATTGCCTGCCGAGGCTAAACTCATATGTTGTCAAGTTGAGTGTAGGCAGTTCAGAATGTGTGACTTCAGCCAATGACAGCCAAGTGGGGTCATACACTTCTTAGCTCTTGGCTAAGGTGGCAGTTTTGCCAGTCAAAGTTCGCCATATTTGACCTCCACGCAAAGCGAAAATGTGAGTTTGCTTTGCCACCAAAAGCAAATACTTTATTTGCCCCTTCGCTTGCATAGAATGGAAGTGAACGGAAGGCCAATATTTGCCAGCGTGAAGTTTGCATATGTGTGACTGTGCCCTCACCCACTTGGCTCTACAGTAAGCAGCACTTGAAAATATTTAGTGTGGCCAAATCAAACACTTGATGCATTCTTAAAAATAAATAATGCACTGGTGAGATCAAAAACAACCATTAGGCCTACACCAGTGATAACTGTGGAGGTTGACAAAACCTGGTTTTATCCTGGTGAGATAAAACCCCTCCACAACAGTTAACCAGATGAAGAACACCCAACAGGAGGTAGGCATATCTGTGTCAAATTCAATTCCAAGTTTTCTCAGTTTGGAGATAATGGCTCTCACCAAGGTTCGCTGGAGTCCCAGAGAAATGGCTTTGTCTCGCTGTCAGGACTGAAAGATGTCAAACACCTCGTTTCAAATCTCTTTTCGAATTTTCTTTATCAATTAAATTTGTTTAATTGCTTGATTTAGTAACTAAGTGGGCAATTACTTTTTCACATGGGACAAAGTCGGGTCAGAAAGCTTTTTTCCTTCAATAAATGAAATAATAATTTAAAAATAGCATTTTCCATTTACACAGGTTACTTTTGTCTGATATTAAAATTAGTTTGTTGATCTGAAACATTTAAGCGTGACAAATATGCAAAAGTAGAAGAAATCGAGAGGGGGGCAAATACCTTTTTTTATACTGCAGTGTACACACAGTAATATTCTCACACACACCTACATTGAAGCTTTCTCAAAAAAAAAAACAACAAAAAAACCACATCCATACACATGCACAGTTGCAGCCATCAGACACACACATAAGCTACAGACACAGAAAGGGAATAGTAATCTGGATGATCCAGTCTAACTGTCCCCGCTGACCTGCTCTGGAGCTCCCTGACAGTGCCTGACCCTTACCTTATTATTTATTTTCATTTATTTATTTTTCTTAAAACTCTCTTTCCCTATAGCTTATTCCATCCCATATCTCTCCCCCCCCCATTAAAACACACACACACACACACACGCAACACTCAGATTACACACACATACATTCCCCCCTAACATCAACATAACAGCAATATCAACTCTCATCTATGTCCCTACAACATTTTGTAAATTGGCCCGCATTCTCTTTTCTTGTCTTTGCTGTCAATGTTTTGTTTTGTCCAGAAATAATAAAAAAGACACACATATGCCATATAGATGGGGAGATATGGTAGGGGTGACATAGTCACGCCAACTACAACATGCATCTCATCCCCACTTCTCTCTCTTTTTCTATATATTTGACTCATACATTAAAAAGAGGGCACCTCGCATCCCCACAGGCCTGGAGAGGGACACTGGAGGACTGGGGTTGGAGATGTGATGTGTGCTCATGTCATCTTTAAGTGCTTTTTGCTGTCAGGGAAACATAGAGCACAGGGACCCCCCCACACACACACGCGCGCTCCTCTCCCAGTGTGAGACCAGGAGGTCACAAGCTAAAAGCAGAGACACCATTTACATCTATTTTTGCATTGTCCCCCTCCGAATGCACTCTCCCTCTTTCCTATTTCAATGGTGCACTGCTGAATGCATTTCCATTAAATCAGCACAGCGAATGCTATTCAAAGGCTCTATGGCAGTGGAGAATATTCTTGGATTATCTGTTAAAATTTGCATGTGTAGGCTGTGCATTGTACTTGCCTGAAAACCATCCAATTTGCAACTAGAAAATCTGTATCGAATTTTCCTCTCATAGCACAGTTACAGTGAGCAGTACCCTGTCTGTCGCAGTACGCTGTCAAGTTTACTTCAGGCCTCAGGTGGAGAGAATTCCAATCATCTAATCCATCTATCCATTGTTCTTTCACATCTTCAAGGCAAGAGCAGGAAAAAGAAACACGGCTCTCACCTAAAAATGAGTCAGTATTCAATTTGGATCACTCTAATATGATGAGGGTGGAGGCAGGGAAGCAAGAAAGGGAGCCAGAACAGGCTGTGTCAGGAAGCAGTTTTACAGTCTTCGATGGATAACAAAAATACTAAGTAAATGAGAATAACTCTTTGTGCTATAGTCCATTGTTCAAGATTTAGGAGGTCTGTGTGCTTTACTTGGTATAGTTACAGCTAACTTGGTAACTCATGGAACAATGCACTATAACCATGCTTAAAGTGCAAAATTCATCGTATTTTCTCGCAACAAAACTAATCTGGTATAGTTTGACCAAACAGCTCATGAACAGTGACCAGCTAATTAAATGCCCCAAGTTTGCCGCTTTTTCTCGAAAACAAGCCTTTTATTGTGGTCTAAGTAGAGATTTCCAAAAACAACATGAAGTTTGACCCGAATTTGCCAATTAGTGGATGTGGCATAACAAGAGGAGTTCCAAACGCAGAAGTCAATCTGAAAACAATAGGAAAACAAGATGTTGTCAAAGAATATTATTTCCATAAATTCATGAAAACAAATATTTCTCAGATCAGAAGGGGAAAATCTGCAATGAATCTGCTATGATCTGCTATGGCAGTAAAAAAATGCCAATATACGTTGCCTGGCTAAAAGGAAGTCACACTCTCTAGTATTTTGTAGAATTGCCTTTAACTTTGATCATGGCGCACATTGATTGTAGCATTGTTCTGACAATCGTACGCAATGTCACAGTATGTAATTTCAGTCAAGAGTTTCATACATTTTTGGCCAAGATCTTGTATTGACAACAGGAAAGCCAAACCATATCGAGTACATCCCAAAAACTAGTTGCTTAAAGTCAGAATTTTGCAGTGGCCAATTAATGTGTGAAAATGAATCCTTGTGCTCACTGAACCACTCTTTCAGAATTGGGCTTGATGAATCTTGGCATTGTCATCCTAAATATACCTGAACCATCAGGGATTTAAAAATTCATTGATGGGATAGCCTGGTCATTCAGCACCTTCAGGTAGTCTGCTGACTTCATTTCATTGCTGCATAATGTTGCTGAGCCTAGACCTGACCAATTGTAGCAACCCCACTCCCTCCAGAGGCTTGCACAGGGGGCACAATGCAAAACAGGTTCATGGGCTTGATGCGCCCATCACCATGGAATATTTTATATCTGGACTCATTAGACCACATGACCTTTTTCCATTGCTCCACAGTCAAATCTTTATGCTCCCTAGCAAATTGAAGTTGATTTTTCCCAATTAGCCTTACTAACAAGTGGCTGTCTTGCAGCCACCCGCTGTTTCGTCCCAGTCCTGCAAGTTTTGACATATTTTGCACGTGCAAATGCTCTTACTTGCGCAAGTAAATATAATGGGTCTCATTCATGAAACGTGAGCAGAACGAATTTGTGTGTAAACTGTTCACAGACGGAAATTTACGTGCATCTCCGCATTCATCAATATTTTAGTAGCTCCGATCTTTTCGTAGCTGCTAACAAAATCTATACATGCTGCTGACCACGCGTAGTGCTTGTGTAAATTTAAGAATGCACATAAATAATGCTCGTCACTATTGGAAATTACAATTTTAATTCATATTGCGCTCTGTTATGTGCACAAAACGTAGATGCCTTTGAAACATGTGATATAGCCTAAACATAACAAACGATTAAAAATATAACACATTTAGTTAAATTAGTTGGCAATTGGCAGGTTTAAGATCCAGATTAGGTTCATGATTGTGAATTATCTATGTGAATCGACTCAATAGATCACACGTTCTTTCTACATGTTGAATGATGATGATAAAAAATAAAAGTGGAGGCATGTCGCTGTCTCCGTCAGGTATCATTCTGACAGAGAGGTCTCCCCAATTATGCCAGCGATGCGCTCGTCTGCAGGGGATAGTTCGTCCCATGAATAACAAAAGGTCGCAAGTGACACTCCTGATACTACTTCGTGGTGCAGAAAAACAGGTTTCAGCAGGAATGTCACTTGTGACCTTTTGTTATTCATGGGAAGAGTTGTGATTGTGAGCCTCCCAGTGGCGGCCTTAAGCATCTGGGGGCCCGTTTCAAAAGCAAATGTGGGGCCCTATAAAACATAAGAGCTTCATCATTTTGCTAGATGAAAGCTTACGCCAGTGGCGTAGCCAGCGGGGGTGCTAAGACACATCCCTTTTTGACTGCAATTAGTAGTTCTCAATCATTTTCCTTTATTGACGCGTTTTCCAATTATCGTAATTGGCAACCGAAGACACGGCTTCTCACCATATGCAATCTAACAGCGATTAAATCATGGGCTAAATTCAGTACAGTTGCGGAACAAGAACAGAGAATTGAGTTGCACAAAACTTCCGTTTAAAACAATTATTAGTCCTGACCTCAGTCATTTTCATACTTAACAAAAGGTTCACTCCGAGAGCACTCCACACTTAACAGGTGCTGCTTGTTCTCCCCGATTAGGTAAGACGACAATCATTCATCTGGCCGCACACTGAGTTGCGGCCTCTACAGATGTGGCTAACCAGGCTTGGCCTCGATGTTGTTCATCACAGGAATACTCTTGTCCTTGTCACTCAGGAGAGCATGGCCACTCTCCACCGGTGGCGACAGCAGCCATTCCTGTCTTCAGGGGTGCCACTAGGTGCAGCACCCACACGCAGGGAGGTACTTGTAGTTAAAACAGATGCCTGCCTCACAGGTTGGGGTGCAGTATGGCAACACAGGGCAGTCTGTGGTTCATGAAACCAGCACCGAATGAAGGAACACATAAACCTCTTGGAGCCTCTCAGAGCCATACACTTAGCACTCCAACACTTCTTCCCCTTTCTGCAGGGCCGGCATGTGCTAATTCGCTCAGACAACATGACTACAGTGTACATCAATCACCAAGGCGGTACTCGCTCCCCCCCGGCTTACCGCCTGGCAAGCGGCCTGTTGAAATGGGCATTTCCCAGACTGGCATCACTCAAAGCAGTTCACCTGCCTGGGACATTCAACTCGGTAGTGGACTTGTTGTCCAGGCAACGCCTCGACCCAGGAGAATGGTGGTTGAACCCATTGATTGTACAGCAGATTTGGGCTTGCTATGGCACGGCTTCAGTGGACCTAATTGCCAGCAAGGAGTCCACACACTGCCGCATGTGGTTCTCTCGCTCCCAGGGAAACAAAGTGCTGGTCCTGGATGCTCTGGCACACGACTGGCCGAACTGTCTGCTTTATGCTTTTCCTCCAATTCCACTTCTGCTGGAAGCGTTACTACAAATTCGCCAGTTCAATCATTGGGTTCTGTTCGTGGCACCACGATGGCCGGCGAGACCGTGGTTTGCACTACTTCACTCACTGTTGCAGGGACCACTGTGGCAGTTGCCTCAGAGGACAGATCTGCTATCTCAGATGGAAGGCAAAGTTTGGCACCCCTGCCTGGAATGCCTCCAGCGGTTGTTGTGGCCGCTAGGACCAGTGAGTTCTTAGCTGACTGTGATCCTGCAGTTATCAAAACAGTCGAAATGTGAGAACGCCTCCAACTAGGCAACTTTACGCTAACCGAGGGAAATTATTTGCAAACTGGTGTGATAGGTCAGGGGTCTCACCGACCTCCTGCCCACTACCTTCAATTTTAAATTTTTTACAGAGACTCCTTCACAAGGGAAATCCCCCTCCACTATGAAAGTGTATGTGGCTGCCATATCAGCTAAACATGTCAAAGTGGAAGGTTCAACCATTGGTTGGCACAGTCTCATCCGCAGCTTTCTTAAAGGCGCTCAGCGCCCCCAACCATATAAAGCCCCCTGCAGTCCTCAGTGGGACCTTCACCTAGTGCTGGACTCCTTGTGTCATGCTCCTTTTGAGCCATTCGCTCAAGCAGAACTAAAGTGGGTATCCCTTAAGTCAGCCTTCCTGCTGCAATAGCAATAGTCTCGGCGAGTGAGTGAACTGTACGCTCTCTCAGTCAGTCCTGACTGTCTGACATGGAAACCAGGCTATCCAGGCATAACATTGTGGCCGAACCCGTCTTTCCTGCCGAAAGTTCTGTCCCCATTCTTCATCAATCAATCTATTGAGATTTCAGCATATGAGGATGTCAGTGATGGGTACCACTCCCTTCTGTGCCCTGTGCGAGCACTAAAACACTATGTCAAGGAAACTGAAACTACAAGACAGTCTGACCAACTGTTTGTATGCTATGGGGGACACAACACCGGTACACCTCTGTGCACCTTTTCACACTGGGTATGTGAGGTAATTTCTCTTGCATATAAAGCGGCAGGTTCCCTGCCCCCAGGTGTTGTTGCTTGTCATGACACTAGGAGACTGTCTGCATCTTGGGCTGCACTGAGAGGAACCCCACTATCTGAGATATGTGCGGCAGCGACTTAGTCCAGTTCCTCTATATTGCCAGATTTTATAGGGTTAATGTAACCTCATCTGGCTCAGGCTTAAACTCTGCCATACTGCCAAGACCATATCAGCAATAATGAGGCATGCTCGTCCTCCTGACTTTGCTGGTATAAGTCATTCACAGGCTGTGCCGCGTCTGGCGGTCAGGAGGCATGAAATAGAACGCTATTTACGAATGTAACTGTAGTTCCATGAATGCCTAATGACCGCCAGGGCTACTAGTTACTCGGACGTCGCAGGTTATTCCACGTGAAGTTTTCCGAGGACGTATGACTTGCTACAGGGCATTTTATAGCATGAGGTACGTCATACATGACTTTGTTGGTATAAGGACTCGATCCGCGCTACCCGAAGGGTATCATTCACAGGCTGTGCCGCCTCAAGCGGTCATTCGGCATTCATAGAACCACAGTTACATTCGTAACTAGCGTTTGGCCAGATTTGGCTAGGAGGTAGGAAAACAAAACTCTTGATATATACAGTGACAAAACAAGCGGGAAGAATATTCAAAACGGCAAGGCTCACAGTCTTGTGAGGGAGCTGACTGGCGTATATGAGTCTGGTGAGCAGTGCATAAACCTCCGCGCAGGTTTAATCACACTACAACTGGATCAATTTCATGCCTCAGTCGGTCTGTCTAATCTAAGAAGGTATCCGTCACAATTTGTGAGTATCCTGCAAGGATATAACGGAAGACGGGCCGAAAAGCTAATAGAGTTGTTCAAACGTCAGTCTTTACATGTAAAAAATAGTTTTTGAAAGACAGTAAAGTTTGCCCGTGCCTACACTAGTTGCTCAGAAAACCGAAGAACAAAACCGAAGCCACGCGTAAGTGTACTTAATGAGCTCGCTGTGGAAAACGGGGACATGGTGGAACCGGCTCGTCCCAGATGATTGGCTGCAACGACCCCAAAGCAACGCATCGCTGCAATAAGGTCGTTGATGAATAAATGATCGGATTGATCAATTAATAATGAGCCACTGTTGGTGCGCTCACTGGAGCGCCGCTCGATGTGCCCTTTTCAGGTCCACGAACTATATCATTCCTCTGTCTTGGTAATGGAAAAACCTGGATGCCTAAAGGTCAATGATAAAACAGGGAGAACTCCTATCGTCATTGCTCATTCAAAAGCACAGAAATGTAATGCGGACGTTTTTGAATCACGAACGGGACGGAGAACTGAATTCAATTCAACATACAGGGCCAAAACGAATAGCCCGGCCTATGCTGTGTTATATTTTTTGTTACGAGGCAGAATATAGCTTATGGTTAGTAACACCTGAGGGCGGTGAGGCAGACGCCGACATTCGACGTCAAACAACTAAAAAAAAAAGTCGAGTCAAGGCTCTTCCACCACCTCCCTTCCTCCGGATTCGCTCTGATGGCAATATAGCCTTTCAGTATAATGAAACTGACAGCCCTCAGTCGCTTGACAGAATCCTGGCGGACGCCAATAGGCTACTAATGCACAGACAGAAACAGACCCTTAAATATCACTTTATTTGAGTTCATTAAGAGGACAAACCTGATTACAACTATGTTAGGTGTGTGAGTCATTTCCTAGTATTTGCATAGTCGTTTATTGGATCCCAGAAATGTCAGCTGTTAAAACGAAGATACATTGCCAGCCTCGCGTATTCTCAACGATTACAGTTCAGTTTGTTGAGAGAATGGGAGAATTGATATCGATTACTCACTTTGTTGGAGTAAAAGGGATATCAACTTGAGAGAGGATTGAGTGAAACACAATCATTGTTCTTTGGAAATGAAAAGCTGTCTGACCTTTATGCCCATTATTTTGGGGTTTCTTCTGTCTGTAATCATTGTTGTTTCAGCTCGAGTAATGCAATGTCTGGGTAGGATTACCTTCTTTCTACCTGCTAGTAGTCGACGCCTTTTATTTTCGTGGCTTAACAGTGGCATCTTGTGGAGAGAGTCATCAGCTGCAACGCAATTTCACAGCATTAGCCTAATTTAATTACTGAAGGTTAACATTTCAAATCAGAAATTTGTTTCATCAACTTTAAAATTTAAGATCAGTGTTTAATAACGAGTAAAACGAGCGTACAATTTACTTTTTAAAACATAAATGTGAATGTTGCCGGTGTTCTTTTCCCTTCCTTAAAATCAGGAGCTCCGGGTAAGTAGGGTTCTGACCAGTTCAGCCGTCTCATCCCGACTCGTTATGTAAAGACGCTATACCTGATCAAGCGTCAATATACGACGAAAAAGGACCCTTTTGACTCCTTATTTGACGCTTGTGTTAAAACCCTGCCCACTGCTCTCTCGACTCAAGCCCTATCCCTAAATGTCAAATAAGGACGCAGAAACCCTCCTTTGTCGTCGGGTACCGACGCATCGTCAGGTAGTGTCACTGTATGACGAGTCGGGATGAGACTGCCTTGATCAGTTGGCCTACATCCAAAAATCGATTACGCGTCGGATAGAGAAGAAATCAATGTCTTCAACCATAAATCGTAAGGGCCCAATTTCCGTATCCAAAACTGTCAAGGTTTTAATTCTGACCAGTATTGTCCTGCATAGCTTAAGCTGTTGTTAACGTAACGGTAACGTTCGGATAGTTTTGAGCATGTCTTCAAGAATGCCTTTTGTAGCCATCAGTCATAATTGGCATTGCATGGAATATGCCGTAATTTCCAGAATACGATCATATGGATATGCGTTTAGTGTAAGAACCTACGTGGGGTTTTCATTGTTTTTTTTTTCTTTCTTTCATGATGGAAGTTGCAGATGCCATATTGCTTGTCACCATCCTTTCCTTCTCATCTGAACCACAAGCATCCCCGTTTTGTGAAATAGCTACAGCTCTCCGGCTATCAAGTTGAGATCACCGTCTTAAATCACGTCCTGTTAAAGGAGGCGGCAGCTGCCGGCCACTTCAAGCGGATAGTACAGGGCACAGAGCGCGCTCAGGTGGGATTCACAAATGGACAATATTACGATAGGTGCGTGAAAGAAATTCACGTTCATTTGTGGGCAAGAAGCCGCCCAAACAATGCGCAACAAACACTAGCAGAAAATAGCCGTAAAATACTATCAGCCATTTTCCAAGGTGAATCATTACTTATGCAACGTGATGGTTCATATTCTGTATATTCAAAAATGTTTATTCTGACAAATGACATGTTTGACATTCAACCTGACATTTTTTATTATGTACCCTTATGTATATGCATCTCCCTTTGAAAGGTTCTGAGCTGTGCAGATCTCATGCAGATAGGAACTTTAAGGTATTTCAGCCCGGCCGGTCTGGTTTTAACAGTTGGACAATGAAACAACATGGTAACACAGGAAAGAGAAAAACAAAATATTCAGTACTGGGGCAATTTTTTAATACTTTCATCACTAAAAAAAAAAAAAAAAAAAAAAAAAACCTTGTTTCCAGACACCCTGTTCTCCGTTCTTCAGCATTATTCAATACATTTTGAGCCATGAAGTTCATACACACAAACAACTACATAAGCTCAGATCAGATGAGTGAAATATTCTCCTGACACGAACAGTACTTATGTAATGTAGCAAAACTAGCATGAGGTCTCAAAGCTGTAATGGGATACCAAAATGTCAGGGGCCACGGGAAGCGTGGAAGCAGGTAAATCTGCCAAATATGCCTTGTACAGTATATTTACAGTATATACAATTTATATGCACTATCACACATATCTACACACTGAGGTACACAACACATCATTTATGCATTTATACATTGCTGTATATTTCAAATGAGGAAAACTGCAGTGCTTCTCAGAAGCGTCATAATGTATATGTCCTAGACATTGTATAATGTGATAACCACAACGATAAAAAAGAAGAACAGTAATATTAATAATACAAATGAAACTGCATCAGTTACTAAGTGGGACCCATGAGCAGGGTACAAGCACAGACTGATGGCATGCTTCAGTGTCTGAGATGAGGTGAAGCCATGACAAAGAGGATCATGGGATTGACTCATACATAACAAACCACTTGTCAGTGCTCAAGCCTGTTTTATACTTCTTTGCAGTACCCTTTTCACAAGTGTTGTATGGCACAAAGGACATATTTTCAGCTGATGAGAGTCGTAAAACAATTTCTATACGGACTTGCTCAATGTCATAATTTACTACGCAGTGTTGATTGAACTGCCAGATCATGGAACTCTGAAATTCACAGTAATGGAAACTTCTAAAAAAAACACCTGTTGCCATCATGTTATCACACATGTAAACATGAGCAGGTTGGTGTTTTCTTCCTGCAAAGGCAAAGAAAATTGCCTCTGGTTGACTTGACCAAAGAAAGGTAAAATTAAGTGCAACGCTTTAATTTCCTTAGCACGATATCCATCAGAAGGGTCGCGCAACAAAGTACAACCGAATATTAAGATGCAGGGCTGGTTTGTGCCTCCCTGGTTTCCAATTTTGTTTCTGGTTCTGTGTCCGGTTCTGTTTCTGGTTTAGATCTTGGTCTCGGGCCCGTCTGTGTCTAGCGGGTGGAAGGAGTCTCGTATCCGTACGGCCTCAGCAGCGCACAAGTGCCCGAATGCCTTGTTGTACCATTCAGGTGTTCTGCCTCTGAAATGAGATGGCACAGGTGAGAGCCTCCAAACACACACACACACACACACACACACATGTGCTCACACATACAAACATGGGCACACAGATACACATACAAAAAAATTATGGAATCACCACACACTGAGGATGTTCATCCTGCTTTTTTACTTCACAGTGAATAAACATATTACAGATATGACACAAAACAATTTTGTTCACGAGCCTAACATAACACACCCCAAACAAATTACATCAAATTATTTTTATTAATTGCATATTTTTTCAGAATCAAGTAGAGGAAAAAATAATGGGATCATTATCAAAAAAATCAGAATTGGTACTTTGTTGCTCCTCCTCTGACTTTTATGATGGTGCATGGACTTAACTAATGAGAAACAATATTCTCCCACAAGCTGGTTCCGAATGTCAGTGTTTGAATTTGTCTAGTTTTGTTTCATGTGCTTTTTGTATTTGTATTTATTATTTTTCATGTTTCAGTGTTTATTTTCTCTGTATTAGTCTAGTCATTCCCTTTCATTGGTCATTTGCCATGTGTCTTCCATTTTCTCTCCCACACCTTCACTGCCCCATGTTCATTGTTAATTATTTGATTGTTCCCTCATTTCTAACCACACCTACCTGCACTCTTTTCATATCCACACACCTGTTACCCATTTGATTTGGTCCACAGTTCTCCCTTTATATACCACTCTGTGTCATTAGTTTAGTTTATTTCATTATACTGTACATTGGCCCACATAGAGCTATTGACAGTTTAACAACTAAAAAAATGTAAATTAAAACAATCAGAGTGACTGACAAGCAAAATTAAACAAATTGATAAATAATGTAATGTAAATTATAAGTTTTGATATTGACATAATAATTTTACTACAGGGTACAAACAAAATATGTATATATGTATATACAGAGTACACAAATGGTGCAAAATATGAAAACATCAGTTGGAACATTACAGGTTAATTATACAGACATTGCTTTCTTTTCTGCCAGGCAGAGTCAAGGAACTTAGCAAGCTCATATTGGTGGTTCTTATTTAATACAACAAACTTATCCCATGTTGGTAACTCACTGAAATTTTCTACAGATTCCTGCACAGCATCAAATAGCATTATTCTTTCACGACTGTATTCTGGACATACCATGAGAAAATGAAACTCATCTTCGACTGAATCAGACATGCATAAATGACATTTCCTCTCTTCAAGTGTTATACCTCTGAACCTTCCTGTCTCTACTTTGAGAGGAAGTATACCTAATCTGAACTGGGCAAGCAAAGATCTTACACTTCTTTTTAAATACATATTTACATAACATTCAGTTTCAAGTTTATCTTTAAAATGCATGTAACTTCTCAACTTTGGTTTCATTGATACAGCACCGATCCATTCTCTCCCTTGCAATAACAATAATTGTTTTCTAAGGTCATAAAGATTAACTATAAGCAGCTGATCAGCAACTTCCAACATGTTAACACTTTTCAGAACACAAGTAAAATCTGAGAACCAGTTATTATTTCTATGCACAGTTGCTGAATTTTCAATCTCATACAATAGCAGTCTTTTGTTTAAACAATCATTATCTGTTCTCATCAATCGATTTCAGTATCTAGCTACATCTATCCATCTCCTGTATCTGCTGCTTAGCCAACCAACCTCACCCTCCAGTCCAGCGATTGGAGCCTTATTGTGAACACCCAGAAAATATCTAATGGCCCTGTTTTCAATTCTATTAGTACAGTCAAAATTCTTGAACCCCCATACTCCAGAGCAATAATCCAGGACTGATGTGACACATGTATGAAACAGGGTGTTGAATGTTCCAAAACCAACATTTTTCAATATTCTAAATTTACTTATTATTGATCCCAATGCTCTGCCTCCTGCATCGGAGAGTGTGTTGGCTGCAGATTCAAAGTTAAGATGCTCGTCAAAAAACACACCTAGATACTTGTACCTTTTACCTATCTCAAGATTGACATTACCCAACTTAAAATTATGAGAAGTTTTCTTACGACGTGATGGTCTAAAATGGACTACTTGTGATTTTGCACAGTTAATTATCAATCTCCACTTAAAGCACCATTCATTTACACAATCAAGACAAGCCTGCAAATTCTCCTCTGTGTCAGATAGAATGACAAGGTCGTCTGCATAAAGTAACAGAGATACCTGTGTTTCACCAACAACTACCCCTTTATTCAGTGCCTTTATCTCTAAAGCTAGATCATTTAAAAATATGCTGAAAAGGGTAGGAGAAAGAGAGTCTCCCTGCTTCACCCCTGAGGGTGTATCAAACCATGATGTCACATACTCATTCAATCTTATACAAGCCTGAGGACCTTTGTACAAGCTCTTGATCACATTGTACACCCTGCCATCTATTCCAGACTTAAGCAGTCTGAACAAAAGCAAGTCTATATTGACAAAGTCAAATGCCTTTTGCATATCAATGAAGCATGCAAACGTATTTTTCTTTTCAGATATTCTGTTTCTTATGACAGATGACAGTGTGAAAATATGATCTGAGCAAGATCTTTCCTTTCTGAAACCATTTTGTTCCTCCACAGTTATGTTATTCAACTCAAGGAAATTTGTAACACGGTTATTCAGTAATGCTGTGAAGATCTTCATAACACAAGACAATAGGCTAACCCCTCTGTAATGAATTGGCACATATGGGCACTTGTCCCCACCCTTTGGGATGGGGACAACAACTGACTTCAGCCATACAGATGGTACAATGCCATAATTGAAACAGCAAGTAAAAAGACATAATAAAACATTTTGCACATTATCAAATTTTAAAATTTCATTTGGCAGTTTGTCAAATCCACAGGATTTTTTCACTTTTGCAGCCCTTGTGATTTTTCTAACCTCATCCAGAGTAATAGGAAAGTTAAGCTGTTGATTATCTACATAGCTCTCATCTGACATGGCTTGTTCAAGCCTAACTTTATCTCTCATACAGTTCTCACGAAAAGAATCATCAAACTCATAAATAGTGCTATCTGGGCCTTTATACAAATCACTGAAATCATTTTTCCATTTCAACAGAACCTTGTCCAAGTCTGATACAAGGGTGGTGTTTGAGCTGTCACTGTAAACTTTCAGTGGTATATCTTTTTTCTTTGGGGGACCTAAATTTTTCACACTGTCCCAAAATGCTCTTGGATTGGATGTATTCATATTTTCTATCATCAACAACTAATCTTTATTGTATTCTCTTTGTTTTTTCCTTAAAACTTTACTAAATTTATTTTGTGCAGCCTTAAACACCTCCCTGTACCTTGGATTGGACCTACCAGACAAGAAAATCTTTTCTGCATGTTGTTTTTCTTTCCAGAGCTCTGTAAGCTCACTACACCAGTATGTTTTAGATGTTCATAACGTTTTTCTGTCTTTTATTGCAGTCTTTGAAATCTAAATAATTGTCCATCTCATGTGTTAATGTATTTACAAGCACTTCATATGTTTCATCAAGTTCATTTTGTCTACTCTGTACAAGCAACAATCTATCAATGATTTCTGATACCGCATTTTTCCACAAATCCGACTGCATGAAACCATCCTTAATACAATCAAACTTGTAATACCTTTTACCAGACTTTGAGACATTGTTAGTAAAGCCATCCTCAGACACAGTACTTTCACCAGCACTCTCACTTAAATGTAAATTCTCAAGTATACAATTTAAATGTGTAAAATCAAGTTTAACTGTGACTTTTGAATGATCTGGGATTTTACATCTATCATTCAAATATTCATTAGTAATTAGTGAGCAAGGATGCCTTACGAGCAGTTTCTGAATCATCTGGTTAAGGGTCTGGTGTATGATTTCTGCTTAGTCCTCAGTGGACGATTTGATACTCATGTTTGATTCTAAATTGGCTTTTTATTTATTTATTTTTAATTTGTCTACTGTAATTTGTTTTGGCTTTGGCATCCTGGTTTTCTGAGCATGGGACTGTTTACTGATTAAAACTCTGGCTTTACTCTGCTGTGTTGCATTTTCAATGCTTGTTTTTGACCAGGCCTGTGCAACTATGATTTCTAATAGTCACTGAACTGGATTGCCATCTGCGTATGAGTTCTGCCTCTGCTCCCTATCACCAACTTTCTTGATCAGCGTTCAGCAGATCAATTTTGCAGGATGGAGCCTTGGACTTTAATTTCCACCATTAAATTTTTGATTGGAGTGAGATCTGGACTTTTTGCAGGTCATGTCATTCAGTTTGATATGCCTTTCCTGAAGAAAAGCTTTTATACTCTTTTCTGTAGCCGGATGCATTGTCATCCTGAAAAATGACTTCATCCCCAAACCTATTTTCTATTGCCAGAATCAGAAAATAATCCAAATTCTCATTGTACACCTGTGCATTGACTGTGCTTAAGATCCTTTGACTTACAGGGAACCCCATATCATAAATGTTTTTTAAAATTTGCTTTTTTTTTTAAGCAATCATCTTTTGTTTCATTGGAACGATACAAGGCAAAGTTCCCACAACATTGCCTTGGCCAATGCAGATTCGTAATTCATCATTATCACTTTCATCCACGCTCCATGATTGCTTTTCTTTAGTCCACTGTAACCCAGCTTTCTTCCCTTTAGGTGTTAATGCTGGTTTTTGTTTGGCTTTTCTGTATGTAAACCCCATTTCTTACAGTTTTGTCACATTGACTTCTGTTTCTGCCTGCTTGTTTTGTGCCTTTTCTATTTTCAAGGCCTGTTGCTTTGAATTCTGCCCTGACACTTTGATGTCTTCTGTGGTCAACTCGTATGTTTTCCTTTTATAGCCCTCCCATTTGTTTATACTTGCAACAAATTTTAGACACAGCTGACGGGGAACAACCAACATCATTTGCCACTTTCCCACTGAATTTCCTTCTTGGAGCAGTGCCATGTTTTTTTGCTCTGAAGTAAAAAAGCTGGATGAACATCCTGTATGAGGAGATTTCATAATTTTTATCAGGGGTTATATACGCATACTTGCACGCACAGTCATTCTGTCTTTCTGACACACATACACACCTACAAACATGGATGTACAAACTGATACAGGTATACAAAGACATGCTAAATGTACATGCAGTCACTCTCAAACACACAAAAACCCAAGAATGCACTTGCGCACATATGGAGTGACTGACATACATGTGCCCGCACACACTCTTACTCACTCACTTTCACTCACTCATGATAGTCAGAAACGCACATTAATTTTAGTAGGACTTCTCAAATCCATTTGAATCAGTCTTTCTTTCTTTAAAATTTAGAGCACGAATATATCCCACGAAGATCATTATTTTGTGACATTAAGCAGGCTGTCGTTTTTTAAATAAGCTGATAGTTTCTTGCCTTTTCAAATCAATCAGAGAGCAAAAGATGTGAAATTTCACTGACTCACTGACGGCCTTAACTTTCTGAATAGGTTTATGTTTGCCTGCTGCACACAGCACAACCACTCTGCCCTCCAGACAGTAATGTGAATGTTTCTGAACTGCTGGTCATTTACAGTGTAGGAGGTTCAGACCCATGGGGAACAGTGGGTCTGAGTGTTGCTGGCTGGTAAATTACAACGCAAAACAAAGTTCAGTGTCATATCTGGACTTAAAAATATATTTCAATGTTTTTAGCTGAAGAAGGCGATATTATTGCCGAGCTGAGATTAGTTTGACTCTGGTCAGCCCTCGCCATCAAGAGAAAATCACTTGTCAAGCAGTGTCATAAAACCTGCAGATCTTTTCAAGTTGAGTCACATGCCAAGGTTAACACTTGTTAAGGTGGATTTTTTTTTTGCATCTGCCAATATGTCAGCTTTCACTGTGATTTTAATCCTGTGGCAGCTTTGCTGATCAATAATTCCACTGTTGATTCACCATGGTCATCACTCATGAATAAACTCTCTCACACACTCTCTCTCTCACACACACACACACACACACACACGTGTCTGTACACCCCACACTCGCTGTCTCTCTCTCTCTCTCTCTCTCTCTCTCTCTCTTACACACAAACACACACATACACACACACGTGTCTGTACACACCACACTCGCTGTCTCTCTCTCTCTCTCACACACAAACACACACACACACACGTGTCTGTACACACCACACTCGCTGTCTCTCTCTCTCTCTCTCTCTCTCTCTCACACACATACACACACACGTGTCTGTACACACCACACTCGCTGTCTCTCTCTCTCTCTCACACACAAACACACACATACAAACACACAAACATATTCTCCCTACCCTCTCACTCTCAAATTCAAATTTCAAAAAATTTTTTTGACACAAAATATATCAGTAAATATTGCCGAAGCATACTAACTTGAAAATGAATTCTCACGCAAAAATTTTACCTATCTCTCTTGTTCTCAATCATTTTCTCACTTCCACACGTCCACTTAGCCTGGAATCCATCCGTATCAAGCTTTGGTCGCTCCCAACGGTCACTTGCTTGTACGTCTGGCCTCAGTCGGTAGACCAGCGTTTGACTTTCAAATATTCGCACAAAATCCATGCGAGATCTGTGATTGGCTCTCAGTCACAAGGGTGCCCCCCTCCCCCCTTTTGACAGACTTAAAAATAAATAAAAGTATCACAGTTCTGCATTCAAAGGAAGTCCCGCCTCCCGGCTCGTGTTTATACGAGTATTCATCTGAGCGGCAGCAGAGTCTCTGGGCAGTGAACGAGCCGGGAGGCGGGACTTCCGTTGAATGCGCGAGCTTACTTGAAGCATAACTGGTATTTTATTATTTTTAGCGAAAAATAACCGCATTTCTAGAGTTCTGAGGATACGAGTGGACAAAGCTGACTTGGATTATACTGGACGATGCGTTGGACAATGGTTTGAAAGTTTGTCAACGGACGTTTTGTGGAGTTTTCCCATTGCTACTGCGTGACCCCATTTGCTTCCAGCAAAAAAGGAATTTCGATAATTTTTCAAAACTCTCCAGTGGCCATAAAGTTGCGCCAGGTGAAGAACAACTTCGTCCGTTCAAGACATTTAATGGTGAGTAATTGATATACAAATTATAGTTTTTGGGTGTAGTATCACTTTAATCTAGCTGATGCAATCATGCCCTTCGAGCTACAGCTAATGCCAATTACCGTGAAATACATTATGTAATTTGAGTATTATTTAATTTAGCCTTCATTATACCGGGGAATCCCACTGAAATAAACAAAATGCAGATATGGTTAAACATTATCCTGTTCAAAACCTAACAACCACTCCAAGAGTAAACGCAAGCAAACTACAATTTAATTTTTAAGCTCATGTCAAATAACATTCACTAATGCCGTTGCTGGCCAGCTAACTCATATTCGATTGGTGGTTCTCGCCAAGAGCAGAAAACATGAATATTCATATATTCACTTCAGTTGTGACGTAAGGGCTAAACGCTGGCTATACGACTGAGGCCAGACTGATAAGTCAGTGACCGTTGGGAGCGACCAGCTCTTTATCAGTATGGATTCCAGGCTGACGTCCACTCGGTGTCACACACTCTTGGACACATGCATACCATCTCTGCCCCGCACACTCTTCCTCTTTTTCTCCCTCTCAAATATACTCTCATTCACACACATATTCGCTCTCTCACTCAACCTACCTCTGTTGCTCTCAAACGCACTCTCACTCATGAACACACAGGTGCTCTAGCTGACACAGACACAGTGTTCAGTGAAGACTCCGCCCCCTCACCTGAGGTCTACCCTGCTGATGTGTGTGAGGCGGGATCGACCCGCACTGCACGGCTCCAGCAGGTACTGAGACTCCAGGACCACGCCCCTGACCCCGCCCATGGGCGGAGCTTCCTCATGCTCCACTGACATTGAGACCAGAGCGCAGGCACCCTTAGGCATGTCAGTCCTCCATGACCTGCTCCAAGACGGACAGAGTACTTACACAGAGAAATACGCGGCGAATCCAGCTTTCATCCTTACGGCACAGTACTTCTGCACTGAGCATAAAGGACTTGTCTGACTTAACATTTACATCTGCAGTGTAATTTTGCTACAAGCACATTGCTATTTACTTAGCTAGTGGGCTTACACTCCATTTTAAAGATAAGTGACAAATAAGTACTATCCTATTTGTCTAATGACATTTCAACTGCATGGATGGAAAATAGTGTGGAGGATGTTTTGCATACTGCGTTTTGCATACTCTTACAAACCCGTGAAATACTATGCACTATGCTTTGAAGACTCAGTATATCTGTATGATTTGGGATCACTGACCTCAGCACCACGAAGTCTCGGCTTGGATGTGGGGGCATGCGGCTGAGAAGGTACTGGTACACTTCCGTCTGCTTGTCCAGGGTTTCCGGAACCTTCCACTGCAGCAGGTCCACGTCCCACAGGTGGCGCTCCCTCAGCACACGGTTCAGCACTACCGAGGGCGGAGCTTCCACCTCCGCCACCACCCGCCAGCGCCGCAGCGGATTTCCATCACCCACCTGTTGAGGGACGAGGAGGCATGAGTCAGGTGGTTTGGTTACACCGACAAAATTAGGTTCTTTTTCAGTGTGTCTGTATATACCTCTGTGTGTGTGGACTTAAGTGAATGTGTATACATTTTGTATGTGTCAACATAAATGCTTCACAACTTTTGGGACATACTATGTATTTATTTTTTTGTCCCAATCATTATTGTGCTGCATCTATGTGGCATCCATATTTGGACTGCGGCCAAATTTTAAAGAGCTATCAAACATGGTTTACTTGATATGGAAAGTTAATATTCACTATATAAAGGTGAGTCCACACTTTAATCTGGGAGTATGTGCCTCGATACAGCTGTAGAAATCACTGCCCTTTCAAATTGTGACAATTTCCAAATACACTTGGACCACTCCACAGAATATGGCAGTGCACAAATGTACTTATATATACAGAACATGAGCATGCTTATTTATGTGCTTGCACCCTGCATTCGTATAAAAAATATTTGTGTGTATGCAGCATGTACTGCACCAATTGTACATACGTGCTCTGTGTGTATGCAGGGCATTGAGAATGTGCTCTTTATGAATACGCTGTGCAAGATATCCACCTTCTTACAGGAGACCTCCGCCCCGTTTACGCTGGAGGTGGAGAGCATCTTTATGGGTGTGAGTGTGTGTGTATTTGTGTGTGTGAGTGCACATGTACTGTATACATACTGTACAAACTCAATTCCACAAGAATTAGGACAGTGTTATAAAAAGGAGGCCGGATGTTACACAGTGGTGAACATCCATCTGTTCACTGGAACGCGTCTCAGACATCACATTTTGAAATAGCTATTATCCTCAAAAGACAATAAACTTGATGCGTTATGATATTACTAATTTTGTCTTTGTACTTTTCTTGAATACGTTACAAGGGATTTACCCATTACTGCTGGCCGCTGTTTTTATTAACGTTTTACACATTGTCCCAGTCCTTATGGAACTGAGGTTGTACACCATCTTCTGAGAGCGCACTCCAGTCCCATCAGCATCGGGGCAGGTGTGCCTGTGTGAATATGTGTGCGTGTATATGCGGATTTATACTGTAAATATACCCACCCTCCTAAAGCACTGTATGCGAGTATGCATGTGTGAGAATGTATGTTTACTTTGTGTGAGTATGCATTGACAGTATACTAATATACTTGCCTTCCTGCATCACACCCCTGTGCCGGCAGCATTTGGGCTGGTGTGTGTGCGCATATATGTGTGTGTGTACATTTGTGCCTGTGCCTGTGTGTGTGCGTGCGTGTGTGTGTGTGTGTGTGTGTGCGCGTGCATGTATATGTGTGTGTACATATGTGTGTGTGTGTGTGCATGCATGTATATGTGTGTGTACATATGTGTGTGTGTGTGTGTGTGTGTGTGCGTGCGTGCGTGCGTGCGTGTGTGTGTGTGTGTTTACTCTCAGTGAGTCTATAAGGACAGTACACTAATACACTCACCTTCCTGTAGCACAGCTCAGTCCCTGCAGCACTGCTGCAGCTGACCCAGCTCTTACTCCTGTCCCGGGCCTCTCTCAGCAGGCCCTGCAGCAGCCCCTCCAGGTGTGTGTGGTAGGAGCCGCCCTCCTCCTCCAGCTGCTTACACAGCTCCTCCAGAGACGGCACAGGGAGCCCTGCCTCCAGGTAGGGGTTTCGGGACTGCGCCACCATCTCAGGCGGGATCTGGGAGAAGCACGAGCAGATCAGGATTCAGCACGGGGAGGCAGGGTGGATTTTACATGTGCATCTTGAGAAAAGGTCACCTATTTGCTATCTCCTATTTTCTCAGTAGTGGTAATTCCTGATTGGTGTTTGCGATTACATTCGCAGCTGCCCATTCTAGCGGCTTAAGATGATGCAAGCCAAAGGTTTGGGCATTTTATGTGTTGTGTCTTGTGTCTGGGGATAGATATCGATCCCTGAATCTGAAGGCTTTCACACACAGACACACACACACACACGCACACACATTTGTATGTGTTTGGCTATGAGGTCATTATATTGATTTACATTTCCTCTGTACAGCCGTTCCCAAACCCAAGCCAGAATCACCTAACCCTAACTCTTATGGTGAGCCTAATCAAAACTGTAACTAATTAGCCATGATCCTTTCTGAGGACCATACAAAATGTCCTGACAACTGCAAATGTTTCTAAAGAGTTCATTCTCTCGCATACACTGCCTGTCCAAAAAAAGTTGCTCACAATAATATTTTGTTGGGACACCTGTAGCTTTGATCAAGGCGCACATTCGTTGTGGTATTGTTTTGGAAATCTTATACAGTGTTACAAAATTTATTTCCGACAAGATTTGCACTCATTTTTGGCCGAGATATTGTATTGAATATGAGTGAGTCAAACCGCTCTGTTAAACCTTCTCCAGCACTTCCCAAAGACTATCAGCTGGTTAAGGTCCGAACTCTGAGGTGGCTAATTCATGTGTGAAAATGATTTCTCATGCTCGATGAACCACTCTTCCACAATTTGAGCCAGACGAATTTTGGCATTATCATCCTGGAATATGCCTGAGCCATCAGAGATTAAAAAGTCCATTGATGGGTTACTGGTCATTCAGTATATTCAGACAGTCTGCTAAATTCATTATATTGCTGCTGAACAGTGCTGAGCCTAGACCTAACTGACTGCAGAAACCCCAGATCATAACACTGTCTCCAGAGGCTTGTACTCTCGCCCCCACTCACTTTCTCTTTCTCTCTCATACACCAAGATCCAGTCAGACAGGAAACTCCAGCACTTCCATGAAATGTGGGCAACACAGGATAGATGCCTCCGCATTTAGAATTCCTTTTCCAGGAACTCTGACCACGGTGTTTTCATTTCTCATTACATTCCAGAAGTATAGAGGACGTTAAAAGCACTATTTTCAAAGCCTATCCAGGAAAATCATTGTTCAGGGAAGGTTTTCTTCTTGGTTGCTGGAGGTGCAGAGGCTGGGCAGGGGTGGGGGTGCTGAACTTGAAATACCTTCTCCCAGAGTAGCAGTACCATTCTCAACAAATAAAATCAATTAGATGTGTGTATTGTGCCCTGAGGAAGCCCACCATTTTGCTTGTTTTTATGCCTTTCTGATTTTGCACTGAAATTCACTGGTCTGCAGGTTAGCAGGACCCGCTGCCATTGCTCTCAGTAATTAGCATGGCTCACTCACTCTCTGAAAGATGCTTTAGTTAATTGTCATTGTAATGTAATGCAGTGCAATACTAATCAAATGTACTGCCTATTTGCTTGGTGGATTGTAGAAGCCTTAGGCTTCAGTGAAGGTAGTCTGCAAGCAAAATAGGCCTTTATGTAAATGTGCAAGTCATGCTATGCAAGTCCGTGGATAAAATATACATGCACATACAATATGTATCCATGGATTGCACACACATCCTAATCAACATAATATGTTCAGTGTTTCTTTGTTCACCATTTGATGAGAGATGAAGCCAAAGCCTAATTTTCACATCTGTGTGAATAAAACAAATTACTGGTGCATTCAATGCTGTCTGTTCTGTTTCACTCTCTCATACTTTAGGTTCCATTTAAACATATTCTATTCTATTCCATTAAAGCTGATCTATTTACTTATTCTATACACTCCCATGGTCTAACCTGGCGCTGTACAGCCCTGTTCCTGGATATCTACCACCCACTAGGATTTCATGTCAACCATAGTTTGGCACATTTGATTCTACTACAAACATAATTATGGCTCAGTGACAATACCGATGGTTGAATAAGTTGTGCTTCATTTGGGAAGAAGAGGAAACCAACAGGACGGTGAACCTGACAAAACACAGTTGGGCAGCCCTGTTTATTTCTGTTGTATGTCCTATCCTATTCTCTTACATGCAGTTCTATTCCATTTCCTGTTATATTCTCTCATATGTTGCTCTATTCTACAGCAAATTCTGTCATTCTCTCACTCTCTTCTCTTCTCTCAATTTTAACTCTCATACTCTGATATGCTCTTCTATTATCCATCTTATTCTCTTAAATGCTATTTTTTCTGGCCTATTCTTTAATACACTATTTTATTTTCTCTCCTATACCATTTTATGCAGCTCTGTTCTCTGTCCAATTCTCTAATACACTGTCCTACTTTCTGTCCAGTTCTCTCATATGCTGTTCTATTTTCCATCACATGCTCTCAGTGCTGGTCTGAATGCAGCTCTGATGTACTGTGCTCTGAATGCAGCTCTGATGTACTGCGCTCTGAATGCAGCTCTGATGTACTGTGCTCTGAATGCAGCTCTGATGTACTGTGCTCTGAATGCAGCTCTGATGTACTGTGCTCTGAATGCAGCTCTGATGTACTGTGCTCTGAATGCAGCTCTGATGTACTGTGCTCTGAATGCAGCTGATGTACTGTGCTCTGAATGCAGCTCTGATGTACTGTGCTCTGAATGCAGCTCTGATGTACTGTGCTCTGAATGCAGCTCTGATGTACTGTGCTCTGAATGCAGCTCTGATGTACTGTACTAAGAGCCGTATCGAACCTCGAAGAGCTGGTTGCACTCGGTGATCATATGAGCCAGGCCCTGGGTGGCAGCAAAGTTCTCGCTCAGATCCTTCTGATCAGGACGACCTGTGGCGTACTTCTTCTGCATTGCTCTGCCGGGGGGTTGGTGGATGGACAGAGAGATGGGTAAACAGAAAAGGGAGGAGAAGAAGACATAATTTAGTTAATTCAGAAGTACAAGGTGTAAGAAACTGGAGGGTTGACAGCTTAGAAGGTGATATGATGGGACAAGGGAATGGCGTGAGAAGGACAGAGTCCTTCTCTGTCTGGATTGTACTTCAGACTGGGGTTGGGGGGTTAGGAGGATACATTGTGAGCTGCATAGCAGTGATGTGTAAGACATGAAGCTCTTTTTACATTGGTTTACTTCAGGAGGGTTTCTGGTTTTACTCCATGTAGTTATCCAGCTAATATAGTAATATCGGTAATCCTGCTTTGTGAAATAAGGTCCTGGCTTATTGATTTAGCTGGATAACGGCACAAAACAAAACCCAGAACTGCAATTTATTTCTCCAGTACATGTTTAGCTTCAAGAAGGTATCAGGTTTTGCTCAATGCAGATTATCAAGCGAATTCTGTATCTCTGCTTTGTGGAACACTGCCCAGATATTTATCCCTCTAAGGGTGATATTACAGCTGCCTTGTGACAGACATGTGAGGTCATGGTTACCGTGGCGAGAGGTTGTCCTTCTTCAGGATGTTGAGGTGGAAGAGGGAGGGCGCCAGGCACACGGCAATGTTCGTGGGCGTCATCTGGTTCTCTTCTACGGAGGAAGTGACATCACTAAGGAAGCACAACAGCGTCTGTAGCACCTCCCTGTTCTCGTCCGGCATCAGCATAATGGCCGCCTGAACGGCCTGCAAACGCTGGTCCTTAGGAACGTCTGAGAAGAGAAAAGTAGAAATGAGGGAAAGAAAGACAGAAGAGAGAGAGAATCCAGCTCACAGTGTTCAGAGTTACTTTTACTCTGAGAGAACAAAAACTTACTGAGGTCACCTTTAACAGAAGTAATCACTGTGAGTAACTGAGCAGTGATGAGGTTGAGCCAGAAATGTTAACAGCGTCACTGTCAGAGTTATTAGACAAAACACTGCTCTAAGACTAAGGTTATTAAAATCGCTATCTTTCAGTGAATCGTAATCCGATGTTGTATTGACGTTGTATTTACTCGATTCCCCTTTGAATCAACACATGAATCCCGACTGATGTGTAGCAACACCCCTAGCACACTGGATGACTCAGCTGGTGTACTCACACTGGTAAATGTGAAGGAATGTCTCGCCCAGCTTGCTGGTGAGTAAGGGTTCAGGCAGGTCCCTGAAGAACTGCTTAACCATGTCCGCCACATCGTATGCAGACTGGTCCTCGTAAGCCACGTCATCTGGCGAGCTCTCGTTCATCTGCCTCAAGGCCTGTATGCGAGACTTCACCCCGGACTTCCGGAACAGACCCACCTGGACACACAGAGAGATACAGCTTGGAACCTTTTTCTGACTAATCAGCAAAGGAAGAAATTCCAGCTGTAAAAGTTCCTCCCAGTGTTTCGTTCCAATCAGGTGGATTTGCTGTTCAGTACAATTCTTGAGCCGTACAGTAGGGATATTTAATCCCCACCTCAAATGGCTGTGAGGATAGAAGTACACATGGGACAATTTTTACTCTCTGAGCCCTGGATTTCCCACCTCTGGTTATCCCTGCGGTTTCGTCATTTGTCAACATTACAGCGATATCTTCCCATGTGTGAAGAAGAGAAGTAGGAATTGGAACAGCCAACACAAACATGGAAAGTGCAACTTCACAATTTTGAGACTTTGAAGACGAGTTTTGACAAGTTCACTTTGTCCTCACCATAGTTTTCTATTTTCACAATTACCGATACGGCGCATTTTTAACATGCAATGTAATGTTGAATGAGACACGTCAGCAAACCACAGAGGAAAAACAAACACAGTGCTAATATCTGTCACACTTTCTATGTTACTTTTTTGCTATTTTCAATTAATTTTTTGTCTCTCTTTTTACTATCATAAAATAGAAGACTTTATTTAGATATGGACATGTGCTTTAAACTAATTTGATTTGCTTTGTAAGCATATTTTAAAAGTGCTGGAGGAAATTCAGGACATAACTTTACCTCATTAATAGGAATCAAATAGACTGCACTGCAATGTTTTGGAATCAGGAGGTGTCTCTCTTTTTTGGGAGGGGGTTCTGTACCTGGTCCAAACATTGGCTCCTGAGGTACCTCAGAGCCTGTTGTAGGCTGAGGGGGAGAGGCTGTCCTGTACGCTGCACGTGTACAATCAGGGGCACCCCAAAAACATTCTTGTCCTTGTAGTCCGGCACTTTCATCCTCTTCATGAACTTGGGGACTGACCTGAGGGACAAGCTCTGTGTCAGTAGCGCATTGCATCATCCATTAGGATCTCAGCCCCATTTTTTCCAATAAAAGCAAGACAATCAGCTGTATAGACATGGTCAGAAAGAAAAACTGCTGCACTCACTAATCATTTATATTATAATATATTATAATATTATATTATAATATTCTGTTTGCTCTGATGTTTTAATGCTCCAACAGACTACACAGTGCTTCTTTGTAGCTGTTCTGATTTGCAACAAGACTTTTGCATGTTTCTGTGATTGATAGAGCATATTTACGTGCGTGTGTGTGCGTCTGTGTGTGTATGTCCCAGTGAACACAATCCCATTTCATACCCTCTATCTCTGGTTTTGATGGTTTAGCCCCACCCTTTCTTACCAGGTCCAGCCATGCTTATTGGACAGGGAGTACTTCTCCATGATGGCTGTGAGGCGAAGCAGGGAGAACTTCTGCAGCAGGCGGAGCTGAGCTGCTGATTGGCTTGCGATCTGCAGTGACGCCCCAGATTGGCCGAGGCGATTGGAAATCTTAAAGCTGGGCCAGCGTAATCTAGTGATGACCGAAATTAAAAAGTCACATACTTGTATGATGTCAAACACAAGAAATTTACATGAATTATTCAGTACAGTTGTGTTTCAGTAACAATGGGTCAGAACTCAAAATTGGTGGTGGGAATGCATGAGGGGGTCTCGAAATTTGTCTGTGGCACACTAGGCCGTACAAGTATGTGCACTTTATGGGTCTTCAAAAGGTCTTAAATTCCAGGCACCTATAAAGCATTAACATTTCATTTGGATAACACTGTCCATCAGGGCTGTACAGCCCTGCTTTGGGAGACTCACCATAGTATAGGATTTCATTTCAATCCTAATTTAGCACACATGGTCTACAGTACATACTAATTCTCAGTTTGCCTAGCCTTTGCGACGCATCTCCTCCCAAACCGCCCACCAGATCACCGCGCCCTCTGGCATGTCTTCCGCCATGTGGGATCGAACCAACTCGCCCCGTTACTGAAATTTGGGCCATTTTATCCATTTTTGCCTTTTGTTAGCATGACGACAGGTGACATCACTATTTGTTAGGATTACTGGTCACGATCGACACCCTGCGGAGCATGGGGATGGCTAGTTTGACTAATTTCGCAACTGTGGCAGATCTACTGCTGCTGCGTAGAATGAGCTTTGTTAGAGTTGGAGTTAAACATACTAGGATGCTAGATCTCCAGTGACCAGGTCAAACAGCTGTAAAAAAAATCTGAAGACATTTCAAATGATGCAAGATGACGTTTGTCTGATTTGCCTGTTGAGCATTTTGAAACAGGGAACTGTTGGCACCTGATCACCCAACATCTTATTTCAAATCATGGGTATTAAAATGGAGCTGATCCCCCCCCAGCTGCTATAACAGTTTTCTAGGAAGCATAAAATCATTTCATTATATGGTAAAGCCTCAAGATATTTTTTCAGTGGAATGAACAAGCCTAGCCTAAACATTGAAAAATAGCTCCAGAACAACTGACGCAATTTTCATCCTTTTTTGCAAAATATTATTTTATGCCTGTAGGTGTTAAACATACTGTATTTATTGCATGACCCATTTAACATGCCTCATTTAGCTCAATAAGCAATGAGATATCGTCTTGGTATGACCTCATTAATATGACTCAATGGGAGTCAATGTTGGGATCCATTCCATTTCTATTTCAGTCAACTTAGGAAAAGGAATAATATCATAGTAAGTAGTGAGAAGGCTCTGTGGCACAAAGCTGGGCCTTTCTCCACCTGAGAGTTAGTTTCCTGAGACAGTGGCCAAAGATCAGGAGGAGCTTTATGCTTCATGGTGAAAAAAACTCCAGAGATCAGACAAGCTATATAATTTGCCCAGCTGTACTCTTAGAATTTTGCATTCCTGTAGGTTTTCAATCCAACACTAAGAAAGCACATTTTACTAATTAAGCTGCTATTTAGAAGAACTAAGTGTGCACTGTTAGGGTTGGCATGAAAACCAACTAGATGATAGATCTCCATGTGATAGGTAAGTATGTTCCATTTCACTGCATTAGGAAGAGGAAAGGGGATAGCTCAGAAAAACAGGACTGAGGTGCTGGCAGACCCCTGCCCGCCACCCCCGACTCACCGAGTGGGCCTGGTGAGCGAAGCCCCCACCCCTGAGTCCCGCCTCTCCCGGGTCCCAGTTGAGTCCGAGTCATTGAGTGATACCCCATCACGTTCCCCGTCGCTGGGAGTGGTCCGACCCTCAAGTGCAGAACTCCCATCAAAGTCCAGAGTGATCTGACTGGAGGACTGCAGCCCAGAAACCATGCCCCCATTAACAACCCCACCCCCTGCTCTGACCCTGCCCCCTTCATGCAGCACGTTTTTGGACCAGTGATCCACTGCCTTCTGCAGGCCGCTGACGTGTTGGAGGACGTCGTCCAGTTGAGGGAAGAGCTCTTCTTTCTCCAAGTCTAGCAAGTCACCTGTGCTGGCATACAGGTGAGAGCCGGGGACATTATCGTACACGCTGACCCGGCTCCCTCTGGGGCAGCACTGACCAGGGATGCAGGCTTCCTGGACAACTCTGGGGGCGGGACTGACCCGCCAGTCAAACAAAGCCCCGCCACCTCCGGTAGGCGCAGGCGACAAGCTTTCCACTGACAGCGCTTTGGGGAACGTCCCGGGCTTGTGGTCGCGAGGGACTTGAACCACCAGATCCTCATAGGAGCGAAACTCGTTCCGTCGAGATGATTCTCCTGAGTGCCTGACTGGTGCCCCGCCCAAACGCCCAATGGCGTCCTCCAGGTAAATGCCACCACGTTTATGGGTGGGGATTTCCTGGTAACGGTGCTCCTGGATGATGCTGCAGGGCGTGCTCACAACACTCCCACTCATCTCCAATTGGCCGCTCCCCTCACTGCTGGAGTTGGAGGGCGGGGCATCTATTGGCTCCGCTCCACCGTTGACAATCTCCACACAGTGGACCGTCCTCAGAGCCTTGGGCTCCCCCTGTAGAACTGGAGCGCTGATCACCAGCGCCCCCTTGGGGCCACTCTTGGAAGATGCTCGCGATCGCAGCATCTCCATCCGCCTCAGGAAGTCTTTCGCGCGCATTCTCCCGTGCCGCCCACTCTTTGCCGGAAGTGAGCCGTAGAAGGTGAGATCCCCATGCCTTCGTGGTAACCTCGAGGGGGTGTGTTCAGGCATGGAGGGGGAGGGGGAAGGGGCGGAGTCGGGACTCTCCCATTGGCTGCTCTCGCTGTGAAGGGAGGAGATTTCTGGTTCACTCAGGTCCGTCAGCACACTTTCGCTGCTGGCTGCTGCCCTAAGCCTCATTTCCGCAGCCCCGCCCCCCCTGGCCACGCCCCCCAGAAAGCTGTCAATGTCCTGCAGCCTGGACCAGCGCCGACTCCGCCTCTCAAATGTCCATCTGTCACTGATGGCAAACAGGTCTTCTTCATCTGAATCTTCCTTCTGAGACAAGAGGACAAAGCATATATCAGAAACGAAAATACTTAGGCACTTGCATGAATCATATCAAATCAAATTTTATTAGCATAGTGCGACAGCAAGCATCACAGAGAACCTTGTATTAAAAAGCCCCACAAGTGCAAATCCATGGAAACAGTTCTGAAGAAAAACTCCCTTGAGAGTAAATGCCTCTTTCCTCAGTACAAGACAATTTCCTGGTCCAATTTGTTAGTGGTGCCCAGTGAATAACGGATTTTCAAACCACTTGAGTGCCTCAGAGGTATTTTTTTCATGTATTCCACAGTCTTTATTTCTAAAAAGCACCTGTTGTTGACTTTTGCAGCACCATTAAGTGCACCGAGTACATCTTTGTTACGAAGTTGAATCAAATCCAATTCAGATCTCAAAGGACACACAAAAACTCCAGACCGAACGCTTACAAACTCTCAGGTTTAGAGCTGAACACTAAGTGTTATGACGTAGCCCTATGGAGGCAGCACCATATCATAAGTCACCTTTATAAATAATCACTGTTGTTGTCATGGTATTGTAAAAAAAGTTTTGTAACAGGTGAGTTATGATTTAACTATTTTTTTATCAGTAGATTTGAAAATGCAAGAGTGTGTGAATTCCAAAAAGACTGAAATTAAACTACATATAATTGAACTGACATGTCGCACCACAATAAATGAGCAGTGGTCTAACATATTTTATATTATGTAACAATATACACAGTTCCGCCATTGGTCCATAAATATTAAAACTGGCAACAGCTGTTCGAAAGCTGAAACACTCCAGAGTGCAACAGGCCACATTCCACAAAGGAACTGTGCTCTCAAATACAAACCCAAGAAAAAAGTCTTGACTCATGGGAGTGAATAATATTACAGCGGAACAACATTCTCAAGTATCCTTCAGACCAGATTAGTGAGGATATAAGAGGTTTGAGCCTTAGAAAACATTGACAAACATGGGTAGGACAGTAAATTTTTCCCTTCTTGGTCAAACTACTCCCTCAAACCGCCACTCCGCAGCGGAACATCAGGGCTCTAGAATGTCAGCGGATAAGCACACCTGACGCGCGACTTGCTTCAGACTGTCGTAACTGGCGACAAGTCTACTGAAATACGATGCTTACACAAACTTCAAGGAAACAGAAGGAATTTTGGAGTAAGTACCGTCTGAAGATTTCAAAGATATCCAGTATAAGGTATCGGGTGCTCGGTTCAAGTAAATATTCATCATGGTAGCAAGTAGCAACAAAAACATCCCAGGAATTCAACTTTGCCCTTGAAAGCAGAATTTTATGCAACTCTATAGAACTCATTCAGCTGTGACACAGAGCAACCAAATACCTAAAGGAAGATTCTGGAATGGGCATGAAATGTAGCTTCGCCCAGGTAATGTTTTAAGCAGACTCAAAAATGCCTTTTTGACAGCGCAGAAGCCAAGTCGATATTAACTGTAACAGCAAGCCTATACCCGAAAATATCCTCATACTCACTTTCTTTTTGGTAATGTTCAAATCCAGCTTCATTGAGGCACACTTATTTAGGGTGTTGAGCCTCCTGTGAAAAATGGAGAGAATAAAGGGAGAGGAGAAAGAGCTTCAGAGATCTGACCTTCTTTTATTGAAACAAGAAAACTTTTTACAATTAAATTAAGACCAACTCCGGCCCATCTATCAATATCCTGCAGTAAGAGAGAGAGAAAGAGAGCAAGAAAGGAAGAGCAAGGGGAGTGAGAGAGAAAGAGTGAAGGAGAGATTGAGAAGGAGTCTCTACATCAGTTTGTTTCACATTCTCTTTCTCTGAAAAATCTTCTCCCCTCCTCCACAACGCCACAGAAGCCTACTGCACACCAACCCTGTCTCCACCCTCCTAATGTCTTTTAGACTAATTAACAGGGTTTACAGCCCCCCAAACTCAACACGTCCACTCAACCTCGCACGTTTGATGGTGAGATCTGCAGTTAGGAACATGTTAGGTGGTTCCAATGACGACTGCGGCCTGCATTAAAAGGTTCACAACCTTGATCATAGTCATCAGATAAGCTTAGAAATATTTGGTCAAAAACATTCTAATCTCTCATGTGATCTCACACCATAAGAGGTGAAAATGTTCCTTTCTGAGTAACCGGGCTCATTTAAGTTGTTACATTCTAAAAAAAAAAAAAACTCACTACAAACTGCTGTAATAAGGGTTTTGGCTTTGTTTCATCTTTGCACCTCTGAAGTAACACCACCTCTCTCTGAAAAAGTCATTCCACAATAATTAAGCCAAAAAACTCTATTCACCTGAGCTGCTGACAAAAGTGTGGTGACATAATTATCTCCTTTAAAGGCTTGTCTATCGTTCTCAGGGATCAGCAGTGTTCTCTGGTCGCAAAGAAGTCAGATCCCCCTCTAATGCCGTAATTAACCCAAACCTCCTCCAGAGAAACCCAGCACTGTGACAGCTCATCCCCGAGGCTCAAGGGGATCAGAGGAACTATGCCACTCACCCCCCCACCTCGCCCTGTCGCGCCTAACACACCCTCCCAAACATACAGACATCTGCCCACACTCTTTCGCCCCCCAAGACTAATGGGCCTTTGAATAAGGGGGTCAGAGTGTGATACAGGGGTAGAGGGTCAAAGATCAAAGTGGGAGAGGTGGCGACCAGCAAGGTGGCCCTTTCAGCTCAACGTCTGGCTCGATCGAGGGTTACGTCCTGCGCAGACGGTTCAGATCCTTTAACACCGAGCAGATGCCCAACTCCAGGTTGTAAGAAGACGATTTGATTTGCATGATTAATAAACCATTTGAGGAATATGTTCTGTTTTCTTTCTTCAGTGTACCAAATTGCTTTCACTTACTAACCATGACGGTATTATCAGCATTAAAATGTTACAAACATTCTAATGTTCCAAACGATCTCATGCCTTAAAGGCTTAATATTCATTTTGAGATGCTCGCAAAGTGATAATACTGTGGTGATGGTTGTACTGGGCTGTATTTAATGCTTGAGACAGGACGTGACAGATTGACTGAAACACAAAATGAGCATTTTTTTTTTTCTTTTAACGTCTGTGGTACACCTGTGGTGTGTCAGACAGTGCACGGTAAGTTCGAAGCACTCGCTTCCAGAGCTCTCTGTCCAGGGTGTCCCCCGTACGCAATCCCCAGGCTCGCAAGTCGCCCGCCACCAACTCATCCCACGACTTCCTAGGCCGACCCCTCTTTCTTGTGCCCACGACCTGATGGTATTGGATAGTGTTGATGGCCTGTGGACTGCGTTTAACATGACCGAACCGAACCGTGGTTGAGCATCTGGACAGCTTCAGTCAGTCAGATGACCCTTGTCCTTACCTGCAAAGAGGCTCTACAAGGTCTTTGTCCAGAAAATCATGATCCTTTTTCACTGCAGAAATGTCAATGGGAAACTGGGAATCTACAGAAATGAGACAAAGGACGCAGATCAGCTTGCTAAATCACTTCCTGTTATTTCCCATAATGCACTGCAGAGCTCTAATGAATGTTTTATAAATAACACAATCCTCAGCATGGCCTTTCATTACATCTGTGTGTTTTTCAAGTTGGAATCCATGAAATATAGCGGGCAACATAAATTTACTGGACAGTGACACATTTTTCATTATTTTGGTGTTGTCAGGCCAAAGTCCATCACCGGACCTAAATTCAATTGAACATGAACTTTACTTATTCCAGTGGACACTGAAGGTAGTAATACCCACAACAAGCATTGAGAATTAGTGATAGCCAAAGTACAGCCCTGGCAGAGCATCTCCAGGGAAAATATTCAGCATCTGGTGATGTCAATGTGTCAAAGACTTCTAATAGTCATTGCAGGCGAAGTATACTGTATTTTAAACGTGATTACTGTTTGGTCACATATTCTTCATTATGTTAAACACTTCAAACTCTTCTTATGCGCCTGAAAATTGGAGACAATAAGGTTGAAGTCATTTCTCAGCGGTCCATTTGATGTGGATGAAAACACCCTCAAAGTAAAGCTGCCAGTCTGCGCTTCAGCGTTGCTGTCATTGTATCCTTTCAAACTCACGATGCTAGAGTACAGAACCAAAATGAAAAGCGTTCTACTGTCCATTGAATGATGGTGCTAATTGCTCACTGTATATCAAGTGGCACAGTATGACAGTAGTGACGTTTTGCAATGCAGCAGTCAAGATTAGTCAGTAAGAATACAGATTAAATCAGGTTTGCCAAACCCTGTTTGTGGATATCTATCACCCATGAGGATTTTGTTTCATAATTTGGCCAATTAGATTGTACTTACTGCAGCTCAATGAAATCTCTGGCTGTTTAATGAGTTATGCTTTGTTACAGTCAAAGCGAAAACCGTAAGATTGGTAAATCACCAGGAAAAGGGCTGGGCTGCCATGGTTTAAACTGCTGTGTGTGAAAGCACTTATTTTCTGAAATGCTATATTCTTCTTTTTTGTTTGGGCACAAACAGAAGGTAAATGTGTTATATGGACCTTGTGCTAACAATACAACTGAATTAACTGCGGTGAAGCAAAAGACAAGTTGTGAAACTATTGCATAAGTGTTGCTTATCGCAACCTGAGTCCAGCACTGTGAAAAGTTGAGTCAATATTTTGAGCTCACTGAGCAGGTCCGTTGCGATGAAGAGACTGAATCACTCTTCAGCCTTCACCAGCATGCCTTAGATGACCTGAAAAGGCACATCAGATTTCCAGGCAGCCAGACAAATGGAATTCTGTCTCATAACCATAACCACACTGAGGAATTTGATTTCCAGGCATGGTTTATGCTCCAGAATCAGACCAAAAATCTCCAGGTCAGGAGAAAATGCAATTAAAAAAAAAACCTGTCCACTCTCTAATGCGTACCTTACATGGATGACACTCATGCCCAAAGACAACTTGCTATGTGTCATAACTTATCGAGTTTTTTGTCATAAACTATAAGACTTCTCAAAACCTGGGGACCTTAGTGAGTGCATCAATTGGTTGTTGACAATGTCCACGTCATTGAACTTCACTATTTGCATGAGCCAAGATTGAAGACTTCCAAGACTTAATATTAAAGATGTTTGATTTTATCAGAATGTCAAGACAAGAGAAAGACTTTTATGACCATGTAACACAAAACAATCGAGATGAGGGGAGTGTGCCATAACTCAGGCAACACTAAATTTTATTCCAATGCTGGAAATTTTTCGGCAACACTGAAATTGCACGAAAATTTGCCTTGAGTAAGAGTGGAATAAGTCTCTGCTGGGAGACGTATGTGCCCCATCTCTCAGCTGCTGGGAGATGTATGTGACCCATCTCTCCACTGCTGGGAGACGTATGTGCCCCATCTCTCCACTGCTGGGAGACGTATGTGCCCCATCTCTCCACTGCTGGGGGCATACCCACTGGTGTTGGGTTTCTTATGAGGGGTAAATGAGTTTGCCTGAAAGCCATGGTCCAGCCAAATTCAGCCACCTCACTCTCACGTGCGCGCACACACGCAGGCAAACACAAAAACGCAAAAGTCAGGTTAGAAAGTCAGCGTCTGTGTGTTTCTTTTAAGATTAGCCGCAGCCCCAGTTGCACAGACACTCTTGACCTTTGATCCTCTCAGGCCGCCCAGCCTGGATCAATGCAGTCGGAGGGAAGACTTCTGAATTTTCCAGGCACTGATAAGAGAAGCATTTTCCCATGACCTCCTCACTGGACCCTGGAAATAGCTCTACAAGCAAATTTGAGACAGAGGGAAAGCCTGTACTCTCACCAGCCAGAGGACAGCTGTAAAAATTCAGCTTTCTCTGCTACAGAGTGGACCGTACAAAAACATGACTGGCAATGGGGGGAGCTAAGAGAAACCAGTCCTTCAAGTGCCTGGATGGGAGCTGTAAAAATTTTGCTTTCTCTGTTACAGAGTGGACCAAACCACAGCATCAATGGCAATGGGGGGAGCTAGGAAGATTCTGTCCTTTAAATGCCAGGATGGAAGGCGTAAAAATTCAGCTTTCACTTCTTCTGTTGACCAATGAACCGCAGACAATGGGGAGAGCAAAAGAACTCATAACAGCTACAGCACATTTAGTCACACATTAAAATTTGCAAGACGCCCCAATCACAATCAAAGTAAAGCGGAACCAGATGGTTTTAATGGGTCCCTGTTTGTTGTGTAAATCGATAAGTGTTGATGTTTTTAATGGGTTAGTGTTGATCATGTTAATAAAAATGGGTCACTTTTGATGGTGTAATGGTCCAGTGCTGATTGCCTTAATGGTTCAGTTTCAATGGCCAAATGGTTCAGTGTTGATATCGATGATGACTATTGTTGTCCTTACCCTCATAAAGCTGGGTATATTGGGGAAAGCCAGCAGCCCTCAGCCAATCACATGCTTCCTTTGCTTCGATTTCTGAAACACAAGAAGAAAAAGGTTGCACAGAGGTTAAACTCCCTGTAATGTGATTCAGAAAAACATAATGA
Source organism: Gymnothorax javanicus (assembly GCA_029692085.1). Taxonomy (NCBI): domain Eukaryota; kingdom Metazoa; phylum Chordata; class Actinopteri; order Anguilliformes; family Muraenidae; genus Gymnothorax; species Gymnothorax javanicus. The sequence continues at coordinate 67,141,874 of CM056199.1, forward strand.
GACTCAGAAACATTCCAGCCTTTCTATTGCCGTTGTTTGTGGTATTAGTGCGGCGTCACCAAAAATAACCATTTCCAGAAATTAAGAAAGACAGCTGACAATCTAATAAGCAAAGGACACACAAATGCATAAACACACACACAAACACGCACACACACGCACGCACGCACACACACACACACACACGCATTCACACACAAACACACGCACTCACACACAAGCACGCACACACACACACACACACACACACGCATGCACAAAGTCCCTGTAAAGTTGGTACAATCAGACATAAACATGAGGTCAAAAATACTGCAATGCTTCACACTGTAATGGAGTCCATAAGTATTTGGACAATTAGCTTTTGGGCCCTGTACTCCAGCGCAGAATAATATTTTAAAAAATGAATGTGAGTGTAAAGTAGAAACTGTCAGCTGTAATGTTTGGGTACAGTCATACAGAATGTATTATGAAGGAATTGCCTCCCTTTTTAAACAGCGTCTCTGCTCAAATACTTGTAGATTGCACTGAATATGGTAGGATGAATGGTTGGACAGGAGCTCAAGAGTTTGAGGATTACACTTGCGGTCGATATCATATCACCTAAATACAAAAACCACACACACCTCTAGTCCTCCTTAGTGCACATGTAGCATCAGGCAGCCTCTCACATGAGAGCAGTCCGTTCCCCTTTTAGTTCTATCTCTGCCTGTTTATGTGCCACTAGACTGGACTGTACCTCTTCAGTTAAAAACAGAGCACTTTGGTACTAAACCTATTGCCCCTCCACGGCATACAGTATCCAAGGCAATTTCCATGCAAGTTAGATAGCAGGGTTTAAGAGATGCAAGATACAGGTGTGTACATCTCCTCACACCTCTGTTCTGTCTTTGCCAGTACAACACAGGGTCCTCAACAACTGTGTATGCAAACATAATAACAGTAAAAAAAAAAAAAAAAGAGGAAAAATAACTTCACTGTCACTGAGAGCAGAAGGGAATATTGTCTTATACTCAATGTTAAAGGACAATGCATCTATTGCATCATTGGCTGCATTTACCAAAGTCCCAGAGAATACTTTCCTGAGAGTTTCTTGACAGTAAAAGATGCCGAATTTGGAGAGTCTATTTGAAAAAATGCTTGAGGAACCTTGTACTTTAATTAATAACAGGAGTTTCACACAGGTGTAGCACCCCCTATGGAACTACAATGCGAGTGCATGAGTCCAATCTACATGCACTCCCCACACAAACTATGTACCAAAACTGTTATGAGGTCATTTTTTCATGGAAGCTGTCGAGACAATTACTATATACTGCTTAGTCAGATATAAATATCTATCTTGCACAAATACACACCATGCATAGTTAAGAAAATCACTGAAAAATGAATGAGTGAAATAGCACTAGAACCTGAAATGGAACATAGTTGAAACAGAAAACAAAGAAGGACTAAGGTTTCATATTAATGCCTCATTACACTGTCAGTGAGGAGTAAACCACATTTTTTCCTTATTTTCATTTGGTTAGCGTCTATATTGCATTTCTCTTTCAAATACTACAAATATGAATGTATTTATTGAGCAACCAAAACTCACTGGATATTTTCATCCTCCTGCTGGAGTTGGAGCAGTGCTTCTCTCTCCTCTGAGCTTGCAAATACTCCAAAAATCCAAAAAGCACCATTCCCACTTGGCCAAATTCCGGATCAGTACAGGGACGGTACACAGAATTCCCAACCTCATGACATCCCAGAAGGATCCTGTGTAAGGATATCAGTCATTCTCTCTTTACTGGTCTATCTCCCTTTCTTTCTCTCTCTCTCACTCACTCACTCACTCCTTCTGATATTTCTTCCACTCTCTCTTGCACTCCCACTTACTTTGCCTGCCTGCCTCTCTCTCAGCTGTCCTCAAACAACCCTCTGCCTTCCGATACACACTTTACCCCTCTCTCTCCTTCCTTCTCTCACTTTCACTCTCTTTCTATGCCTCTCTCCTTTCCATCACCTCTCTTGCTTCCCCCAACTTTGGCACTTACTTAAAAAAGTGTCTGGGTAAAGTGGGTAAAGTGTCTGGATTTGGGGGACTCAGAAAGCGGGAGTTAGTATGAGGCCATTTTACCTCTATGCTTTCTCAAGATCACAATCACATCCTGCCCATAGACAGGGGGGTTTCCAAATCCCTAGTTCCATGGTTCTCTCTGTCCAGTAAGTAGCGGAGTGGACTATTCCCAGAACAGTGTAGAGATGACAGGCTCCCCAGGGTCAAAGAATTTAGTGTGCTATAGACTCAACCTCCGTTCTGAGGAGGACAGTCCAGGGGTCAGAGCATAAATGTTTTGTCATTCTTTCATTCCACCCATAAATTCAACCAGGTGATTTTGCAAAGTAGTTCTACTGTCTGGCTGGGATATTGTGCTAAACAGCAAATCCAGGAGATGGCAACAAAATAATGGGAAATAATTTGACTTGGATATACCAAGTACACCTGGATATATCAACTCTGTCCCTGTCCAACATTACCATGTGAGTAGCAATGGCGTGGCAGGGTTGGGGTGTGTGTGTGTTTGGGGGGAGGGGTGAAACGAGGTGGGGAAGTCCAGATGTTGCCATGTCGATCCATGGAATGGAAAATCGCAGACAGCTCAAAAAAAGGGGGTGGTAGGGGGCGGGGTGGGGGGGTGGAAGGAAGTTAACTGTGGGAAACCACAGCTCAGTGACTCATGCAGGCAAAAGGTCCAGCTCACACACTGCTTGTGCTCGTTAGCATCAGAGCCCGAGCCCAGCGAACGTCTGTGACACACGCAGCCTTTACGGGCCTATGGACTGAGTCCAGGAAATGCCATCTCTGCTGAGAGAGATATAATCCTGGTCCTTCTTATATATGTACACACATGGAGAAATGTACAAGCATGCATGGCTGCATGGACCACATCTTGGTCAAAAATCAACTTTAAATACTAGTTCCTAATTTATTCAGATGATTGTTGCCAGATTTACAATTTCTCAAGAACAAGGAAACATGAAAAGCAGGAAATGTCATCACAAAAGAGTGGTTGTAACTAATGATGTCAGTTGTTCATGGGGAGAGTTGGCGGGTGGGATGAGATGAAAATTCAGAACTCTTCAACTCAGACTGGAAATTACGGCAACTGGGAACTTTGCAACCCAACGCCAGATCCCTGTTCATTTTCATCCACATTGCCAGTGTTCGTAACTGAAACAGACTGAATATTGAAGGAGAAAATTTTGTTTTAACTGTTCTAAAGAAACAGATGCTTCTTCTGCAGTCAATAATCAGATCATCAAAAGTATTTGACAAGTGCCTACAGGGTTGCAGTATTTCAGACAATTATTTCAGCCAGGTCTGATGCCAACCAAATGTTGGGGAAGATCTCGCAAGGCCTCTTAAAAATCCTGCCCCAGCTCATAATTCTTCCTACATGATGGCTAAGGTCCATCTGTGGGAGACTTATTCCCAAAGATGATAGCTATGGAAAACCAAGCAGAGGCAGTGAGTCATTAAAGACTATCGCCCTTAAGACTTCCCTTACAGCTCAGCACACAAGGCGGCAGATGGCTGGTCATATTAAAGCACTAGTCCAGTGCATGAATGAGCACAGTGATCAAATATGGAACACGTCACTGCTTTCGCCATCCGTGTCCATCAACCCACAATAGCATTGCATTATGCATGATTGATTGATAACTATCTAACCCAGCTGGTCAATCACATGCTCTTGGTCTACATGGTTGTACATAAGCATCCTCCTCCAATTCATGTCTGTGTTAGCTGGGTTTGTCCATGGTAGCAGGGGGGCCTTGTCCACGAATAAATTACGTTATAAATGCTGAAGGTTTTATCCAAAGTCACTTAACTCCTTCAACCCCACAGCCCTCTACAGAGGGCTGACCAACATATTCCCTTCAACCCCAAATTCAAACAATCTGACTAATTGATTGGAACATATCAGGTTACATTTAATGGGATTCCAGAGATAACAGTAAGATACAATGTCCAGATAATGACCAGCCCTCTACAGAGGGCTGTGGGGTTGAAGGGTATAGTGATGCTAGAATATCTGGGGTTGAAAGAGTTAAAGTCAATTAGCAGGGGCAAATCCCCTTTGATGCAATGTAGAGTTATGGGCTATGGTTAAGGGCCCATTAGTAAAACTGACTCCTAATATGGCTGCAGTGGAGTTTGAGCGATCGGCTTGCTGAGGCCCAGTCAAGCAAATTAGCCACAAAGCTACAGACCATCCCACATCTAAAAGTGGGATCCATAGCAAAGATTGCAGTAATGTGCATGATTCGTACATACGACTGGGCGTCCCCACGTTGGGTGACAGAGAAAAGCACATTAAAAATCATCTCAGAAGCTTGAATATGCCAAAGGAAACACAAGTAATGATGGAGCATACAAAGTGTTTCAGGGGCAAAGCAGAATTACAGGGCTCTGGGTGGTTGGGTGTTCAAATCCCAGCCACACCATTATCGGCGACGGCGGGAGGTCCACATGGGTGAGGCAACAATTGGCGCTGCCTCACCGGGGATAATAGAGGTTATGCCAGTTAAAATTTATAAGATAAATTGTTCCGTCATGACTGCCTCTGGTCGGCCGGGCACATATAGCAGCACAAACTAAACTGGATACAAACTACGTGATCCTCCGACAGCACAGGCAGTGTGTAATTGGTGGTGTGGAGAGCGAGTCACGTCCCACGACATCTTCCTCCAAAGCTGATGGGAGCAGGTTGCTTTGTGGTGGGCTAAACAGTTTGGCTGTGTTCAGGGTGGGGAAAAAAGGGGTTAAAAAAAAACAGAGAGAAAACCTGCACACTATCACGTGGCAGCTATTACAATAAAATTTGTGGGCCCCTTCTTCAGATTTACAGAACGTAAGAGGGATAACCTTACATTGTTTAAAATTAGAGGACCGAGGGCAGGCCAGGGGTACAGTGGGGTGGGGTGGGGTGTGGTGCTGTGGGCACAGTCAAGACGAAATCATACTGAAAATCCTCATTTGCTCAAAGAGGAAGCCTAGGGAATTCTGGGATCACAGACCAGTGTGTAATCAAAGGGCTTCAACTGCTTAGACAGATAAAATCTGGAAATTAGAATTTCCTAAGAATTAATTCAAAGAAGAACGCAAAGAACCAAAACATACCAGCAATCACCAGTCATGTGGAGAGTGACATTTGCAAGAATGTTTTTGAAAAGCATTGGACATGCATAAGTTCAGAGGCCTCTCCAAGGTATATTATTGCTGCTTCTCGGCTGTTACACGCAAGAATAAGCTCAAGCACTTACATCAAGACCCATACGCAAGTTGGACAATGACTGCAGGGATGGACGAGCCCTGCTGTAAATATTTGCTTTTAAGACTGTGTTTAGTCTGCAGGAACATCAGGTGTCATCTACAGGGTTACGTTTGTAAAACATTTACTTGATTATCCAGACCTGACCAGCACAGGTCTTATGTGGCAGGGACAGGGCATGTAAAATCCCCAGCTCTTTTTCGAGAAATGTTCCGGATGTGAGTTAGACAGCTCTGCAGAAAGCCATCCACTTCCTTTCCAGCAAGTTTCCTGCAGTCTGATCCCAGACTCACCCTCTTAATCCAAGGCAACAAACAACCTGAGGGGGAAACCTGTACCAAGATGACCTCAGTCGCTGCGCTGACTCATTTTTGGCATTACGTAGGTTAACACGCACTTTCATGCACTGTTTTATCAGCCGTATTGAAGGAATCGTAAAATTTGCGGATAGTTGTCATGTAAACTCTAATTTTAACCCGCTATCAGCCCCCAAGGAAACAGAGAAGGAGTCTGTCACCTTTAATGTGTACAAAATCGTAAGTTCATGCCCAGTGAACACGTCACCACCATTCCTGAAACCTACAGCCAGATGTCTGCAAATGCAGTCAAAGTCCACCAGCTGAGGCCAATTCCATTTCAGTTCAATTGATTCAGAGAAGTGAACAAACAAACACTCTTAACTGAAAAACTGCCATGAATATTATGGTTACAGGTCGATCAACTGACTGAGCTTCAGTTATTTTTCCTGATATCAACTTATGGAAATCGAGACTTAAGGGGTGATCTGGGGTTAAATGAAAAATGACACCAGGAAACAACTCAGAATTAATCTAAAGAGGTATATGTAATAACCACCAAAAAAGATACAAGTTGGCATTTTTCTGGTTATGCGGTTGCCATGGTAACCGAGCAAGCTCATTAAATATGCAGAAAACTTCTGGCACCAATTCCTCTTTAACTCTATGATAGAATTCAGTTTTTCTTTCATCATTTAAAAGCCATTGCTTATCCAAATGCAATGACATAGCCATTCTTTGCCCAATTTATCAGTTTTGTGATTTTGGGGCATTTTACTCAAATTTTGAAATTATTTTATGAGAATCTGACGAATACTCAAAATATTCAAAGTATGTAACAGAAAGGCAAAATTTCCTTATGTCATTGCATTTCTAATGAAGTAAAGTACCTGCAGCCCAAATTTCGTTGATTTTCAATGATAAATAAAAAAGTTATGGCTGCCACAAACATGAGAAACGTGAAAAAAGTAATAACTTAGGAAATCAATGAAAAATGCATTAGACCGCATTGAAAAGTTGAGTTCAGTTTTTAATCCGTGTAGCAATGAGTGATTATTAAAGGTGGGTTATTATAGAATATTTTTATTCAAAAAAAAATTTTTGGAAAAATAATCAAATTTTGCCCATTTAACCCCAGATCACCCCTTAATGATTATTGGTCCAGCCATTATCCGTACAGCTGCCTCCTCCTAAATCAGACAGACTGCAAGCCATGGGGCCAGGCTTACCTTAAAAGTCCCTCAGCAGGGATTGTCACTGCCCGAAGTCCCTCTCTGGTTAAACCCAAACAACAGTCTTGTGCTGCATATGAATACAGCCAAACCAACTATGCTCACCCTCTAGCTCACATCATGAATCCAGATGTGACATGCAGGGGTAGACAGAGATGGGGCAGAGAGAATGAGAGAGAGGTAGAGAGAACAAGAATGATGGCAAAATAGAGAGAAGAAAACAGAAAGGTGGAGAAAGGAGAGAGAGAGTGACTGAGAGGAGAACCAGAGGAGGAGAGCGGATAGGGGAGAGTGACAGTTATTCATTGTATTGTATGTATTACCAAAGATAAATGCACTTCTTGATGGCAGCTAAGAGCACTAGCCAACAGGCTGACGATGTTATTTTCAGAGAACGCTTGAGTAAATAGTACAAAGTACTTGGACCCCTTCAAGATCTGGGTAATTTCCTCAGTGCCATGGGAATAAAGGAATCCATGTTTATCAGAGTGTGTGTGTGTGTGTGTGTGTGTGTGTGTGTGTGTGTGTGTGTGTGTGTGAAGCGGGGGTAATTAATTAATGCTGGCTCCTAGAATCCTCCCCAGTGCTCCACAGCTTGTAGCAGCTAATACACGAGTCTTCATAAAATCGACTCCATGTCATTCTCCATCCTCGGAAAAAAAATGGTCACCAAATGAACTCTTTGATCCAAAGAGGAACACAATGGGTGATGGGTCTTGATACAGGAGCTTTTAAATGTCACACTCAGGATAGAAGGATCAATAACGAAGAAAAAAAGGTTCCTCTACAAAAGGGTTGACCAATCCTGTTTCTAGAGAACTACCATCCTGTAGGTTTTAACTTTAACCCGAATTTAGCAAACCAGACACTTCTAATTAGCAGCTAAAGAATATCTCAACCTGTTGAATGAGGAGTCTATTGCTTCAGTTGGATTGAAAACTGACAGGATGGTAGATCTCCAGGAACAGGACTTGAAAGCCCTGTTCTATAGCATGGCTGCCAAATCAAGTTCCTGTAGATCTACTGTGCAGTAGTTCTTCACTCTAACCCTAACACAGTGCACCTTATTCAGCAGCGAGAGACCTTTTAGAGCGGCAAATTAGTTGAGTGGGCTTGGAGAGTTGAAATGGAATCCATGAGTATGAGGTAAATCTCCAGACACTGAGTAGGTCAGTCTTACTCTAAGAAATCAAGTCGAAGGGGCCTTTTTCCCGAGAGTATTACAAACTGACACATGACAAGGGTCAACAGGATAAGTGAAAGAGGAGGAGAGGGTTTATGCTGGGACTAAGCGCAAAGGGCAACAGAACGAACCGGAAAACGGTGTGACCTCTCAGTATGTGACGCTCCGCTGTTCACGCGGCATCACTGCAATTAAACACCAGGGTAAAGATTCGCAGAATGAACACCCTCCCTCTTGCCCCTCCTGAAAATTATAAATAGCAGCCGCTCTCCTGGCAGCATCAGGACAACCTCAAGACAGGTTGCCCCGGGGAAATGAGAATAACGCTAGCCAAAATAAGCAGAGGGCTAGAGTAAATTTGTGCATTCTCTGGTTTGTCAGCTCACTCAAGACTTGGCAGCCGTCTGTCGCTGCGGCCAGGGGGTGTGGCCAGCCGATACAGGGTCAGTGGCTATAGGGACAATTTGATTAGAGACTCATCAGGTCCTTGCATTGGGTTGCAACAGCTAGCGAATCTTCCATTCATTATAGTACATCACAGTCACACCTTGGACTATGGATAATACTGCTCGATATGAATAATGAGCTCTGTCACTAGCCAGAAAAAAATGACAGAGTCAATTGGAAACTTCATTAAAAGCTCTACTTACTATAAACTCTGGTAACAATTATAAATGTTATATTCCCATTTTTTCTTCATGATCCATGGAAAAATTTGCTTTCTAAAATGTATAGCATTTGTAATCTCTGCATTCAATCAGTGCCATTCTGGCACAGCTGAATGCCACAGTGTAGTCATTTGTTGTATCTGCTCTTGCTGATGAAAACTTCATTTCATCAAATTCCTGTCATTGGTAGTCTAGGCATTCCAATGCTTTCATTACATTACATTACATTACACTACAGACATTTATCAGACGCTCTTATCCAGAGCGACTCACAACACAAAGTGCATTTTAGAGGGACCAAAAGTGCTGAAAATCCTGGGGATGGTAGCAGTCCAAGTGCCAGTGGAAGAAAAACTTGGATTATTATGCTAAGGTTCAGGGGAAGGGAGAGAGGTATAGCCTAAAGAGATTAGTCTTTAGAAGACGCTTGAAAGATGCTAGGGTCTCTGCTGTTCTCGTTCCACCTTCTCAGAGCAAGGTTTAATTGCAGATGCTGAAGGACTAGCAAGAAGAGAACTGCAATAGTCCAGGTGGAACAGTACCAATGCTTGGACCAAAAGCTGGGTTGAGTAGGCAGTGAGAAAGGGGCGGGTTCTTCAGATGATGTACAGCTGATAATTATCTTTGATATCTGAGCCATAAAGAACGTCCAGAGCACCAAAGCATCTCCAGCTTCTATGAGCTTCATCTAAACAAAAGTCTTTCAGTTTTGAAGGCAGGTGGCTGTCTACCAGCCCTGTTCCTGGGGACCGACCGTCCTGTAGGTTTTCACTCCAACCCTAACACATCTAGCATGCCTCACCTAGTATACTTCGTTCAACAGATGTGTTAGGGTACAGACTGTGTTGACCAAATAATAGGAAGAATCAGGGTTACCAAACTGGTGTTGCGATGAAAACCGAAAGAACTGATCTCTGGGAGCAGGAGTAGTAATGGGGCAGCAGGAGTAGGGAGTGCTGACCACTGGCTCTGAATGTGAATGCTAATCACTCATCAGACATGGAGTCCAGCCGGCTGTCCTTGGGAAATGTTAACCTGCAGGGCTAAAAGATTCCTGACTCAAATCAAACAGGACTTCTTACAGCTGAGATTAGTTCCTTCAGCACCTAAAGGCGGGTCCAGTCCCATAGCTACAGGAGGATGCCTTAGGGGCATAAATACCAAGAGAATCAGTCTATGGAAAAGTATGTTAGAGCGCAGAATTCGGGCTTCCTATGAGAAATGGGCAAGCAAGGAAAAGAGGTTCTGTACTACATGAATGCTCTGCTTCACACATCTTAGTGTGTTTCAGCAACGATGCTGACTATACGTCCGTAATTTATGTGCATTTTACAATTTGATTTGGCACCAACAAAGACGCTGAATCAAAAAAAAACAATAAAAGAAAACATTTTGCAACAAGGGAATCAAGCGCTCATGCATTTCAAGTAAACATTGGACCCCAGTTTAATTATCAAATAGACATCCAGTACTTGCATACACTCACAGACACAGACACACTCCCAAAGACACACAAAGAAGGAAAATGGCATTAAATGAAATTGGAATTCAAACACTATTTTGTCCCTCTAAAATTCAGTTTAGTGAACTCAGCCATTTTTAGGACTTACTTGGAGAACTGTTTTTGCAAAGAAAAAGTAACCTCTTCCACCTACAGCGATTTGGATGAAATCCCAGCTATTATCCTTGCTGACACTTTAAACAGTTGCAAAACATCCAAGTATAACCACACATATCATCAAAACGGCAAAGCTTGGACGCAGCTCCCTTTAGTGGTGCTTTGGAGGTTAGGGCGAGAGTATGAGTACCCCCATCCTGTGAATATATGTAAACCCGACCCCCCCACCCCCAAAACCGAGGGGCAGACTGGATCGGCGCAAAGGCTCCGTGAGGCCCTTGTGTAACCCCCAAAAACATACGCTCTGGACGTCGGCCACTTTCCCATACACGTACGAATGTTCTGAGAACTCTCCTGCGGGCTCAAGAAGTGCAAGGTGGACAACACTACTTTTCATCCTGATATTTACCAAAAAGGTCTCAAATGACCTACAAAGCGCCCAAAGCTATGGCAGAGGGTTAAACCTAACTGAGATGAAGCGTGAGCACACACTGATAAGTACTATTTTAAGCTTAGACAAGGGATAGAATACCACAGTAGAAAGAAGACCATTCTTTTCACCACTGTACACACTCATACGTACCCTGTTGCATCTGCCTCCAGGAAATCCACTGAATCTCAGAGAGGATTGGTGTTCAGTGAGAACGAAGTCCAGCGTGTGAGATAACTGCACCTGCCCACTGCACCAGATTTCACTGTCTATCTTCTGCTCCGTCTCTCTCCCTCAGGTCCTGTCTCTTCACTTCCCTCTCTCTGCCAGTCAAGCAGAAACTTTCTCAACCCTTCCCTTCCCGTCCCCTCGCTTTGACCCCTCTGTTTCCCCGTCTTTCTCAAACAGGTCTTCTATTCTTCTTTCCCCATCATCTTTGTCCTTCTCTCTCTGTCCTTCTACTATGTGATGGAATCATTCAGTCCCTCTTTCCATAATTTCTCTACACCCTCATCTCTCTCCCTTTTTTCCTTTTTCCGAATGACTCAGGCCCCTCCCCTTCCTGAGCTTTTTGACTGACATACACCCATACACACACACACACACTTTCCTAAAATAAACAGAAATACAGTATATTGTCAACAATATCCCCTGCCAACATGGAATCACGTTTTCGAACCCAAAGTCATGGCCACTAACATACAAACAAAATTTCATTCACCTCGGTAGACTAGTTTCTGAAAAAACTTGTCACTGCTTATCCAGACAGATAGACAGAAAAATGGATGGCTGGACGAGCTCCATTCCAACATCAGCCGCTTTAATTCATGGCGGAGGATAATTAGCTTACATACAGTGTAGCATGATGTAATGGATGTACCAATGAGAACAGCATTAGTGTGTGTGCATCTGTATGCACATCTAAGTGGGTGAATGTGTGTGTGTGTCCCTGTGTGTAGATTTGTACCTGCTAATGCATATGTCTGCATGTGCTTCTCTGAGTGCGTATGAGTGAGAGAGAGTGCATTAACTGTTTGAGAGTATCAGATGAAAAAGGCTCAGTCCATCTCTACACTCCTAACCTCTGTATTGAGGCTCCAGTGGGGCATGGAGAGGTGAGGCAGGGTCAGACATGTGACACACACTCACAGCATGAGAACAGCCCCTCACAGATCCTCCGACACCAATCAGCAGACCCCCCCATCTCACTATACCGGTTCAGTTCACAATCACGTACACCTTCTCTTGCATTCCATCCGGAGTATACTACAATGTGTATGAGTGATAGTATGCAGGATTGGGGGTCAATTCTGCTCCATCAATTCCAATTCCACTTCAGTTCCACATAATACATCCCAATTCCAATTCCACCTGATTTATCAATTCCATTTCCAATTCTAATTCCAGAATTGAGCCCAACCTTGATTGGATGTATGTGTTCTGATGTGTGTGTGCGTATGCGTGCAATCATTGCGGTTAAACCCTTGATAAGTTGAACAGCTGGGGGGGCTTATCCATGCACCCGAAGGTACAGGAGCCCCCTAAACATAACAGCTGGACAGAGGCCGATCCCCGACACAGCACGCCATAACAAAGCTGTGCATTCTTGGCCACTAGCCATGTCAGTCTCACTCTTTTTCTGTTTCATTCATTTCACCCTGTCTATAACCTTCCAGAAAATGCACAGTGGATGATGATGCATATTATGCGTGGTTGACTGAGGCAAATGACCACTGACGTGTAATGACGGTCTTTATGAGTTAGTTAGGAGCCTCTGAGTGGGAATGTACCATATTCCTAAACAAGGCGGTATTACTTGCAGCAAACTGAGAAAAAGACAAAAGATTATTCTATCAAAGAGGCTGTACTGATCTCTTATCCTTTACTTCAGCGTGGAAAATGGATAGAAAAAGTTCATTTTTAAAAAATTAGCCCGCAACAAAGTATTAAACAGTGCAATGAATCTCTGTCTGAGCGCCTTGGCGTAAACAATAGGCAGTGAAATGAGTGGAAAGTGCCTGAAATCTATCGTCTGTTACTCCAGCGTTCACTCTGCTGTTTTTGTTATACCAATACCTTCCAGCAGAGAGAGACAAAGTGGAAAGAACGTAAATATCCGACCAGAACGTGCACACTAAACCTGCAACAATTTATTTCAGAACAGTGGCACTGATGCCCTTGGTAAATTCCATGAAAATAGGGACAAAACCCTTCCAAAATTTTTCTTGCAAATTTCTATGGAAATCTGTATTTTTATGGTGTGGTACATCATAGACGTCAAGGAAAAAAATACTAAATTCAGTTTTTCCATCCAAATTCTGTCAGAGTCCTACTTGTTAGATCTCCAGAGTTAAAACGACAAATTTCATTAATTTTTTTATTTTTAATTTTTTTTTTAATTTGGCATCTCCAATCCCACCCGAATCAGGAATGCCCAATTGGTGAACTATGTACAAGGCTTGCTCATATGCGACCCCTTGCTGCCAATTCAGGAGAGTGTAGACAGTTCGTGGCTCTCCTCCGAAGCACGCGCCTGTCATCCTGCTGCTTCTTATACACTCATTGGTTGAATCTTTGCAAGTTCGGAACGAGGGCAGAGGATACCCGGACATGAACAGGCTTAGAATCTTCCTGACGGGCGCCCGTCTGGCCAACAGGAGGCGCTTGAGCAAAGAACAAGGCAACTATTATTTTCCCTTCCCGGCGGTCCCTTCCCAATTTGCAACCCTGTAGCGCAATAGCCAATTGTGCGCTACTCTGAAAAAGCTGCCGACCACTGCCGGCTGGTACGAGGCGGGGATCAAATTTCATTAATTTTGGGCTTCAAACACTACCTGGCCTCTGCATCATGTTTTCAGGTGCATTCTTGACAACTGTGTTGATTTTATATTTTGAAACCTTGGTCAAGAATATTTTGATAGCTAAAATTTAATCGTATTGCTGCTAAGAGCTGGTAACATCAAAAAAGACTTGAGTTTGCCAAGAAATTCAAGGAATGGACACCAATGGACTGGGAACAAGTCCTTTGGACCGATGAATCAAAATTTGAAATTTTCTCACCCAAAATGCAGAACTTATGTGCATCGTTGAGACGCAGAACATGAATATCTCCACTTTTAACCTTGGGTTCTTCTTTAAATTCACAATTCCAGTTCACTTCTATTGATATGGCCCGGGGTCACCTACGAATCTCTGAAAATCAGCTGTGGGAAGTGGCGAAGTTAAGAACGTCAGGGCAGCTCTGCTGGCCCTGTTGCCGCCATAGACATGACCAATGTTATTTGCCGTCTTCCATTAGAAAACGGTAGGTTGGAACATTGACCTCCAGCAAGACGGGTACATGAACTGCACACGTCACTTAGGCCACATAATCCCAACCGTTTGCGAGGCCATAACCACATGTCACTGCTTCTTGACTCATTGCTTACCAGCAACTCATCCTGCAGAAGAATCAACAACAGTTTCCAAGGTGCTGACCCTCCCGGAACATAAGTTAGTACAGAATTCCACAGAATTCCAAGCAGATCGCATTACAGTGGAACTAATTTTACACTGACCTACCCACCTTCCTTCCCAACATTCCTGCCTTTCAGGAACTTCATCACCTACAGCGGGAAGTGAAATCTACAGCCGCAGATGGAAAACACACCTGTTTCCACTGAATTCTGGATCTGCTACCACTGAATGCTGACTATTCCTCAAGGGTTTACAACCCAGCCAGGGCTCCGTATAACAGAAGTGTAGTCTAACAGTAGTATAACCTGGCCTGGTACTGTAAAAATTATTCTGGATAAGAGCATCTGGTGAATGGCACAACAAGTGGTAAAATACGGTACAACACGCACAAAACCATTCTCCATTTAACCCACTAAAGGATCATATGCACTACAGGCCAAAGGTTTGGGGCCACTCTCAGATTTAAAAAAAAATCACACATCAACTGTTCTTTCCTTATTTTTTGCACATGAAATGACTTTAGTGCATAAAATATAGGAAGCAAATAGGTTTTGGGTGAATTCTAGACCTCAGCCCACATTTTAAAGCTGTCTTGACTGATTGATCACCGACCACTATTTTTTTATGATTGAGTTCCAATGCCTTTGTGTTAAAATTGTTCACTTCCTAGCGACATAAAATCATGTTATGTAACAAGAAGGCATGCTGTATAAATGCCTTCCCCAAAACCAAGGGGTCACATTGCACATTGCACCATTAAAAATCTGAGGGTGACCCAAACTTTTTGCCAGTAGAGTATATTCTTCCAGAACTCTGGAATTGTAGAACTCCATTGCTTTCATTGTGTTCTAGAACTCCATTGCTTTGGGTTATCAACAGTGATTGTTATGTAGAATATTCAGTTAAGAGCACTCTAATCGCGCTTATTGTGATGTCACACCTGAGAGAACACAACATCCTCAGTGTCCTCCAATAACAATCCATAAGGTGTCTGATGCAATGTCATAGGTATGTTAACGTACGTTGTAGAAGCCACCATAAGCAGTGATACTAATGACTTGGCATCGTCTCTGTTCATTAGCTAAACCTACATGTCTACACCGCAGTAAGCACTGTACATACAAACACCAACTAAACACAAGCACACACACACACATATATATATAGATATATATATAAACTGGATCCTCGACTGTGAGGTTAATGTTAAACTCAGGTGCTGAACTCTGTCAGCAAGCCAGCTGCTCAGCCTGTCAATCATTAGCCAGCCACACAGTTGGCTGCCTGTCAGCCTAACACGACCCTTGTCAGCAGTATCTGGAGTGAGTGTTAAACACACCATCAGAGGCCAGTGAACAGCGGCAACTAGAGTTTTACAGTAATGTGTCTAATTCAGCAGTGTCATAGTGGTGAACTTAATTCAACCGCATGACAGTAGTGCATCTTTTTTTTGTGTGTCACAGTTTGTCCAATAAATAGTTAAATTGATATGCTTAGGTGCAATGGTCTACTAACTTGATGTCACAGTGAGTAATATAGCACTGTTACAATGTGTACAACAGAGCAACAGAGGAACCATATTTTTCTGGTCAGATAAACAATATGATAAGCAAAATTCAGAAAGACAGCATTTTACAGCAGAGGTAATTACCAAAACCCAGGTTTGATAAGAGCCCATTGACCTATTGATTTTGTGGTTTGAGCACTTAGTCCAAATACAGAGCGCACTGGAGCTGAATTATTTGAGGCTGCAATCCCCAAGCAGTAGGCACACCTCCCCTTATCTGCGTCCAGGCTTCACGTCGACACTCAGAGTCACAGGCATTATGCTCGGTCTTTGAGTGAAGGTACGTGAGCTGTGACCTTCAGCGAGGGCACGGAAAATCACACAGAGCAAGAGTAGCTGTGATTAGGGTGAATGCATTAACAACTGGAGCCTTCAACTGCCGCCTGCAGTGGGTTGAGCTTTCCATGTTCACACACACGCATGTACACGCACACACGAACAGAGCTGCACAAATGCAGACAAACACGCGTAAGTACACAAGCATACGCACAGCCACAAACTCTGTGCATTCAGTAACGAGACTTTACTTGAGGTCTTTAAAAATAAAAACCAAAGAGGTGTTAACAAAAGCAAAAGCCAGACATCCAAATTGGGAGAATAACATTTCCAACAGGAAAGAAGGAAATGTAGAGGACAAACTCCAGCTCAACACCCATCCTCTCCACTGGCAATTAGGCCCTTCATGTAGTATTTGAATAAGGCAATGGGCCGCAGCTGAGGTGATTATAAGTCACCCGAGCTGTGGCCCAGCCTGTGTGCAGTCTAAACTGCTCTTTTACTGCCACCACAACACAGTCATTCACAGACAATGCACACATGCAAACACAAGTACAAAGATACAGGCATGCATGCAAACTGCAAAAACACAACGAAAAGAGACACATTACACATCTGCAATCTATGAATGTCAAAGTGAAAATTCTCAGAGACACACAAACCTATTGAAGCATACACACACTCTCTACACCCACTTACGTTATTGCTGAAGACTCCATTATGGTGAAATACTAGAGGAAACCCTCAGATAGAGATTAACTTTGGAAAATTAATCATATTATAGCTTCACAAATTTAATTCTCAGAATGCCACACACCAGGGTTTATTCACATGTGATCTGAACTATCTTCATTCATGAAGTAACTAGGACATACAGGATTTGAAACAGGAAAATACCTGGGTAAAATAAATCAACTTCCGTGCGCTCCAAATTCCAATAAAAATAATTATGTATGAAAGATCCTGGTCTAACAGAAGATATAATACTTAAAATGACAAACTCGTAATTCTGAGACAACATAGGCTGTGATGTCACAATACAAAAGCCACAATGCCCACAATGCATTGTGACATTACAATACACAAAATGACCAGAAACTACTACGAGAAAAGCCTCTTCAACATTGATCACAGACAGTGTTAAGAGCGAAAAAGAAAATCTTTGAAGTTGTGCAAGTGAAAAACCTGCTCGAGGCTGCATTAATCTCTGCACTAACATGCATTACACCATGTAATATGTAGAGAAGCAACTCCGGGATATAGGTAGCGGGGGGCGGACACTAAGATCCACTAAGAGATAAGATTACCAGCCAGACTCAAGGACTCAGGAAAGTCTCAGCCAATAAATGGGTTGTCTTGCCAAAGCCCCTCTGGGTTAGACAAGCACAGTGTATATTGTCTCTCCATTGAGTGTAAAAAACAGGTGGCAAAGCTTCTGCCACTAACAGAGTGAATGTGACCTTTAACCCCACAGTGTAAAATATGCCTCTGAAGCTGACTGTAAAAGCTTTCCGGAAACATGCATCTTTATTTTCTTTCAATACATTGAATGGAGTGAGATGGACATGGTCAAGAAGATAACCGAACAAGGATATAAAATTGAAAAAATATATAGTATAGAATGGTCTGCACATTGCTCTCATTGATTTCATTGCTGCAGGTGCAAAGAGTTTGTCATTACAAGTACAGGGAATGGAGAATATATATATATATATATATATATATATATATATATATACACACACACACTACGTCTGACTTCTTAGTGAAGAACTGCTGACAGGTGAAGTGAATAACATTGATTATCTCATTACAATGGCATCTGTCAGAAGGTGAGATATATTGGGCAGCAAGGGAATATTTTGTCCTTGAAGTTGAAGCAGGAAAAATGGGCAGAAATAGAGATGTGACCGACTTTGGTAAGGGCCAAATTGTGATGGCTACACAACTGGGATAGAGCATCCCCAAAACTGCAGCTCTTGTGGGGTGTTCCCAGTCTGCACTGGTCAGTACCTACTAAATTGGTCCCAGGAAGGAAAACAGGGGAACTGGCAACAGGGTCATGGGCGGCAAAGGCTCACTGAAGCCCATGGGGAGCGAAGGCTGGCCCATGGGGTCCGATCCAACAGAAGTGCTACTGTGGCTCAAATTGCTGAAAAAGTTGGTTCTGATAATGATGGTTCTGATGAAAAGGTGTTAGAATGCACAGTGCACCACAGTTTGTTGCATACAGGGCTTCATAGCCGCAGACTGGTCAGGGTGCCCATGCTGACCCGTTCCGCTGCCAAAAATGCTTACAATGGGCATGTGAGCATCAGAATTGGACCACGGAGCAATGAAAGAAGGAGGCCTGGTATGATGAATCATGTTTTTTTTACATCATGTAGATGGCTGGGTGCGTGTCCATCGCTCACCCTGGGAAGTTGTGGGACAGGATGCACTATGGGAAGAAGGCAAGCCAGCAGAAGCAGTGTGATGCTTTGGACAATGTTCTGCTGGGAAACCTTGGGTCCTGCCATTCATGTGGAAATTACTTTGACACTTTCCACTTACCTAACCAGTGCTGCAGACGCAGTGCACCCCTTAATGGAAACAGTATTCCCTAATGACAGTGGCCTCCTTCAGCAGAGTAATGCACCCTGCCACATAACAAAAATGGTTCAGGAATGGTCTGAGGAAACACAACATAAGTGAACATGTTTGTGACTGACTGCAATTGTGAGTGCATTCCTGTACCCCGTAACTATAGAGTGAGGTTAACCAACAGACCCTTTGTAATGCCCATGATTAATAGCATGTTTATAGAGGCTTTGTAGCACCGAACACTGAAATTTTTTTCAGGGCAGCATGGAGTTATCATCGCTTTAGAATCTTTGTAGCACTATTTGTACCTGTCAGAAGTAGCGTTAGAAAGCAGACTCTACTGGCTTTTGGTGAGAAGTAAGTCCTTACATCACTGATTGGGTAAAGACTCCAGACACCCCTGATCTACAGGTCTGTTTAACATTTAATGTTTTTTTTTTTGACCACATATGTGAATATGAGTTTCTCAAATGAGAAATTAATTCCTGGAAATACTGGCCAGGAGAAACGGGAAAAAAATATTAAACACAAATGCACAATGCATTTTGCTCTCAGTCAGTCAGCTTTGCCTTTTGGCATGTTCTAGGCTCCCGGTTACCCAGCA
Source organism: Gymnothorax javanicus (assembly GCA_029692085.1). Lineage (NCBI taxonomy): Eukaryota > Metazoa > Chordata > Actinopteri > Anguilliformes > Muraenidae > Gymnothorax > Gymnothorax javanicus. The sequence goes on from CM056199.1 coordinate 67,161,105, forward strand.
ACCGTAAGGGCTGGACCTCACTGGAGAGGACTGTCATTACGTAACAACCCAAGGACTGAAATATTACAACATTTGCTACCTTTGAACAAAACATATAAAGGAAAAAAAACATTTTGTAGAGATGAAAGAATGATGGAGGTGGGGTCACCACATTCTTTCAGCATTTTTTTAGAACCGTAGTTAAAGAAATCAGCTGGCAGCCGGTCAGGTGTTTGTGGAGTGAGAACGCAGTGTGTGCAAAATGTTTTCCATTTTGTAATCCTAAACAAGCTCATTAAAATGAATCACAAACACTGCTTTTGTTTTGTTGCAAAATTCGAACGAAACTCTGCTGCTGTGCAATAAAGCCCTTATTATGTTGGTATTAGATTATGAATGTACAGTAAGTTCCACGTTCTTGAAAGAGAGAGGGGTTATTGTTGGATCTACATAGATTATGCTTGCTGAATTTGCATGCCAAAGAGTAATGTAATATATGTTGAAATACTTTATGCCGTAATACATTAAATATTAAGTCCTTATACAGACAGAAGCTGTTATTGACCACAAGCCATGGTGTGTTCATCAGATTCAACATGTATTCCCATCCTGAGCAACTACTTTCACAATAGTGCGTTTGCACATTCACACAATGGGAGCTCTTACAACACACCCTGGCTCAGCAAAAAGAATGTGGGTGTGTGAGTGCTCGTGTATCTGTGTGTGAGTGCATCGAGAGGGAGTTAAAAAAATACAAGTCTAGGGGCTCCTAATTTAGGGATGGGGGGAACAACAGGAGAGGGCATAAAAAATTCCCATGGGATGGAGTGCCCAAGAGAAATACTCATTCAGGGATACCCAAAATTCCCAGTAGTGCCCCTCAGCACAGCCTATGCATTATATCGCTCGTGGACTCAGGAAGAATGTGACACGTCCTACACATATAGGACACTCTTCATTAAAATTCTTGAACCACAAGAACCGAAAAGCTTTCTCAACATCTCATACATACATTCTCATGAGATTCACCAGTCATTTTATGCAAATGCAACACAAAACAAAAGAAGTTTATTGAACTATGGAGCCTGATCAATGCGAAATCAATACAATGGCGTACATTTGAATAAAAAACCAAATGTATTGATAATACAATTTCAAAAAGACACGTGAAGAACATATCGGCTGTCAGCATCCAGGATTTCAAAAGAGTAATCAAATTTCCCCATCGTGGTTGCTTGAACACAGACATGCTGCACAAACACACATAACCACACCTTGAAAATGTTAATCACGTGACTTCAAGCAGGAATGAACTAGTTGATAAGAGCAGAACTCTACACAGTATTTGTGTGTTTGTTTATGAGTGTGTGAGTGAGTGTGTGTTTGTGTGTGTATGCGTGTGTGTGTGTATGCATACACGTATATATGTGCGAGTATGTATGTGTTTGTGCATGTGCATCAGTGTGTGTGTACATGCAAGAGAGTGACAGTATGCAAAAGACTGGGACAGAGCGAAGTGAAAGTTATAGAGAGTAGAGAAAAAGACAGTACTCAAGCTCCAAGCTGTGGTACCTCGAGCGATCTTGCTGAGCCGCTGTTGCCTGGCGACCAGCCGGCCCAAACGATAAGCCGATCGTGTTCGTTGGGGATCCAGACTCTGGCAGAGGTCCTGTGTCTCTGGGGTAACACTGCTGGAGGCATCCCCCAAAATCTGTCCAAACATCTTGTGTGCCTTTCAATCCAATATAAGCCTATTCCTACATGCAGTCTCCTTCATTCCTAACAAGCATCCATACACACACATACACAAGTGTGTACTCAGTGACACAAGAGAACAGAGCTGAGCTGTTGATCTCCAGAAGTATGAAATGCCCTACGTTCCACTACCTCCCCCTCAGTCACCTGACCAAACTGACCAATAGGGTGAAAGCACCTGGAGCCCCACCCACCTGAGTGAGAAGGTGAGCCAATGGGCAAAGTGGGATTTCAACACCCTCCGTGGGCAGGAGGGAAATATAAATACCAGTACAGGAGCTGGGCACTGAGTGCAGTGCTATGAGGGGCAGGGAGAGAGGGAGGGAGAGGAGGAGAGAGGGAGAGAGGGAAGGGGAGAAAGATGAAAGAGAATGAGAGGCAGGAAAAATGAAAGTGTGAGAGAGAGAGGGGAAAAAGAAAGAGATGAACAGAGAGAGGGAAGGACTGAGAGGGAGAAAGGAGCTTGAGAAGGAGATGCAGGAAGAAGGAAGGAAAGAAAACAAGGAGAGAAAGAGGGGGAAGAAGAGAGTGAAAGAAGGGGAGATGGGGGCAAGAAATGAGACAGGGAATGAGAAGCAGGGGGAAAAACTTTTAGGAGACAGAAAATGGACAGAGATGGGAGAGTGTGTGTCAGAGAGAAGGATGGAGGGATGATGTTCCATCACCTACGACGCCGAGCAATGCAACCGCAATATGCTAGGGTAAGCCATTGAACAACCACCAGTATTGCGCTGAGCACTGTGCTCTTTGAATTCTCTCAATAACATGCATGTAAAATGAGGTTCGTATCCAAAAAGGGACACAATTTTTCAGGGCAGCAAGTACGATGCGGTCCACCTTATATGCATGTAAAAACCTAAAATAAAAACTGGCGGTCAGCACTAAGAGGTACTCAGTGGAGTATGAATCAAATATAATGGGTTTGATCCCCTTAAAATGATGATTCTGCCCTAATACTTATGGACCTTGCTGTATGATAAGGACCTAAACATGTGCACAATTAGAGAAAGATGCAAGAGAACAAAGCCTAAGTTATTTCATGTTTAATGTATATAATGTGATTCTAACTTTCTCCCTGCACCCCTGCCCCACCATAGAAACTTCTCTCCTGTTTATGGCTGTTTGTACAATGTGTAACAGCTCTGGGATCAAGACCACAACCAAACCACTCACTTTCAATCACAGGGAACTGTCCTGCAGCACTGCAAGTATAACCACCTCCCCCACTTGATTTGTAAAAAAAATAAAAATAAAAAATAAATAAATGATAAAAATGTTTAAAAATCTATATTTTCATCATATGATTGGCAATGCTCTACTTTTCTGCCAGGTAAGAACAGCAAACTATACAGCACTACAGGTTATAATAAGGTTTTTCTTGCCATATGGTCATATCATATGGTGACATAATGGTGACATCAAAACTGAACCAATATGTTGAGTTATTTGAGCATTAATGCACTGCAGTCAGTTATAGACCAGTTCTCGCAAGCTGTGCAGGTATCTTCAGTACATTCTGGTGACAAAAACAGCACTGCGCAGAGTGATAAAGGAAAGTATTTAATTCTGTGAACGCACATACACACAGGCATACATACACAAATAAAGTAGCCAATCGCTGTCAGTTTCCTCAATAAATAACGCAAATTAATCCCAAATACCCTCCCTCTTCTAACATTCAATAGGCCAACTGAGAGAACCGAGAGACATGCAGGCCTATTAATGACTGGCTTTGACAAACTCGCTTTTCGCCCTTAGCTTTAACTCCATTAGTCGCAATCAGAAGACTGTATCAACCAATTAAAATCAAAGATATATTCCACTATGAAAAGGTGGGTGTAATTGGAAAAAAGCCTCGCTAGCCAACGGCAAGTCATAATTTAACAGTTGCGGTTTAGAAGTTAACATCTAAACAGGGGCATTACTATCTATAAATAGACTCAAACAGTACTGGCATTGCGAGATACTCAAATTCCTTGAAAATATGAGTAACTTCAGAATCGGCAACAGCTTTTCTTGGCAACCACTATGGAATTCTTCTCCAAAACCATTCCCCTATTCACCCACCCTTTGCGCTACTTGGAAACGGCTGATAGAGAGAGCACGGACTCCACTGGCTAACACTCGTCCCATATGCAGAAACTACATAACCGTCGGTGTTTAAGCAGTATCCAGTTCGGGACACCTGCTTGAAACGTAAAGTAATACACGTAAGCTGCACGTGTGAAGCATATTGCGAACGAGCTCCGTTATTTACACTGCAGCTTTTACACTTTATGGTCTTACATATGTTGAGTGGTCCTTCACCGAAACATGAGCAAGAGCTACATTCTCCAGGGAATGTAGCAGACTGTTTTTCATTTATGGACTGTATTTTCATGGCATAGTGACCTGCCAAAGGCTTACATTTCCCATACTTTTCATTTACACAGCTGGGGATTTTCAGAAACCATTACCAGGGAAAGCTACGACAGAAGGGGGTTTTTCTATGACTAAGATTTGGGCCCTTAGGTTGGCTACCAAACTCATTTGTAAGATATGCTGCCCATTCACCTCTTGAAGGCTCAATCTACCTTTTAAATTGACTAATTACGTCCTACATTTAAGTGCATTTGCACGTATTGCGGACGTGTGTCTGCTTTTGAATGCGTGCATCTGTACACGATGTGTGCACGTTTGTTTATGATAAGTCTTTGAGTGATGTTGTGTGCCAGCATGTCAGATCCATGTGTGCACGTTTGTTTATGATGAGCGTTATGAGTGATGCTGTGTGCCAGCATGTCAGATCCATGTGTGCACGTTTGTTTATGATGAGTGTTATGAGTGATGTTGTGTGCCAGCATGTCAGATATGGCTACTTTATTGTGCCCTGTGATGTACTTTGTCCTCAGCATTTGAGCCATTATAGTAATTAAACTTGGGTGCAGTGCCCAGGGACCAACTCCAGTTCTAAAGCCAGATCCTTGATACATTTCTATGTATGGGTTTGTTCACACATTGAGTGTGTGCATGCACGTGTTTGTGTGTGAGAATGAGAGAGGGATATATATACATATATATATAGTACTTTACAATAAATGTTGGTATTTCATGAAAAAACATTTGATTCAGATAATATACTCTTGACGGAGCCCTGATGTCAGCATCATCATGGCTGTCTGCAATTGCTTGGAGGGACAGACACAAGTGAGACAGTCAGTCTGCAGAAGAACAGTGGCAAGTTTTTCACTCTGCCTGGAACAACCAAAAAGCCAATCATTTCATAAAACTATAGCACAACAGGACACTGTCCCAAATTTTTAGGTAAAGGATGGTCACACCTAATATTGGTTTTATGTTGTTTTTGACAGTTTACAACTCTGTATAGTACATCTCTCAGTTATTGGAAAGTTTTCATTGCATTATTTTTGCGAGCATATTTGCCCTATGAAATAGCTTTAAATGTGCCTAAGAATTTTGCACAGTAGTGTGTGTATATATATATATATATATATATATATATATATATATATATATATATGTACCGGTATGTATGTGTGTGTGTGAGCGTAGAGTGTGTGTTTGTGTGTACTGTGTTTGTGCATGTGTGTCCGTGTGTGTGTGTGTGTGTGTGTGTGTGTGTGTGTGTACACCATCTTGGCCTTGTGCCTGTCATTTCCCAGCCTGTTCAGGGCCTGAAGGTGACTGGATGGAGGAAGCCAAAGCTGCAGGGTTTCACAAGCCTAAGAGCGGGATCTGTACCAGGGGAACAGAGGAGCAAATGAAATCAGGGCGATAAATTGCTCAGTCGCTCCCTCCTCCCAGCTCCTATTTACTCAATGGATCTTAAAATGGGATTAAGGTTTAGCCGCAGAGAGAAAGAACAAGTGACGCCGCACTTTGTGCAAGGTTCTGGAAATCTTATTGCATTGGGAATTGAAGTTGGGGGGGGGTGTATGCTGTAATCAAGAGAAGCGCGCCCAGAAATAAAAAAATAAGACAGGAATGTGGTCGCTGGCTCTAGAATGGCTCATAAATATCACTGTCCCCACTATCACTCACTCCCTCCCTCATTCCCTCATGGAGATCCAGACCAAAGCAGCTGAGTAAATGTTTAGATTAAGCCTGGCCTGAACTGCTCAGATTTTGGTTGGGGTGTTGGGGGGGGGCGTTGGTATTGTGATTATAGGCCCGAATGCCACCCTTGGCCCATCCCCATGCTTTAGCATTCTCTTGCCCTTTGAACACAATAACGACTGAAGGCACTCCAAACCCCACTGTTCATGGCCGAAAATAAGCCCCGCCCCATCCGTAGTGACTCCTATGAACACAGAGCCGTGCACGAGTTTGACGGATCACAGGCATCGCATTGCAGCGGACATCAACAACAGCGCAAGGCAAGTGGAAAAAGTGGCTCACCGCTGTTAGCGAATCCCTGGACACGAGCCGTAAAGCACGTGCTACGCTAACTCACAGTGTAAAACCCAAGACAGGTGCTTTCCATTTAAAGACGGCTGCTTCTCCAAACACTGTCACATCTCTGGCCAACAGCCCTTTTTCACGTTGCCCTCCCTAACCTCAGTGCCGTTAGCCTGAGTTGTTATTTCTCAGCTGATGCTTGCAGAATTTCCTCTCAGAGTTATTACGTACAGTTACTTTAAGCTGCTAACTCCGTACTGATAAATCTTCAAATTAACTTTTTACCCATTACTTAGAAAAGCTCTGTGGAGCACTTATTTTAGTTGTTACTTCACATGATCTTCTTACTTGCAATTAATTTATTAGTCAACGTTTCGGTCAACCGACCTTCCTCAGGACAACAAACAGAATACACTGGAGAGCATATCTTAAATGCAGGCTGGTAGGCCTACGTGGCCCAATCAGATAAAATCACATGACCACTAGTAAGATGGATCTCATAAGTAAAAACATCAGTACAAATAACCATATACAAAGGTAATAATAACCTTATTTATTATGTGGTCAACACATCAAGCGCAGCTCGTTAGGCTGCTGTAGGAATGCGGTGTCATGCTGGATGTCTTGTATGACTTATTGTATAGTGTGTTTTTATGTTTTATGTTGGACTGCAGATGGAAATTAGCTTTCTGCTAAATCTGGTGTGCCCGTCTCTTCGTTTCTTGTAAATGATTAATGCAAGCACATGCTGTCCTTAAATAAATAAATAAATAAAATTTAGAGAAGACATAATACAGTATTTGCAATACATAGCAAAATAGAAAAAAGTTTCCAAGCCATAAGAATAACCACATGTTTACAGTACAATCATGAGATAGAAAACATGATGGTATGAGAATGAAAATGCAAAAAAAAAAATTTGCAAAAACATTTTGCCGCCTCCTAATCGTCCCAACCCCTGAAAACAGGAGAGGAGACCAGATTAGAAAGGCTTTGTCATATAAGTAAAAACTGTAAATATAAACAGTGAACAAAATAAAGAAATACAATCAATAAAAGGCAAGTATTCTATAGTGGAAGAGTCCCACGTAAGTTAGGAAACAAAATTCACAACATAACGTTGAGGGTAAGTTCAACATTCAATCCATCAGGTGTTAAAGTCTGTAAAGTAAATATCCAATACACGTCACGACGTTTGAGCAGCAAATCAAGATCACCACCTTTCCGTGGAAGGCTGACTTTTTCAAGACCACAGAAACGTAAGGTAGAAATGTCATGTTTTTTATCATTAAAATGGACAGCCACAGGATAATTTCTGTCATTTCTGCGTATAGAGCTTTTATGTTCACAAATGTGCTGTTTCACTTGCCTGGATGTCTTACCCACATATGCAAAACCACAGGGACAACGCAGCATGTATAGATGCACAAGTTATTACCTCTTTTATGGAAAATTTCTTATTAGTATGGGAATGATATAAAAAGTTGGTTTTCAAGGTATTATTGCACTGTGCACAATTTCCACAGCGATAATTTCCCGCAGGTAAAGGGGATAAAAGCCGCTGAGTAGGCAGCTTAGGCTTTTAAGTGGTAAAGTCAGCATGAACAAGGAGGTCTCTCCGATTTCTCCCTTGCTTGTTTACAAAAAGAGGCTGAAATTTAAAATGGGGGGCCAATTCAGGGTCCGAGGTCAAAATATGCCAGTGTTTCTTAAAAGTAGATTTGATAGTGAAAGAGAGAGGAGAATAAGAGGTGATACAAGTAACAGAGAACTTTTTTCTTTTCTCTTACTTTGTTGTAACAATTCTGAGCGTGGTTTCCTCAGTGCTGCATCATAAGTCTTCTGTAGCCAATCATTAGGGTATCCCCGTTGGACAAATCTAGACCTCATCTCAGACGCCTTCTCTATAAAATCTTCTGTAGTACTTCTGTAGTATGTTTTTGCAATTTTTTTTTTTTTTTTTTGCATTTTCATTTTCATACCATCATGTTTTCTATCTCATGATTGTACTGTAAACATGTGGTTATTCTTATAGCTTTGAAATTTTTTTCTATTTTGCTATGTATTGCAAATACTGTATTATGTCTTCCCTAAATGAAGTTATTATTATCTTTGTATATGGTTATTTGTATTGATGTTTTTACTTAAAAGATGCATCTTACTAGTGGTCATGTGATTTTATCTGATTGGTCCACGTAGGCCTACCAGCCTGCATTTAAGATATGCTCTCCAGTGTATTCTGTTTGTTGTCCTGAGGAAGGTCGGTTGACTGAAACGTTGACTAATAAATTTATTGCAAGTGAGAAGACCGTGTGCGGGAGTTTTTTTTGTTACTTTAGTCCTTAGTCGACCTTTCTCCTACGCACCTTTCTACTTACCGGTGTGCAAAAGTTTTTCTCGCCATAGTTGTTACTTCACAAAAATATTCAGCATCAGTTTCAGCATCTATAATGGCTTACGACTTTGAACTGTACCCCTGAGCTGTTAGAATTAGGAGTAAAAATTTAGCCATTCCCCTGCTGATATTTATTACCAACACACTTCAGAGATACTAAGACTGTTCAACCAGCATATTTTTGACACTTCCTGATGGTCGTAGCTTGATAGTAACAGGTCACAGCGAGTCTCTCGTTGGAAAGATGCTGTTAAACCTGGTTAGGACATCAGAGTAAGTGATTGGTCAGACTTGTGGATGAGCAAACCAGATATCAGTCAGCAGGTGGACTCCTGGCTGTCCTGCTGAAAGACTCAAAAATATAGCTCAAAACCAGTTGGACCAGGTTAGGCTGGTTTAAACTTATTTGCCATCAGATTTCAATAGCTTTGAGAAGCTGTGCTGAGTTGTCCCTTTAAGCTAATGTGTAAACTTCTCAATTCGAGCTTTTAATATATGAGCAGTTTTCCATGGCACTCAGCTGTTTGTTGTCAAGGCATATTATTGAGAAAGGGTGTGAGTTCATAGGTGTTTATTGTCCTGTTTTTTTCCCAGACATATGAAGGCAAGAAATGATTTGGGACTGGGCTGTATAATTCATCCACTGCAGTGGTGCTGATGCGTTTTCATGCTGAGTCTCTAGACCCCAGCCTGCTGCATGACACTGACCTAGTTTTATGCTCTCCTCTCCTTCCTGTTCCAGGTGCAAGGGTGAAAAAGCTCCCCCTGCAGCACCACAGTAGATGCTATGGTTCCTCTCTAGAAAACAAGAGAACTGTTTGCTGTGAGTACTGCAATTCAGACCTCTGGCATGTAGTGTATGTCATTTCCATGATCCCTTGTGAAGTATATTTAGCACAGTCAAAATCTTTATAATTTATCCTGCCAAAAATGCAAATTCAAATTGAATTGAAGAAGACAGAGTGAGGGGGAGAGGAAGAGACAGCCAAACAGAACCTAGTCCTGGTTCCAAAGAGGCGCCAAACTTCCTTTGGTTTTTGTGTTTAACCATGAAATCAGCCACCTCTTGAGAGCGAAGATACTGGCCAAGGAGTGTCTTAATACCCAAAAAATGACCTTGTTTAATTGACCTCGCTGGACCAAAACAGAGCCCCATATGTCCTGTGGCTCCCCAGGCCAGGGGCTCCTGCAACCCTGTACTAGAGCCAAACAAAGACATACAGCAGAGGGTAGGGGGACAGGCTTTGATTGGGGGAGGATAGAGGCCTTGCACTGGGGCCTGGGCTCACTCAAAAAGTGACTGGAACTAAAGCAAGAGCCAGGAGCACAGAAGGAGCAGGACCAAACAATGACCTTCTACTAAACAGCATGCAGTACATTAGCATCTGACCCAGGGGATTCCTCTAGACCTCAATAAAAAAAAGAAACCACAAAAACTCAGCAATGGTGAACATGCTGGGCTGAGCACAGGATCAGCATGTCAACGACACCAATTAAAACATGCCTGGCAGGGTAATGAGCTATGCCAGAGGCAGCCAGAGTCAAACCAAGGCAGCCCCTCACCGTGAAGTGCTAATGCGCCGAATGAACGAAGGTACAAGTCAGCGAGACGTGAAAAAAGGATTCTTAGTGCTGTGAGTTAACTAACTGAGGGTGTGTGTGCGCGTGCATGTGGAAGTGTGTTTATGAGTGAAATCACGGGTATGTTCAAGTTCTCCAATAACTGTACCCTTGTTTCCTCTACTTGTCTCCTATCTGAAAGTATAGGGGGTGAAATGGAGAAGTGGAGCAAAAGAGGATGCATTTTTAGAGAACTGGGACTGATGCCATCTCTCCATTATGATAATGATGTACTGCAGAGATCAACAAGTCTGGCCCTCGAATCCAAACTCTTCCAAGGTTTCCTTTTCTCTTTGTGTTTAACAAATTAACTGAACAAATAGTGCTGCTGATTTGTCAGTCTGTCCTACACTGGACTCCCAGGTAAAGGGAAGGTGTAACACAAGCAGTTCTCAGCTCTCGAGAGCCATGAGTTGATGTTCCTTATTGGAAAGCTGTTTGCAATTGACTGACACCCAGTGGCCAAATAAGGTACACTCCAAAAGCGAGGACCATACTGCAGTTAATAAGTTAATTGGCAGCTCTCACTTGCTATCCAACGTAGATTTACCAAGCAGGTATTGCTAGCCCTCCTTTTCTTTCCACTTCATGTATGTAAAAAAAAAAAAAAAAAACATCAGTGACGAGGCTTGTATGAGTATGAGGCCACATCCTTTCAAGAATGTTACCCACTAAAAGCCCCACCAGTAACCATGACTGGAGATTGATATTTTAGGATTCCAGGTGAAAACCACATCAAACTTTACTACCAATATACTACCAACAAAGAAATGTGGGTGACCTCTGGCCAATTCAGGCTTCTGCAACAAACTAAATACAAGCAATACTGTATTCTTGATAAAACAATGTGTGATGTCACAGTAACTATAGAAGTCATTCTAATGCCGAAAAACTAGCAAGTCCCGTGTACAATCAGCCAAAATTCCAATTTTACACATCAAAAAAGTATGCATTACTATGAGAGCGGTCACTCAGGAAGTGTGCGTTGAAGTACAGGGTCATGTTAGCTTTAGAGCCAGCTTCCTGCTCTTTGACGATTTCACAGAGTGAATGAGGGTAGGGCAACGATTTAGGGCCTAATCCAGGAAACACAAAAGGACATTTTTGTTTAATCCTTCCCTGACTCCAGCCACTATAGGGGTCACCTCTACTACCCAGTCCTGCTCCCCATGGTTTAAGGATGATTCCTGCTATATCTTTGTTAATCCTTCCTGATCTCTAAAACAGCACTCTAAAATGGGACATATTGGCACAAGTGCATAACTGATGAAAGAAATTAAAACAACAAAAAAAAAAAAAAAAAATAAACATGGACAGAAGAAAAATCTGTATTTTACTATTTAGAAATGCAAGAATAATTGAAAAACTCAACTGTTTACTCTTATAATGCTAAATTTGCTCCAGTGGAGTTGCTCTGAATTCAACCGTTTTCTTGTGGCAACCACTGAATTGCTTTGCTGAATTTCTGCTGAAGCATTTGATAAAGGAGCCACGAGACAGTCTGAAAGTGAAATCTTACAATTACACCAAATATGGCAAGACCAAATCAACTGAGCTACCAACAGCACACCATACCTGAAAAGACAAGCGTGCAATCCAAGCTATTCAACAATAAGCAGTAATGCAGCAATGAGATGAATACCTCCCATTGAATACACTAAGGCACAATCTGAGGTAGGCTAATCCGAGGGGACCTGTGATTTCAGGGTGCAAACATAAAACAAACTGGACAAACAAACTGGACACAGTGACATCTTGTTAAAAAGAAATGTGAAAGCCACTCTTTTTATACCTTTTATACTATGAAGATCACAAAAATTTTGGGAGGAATTTTCTTGGCTGAATATTTTAAAGCTGATGTAGTCTACCTGTCCTGCTGGTTATTGAAAGCTAAGGAGTTGTAGAACACTGACTTTAAAAAGTCATAAAAACCCATTCTTCAAAGATTTCAGCAGATAGCGGACAACAGCAAGGTCCTGAACAGGTGCGTACGCTAAGCCACGTGCTTTATGACACAGATGCAAAGGTCGCATCACCTGTCAGAGCAGCATTCTGATTCGAATGCGACAATTTCGATGTTATCGTATCAGAAACCTCAATGGAATTCTAATTAAAACGAAATGTAAAATTGAAATTAATATCTTTGATTGCTAAGAACGCACTATATCCAACGCAAACACACCACAAAACGCCTGGATTAACGTTAACATTCGGTGTGCCAATTCGTGCACCTAAATTTCTTTATCTTAAATTGTGCAAATGACTGCAGGAACACTTCTAGGTCGCAGCTAAGGTCTGAAAACGGGCTTCAGTATGACCAAATAGCTCAAATAAGTTTCTGCATCGTTGTTGGTTCCTGATTCAAGCAGACACAATGCTGAATTTTTATTTTACGCTCACAAACCCGGGTGGAATAAATGGGAATACGTACGTCATAATCAGTCAATTGAATGATGTCATTTTTGAAGCCAAAAGCACGGAACCAACAACCAAGTGATTTGCATTGAGTGAGAGCAGAAATCTGGCCAACCAAATCAAGGTCACATGCGCGGCAAAGAAAAGAGAGTATGATATTTAAATATCTGTTGTGTAATATCACAAAAGCACCAAAGTTTATTCTGGGAATAGACAGGAATCAGGAATAGGAATAGGAATAAAAGTGTGTGCTATCCACAGCGACACTGACCAGCAAGACGTCGCTCTCGGACGTTCCTCCACAGCAAATCCCAAGCTTTTGATGTGGAGTCCCGCAGCTGCTCGCTGATAGACCTCCGGAGATGGAGTTTCGCCGACTTTCGCCTCGTTGTCATTGTACACCGAGTCACATAATAGCGCAGCTCCAGCTTCGACTCCGGTTGTCCGCCGTTATCCGTTTAAATTTTAAGACCTTCAGCGGCTGCCGCATAAATCGTCACAGCTGTACCTGGGTCGCGGCGCTGCGTCACTTTGCAGCGCGGGAGAAATGCGGTTTATTTCTTATTTAAAAAAAATCCCAATGCATTCCTCTGCAGAAAACGCATTCTCTATGTCTCGCAGTTGCTGTAGTTCACGCGGCGCCCTTGACACAAATCCCGCATGATCCGTTTCTATCTCTGACCGGACCCCGCTACGCAGCCCCCACCTCGGACCAGATGTGTAGTTGTTTGAAGTTTTACGCTTCGTTCTATCGCAGGGGCCTCTCTCTCTCTCTCTCTCTCTCTCTCTCTCTCTCTCTCTCTCTCTCTCTCTGTTTGCGTGGGGAATAGCATGAAATTATGAAATTCGCATTTTTATTTGTTTGTATGTCCTTTAATTCATACGGTTACATTTACTTTCATGGTCATGTGTAGCAACATAAGCCTTTGATTACGAAATGACTCCATACAAATGTGATCATGGTATTCTTTTTTTTGTTTATAAGCATCCATCTCAAGAATTCCAAATCCGATTTGTAGATGTGTTCGATAATAAGAATATTAATCAAAATTTCACCTGTGAATGCATAGTTGGTAAATTACCACATTTCTCACCATTCAAGAACACAAACTTCTGCCATGATTTCCATAAACTTTGCCGATCAAAAGCTGTGAATTCTCGATTTTTCACAAGTCACAGAGTTACATCACAAACAAAGCTTTTGGAAAAAAATTATCCTCTCCATGAAATTGCATTCTATCCATAAATTTAAAATGTCAAATCATGTCAGAAGTCAATTTAATATGCAAAGATATTAATTAAGATATTAGTGGTGCTTCACAGCAAGAAGGTTGGGGGTTTAATTCAAGTCTGGGGCCTTTCTGTGTGGAGTTTGTGCGGGTTTCCTCCCACAGTCCAAAGAATTGCATGCTAGGCTAATTGGAGATACTAAATTGCCCATGGGTATGAGTGTGAGAGCGAATGGTGTGAGCACTGTGTGATGGATTGGCAAGCTGTCCAGGGTGGTTCCCTGCCTTTTGCAAGAGTCAGCTGGGATAGACTCCAGCTCCCCTGCGACCCTAGTGAGGAAGAAGCAGTATAGGGAATGGATGGATGATTTTGGTAGGTTCAATTAGAACATTAATACTGTACAGTATTTCTCTTATATATATATATATATATATATATATATATATATATATATATATATATACTGGACAAAGAAAGTTAGGGATCACTCTGATTTTTAATATTGAAATATGATATGGAACATAATTTGAACTATCAAATATTTCAAATTCGAAAATTGGGGTGATCCCTAATTTTCTTTGTCCAGTATATATATATATATATATATATATTTAAAGTATTATTTATGCCTTGCCAGTCAGGGATGCCAGTAATTTTGGCAGTAACTGTATATTCTCATCGTCTCGCAGTTTGCACTCCATGCTCAGATTAAATAGTGTGGTGTATGTCATACCCACAGCAAAGGTCCAGTTCAGGTTTTTACAGACTTGCTTACTTTTCTGAATTGCTGCAGTCTACCACTGACATGCTCTTGACGAGTAACTGTAATACACTTTCACCGATTAAACAATTGCCCACAGAATTTGGCACAACTTTCAGAAAAATGATCTGAAGCAGTTCTGTCCCCCAATCAAAAAAAGTAGCCCCCATTTGAATAGAAGGCAGTCAGTGTGCAGTATGAACAAGGCTCTCGTTGGTTAGTTTTCCAGAAAGTGGCCAGTGCAGTAAATTTGAGCTGGGAAGGATATCGATGAACCTTGCACAACAGCACATGACATGCTGACCCAGGCACTAAAATTCACATTGCATCAATGCTTGCATGACTCACAGTTAATGCATACAGTATCTCTTACATACTGACCCTTATCGCAAATAACCTTCAAGGAAATAACTGAGACCAAGACACCTTGCCTGAGAGGTAAAGTTATGGGGAAACTGTGGAAGGGTTAGCTGAATCTCATAATTTTCATGCCAGGCAGTGGTATTTCTTTAACCCTATGATGTGTGAGATTACAGATATGTGAAGGGAATATTCTAATGCTGAATTAACAACAAGAGTAATTCAAAGTAATAGTTTTTGAACGTGGACATATCATTTTGAGAAGCATTCCAACAGCTATCCCCCAAGCAGTTAAGACAGTTTGCCAATTGTTGGATAAAAAAACAGGACAAAACTAAATTAATGACTGGGGCTATCATTTATGGTACATTTTTATCAATTCCCATGATACTAAGAGCTCCATGATTCATTGAATTCATTTCAGTCGAGTTGGTGGAGCCATTCACAGAATCTGAATCCAAACGAACATGCACTGTATTTTACATGGTGAAGAGGACACTGAGGGCAAAAAGATGGTTGCAGTATAGGCTTGGCTGAGCATAGCAAGGGAAGATGAACAAAACTGCATGCAAAGGATATATGGCTAAATACAACCCCAATTCCAAAAAGGCTGGGATGCTGTGTTAAATGTAAATAAAAACAGAATCCAATGATTTGCACATTGCATAAACCCACGTTTTATTCACAACAGAACATAGACAACATACAAGATGTTGAAAGTGAGACATTTTACCATTTCATGAAAAATTTTAGCTCATTTTGAAATTGACGGCAGCACCACATCTCAAAAAAGTTGGGACTGGGGCAACAAAAGGCTGGAAAAGTAAGTGGTATTAATGAAAAAAAAAAAAAGCAGCTGGAGGAACATTTTGCAACTGATTAGGTTAATTGGCATCAGGTCAGTAACATGACTGGGTATAAAAAGAACATTTTAGAGAGGCAGTGTCTCTCAGAGGTAAAGATGGTTGGAGGTTCACCAATCTGCGAGAAACTACATCTAAAAATTGTGGAACAATTTCAGAAAAATGTTTCTCAATGTAAAATTGTGAAGACTTTGAATATCCCTACATCTACAGTAAATAATATCATCAAAAGATTCAAAGAATCCAGAGGAATCTATGTGCACAAGGGACAAGGCAGAAGGTCAATATTGGATGCTTGCGATCTTCGGGCCCTCAGGCGGCATGGCATTAAAAACAGGCATGATTCTGCACTGGAATTCACTGCATGGGCTCAGGAACACTTCCAGAAATTGTTTCCGTGAACATAGTTCGCTGTGCAATCCACAAATGCAAGTTAAAGCTGTATCATGCAAAGAAGAAGCCATATGTGAATATGATGCTGAAATGCTGCTGTTTTCTCTGGGCCAAAGCTCAGTTTAAATGGTCTGAGGCAAAATGGAAAACTGTTCAGTGGTCAAATGAATCAAAATTTGAAATTCTTTTTGGAAACAATAGATGCCGTGTCGTGCGGACTAAAGAGGAGAGGGACCATCCAGCTCCTTATCAGCGCTCAGTTCAAAAGCTTGCACCTCTGATGGTATGGGGTTCCAGTGGTGCCTATGGCGTGGGCAGCTTACACATCTGGATAGGCAGTATCAATGCTGAAAAGTATATAGAGGTTTTACAACAACTTCTCTTTCAGGGAAGGCCTTGCATATTTCAGCAAGATAATGTTAAACCACATACTGCATCCATCACAACAGCATGACTTCGCAGTAGAAGAGTGCGGGTGTTGAACTGGCCTGCCAGCAGTCCAGACCTTTCACCTATAGAAAACATTTGGCTCATCCTAAAAAGAAAGATCTGGCAAAGAAGACCCAGGACCGTTAAGCAGCTAGAATCCTACATCAGACAAGAGTGGGACAACATCCCTCTCCCAAAACTCCAGCAATTGGTCTCCTCACTTCCCAGATGTTTACAGACTGTTGTTAAAAAAGAGGGGATGCCACACAATGGTAAACATGGTCCTGTCCCAACTTTTTTGAGATGTGTTGCTGCCATGAAATTCAATATGAGCTAATATTTTTCATGAAATGGTGAAATGTCTCAGTTTCAACATCTGATATGTTGTCTATGTTCTATTGTGAATAAAATGAGGGTTTTTGAAATTTGTAATTCATTGCATTGTTTTTATTTGCATTTTACACAGCATCCAAGCTTCTTTGGAATTGGGCTTGTATTAAAAAAAGTACTTTATTCTATGTTATATTAAACTGGCCATCATGTTAAACTGCCCATTATTTCTATACAGTTCATGTGAAATGGATGAAAACACCGTCAATTAAAACTGACAGTCCACTCTTCAGCCTCATTCTTATTGTATCCTTTCAAACTTTAAATGCTGGACTGCAGAACCAAATTAATAAAATGTAGCACTGTCCAATGAATTATGATGCTCACTGAATAATAAAATGATTTGAATAATTTTACAAACCCCAATTCCAAAGAAGTTGGGACGTTGTGTGAAACGTGAATAAAAACAGAATACAATGATTTGCAAATCCTTTTCAACCTATATTCAGTTGAGTACACAACAAAGACAAGATATTTAATGTTCAAACTGATAAACTTTATCGTTTTTTTGGAAATATTCACTCATTTTGAATTTGATGCCTGCGACACATTCCAAAAAAGCTGGGGCAGGGGCAACAAAAGACTGGGAAAGTTGAGGAATGCTCAAAAAACACCCGTTTAAAACATTCCACAGGTGAACAGGTTAATTGGAAACAGGTGAGTGTCATGATTAGGTATTAAAGGAGCATCCCCAAAAGGCTCAGTTGTTCACAAGCGAGGATGGGGCGAGGTTCACCACTGTGTAAACAACTGTCTGAGCAAATAGTCCAACAGTTTAAGAACAACGTTCCTCAATGTGCAGTTGCAAGGAATTTAGGGATTTCATCATCTACAGTCCATAACATCATCAAAAGATTCAGAGAATCCGGAGAAATCTCTACACGTAAGCGGCAAGGCCGAAAACCAACATTGAATGCCCATGACCGTCGGTCTCTCAGGCGGCACTGCATTAAAAATCAACATCATTCTGTAAAGGATATTACCATGTCGGCTCAGGAACACTTAGAAAAACTGACTCCACGCAGAAAGGCCCCGGGTCGGATGCAAACCCATGATGCTCTTGCTGTGAGGCTACAGCACTACCCACTGTATCACCATGCCATGCTTTCAGGACTTGTTCTGTGAGGATTTGTTCATTGGTTATTGCTGCTGTGTAAATTTAGATCAGTGCTTTAGTAGAGTTATACTGTATATGCAGCCAGCAGTCGGAGAATACTGTAAGTAAGGTCTGGTATAATTACTCATATAAATCAGGTAGATGCCCTGATGCCCTTCTACACTGTGATTCACCCAGGATAAGAATGCCCGAGGAATATACCTTTCAGCTTTACATTACACATTCTGAAGCATTGGTTTTTATCCCCGCTGTGCGAAAGCCAAAAAGAGGGTATGTTGCAGCACAGTCAGTCAGTCTGTCCGTCTGTCCGTCTGTCTAAATTGGAAGGTACTTGGCTGGTGAAATCAACTCCTCCTACTGTTGTCATAGGAAATCCCTGAAACTTTGCACATATGCTGCAGATAGACTGATGATGCGCATATCACAGTCACAACCTTAGCAGAGGATGTTGTGCTCTCAGAGCAGTCTTGTTTAATAAGCATGCAGATAATATTATTTGCAAGTGCCAAATAGTGAAGCTCCTTAGAGCTTTCAGATGGCTGTAGCAAAATGATGGGACATAGACAGTCGACAGTCTGTCTCAAATTGCAAATAGGTATAAATTTTACAAATAAGACTGCATATATTAATTTGGATGTACAAAACATAAAACTGCATATGTATTGTTACTGATATACATTGTATAAAGGGAGGAGGAGGAGGAAGACAAGAAGAAGAAGTCATGTGATTTGTGTGATTTACAAAGCAATGCTGTCGGAGTCATGGCATATCAATGGGAAAGAATGGGGGTACGGGTGGCGGGGGCGCTAGTGGTGGAGTCTCCCAATGATGCTCACTCCTGTGTTTACATGTTAAAAGGTCAGAAGTCACAGGTCAAGGTCAAGAATGTCCGCCCACTGTCCTGGGAATTGGAGAGGGACGCCAGGGTCCAGGCAGTTGTTAGACAACTCCTAAATGCTACAGGAATGTGCAGTTCTGTACAGGACCTCTCATTGATCGCCCCAACAACGACAACCCCCCCCCAAAGATCCAATCAGGAAGTCACATCTCTGGCAGGGCAGACACAGAAACATTCTCACTATTTTGGCACAATTTGGAGGAGAGATTTGACATTGGCAGAACGTTGCAGTATTGTTGAGAGATCATTTTTTGTGACATAAACGGGTCCTGATCATGTCAGGGCCATCTTGTTCCCAACCTTGACGCCCCTGGATTTCAGCGGGAGTCAGAGGGTAGGTGTAGGACACAGGAGTATGCTGCTAACACAAATATGTTCTCAAAGATCTGCAGCAATGTAGTGGCTTTATTATAACACATTCAAAACATTCATACAACTTTGAGAACATTCAACACTAGCTGAGTGATCACCAACATTACCCAGGCACAGAATGTGTTACCACACATTAAAGGTGAAAAAAAATGCTCCCACAATACCGGTGCAGTGTTGTGGCAAGGTTATAACCTTGAAAAAAACATTCCAGTAACATTGTGAGAACTTTGTGTTAGCTTGGTTAAAAATAACACTCCCCAAACATAGAATCTGTTAACAGACATTCAGGGAAAAGAAACACACCAGGATCTCCAGGTCTAGTAGAATTTGTCTGACAGATTCTTGCCTGTCATGACAGCTCAAACAAGAAAAGCGCACCATGTTTGTCTATCTGTTCTCACAGGTTACCATGGTTATATTTCTGATAAATGCCCAGCGCAATTTTGCTTTGGGATGTGGGAAAGAGGATGACTCATTTATTTTTGTTCCCCCCATTCCTTAGCGGTTTCAAAAATACGAATGCTATCAGCAGAGGTAGGCTCTGGGTACATTTGTTTGAGCAAAAAGACGTTTACATTGTCTTAAAGTTCTTACTGTGTGTCACAACCACCCACAAACAGAACAGATTCAGGTCTATCAAAATGCATGGATTTCGGACCTTTACCCAGAATGTTGGTTTAGTTATGGCCATAACAGGAAGTAGATGATGATGTTTTAAAGCTGGCGCAGTCCATGGGCTGCAGACAAAAAAGGACAGAGGCTGTAAAATGGAGGTCTGTTGCTTGAATGTACAGGGCAAAAGTTTAGTGTCGCAAGATTAGTCAGCTCTTCCTACACACTGTGGTTGTTGAAAGCTCTGATACTAGAGCTGGGTTCTTCAACCGCATGAATGAAAACAAAAACTTTGCCGATCATAATGCAGTTCCCAGAGTTGAAAGCCATCTGAAGTTTTGTCTGCCGCATAAGTGAAAACAAGTGTTCGCCTCTACCCTCCAAACTTCAGAAGTTATTAATGCCCATGCTCTTCTCGCACCTCAAAATAGATGTCTGTGTTACAACCAGGGTTCTCATATTTATTTTATTTCCACGGGTTTCATAAACCATAATTTATGCTGTCCAGGAAAATTCACATCATTTTCGAATCCAAGACCATGGAGTGTCTGAATTGGGTAGGGAGATAGGAGCACCAATCTCAGGCTCAGCAAGATGATGTACGTTGTATATTCATCAGGTCAATGGTTTTCATCAACGTACTCAGCAGTCTGCTAGTGCACAATGACACGGTATAGAGAGCCTCAGTTCCTCCATTCGTAGTTCTGACAGGCTCTACTTTGTGATCATCGTTTTGCAATACAATTCACTGGAATATACGTATCTAGAAGAGGGCTGAAACCCTTTTTTACATGAGTGTGGGCAAAGGGTTTGTTGCCGTTCTATAAACCACTTGCTTTTTGAACAGAACTAAACCGACAGGGTTTATGGTAGCACCACTTTGCATCATTTTTTGTTGAATAAAATTCAGTATTTGTTTCTCACCAATGTTGAGGTGCTGATCCCAAAAATAGTGTCTGTTTTGCTCAAGCAGGTCACATTTTCTCACAATGTATGATGTGCATTTCATAGCATTGTCTCTTTCAACAACCACTTAAAAAGTTAAGAAGTCTTGTATCATCCCTTACTCAGCAGAAAAACTGCCACAAAGGCATGATTTCAATCTTCCTTAGAGTCAGGTGAGAACTATTTGTTCAATTCTGGGCTGATTTTCACATATATGAATGATTCTACAGACATTTTATAACTAATCCAGGTTTCAGATGTAGTAATATGACCACTGACAGAAGAAAATTCAAACATGATCCAGATGTTTTCTGCTAAACCATTGGGTGCTTCGCTACACTCAAAAAGCATTTGTTGCCGTTATACAGTAGTGTGCAGTGATGATTATACACCACCACTTTTGTCTTAACGGGGTCCTAATATTTTACTTCTCAACAATTTTTTGGTGAAAATGTTTTGTAAAATACTATTGTACACAATGAGAAAAAAAAATTCCCACAAGTATATTGATGTAAAAATTGGGTAATAAACAAAAACACTGAAAACCGATTTTTTAAAACAATGGACCTTTCCAACCTGTCAATCAAGTGTAGAATAACTACCAATCAGATTGCCTTATCTTACTAAGGTCCTGCCTACCCCCACCGCCATATTTTCCCACAATCAATGCAGTCAACAGCTGTGTAATATGCAAAGTGTCTGACTTCATAGAAAATGGCCCTTAGATGAGCTTGGGAAACATGTAATAATGACGAAAGATACCCTGCCCGTCAGCAAGGAAAGTAATTCTTTTTCCAAGGCCAAAAATGCAGTTGGAAAAGTGTTTGCGATAGATTAAGGCATGTGGAAGACCTCCCACGCAACTCAGTGTGAATAAGATCAATAAACATAGGGCTGTTTGCTCAAAGGTAAGAAAATGAATTTTTTTTGCCATTATGCCTTCACTAGTTAGTTACCAACAATCTATGCATATGTTTTGCTGAGAAGACAGAATTACACCAATGGCATCAGTGATGTAAACAGTAACATAGTATTTTTTTTTTTCCCCAGTGGACTTCAGCACGCAATACCAGATGTAGCAACACACCAGCAGCTATTCTGCTGAGAACATGATTCCTTCATGCCACCCAATACAGGCATTCGCAACACTAGATAATAAAAAAAATTTAGCCAGATGGTGAAGGATTTTGTAATGGCATGATGTAATCTGCTTAGAAACTTTAACGCGAGAAAAGTTGGCCAGGTAGCTAGCCAGCAAACTAGATACAATCGGATTTAGAATGTCAGTCGCTTAGCCAAAATGAGTTAGCTCGTCGTCGAAATTGGTTCGGAGGAAAACTTCGATATAACAAACGTTAGATTAATAATTTGATTATGTCTAATGTAGCTAGTTTACGGGTTAGCTGCATTGCGTAATATCATTTATTACAAAGTCTAACTGGCATATTGTCTGACTCATGGCCAACTGACGTTAGACAGCATAACTTACTGGATCCAGTATTTTTTTTAGCTCAGTAATGGCAACAAACATGAAAACTACTTACCCTGCTTTACACGTGAAGTACGATTCCTCTATTTTGCCTGATTTGATCTCAATGTGTAGTTTATTGGGTGTTTGGCTTTTCTGCATCGATCGCCAGCACTTCACGGTTACTCTTTTATCTCCACCTGCTCTGTTAAAAATTTTGACGTCATAGATATATCCTTCCGCAAAATAGTTATGGCCTCTCTGGACAGCTTTGCCGGACAAGTTGGGCACATTCGGTAAGAAACAAATCGCAATATTTTTGGGTATAAGCGTGAGAGGGCGGTGCTCAAGATTCTGATGTGCTGTTGTCAATGTGGAACTGAGCTGCGTTGTATGTGGGGCATAGCAACAGTAACTAAGGGCGGGGGGGGAGCTGGTCAGAGCAAGTCGGAAAGGTACATTGGAAGGTGTCCCAAATTTTATTTTTTTGACTCTTGCATAGCATGAATGCATGTTTGAAGGCTCATTCCATGATTATTGATGCTAAAAAAATTGTTTAAAGTGGTTTTAGGCAATAATATTCTGCAAAATTACCTCTGAAGGTCTGTTGTTCCAGTATATAAGGCATGAACTTTGAGCAATATCAGAGAGTTAAACATGATGGTACAATGGAAGGAGCTCTCTGAGATTGTTCTCTGCCACATTGTGGCCTTACAAGATGCTGGTTGGTCACATGGGAAAATCTCTGAAGACATTAAATCGAGGGCTGACTGCAATAAACAGTTATGTCTAATATATAACATCTGGACATAAGTGTTTATTGCAGTCAGCCCTCGAAATGCTGTCATCACTGTAAGAAACACCATCAAGCGTTTCAAATAGACCAGTTTGCCAAAAACTAGTGGCAATGAGGTCCAAAACGGAAGTTAAGTGCCTCCCATGTTCAATATCTGTGTATGACAAGTTAAAAAATTGGTGGTTGACAGCAAGACAACTTTGTGATGATATTAATAGAACCAGAAGTGAAGAAATGAAAGTATCATGATCGACTATTTCTGGACGCCTGTGTGAAAATGGTCTGATTGGTCATATTGCTGCTTAGAGTTGGCAACATCAAAAAGAGACTTAAGTTTGCCAGTAAAATCAAGAATTAGACACCAATGGACTAGGAACAAGTCCATTGGACCGATGAATCAAAATTTAAAATGCTCTCATCCAAATTTATGTGCACTGTGGAGGTAGAGAACGTTTCAAAAATGACCGTTTAACCCCTTCAGTAAAACATGAGGTGGCAAAATTATGGTATGGGATTCAGTCTGCTCGAAAGGAGCCGGTGATCTCATAAAAATCGACAGAATCATGGATTCTCTGCAGCATGCACTGCCATCTGGAAAGAGACTGATTGGTCACGGATTTTATTTTCAACAACATTATGACCCTAAATACACTTCTAAGTTGGGCAAGAATAGTCTAAGTTGGAAAGAATCATCTGGTGATATGAAAATTATGACTTGGCCTGCTAAAAATCCAGCGCTTAATCTGATTGAGCAAATCTGGGATTTGCTTGATACCAAGATTAACAAATCTGCTGTAACATCAAAAGAATCTGTTTGGAATGAACTTCAAACAACATGGAATGGTTTAACGAGTGAGGAAATAAAAAAAGGTGAACACTATGCCTAAAAGACTAAATTCTGTAATCAAAGCAAAGGGTGGCCACACTAGATATTGACTTCTCTCAAAAAGACATTATAGTTTCTGTTTTTACTATAGATTATTATCGGTTTATTTCTTTTCATCTACATGATCCAATATTACATGAAATAAATACTTGAATAGCACTTTGTTTCTGATTTATCTTTATTTTGTCAAGTGGATAATCATCAATGCACACTACTCTATATGATATAATGAGAAAAATTTTCACTCTTCCGTGATATAAACTTTTTTTTTCTTTTTTTAACTCAGCATCCTCAAATTAGGCAATATGAGGCCTTTTAGGGAAATCGGCAGAAATGTTTTTTTTTTCAATAAGCAGGGTAGGATACTGAGCGAGTGATGTGGAATAATTTTGAGGGGTCAGTACCTTGATTTTGGAATGGATGCGCTTAAAAGATATTTACGCATTTCACTTTTTTTTCATAGTATACCAAGGTCATACAACTACCAACCACAAGAGAGTGATTTTGAAAAGAGGACCAGTTTTTGAAGACAAAAACTTAAAGTGACCAAAGCCTAGTTAGTGTCATTCTGAGCGGCAGCATGTTATCCTTTTAAGTAATAGCATCGCAGCCAAAAATTTTAAAATTAATTCAACTACATAGCTCAATGCTATTGTTTCTTGAAAAAAGGGTTACTGTACTCACTATTATTGCACCATTCCTGCCCCACCAAAAAATATCAGAAACAAAATTTCATCCATCATTTATTTCTAAATTTCGAAAACCCCATACTCCTCCCCCAAGAAAACAATGTCTGGCTCCAAGCTCTGCCACTTACTTCACAATTGTACCAAATTCACTGGCAATTAAAAGTGGGTTAAGAATGACGATAAGGGCATTTTAAAAAATGTTGACCTAGATCTGAGCATCTGCTACAGTAAGCAAAACAGCTAATAATAATACCATGCTGTTATCATTTAAGCAGTGATTATTTTTATTGCTTTATAAACCATTTAATAATATACCAGATTATTATTGTTGAGATGAAGATTATTATGACTAGACTCCAGCCGGGCCTGGGGATTTGAAAGAAGGCTAAACAATAGCAAAATAGAGCCGGAGGAAATAACATGAAACGTTGGAACACTTCCCTCAAAGTCGGTACGCTGTTGCTTTTGGCAACATGAGCCAACTTTTATCTCTCCGGGCGAGGAAATAATGACACAAATCGGCCTGCTTTTTCTGACTTTGCACACTGAACTTGTTGTGACCTCATTTTCGTTCTCAGACTTGAATGCTAAATGTAAAATTAATGCTGCTGGCTGTAAGAAAACTGTCACAACCCTTGAGTGTCATTAGTTGGTTTTTCCATTATTCCAGCAGTCTGCGTGTGTTTTTGCTGTTTGTCTCCTTTAATTGATTTATTGTCTTGTCTCCTCCCTAGCTCCCAGGTGTTACCATTTGTATGCCTCGCCCCTTCTGTGAATGTTCCGTCTATATAAGTTCATTGTGGTGTGAGTGTGGCAGCTGGATTGTCATGGTTCATTCTCTACTAAGCCTTCCTGTCAGTTTGTGTCTTCTAGTATTGAACTAAGCTCCTCTAACACAAATACAAAACTAAACGGGGATGACAAAACGAGAGTGCTCATAACTAAAAAGTGTCACAATCAAAGGCTACCTGCCAGTGAAGGGGAAAACTGAAGTTTAAATAGGCAAAGGAATGAAATTCAACTAATGAAAACCAGGTGTACTAATTAGGGGAGCACAGAGAAGGTAATTGGATAATTGAATGTGTGTGTGTGTGTGTGTGTGTGTGTGTGTGTGTGTGTGTTTCAGCTGTTGGTATGAGTGTGTATACATTTTAGTGTGCATCTTTATGTGTGTTTAAGCATGAGTGCAAATGTGAATTTGTATGAAAGGGTGTGTGCATGTATCTTTGAATATATGGGGCCTCTTACTTTGGAGGTTTTGTGTGAGTGTATGTTGTCTATGTATGTTTGTGTATCTGTACATGTATGTTTGTGTATGTACCGGTGTATATCATTTCTGTGCAAGTTATACCCAGTGTACTTTACATGTCAATGTGAAGTCAAATTCAGGGGCATGGGTCACTCCCAGATAGCTCTCTAACTCTCAGATAGGACATTCCACTATATTGTTAGACAGCGGTGGGTGGGTGGGGTAATGGGAATGCACTCAAAGTTGATGTAAAAAAAAATAAAATAAAGGCCAAGAGGGGTTTCTACCCAACCCAAAAAGGCTCTTCTGGAACCTCCACTAAATTCTCTTGCAACAGGTTCCAAGTTATCTATGTATGCATTTCTCTCCCACTCTCTCTCTCCCTCTCTCATTTAATTTCTTGTCTGCTTTCTCTTCCTCCCTCCCTCTGTCTATCTCGCACACACACACAGAAAACAGATAAACAAGTAAAGGATATTCTTATTTGACCTGCCCTTGACAGAAGTGGGGATGGGCAGTGCTCTATGTCATTGATCTTCATTGGATAGTTCAGACGGGTGCATCCTTTTTGATTACTCAGGGCCAGCCCTACGCTCTGTTACCCACCATTTACATCAGGGCTTACTAGCTTTTTAAAGCCCAGTGCCTACCAAGATGCCACCATTCTAAAAGCTCAGGGAGAAAAAAATCTTTCAAGGAATAATAATGTCCATCCAAAAATAGCGCAAGACAATCTGACACCATCTCAGTCACGTGGCATATAGCAGCACAGGCCTCTTCACAGGCATGAGAAATATATGAAGCCTCTGACATGGCAAAGCTAGCGCTCCCAGTAATTAGCGGATGGAATCTCCTCTCTGTCAAAAGCATTTCAAGAATGGGGGAGGGGGTAGCAGAGATTTGATGCCCTCCAGCAGACGGGTCGATTTTTAAGTCAATATGGTTTCCTTCTCCTTTCTTCTTTTACCTCAGGGTGATGAGTGCATCGGGCTCAGCTTTTATTTCTGCAATGTGATGGGCAGTCAGGTCCCAGAGAGGGTTCGCCAGTAGCCAGCCAAGAAAACCGGCCTTAAAAACTATGCACATCAATGATGGCTGGCCGCTCAAGGTCTCGTAGCGGTAAAAATAGATAAGAGAGTATCCCAGCAGACTATATTAAAAACTGATTTTTAGAAGGTGGGAGATGCTTATATGGAACAAGCAGCTTTTTAAAAGAATGGAGACTGAGTCAAACCCATACAGAATTGTTTGTTCATTTTTTTGTCATGGATCAATGTGAAGATGCAATCACCCCCCACAAGCACAAGAAACTAATTAAACACATAACCATCTCAAGTTTAATTATACCCATGAGGAGTGCTGGAAGACACATAGACATGTTTTATAGAACAGAGTGAATACCTCTGCTGAGGACTGTGATTAGGACTGGTAGCAGTTCTATAATATGGTACAACTTTAAGGGTTCTCACAATCAGGACATTCTCATAAACATGCTAAAGTATCTGAAAACCAGTCCAAAGGAGTGTTTTTAATTTATTTATTTAGAATTAATTCTGCAGTAAATCCCTTTAAAAGCCATTAAAGTAATATAAAACACTCAGGTACGTCTGCAGATGAAGGTCATGCATTTTTCTATGAAGAGTTCACCTTATGTCAGATTAGAAGAGTTTTTACTGCCTTTTTTTTTTTTTTTTTTTTTTGATTGGATGGAAAACCAGCCTTCACCTGCAATGATGTGAACAACATAAAAAATAGGACCAAGGGTCCTGTAGCTTACCGGCAGGTAATCTTATAGTGATGATACAAGTTATGACAATTTCATGTGAAGTTTGACATTCGAATCATTAAAAGTCAATGCCAAGGTCACCAAATAAAAGTTCATAACATTTATAAGACCTAAATATAATCCTAAGGTCTGAATCAGTTTTGGTGATACAAGTCATTGAAAATTCAATATGTCAATTGTAAACTTTAAAGGTCACAGAAGGTAAAGCAACCCTCCAGACTAACTTTTGGGCCTAGGAGTGCATGCCCTCCCAACCTGAAAAAGTTGGGCGCACAGGCCAAAATTTAGGCGTGCAGGCCAAAACTGTGGTCAGGCAAAGTACCATGATACTTTTCTGAATATTTACAAGCCCAAATAAAGATACCTGAACAGACTATCAGTTGTTGCTGCATTTATTTAAGAAACATTATCAGAAAGCACTTTGTGAACTGAAAGTAGATATTGATGTTCACAAGAATGTTTGAAAAATGTATAAATGCAGTTATCATTTTGGAGAGTTATCATACAAGTCTAAATGTATGTACAAGTCTCCATTTCCCCAAGGGACAACTTTTCATCAAACCCTCCCCTGTACATAAACTGAATCATTCATAGAAAAATTATGATCAAATTTAGATGAGCACCCCCCCAAACCAACATATGGGGATAAATCAATGAATAACTCCCAATTATCACAGTGCTAGTTCTAAAATTTATAACTGTTACTGTTGCTGCCATCCCAAGGAACAATTTGACACCAAACATGGCTTAATTGCTTTGAAAATATGAGACCCAGGAGGAATTGAAGTTGTAAAAATCATAATTTGGCTACATTTTTTCATCACAAATTGAAAGTTTAACATTAAAATTTATATAGTTCCCAAAATGATCCACCCTAAAAATTTGGCAAAAAGTAGGAGCAGTATGCCAAGTTCGTTTGCACCAAGTTTCAAGAAATTCTTTGAAAATATGAGACCCAGGAGGAATTGAAGTCATAAAAATCATAATTTGGCTACATTTTTTCATCACAAATTGAAAGTTTAACATTAAAATTTATATAGTTCCCAAAATGATCCACCCTAAAAATTTGGCAAAAAGTAGGAGCAGTATGCCAAGTTCGTTTGCACCAAGTTTCAAGAAATTCTTTCACCGGTAACAATGTAGTAGGACGGCTTATTATAATTATAATAATTATTATTATTGACCAGTCTTTTTTTTATCTCGCTATTTAGATTTTGCACATTTCGACGGGTAACGGAAACGCACACAGAGAGTGAGCACGATGTCCGACTATATTAGCCCCCAAAAACAGTCTGTTTCGTGACCATACACGTGACACAGACTCATATTTGAGGCATTGCACTGATAAGCCTATGGTCGTCGTTAGAGTACATTGGATAGGCGTCACCAGTTAGTTTTTGAATCAGTTTTGAACATTTAATGCAATCGACAAAATACTATTCCTCTGACAGCTGGCCAATTATCGGAACCCCAAAGAAAACGGACTATAAATCTATAAGAACCGCAGCTTTTCTCATCATTATCGTACTCTAATGAAAATAAATAATCTTGCACTTGAACCAACCAGTCACCGATTTCATACACACTGCATGAGTAATCATGTACATGCGGAACTTCAGATCAGAGTGGAAGTGCGCATCCAACCTAATCCATCAGGATAGAAGGTTAGCGATTGACATTGAAACGCTAAATAAAACCATTCGCCACTGGACGCAAGCACCCATAGCTGGTATCAACAAGACCCAAAACTGTGTCATGAACAGTCTACGGTCACGAAGCAGACTGTGTTTGTCAAGTGTCAAGTTGAATGTCACCAAATGAAAGTTCATATGTGACTTCCTAGATGTCAGTAACACAAACCTAGGCTCCATCTGAGACCATTTTAGTGATACAAGTCACTGAATCTTCCCTAGGTCACATTTGACCTTCGAAGGTCAATATGAAGGTCACCAAATGAAAGCTCATATATGACTTCCTATACATCTCTAATACAAACCTAGGCTCCATCTGTGACCGTTCTGGAAATACAAGTCATTGTAATTGTATTATGTCAAGTTTGACCTTCAAAGGTCACCAAGTCAAGTTGAATGTCACCAAATGAAAGTTCATGTGTGACTTCCTTTAAGTCTGTGATACAAGCTTAGGCTCTATCGGTGACCTTTCTAGTGACAGAAGTCATAGAATTTTCACCTGGTCAAGTCTGACCTTCAAAGGCCAATATGAAGGTCACCAAACGAAAGTTCATATTTGACTTCCTATATGTCTCCAATTCAAACCTAAACTCTATCTGTAACGATTTTGATGATATAAGTCATTGAAATTTCACTGTAAAGTTTGGCCGTTGAAGGTCACTGAAGGTCAAGTTCAAGGTCACCAAATGAAACTTCATACATGACTTCCTATTCGCCCACAATACAAAGCTCTATCTATAATAGTTTTGGTGATAGTAGTCATTATAATTTTGCTAAGTGAAGTTTGACCTTCAAAGGTCACCCAAGATCAACTTCAAGGCCACCAAAAGAAATTTCATAAATGCCCCAATAAGTGTTTAATACACATATGCTCCCAGTCTTCAATATTTTCAAGCCTAGAAGGCTTTGAAAATTGTAACATTTTGCTTTGACCTCAAGTTTGGCCTTTCAAGGTCATCTGAGGTCAACTTTAACATAGCCAATGTATAGGTCATATATGACTTCCTATATGTTGATAATACAAACTTAACCTCTATCTGCATCCATTTGGGCCCCACAGGCTATCTTGCTTATTCATAAAGTACAGCGCCCCCACTAGACCCACTTCCGTCTATTCAATCAAAATGGCGCTCGCACTGTACATTGACGGTACCAAGGGAAGTTGATTGCCTTATTTAGAAAAAAAATTATCACACGGTTTTTGAGAAATAATTTTTTTAAATTTCAAGTCCTAACCTTTAACATTGATAATATTTTCTTTGACCTCAAGTTTGACCTTTCAAAGTCATCTGAGGTCAACTTCAACATAGCCAGTGTATAGATCATATATGACTTCCTATATGTCGATAATACAAACTTCATCTCTATCTGCAACCATTTGGCCTCCACAGCCCATCTTGCTCATTCATAAAGTACAGCGCCCCCACTAGACCCACTTCCGTCGATTCAATCAAAATGGCACTCGCACTGTACATTGAGGGTACCAAGGGCAGCTGATTGCCTGATTTAGAAAAAAATTTATTGCGTGGTTTTTGAGAAATAATTTTAAAAAATTTCTCAGTCCTATCTTTAACATTGGGGCCAAAATTTCAAGGGCCCATAAAACGGACAAAAATAATTCAATCAAAAATCCGAAAAAAACGGCTGGAGATATGGCCTAGTAGTATGTTATGGCAAATTTACACAAAAATTCATCAGGCCGAAAAAAAAGATAAAAAATGTTACGGACGACAGACGACGGACGACGGACGCCGGACAACGGACGCCACACCACGACAATAGCTTATCAGCCCATAGGGCTGGTAAGCTAAAAACATTTAAACATAAAAAGGTCACTAGACAATCAAGGTTTTGGCATCCAAAGCAGTACTCCGGTTGTAGATTTTCAGACTGGACAGACATACAGTACCAGTGTTGGAGAGCTTTTCAGTCCTTAACCCTGCCTCTCTCTATTTATAATGTGATATCTTGATTCACCACAAGTTTGATCGATCTGCCGTTCGGCCATTTTAGTTGATGTAAAACTTAATAAAGAGAGGCTGAAATGAGATGCTGAGTACTGCTCTGAGACCTGGTGCATTACAGACACTGCCAATCAAGTCACTTTCATGAAGTTTGTCCTTGAAGGACACAGCAGAGGGGTGCTTTAATAGTTGCCCAAAGAGACTGAGGCACATATGAGACAAACATGAGCTGAGAGCAGGAGTGCTATGCTAACTAACACAGAGGACTTGAGCTGAATGCTAAAATACAGATAGTCAGCAAAATCCTGATACAAACTAGTTTATGTGATGTCAACTGAGTGTTATCGCAGACTACATAACAGTATTGAAGGCTAACACAAACTGCAAAACTTGAGTGCTGAATCGCAAACCGAAAACCTTGGCTGAACGCAAAACAGACTATATAATCTCAGAATGCTAAACCAGTCTATATTAGTCGTCACCAACCCTTTTCCTGGATATCCACCATCCTGTAGGTTTCACTCAAACTCTAACAAGACATGCTTCATTGAACAGTCAGAGATCTCACTGAGCTGCCAATTTATAGAGTAAGGAGGGCCAAATCAGGGCTGGAATGAAAACTGACAGGATGTTACATCTCCAGGAACAGGGTTGGTGACCTCTGGTCTATATTGTATTATATGAGTTCTGCTTACACACATTATATTAATTTGATAGAATTCTACCACATATTACATCATGTTAATGGAATGTTTCCACAGCTCCCACATTTTTTTTCCATGCCCCTTTTGAATTAACCACAGGAGTTCCCTGCAATTAACAAGTTTTTTTGCCACATTACACCAGCCTACCAAAAGCACTGGCATATAACTAGACAGTCCAGTCGCCCGCAACCGCATGGGTGTGGCCCCCGAAAGCCCACTTCTCCAGCCTGTACTGCGTCCACAAGGAAATCTTTATGTTTCAGCACAAATTTGTGCATTATTCGGCAAAATTGTCTCCATGAAAACCAAAATCGATAAGTGTCATAACTTAAGTATAACACATGTCCATACCAAATATGAAAGTAACCGGTCAAAAATTACAGCCTGTACAAGAAAGCATCTACGGACACAGCAGCGGCGGCGGAGACAACAAGCATGAATCCATAGTAGCCGTCCGACTTCGTCCAGGGGCTACAATTACACGTGGCAATGCCTTTTCATGAATATTCACCAGATCAAACCAATTAGAATGCTAAAGTTATGACTGAACTAGAGGCACTCTGAGAGTGCAAACCTCCGCCAAGGCTGTGGCAATAGAATTTCAAGATGGCTGCCGTGGTGGCCATTTTGTTCGACCGATCGCGGTCAAAATCAATAGGTTCCATCCCT
Source organism: Gymnothorax javanicus (assembly GCA_029692085.1). Taxonomy (NCBI): domain Eukaryota; kingdom Metazoa; phylum Chordata; class Actinopteri; order Anguilliformes; family Muraenidae; genus Gymnothorax; species Gymnothorax javanicus. The sequence continues at coordinate 67,193,938 of CM056199.1, forward strand.
GATGTAATAGCAACCCATTTACAAAATTTCAGAGATATCCGTTCATTACTTGTTGAGTTATCTTGTTCACAAACAAACAGACAAACAAACAAATGGCACCAATCACATAACCTCCTGCCAACTTCGTTTGGCGGAGGTAATTAGATAGAATTCTGACCTTGAGTAGCCATAAAATCTGTGTTGCCAGTATATACCAGCATTTCCAGCTTTCGTTGGGGAATATAGGCGAACTCCTATATGGGACAGAGACAGTGGATAGAAGTGTGATGATCACTGAAGATCTCTTAAAGCATGTTTCAGAGTTTGCAGCTCTCCTCTTGAGGACAGAGGGCACCACACAGCTGATATCCAAGAGACCACCCACATCCCCAGTTGCCAAGAGTGGTCAAGGACCTGCCAATCATACGGTTGCTGCAGGGATCTCCATAACCCCTATGTAATATTACTGATAAAGCCAGAATAATCTGGCAGCCAGGCATGAAAAATTAATGGCTGAATATCATTATGTATCACATGTACCTCAAATAGTTGTGGCACAAAAGAACAAATTATTTAAAGTGCTGCCTCAATGTCACTAACTGAAGCCTTTATTGAGTGGGTTATATTTAATAGAATTTTTTTGGGTACATTTTTCTTTTCTGACAAATTTTGTAGCTAAGTGTTTGCCCTGTATTTGTGCACTTTTTGCAATTTGGCACTGTACTCCAGCACATTAAACGGCACATTCCAGGATTACTCCAGCACAATGTAGACAGCTTGTTTTAATTTTCTGGCTATTAAGTTCATGTTATATGAAGTGAGGCCCTTTTGACAAAATGTCTGGGTGTAGATTCCAACTGCTGTATATATTTGCGCTGAACACAGCTGAAGACCAAAATACCAGGAAATGTAGCTACAGTCACAATGATTTGAACTCCAGGCAGCACAGAGGAATAAATTACAGATTCCATGTGGGAAACACATACTACTAGTTGTACACACCTGAAAATGAAGGGTTACAAACCCTTCTTCAAGCCCTCGGATTACGCACTCCCGCCTGCTCCTTCATTTATTTTTTTAATGGAAAATTAAAATCCCTGCAGCAAACAATTCAAATTGCTCAATTCCATCGCCCCACTCATTGATGACAAGAGACTGCCTCATGATCTCAGAACACACCTCGACCAGTCTGTGTTTCTAATGGCTCTCTGTGGCTGTACTGGATGTACGGTTGATATAATGAGTGATGTAATTCTGCTGGATTACGTCAAGCTGGGTATTATGCAAAAAAAAATAAAAAATCACACATAGCTGGTGGGCTGAGTCAGGCTATATGGCAGTGCAAATCTGCAGCATGTATGATCGCAAAATAATGATCAGAGATGCAGTCCTTTTATATTAAAAGCAGTGAACCAACATTTCATGTGTACATGCATGCATGGACGAATCATGACTTGTTCTGAAGCCACTAGTTCTTGAGCAAATGATGTCATAGAAGGTCTCAAGAGTGCGTTTGTTTAATTCTTGCTAATTGTCTGACCATTAATTTGTTGGCAAGACCATTCAAAACTTAATATTTTGCCATTTTGGGCTTGGTCCATTTTTTTTCCCAGGAGTGTATATGTCTGTTTTCATCAAAACAACAAAACTGTGAGTTTAAAATGAACTGTGAGAGAACCTTCACCTTTGCAGTGTCTACTGCAATGCCATACACGGCCTCTTAACCCTAGAACACTATCGCTAAAATTAGTAACACCATCACTAACGCCGGGTGATTTTTACCCGATATAATATACCCAATAAAAAGTACTTGTCATCAAAATATATCAAAATATGACAATACATGACAAATTAGAGTAGTGTTCTTTTATTTTCAACTGTGCCATGTCTAACAAAATGAAAAAAGTACCATGAGGTAAACAGAACACCTAAACCTTCAAAGGTGTCAAAGACGATACTGAAGCTACCCAGGGACCCATGACACTCAGACAAACGCAACATAATGAAAATCACATAAACACGTTTGCTCGGGTGAAAATCACAGTTAGTTTTGCTCTGAACCTTTAGCAGGTGAATACTGATATTTATATTTGCTCAATGAGAAAGCAATAGAGAAAAATGGTGAAAATAGGTGAGTAAAATGTTTAAAACTGATGTGGCAGTCACTGCTGGTAACTGACGGTAATGAAGTTTGACGATAATAATGCAGAATTTTGAAGAAAAAAAGTCAAACAATTTACTCTTCCAAAAAAAATCAGGACTGTTTGTGGTTAAATTTGGAATGATGCTAGAAGGCAGCGTTTCAAAAGTGCATCAACACAAACACAGACACACGAGTGCAGAGCCAACCATGAAATTGCATCTCAGGGACATGATGAGCACTATTGAGTGCTTGCAAGGGGATAAATTGTTCCAAATTTTCTATTTTCCAAGCATTGCACACTCATTCCACAAGAATGAGCAAAACCGGCAGACATTAGTTGGGGTATTGCAGTTTTCCGACTATGCTCTGACGGGACGAGATGGTGTGTGGTGGAATATTTATGAAAATGCTGTTACACGGCAGTGCGAAATGAGGCAGCGTTCCGCAGTGTGGATTATACAGAGGGTTAGGATGAAATGAAATTGGGATCAATAGGGCCGGTGATAAGCCTTTAAGAATCAAGGAAATTACAGCATTATTGCATATTAATTCCCCAGGAAATATATTAAATCCCCTTGCTGGCTTTCTGACAAGACTTCTGCAGAAATAATTTTCTCCGGTGAGTCAGGATGATGGGAAGTGGGGGAATGGCTCTATGTGAGTGTTACTAGCAGATACTCAGGCGTACACACACAGCGTACAGTATACATGCAAGTACACACACAGGCAAGGAAAGAGAAACTACGGCTATGCAGGATTCATTGCCAAGGCTGAGAGAATAGGAGGAGAGAGAGTTAAAGAGACTGAAGACGGAGCAGAAATTTGGCAGGACACGTCCAATAACAGCTGAAATTACTGGAGCTCAGAACTCCCATATCAAATGCATCAACAATTACAGCTGATGAACCATGCTTTTCCACCCAAGCATCAGAACAACCATTTGTCAATATCATGAACAGATAATGTGTAGTGCCTAAAGTGCACAAACCGTGGTCACGCTCATATCTGAAAAATCCAATCATCTGCAATTAGGTCATCAGTGAGAGGTGCGCCTACACAGGAACTGACAGGAGTTACTGATAATAGTAACTCTAACATCAGCAACAATCAGATCTGAATTTTGAGTCATGAATTAGGAAAGCAGGGATGAGCTCTGGAGATGTGGCGACAATAACGAATCACTGCTACATTTATTTTAATCATAGTCTATGCAGAGAGAGATGATTTATGAAGGAATATCATTGTTCTCTTCCTGTATCTCACTGACAGCAGACTTGGAAATGAAGCTAGATTATCCTACTAGAAGATTTATAGAGCACTAATAAGACCCCAAGAAATACGGAGTTTAGACCCATAAAACACCGAAGATGCATGTGAAATAATTGTTCCTCATTCTGCCTACAAATCTACAAAGAAGAAGATGGCAGGAAAAATAGGAAACTAATCATTCATACCCCAGCTGTCCCATCAAAATATTTGCAGAGCTTGCTGGGTAACTTCAGTCTGTTAATGCCCAGCCGCCAACCCCCAACAACCCACCCATGCCCTAAAATGTAAATGTATTCCCAGCTACAACTCCTGGAAGGGCACTAAATTTTAGGGGAGACCAGGGACAGTTGTACCACTTTTGCAGTTTTTCCAATACAAAATGTATATTATTGGTACCCGCTTTCTTCTTTTTCATAGCCTGTCCCAGCTGACTATGGGCAGAAGGCAGGGACACACTCTATCGCAGGGCACGCTCACCACTCACTCACACACTCATACCTACAGGCTATTTAGTGCCACCAATGTGTAAATCTTTGGACTGTGGGATGAAAACGGAGTACCCGCAGAAAACCCATGTGAACATGGAGAGAACATGCAAACTCTACACAGAAAGGCCCCAGGTTAGATTCAAAAACACACAACTTCTCTGCTGTAAGGCAGCAGTGCTGCCCACTGTGCCACCCAATTTGCTCTTTTGTAATGTTTCCTCTCTGACAGGCTGCTTAGACTTGGTTGATTCAGAGTGCTGACATTGGGGCACACTGCCCTTTGAATTCTGCACCGAACACAAACAAACCCCTAATAAACACATCAGCAATAGAACAAAAGAATCGCTGACCCTCTTCACAAAGTTCTACATGTATTTGGCCATTTTCTTTTGGACAGAGAAAATGTGATATTTATTTTAACTTTTAGTAGCTGGTATTCTAGGACAGTTATGAGTAGAATTGCATGCTACACAGAACTTAAGGTACATAATAAACACTTCATAAATTAGCTGCTTGTGTGTAATAGATGATAATGATGATGAATGAGGATGGATAATAATTGTTATCACTAATAACAATTACTTTAATGGCATGTAAAGTAAATGAATACATAGAAAACAATTTCAAAAATAGACATGTTGCCGTCAGCTTTAAATTATGGATATTCACATCCATACCATGCAAACTGCATCAGAATTTCAGCCCTTTTTGTCGAATATCACGGTCCCAGTACTTCCAGACTGCACTGTTAACTGCCACTTCAAGACCAGGATTATCCACTATTGACCTAAACAACATGAGAGAGGAGCCGTAAAATCTGGCTCTCGTTGTAAAGGTAGAAACATTGTGCAAGATGATATTATACCTATAAGCATATTCATAAATGCACACAAAGTACAAGCACCTGTTCAGCGCACACAGCCACCCCATGCCGTGTAGCACACTGTCAGAGGAACACACCCCTGCAAGGGGTGACTACTGCGAAACTAACGTGCTGAAGCAGGTACTTCCTGTGAAACATTCACTCTTTATACACATTAACAAATGGAAATGTTCTCGTCCATTTTGCATTTCAGTTTCAGGTAATGTTGAAAAAACAAAAATCTGATTATCTAACCCTGATAAGTCTGAAAAAATCTCTCCAGATAGCACAACAGCCTCACATTGTGCCATACTAGGAGATATTAGACAAAGAAAAACATACAGAGAAAACAATTTCTAAGGGAAGAAAATAGTTGACTTTGTATTTTGACGCCATTTGTCCCACTGACTAACAAAAAACCCAGGGTCTGAAGAGCTCATTGCAAAACGAAACACAATGGTCTCTGAGAGCAGTAACTCACAACAAGACTAGGAAATTACCTTGAAAATGAAGCCCGGCTTTGACACCTTGACGCTCCGGCGAGCTTTTCCAGGAAACCATTCCTCTGGAGAAGGTCATGTGACTGTGACCCCAGAGCAAGCCAAACCGAAAGTGAAGTCTCTCCACTTCATCCCCAAGGGTCACAGGTTGCAATGCCAAATATTTAGGAGCAGTAACAATGATGTGGGCCACTTTCCAAATCATAACACTATGGGCCCTGGGTGCCATGGCAAATTACAGTCATCAAAGAAGAATAAACAACAAAACTAGACCCGGGTTTCCAACCCCCCCCACTCTTAGGCGGGTTACACCTGAGCTCATCCCTCAACGGGATGTGTCTATCCACACAACCTGAGCCCAAGCCCTGCCACTTTACAGGCGGAGAGGAACACAATAGTCAATAGTTCCATGAAAGATTGGCGATATGGCCTCCAGAACATCTGCATTTTCTCTCTTTTCCTCCTGACAATGCACTCCACAAAACCACCAGAGTAAAACATTACTGCAACTCTTGAATAACTCGTAAGGTTGTTGTACGGTCATGCTGGGGTGCAGTGAATAACAATTTAGTGGCAGAATTTCAGTTTCTCTTTTCCACCCGCCACTCCTATGCCACAACTATGCTGTTGCAAGGTCAAGATCACAGAAATTGTTGTCTAAATGCCTTCAGAGGGCATCTGCGGCCTGAAAAAGAGTCTGGGCTCTCAACTCTCGACAACCTAAAAGACTAAAGCTCTAAAACCATAACCAGAAATAGACTCTCATTTGCAGACCTTCAGACTGTCCTGGTGACCAAGCTTAGTCATTGTTCATAGTTTCCTAATGTATTCCTGCAGTGTCATCAAGGCAGTGTGTTTTAACCCTTTGAAGAGTTGTTTCTGGATTGTTTCTTCAAAGTTTTGATTTTACCATAAGCAAAAGGTAAGAATTCCATTGGTCTCAGTTATCAATAGCGCTACAATAGATTGGAATTGAATCGCTTAGTTAAACATACTCTGATAATAAATTTTTGATCTCACACTTGAGAGATCATTTTCTCCATCTAAGGAGAAAAGATATCGAAAAAAATTTCCAAGAAAGTCAAGCTTTCGATTCCATGCTGTGATTGGGACTTCAGTTAAGAACATTCTAACCATACAGTTGCGATCACACACCTCGTGGGGTTAAAGCAAGGGCATTGAGTGTTAGTCAGGCAGGAGTGATGCCTCTGGCTGAAACGGTCCCAGTCATTTCAGCCATCCACAGTCTGTTCCCACAATTGTTTGGTAAAACCTCAGCAGACATACTGCACCAATCACTAGGACTGTGTTTGTGTGGGCGCATTTTGTGTATTTGTTCACATGCGAATTTGCAAGCATCTGTGTGCAAGCTTGTGGATGCGTGTGTTTGAATGATCACATGTATATATGTATTGGTTTGTGCAATTTTATTGCAAGACTAATATTCTGATGGCGAATAAGCAAAAGGCACCTCAATCAAGGACATTTTTAATGTGATGCAGCTGCTTACATCAACTTTTTTGGCAGGCAGCCAGATTACATCATTGGACTCAAACTGTCAGATCAGTGTTCTAAATTGATATGCTGGCGACATTACAGCTCTTCTGGCATAGAAGTCAAAAGTCCCACATGATATAAAGCTGGAGCTACATTCAAAAAAATCAATATCGAGCTGTGATTGCAGGAGCAGACACATTTTGCAGCTATCTTAACAAGATCTTATTCAGTATCTGTGCAACATGAATTCAACATAGCTGTTATGGTATATTATTACTTGTGCAACATATAACACTGATTGTGTGTGGAGAACTTGGACTTACGATCATTTGTAAAATGAAATTTTCCTCTCAAGTGGTATAGCTTTTGTTAGCATGAGGTTTTTTTCTATTGAGTTCTGTCTGTGTGTATATATACATACTGTATGTGCTCATTTTTTGTGTTTGTGTGCATGCGCATGTATGTGTGTGCATAACCATGCATGCGTGTGCGAGTGTGTGTATGTGTGTTTCCGTGTGTGTGTGTGTGTGTGTGTATGTGTGTGCATGTGTGAGAAGCAGTGAACAGCATGAGTGGCGCAGCACATCAGAGCGGTTATGATTGAAATGCTAGACGGCCCTTCCCAGTAATCCACTTTTATCCTCTTTAGTGAGAATGACAAGAAACACAACTAAACCGCTGACCCCCTCCACCACCATCCACCACTCCTCCCATCTTAAACCCCACACACTGAGCCTGCCCTCACACTGCTCCCAAGCCACCCGGGTGGGGTGGTGGGGGGAGGCGATGTGAAATTCCTTACAATATCCCAGAGCCTCCATTGAAATAACCCCCCCCCCACACACACACACACACACACAACAGACACACACACACAGCTCTGTGTGCCAGCTCTGTACACCAACTCCCGATCATTGGGGATTGCTTCCAAATCTACAGTATAATAATCTGGAATTTTCACAGTCAAGGACGCACACTATCACTAAAACAACACATAACCACACGCATGTACACATGCTGACACAAACACAACAAGCAAACACATTCGTGGACACGCACTTGACAGGACATCTTACCTGTCCCACCCTGGCTCATCTTCATGTTGCCCTGAAAGGAAACAGAGTGTCTGTGAGTCACAGACCTGCAATATGACAAAAGCAGATGACAATGCCTCTCTGAACCCCCCTTTTCCCAAACCACTGACACAAAGAAGATAATTCTTAAAATTTCTTCAGTCTAAGCTGATATGTACACGCCTGGACAAAAGAAGAAAAAAAAAGCCAAGCCCAAAATGATAAAATATGAAGCTTTTAACCCTATCAAACCTACAGACCCAGATGTTGGACCATCCAATGCAGCTGCTGTATTCAAACCTGTGGAACTTCAGGTCTATTTTTAATTCTAGTCGAGATCCCAAGGTTTTCAACAATCTCAAATATGTCTTTCTGAATTACAGTAAAATGTGTATAAATTGATGTACAAGATCCAGATATTTTCCTTTTGATGAAATTCTGTGGCCAAGCGAACATGATGTCCTGGGTTTCAGTATTTCAATATAAGTCTGACGTAGCTTCAGTGAAGCAACCAGCAGACACAGAATATGTGTGTGACATTGTCCTAAAATATGAAAAAGATGCTTTTTCTTACTTTGACCCAACTTAAGGCAAAACTTAATCAAAAAGTTGAGTTTAAGGGGTTAATGATCCTCTCAACAATTTTTTTTTCATTGCAATTTTATTAGTTGAGTACATAAATAAAGTAAATGAGCCAAGGTTAGCTTTTTCTGTCAGTCTCTTTAAATGTTTAAAGTGAAAGACGACTTTCATCAGAAGTGAACTGCAAAGAAAAGAAGTGCCCCTTTGGCATTACACAATATTATTTTTGGTCATTTTCTGCAATTTTTCAGTCAACAGCAATGCCAAATGTCCCATAGCTCTTTAACAGCCAGAGGTATTAAAAAAAAAAAAGCTCTTGCTGAAGACACGAAGACTCTGCTTTCCTCTGAGTGTTCTCACACCCAGCAGTTCCAGCAATTTAATGATCTTCAAAGAACTGTACCCACCAGTAAGACAAATGCTCTGCTATATAACCAAACAAACTCAATTGCAGTGTTATGTAACTTATTTCACATGCATAGTAATCTAACAATGATGCCAGCTTGGCCAAGCGCGTGACCTAAAACATAAATTAGCTCGTGCATTAATCAATTTAAGACAACAAAACAGCTCAAAACGATTGGGAATTTAGGGTCCAGGATTGGGACTGCATTCTTGTTAAACCTTCCAAGTCTGCTCTTCTGTCCAGTTTGTTAGGAACAAGCAACCAATACTTCTGTGGTCATCAGGATTGGAACCGAGTTCCCCTCAAGCAAGTCCATGCTCCTGTGGGACAGTTCGGCTCTGGCGAAGTGTGCACTTCGCCTGGCTGTCATCCTGGAAGCCACTGGCCGGCGACTGGCAGCCGTACTTCGTCCACTGCATCTGTGCTGAACTGTTCTATCGTCCTCTGGGGTTCCGTCCCCTAAAGTCCCGTACTGCTGTCAATAAACTTCCTGTGGGATTTTACTCTGCCTTCGCACTTGATTCCTGGTCTGGATCATGATAAACATAAAACTATTCATTTTTTCGATTTACCAGTAATACCTCAATGTTTCAATCATATGGTGCTCCAGTCCAAAATTATTCGCTGTTGATACCTGGAACATTTATAGCACGTGAGCTGGACAGGGATTCTCAATGTGTATGGAAAATCATGAAAAAAACAAAGATTTTTGACTCAGCATGCTGCTCAATGACATTGCCAGCTAATGCCTAAATGAAATTGCGAGTGTGAATGCTGAAAGCTGAAGCCATACTGTGATGCAGTCTTGAATACAATAAAGTTTGAATGATTTGAATGTTTGAATGTTTGCTGATGCCACACTGAACAGCTGCCATGAAAATATAATATTTGAATTATGTAGAATACTCAAATGTTTATTAAAAAACTGAAAGCTGAACAAAGAAAGAATGAAAACAGTTGCTGGTAGCTATACGCTGGAATAGGATCTCGAGCTATTGTTTTTTCTGCTTTGCCATTTTTACTGTAACGTGTTGTCTTGGACGCACCCAGCAAAAAAACCGTTCTTTCCCACACTCAATGTGCTTTCGCTGGAGGCGAAATGTTTTTTTTTCCCCACTAGAGTTCTGGACACCAACAGAAACTCATTTGCATACAGCCAATCGGCGACCTTGTGCCGGACTTCTGAAGGAGTGTCTCGAGACAGTTAATTTTTTTCTCTTCACTTGCCTTGCACTAATAATGCAAAAATTACCGAGACTGCGTCAGCTTATTCTAGAAGATATGAATGCTCTGAACAGATGATTTTAACCAAGCCTAGCTGGAAACATTAAAAATGATTGGCAGGATTGGAAACGGCCACCGCATTTTCAAATGAAGGACACAAAGATTTCGTGTCCTGGAGCTGGTTTCAGCGACTGTACCAACTACACTGAACAAAAATATAAACGCACAAAGTGATTTTTTTCGAATAATTTTTTATCAATCGGGAAATATTTCAACAAAACAATTATTATTTTATTCTTGCCTTAATATTCAAGCAACAGAAACATGACTAACAATTTACTGAACACAATTCATGAGTTATCACAGCTTGAACCCAACAGGGGTCAGCAGGCAGAGTTCACAGCACTCAGTAACGAGTGTGTCCACCATCAGCATCACGTAAAGCGGTACACCTCCTGCGCATGGAGTTCACGAGGTTGTCAATAGTGGCCTGTGGAATGTTGTCCTATTCCTCCTGCAGCCCAACTTGGAGCTGGTGCACGTTTTCTGGAACCGAAACACGTCTGACTCGCCGATCCAGAACATCCCAAATTGCCGACAAATCAGGTGAATATGCTGGCCAATTGAAAACAGGGACGTCCTCCTCATCAAGAAGATCCGGGCAGTGTGTGGCTGGGCATTATCGTGCTGGAATGTCACGTGATGGAGTCGCACAAACGGTATGACTATGGGTCTCAGGATCTCGTCAGGGTACCGCTGCCCGTTCAAGTTGCCCTCAACGAAAAGCAGACAGGAAAGCTGACCATGGCATATGCCTGCCCATACCATTACACTTGCACCACCATGTGCCACCCGTCGCACGACATTGGCATCAGCGTACCTCTCGCCCACACGTCGCCATACGCGTTGTCTGCCATCAGCGCGGTACAGTCGGAATCGCATTTCATCGCTGAATAACACCGTCCTCCACCATGCAAGCGTCCAGCGAAGGTTATGGTTGGCTCAGTCGAGTCTGTACCGATAACGGACGGCGGTCAGGTCAAGACGTCGGTGCGGTCGGCGGGCTCGGAGGTCTGCCTCCCTCAGGCGGTTTTGAACAGTCTGAGCTGATATCCGCCTGTTGTGCAGTCCGACAGTCTTGTGAGCTGTCCTGGTGGCTGGTCGGAGCCAATCACGGAGGTGCTGGAGCCGCATGTGCCGATCCTGTGTGGGCGTGGTCACACGTGGTCGTGGGGCATGTGGATGATTCACAGTGCTGCCAGTCTCTCTGAATCGACCTCTCAACCGGCTGATGGTGGAATGACGCACATTCAAGTGTGTTGACACCGTTGTCACAGATATACCAGCATTCAGCGTGCCAATGGCACGCTCCCTCATGACTTGTGACATCTGTGGCATTGTGACTTGTGACAAAAGTGCACATTTTGCGGTGGCCTTTTATTGACCCTGGTGCAAGGAGTGCCTGTGTATTGGTCATGCTGACTGACTAACTCAATTTTATGCTCTATGCAGCTCAGGGGCAAAATAACTCAATGAGTGAGTAATCTCACAGGGAGTGGTCAATGAGAAATGGGTCACCAGAACTGAGCAAAACAAATCATTCAGTACACTAATAAACCCTATTTGTGGGCATATTTCATTATAGGTCAATTTAACTCAGCATTTTTGGTTCGTGCATTTATATTTTTGTTCAGTGTACTATACCGGAAATTCTTTCACTGAGTTTGACGCAGAATTATTCTTTTAGAGTCGTCTCTATCTTTGTCTCCTAAAAACGACAGTGTTGAGGTGTGGAAAAAGGCCAGCAGAGGGCAGAATCGAACCGCAAATGATCCATATCTAAGATATTTGCGTTTGGCTGAGTCATTTAGTCCATTGGAGATTTTAGCACAGGCGTTTCTTACATATTGCGACTTCTAACTCAAAAATGGTAAGTCCAATCTAGGAAATGGATGTACCATACGAAAGAGGAGAGTCAGCTGAGTAATATAAGTCAAAATTGTGTTCGTAGTGCCAAAAATATGGAAACACGAGCAAGTTAGAAAACTGTGCGTTTAGCCTTTGCAACCTGCATTTTCTTGTCGCATTTAACATTGGAGTTAATGGAGCTTCGGTGAGCGGTCCCGTCGCTTTTCGGCTCATACAGCCAAATCCGTTTGTCCAATTGCTTCCATAGTTACATTTTCATGACCAGCACAACTTTTGCTACAACTTGGATATAAAAATATTTATGCGGAGTGAAAACTGTGGAAGTTAGAGCAAGTTTAAGAAGTCTTTTCTGGACTGTTTTGCTGATGTTCGTCACTCTAGCCGTGATGTCTCCACACTCTAAGTTCACAGAATTAATTGTAAAAAAAAATAATTTAAAAAATTATAATTAGAAAATTATAGAAGTTACAAAAAAGTTGAACAGTAAGTAAATTATCCAAGCGTAGATTAACATTTTACAGTTTGAATGATGTTTCTAGCTGAAAGTATGACAGAGTAAAAAATAGCTGAAAATAGCTACATTTTGAAAAATCTGTTTCATTGTTTCCTATGGGACAAAAAAATAAGAAAAAGTGAAATATTTTAAATAGAATAAAATGTATGAAAGAAAAGAGTAATAGCAATAATGTCCAGAAAAAGCTGCACGTTTTGATATATGAATTGCTGAAATAGCACAAAGTATGTAGGACTAGTTTAATAGCGTAGAACGGTGGAAGAAGTAAGAATAATAATAATAATAATAAGTATAAAGAAAATGGCAGACATGAAAAACAATAGTGTGAATGCTTCACACTAATAAGTATAAAGAAAATGGCCGACATGAAAAACAATAGTGTGAATGCTTCACACTAATGAATGCTTCACACTAATAATAATACACTCTGCGGTTTAATCACCTCTTTTTAGGCATCTTTATTCCAAAAATGTAAACTAAGTGCAACAGAGCACAGAGAAAGAAATCACAAAATTAAAATAAAAGCAAAATTACAATGAAAAACTAATCTAAGGAAGAACAACAAACAGACTTTATATGTGTGTACACATGAATATGTTTGGACTAGATTAGATAAAGTAAGAATAACTTTCTTCTTCAGTCAAGTGGAGCCAACTATTTATCTATCTGTCCATCTATCTGAGGGCGAGAGGGTAAGCAGGGCATAAAAACAGCGTTTTATTTGTTTTATTGGTGAGACAGATTAAAGATTCAGAATATGTGCTTGATTTTGGAAGGGGCCCACTGAGGTCGAGAGGAAGGCCAAGGTGGCAGTGGATCTGAGAACACTTTTCCAGGTTGGAAGGGAATTCCCCTACTGCCTCATCTTTGTTTTCTTTCCCTCCCGCTGACAGGCTTGCATGACCTCCATGGGATTTAGCAGTCTACAGTGATGTGCTTTTCCAGGATAACATGCCAGTATCAAAGCTTCATGTGCAACTCTCAGGGCCTTCATTCACATGTGTGGGCCTACATGCTACGCTTTTTATTTTGCTATTTGTTTAGTGTTTATCTCGGTCAAGGGGTGCAACTGCCTAACACAGCACTCAAATCTAGTAAACTGAGTTTCAGGCCAAATTATGGCCCTTAACTTTATGATGAACACTATACCTTAGTTCATGATAAATGGTACTGGGAAAATTCTTCACTAAAATTTCTAGCAGTTTTTAACAAAGCATGCTGTTCCATTGGGGGAAAAAACATGTACCTCACAATGGAAGAATATTGGTGAATTTTTTTATCTGCTATACTTATGATGTAGTCTAGTCTCAGTGTTGCACTGGTAATGTACTTGACCTGGGTCAGGAGAACAGAATAGAATAGAATAGAAAAGATTTATACTGAGTACGGCACGGCTGCCCAGCACTGTTCCTGAAGGTCTATTTTCCTGCAGGTTTTTACTCCAACCCTGGCAAAGCATGACTCGGTCTACAACCAGAGATTTGATTTAGCTGCCAACAAGCAGGATTTCATCGGTCAAATTTGGGTTAAGGAGTAAACCTACATGACTACAGATCCCCAAAATGTGGGCTGGGCAGCCCTGAAGTAGACCGTTTAGAAGTGAAGTCGCAAGGACATTTGGACCCAGAGAGTCGCATACAGGCATTCTTAAGTACTCCACAACTCTCCCGAGTCAAAATCTAAGGCACTAACACAGCGCATAATGACCATGACAGCGAAGAAAGAATCTTAGTCTCAAGTTCAGTGAAGCATGTCTCCGAAACTGTACCAATACTTCTTCACCCAAATCTGAGTCATTTGAACTAACAATGGCTTCTTACACTGGGCTTTCACTTACATTTGATCTATCTTGTCATGACCCAGCCTCAGACTTTGGCTGCTTTCTCGATACTCACCTAGAAAATAATGAAAGGTAAGCCCATGGGTGCATGCAATACTTGAAAAATGTGCCCTGCTTTCGTCCCCTGCCACCTCGTCTACTATCTAAATGCATGGGGGAGTAGACATAGGCGAAAAAAGGCGGACACATTTTTGGAGTTTTGGGATGCACCCTGCATGATGGGAGAGAATGAGCTTCCCCAGTCCTCATAACTACAAGAGCCTGTCAATTAGTGGCACAATCTAACCAATTACAAGTTTTTGTCCTCAAAACACAGCATCATGTTTGGCTGAAACCCCACCCATTTTCAGTTTTCAGGAAGCACTGCACTCGCCAGTCTCTAGTATAGGTTGGTTTTTTGTGTTGGCATAGAAGGCAGCTAGGAGTTACAAATACTTCACAGCAGTTTTAAATTTTCCTTGCAATCACTCCACTCCACTATAAGTGACAATGCCACTCTATGCTAATGATTTAAATTTTCAAAAAATGTGACAGGCAGTCTCAATGGCATTTAGTATTGAGCAACATTATCCAATAACAAGAATTTGCAAATTTCCCATAAGAATTTAGGCCTGGCACTGTCACTGGCCCTTCCCAAATACTACCAAAGCCCCCATACCGCCAAACTTTTATCCCATTAAACAGACATAGGCGGCCTTACCTATGTTTCAACCGTTTCAGTTGAAATGGGCCCTGCCCCCCAGGGGGTCCCCAACTGCCAGGCAAGAATTAACATCCTAAACCTTGACTGTATGAAAAGATGCTGAGGCGCACCACCAGGAGAGAAAAACCGAGCTAATATTTGAAGCCCCCAAAAAAGGCAAATGTTTGGGATCCCTGATAGCCACTCAAATTAGCACATTTTGTAATGACTTCTACAAACCGGACTTAGCCTTCTATGAAGGCATTATAGCGCACCCCTGGCCGATACTCCTTCTCGGAGTTGTGGCGAATGGGGAGAATACGGAGTTGCATGTTTTCTCCGTCAGATATATTACTTGTACGAAGACTGTGCTGGCTAAGAAGTGTAGTAATTTTTCATTGTCTACAAATGATGGTAGCGAAAGAGCTTTGGTAGCTGATACTCTGAACATTTCGGAAATACTGTCGTCACCTTAGCCAATGTTGCTCGCGCCTCTGACATATCAGTTGGTATGTGAACAAAAAAAAAAAAAATGTAATTCGCTTGCTCCATTCCGGAGGTATTTAATCATTAATATAACAGTGAGCACTGATGTATACATTTTAAAGCATTATCTAGCAATTGTATGCGTTTTTTACGCATTAAATTATCAATGAACATTGCAGAGATTTCTGGATTCGGGCCAGGTCACGGTCCGGTAGCCTCTGGAACCGGCCCAGTCATAATATAGTTTCTGATCGACAAGATGCGTTGATAATTCGCAAAATTTAAGTTGCAAAATTAAAAAAAAAAAAACTTGTCTACTTAGTTTTTATTGGTGTCTGATCAGTGGCCTATTTGACGGAAATTGGGCACCTTGAAAACGAACGTATGCTTCCAACCTTTCATCGAAATGCATAATGTGCACAGATTTCTAAAATTAGAAGTTGTGGCTATAAGTTAACTCCCAGCTACTCAATAAACAAAGAGTTTTGGGACATAACCCAACCAAAGCCAATGAGAAGCATTTTTTCTGAGACAAGTCGCAGTTCATGCATCTCTGCGCAGAAACAGAAATCGGGCAGAAAATTACAGGTGCGGACCTGTTTGATTATCGCATATCTGTTATCAGGACATAACATTAACATTACACACTGTGCTGCGTTTTAATATGACAGTTAGCTAAATGTACTTTGGGCGAAAAAAACATGCCCTTTCATTTAAATGGCATCGCAACTGAATGAAAACATTAATACGGTGAACACGCTGAAAAAGTATTGATGGTTTTGTATAGCTACATCATTATAATCATGGCTATGGCAAAGGCAGCCTCATTCTCTGACAAAGAGGAGGGATATCCCGTCACCTAGTGTCGTGTAATGTTTAAAGCTACAATGCAAATTTGAGTTAAGCTCAGGCAATACGAGTCATCTAGTGCTTAAAAACCTAGTCCACTCAAGTGACATGAAATTATATTGGTGGGATGTCTCAGTTTGAATTGCATCCAAATTTTACTGTATCAATATCCCAGTGATTATGTTATAGAGCTATCCAGTAACCCCGTCCCCTAAGAAGAAAAGAGAGAATAAGTTTGCTGTGCAGTTTACAATGCAGTTAGCTTGTTGGGCACATTTCAGTTTTTGAGAAATTTATCTCATTCACATACACATACACATACACATATATTTTTATTGCCAATATTTTTATAAATAATCACAAATAAACATCAAGTTTCAGCCAGAACAGTTGATATTTCATTGGATAGGCTTAATTGTAAGATTTAATCCAGCAAAATGATGAAGCTCTTATGTTTTATAGGTCCCCACATTTGCTTTTGAAACGGGCCCCCAGATGCTTAAGGCCGCCACTGTAAACAGAGCCCATTTTCCCCATTCGGATCTGAAAGCATGAGCTGGGGCCGGACCAGAGAGTTTCTGCGTGTTGACTGTGAGATTTAGCACAGCGCGGCAGAATTTCACGACATATCCCAGCCTGCTCAGAATGATCATATTTCGTATCATGGTCCTGGATCGCTAGGCTTGTGAAACACCTATTTTGGGCTTTCAGGGCTAGTAAAGTTAATAGACAAATTTTTAAAAAGTAAACTCAAGGGATGCAAGTTGAACTTATCCATTACATTTCATGCGAGTGTATACTGTTGTGTCGCACATTAAAAGTGACAAAAACGCAACTTATTCCCTTTGGAGTAATGGTAATTTTCATTTAACTCAAAAACAACCCATGTAAAATCCAAGATGAACTCCATTTTCTTATGCGCACCCCAAGTAGAGAGCAGCCAGTGGCAGAACTGAGCAAGGTGCTGCAAGGTGTTCCTCCTCTTAGAAATAGAAGAAGAGCTTCCATTCTGGATTTTACATGGGTTGTACTGAGTTGAATACAAATACCGATACTCAAATGGGAATTAATTGTGTTTTTTCAGCTTGAATTGCACCTTACAACAGTTTACCATTGCCTGAAATGTAGTGGACAAGTTCAACTTGCATCTGTTGAGTTGACTTTTTCAATTTGTCCGTCACTCAACTTTATTTGCCCTTAAAGCCTAATATGGGTGCTTCACAAGTTAAACAATCCAGGACCATAATACATAATATGATAACCATGGGCAGGGCCACACGAATCCCAGCACTGCAGTCACAGGTTCAAGTGATGGATTTATCAAGACTAGAGCAGGGATTGAATAGTAGAGTCATTTCTGGTAAATAAAGGGGCAATCCATAGCCAATCGCAGGGCTCTGTTCTTTCAGGAAATAGCTCAAGAACATTCAGGTGAGCATGCTACACAGTAGAGACCTACATTCCTGTACAATGAACCTCTCTATGCAACCACAACAAGTCATCATGCACCCATACATTTAAAGTATTTCAACAATGGTCATGGAGAGCTACTGCTCAATTTCTCTGCTGTTTAGCGCTTAAGTGATAAACAATAAGCTCTTCTCAGATGGGATCTCATTCATAAACGGTGCGTAGGAACAGAAATTATGTATACGCCAATTACTTTGTGGATTTCGGACACATAAGAACAAATGTGACATTGTAAAGGCAAACTTAATAAGATTGTGCTCATATAAAAATTTTGAAGTTGATTAATTACTCCTAATTAAATAGAAATTGCATGTAATTTAGCATACCCACAGTTTTATAAATTCGGATTATTTTACTATACACTATTTTTATATTTTTGAATGTAAGAAATATTTAGATTTGAAATCCAAGTGCATTTTTTTTTTGATGTAGATTCAAAAAGCAGCACGCACATCCAAAAACAATGAGTGCTGGGTGCTGGACAAAAAAAGATACAAAAGTACAAAACATAGGTCTGCACACCGGAGCAGTTTCTGGTGTGCGGACTCATTTTTTTTGACGTAACCCCTGGATTTTTGTCTGAATTGGCAGCCAATTTTAAGCCTGAAGTAAAAATCTGCTGAGAGTTTGTGGCTTTCCTGGGACAGGATCAAAATGCACAGGATTTGAGCTGCGCCTTGCTTTTTAGTCCATAAGTTTTCTGGTGCAGTGGTCATAAAAACGTAGATTGCAGACAAGGGAGGACTCGCACTCAAGAAAACACAAGTCAAAAAGTGCAAAAAAGTGCAAAAAGTGCTGTGCAAACGTTTCAGTCCCTCAGGCTATCCTCAGTACAAATGAGCAGCAGCATGTAGAGCCAACCTTTTAACCAGTCCAAAACAGGTGCATACAATCAGTGGCCAAAAGGCCTAATAGATCACATCTCATTCAATGCACTTTTTGCACATTGTGAGATAAAAAGCCTTGGAAAAACTTTAAAAAAATATATATAAAATACAATTGTTTTTAAACTAGACCTTTTTTTTTGACTTGTGTTTTCTTGAGTGCGAGTCCTCCCTTGTCTGCAATCTCCTGGGACAGGAAACAGAGATGAAGGTCCTTGAATAATAAGACCATTTTCAGGTAGAATTCACTGAAAACTAGCAGACTCAACCAGCAGAATGAGCCATGTCTCATCTCGACTCGTCAAATGGTGACACTACCTGACCAAGCGTCGATCTACAACGAAAAAGGAGGCTTTTGGTGTCCTTATTTGATGCCATTTTAAAACCAACCTTACCCCTGATCCTCTAACCCTTAACCTGAACCCTGACCAAAAACATCAAATGAGGACACCGAAAGCCTCCTTTTTCGTCATATATCAACGCTTGTTCAGGTAGCGTCCCTATGCGAGGAGTCGGGATGAGAATGCGTTAGCAGAATACTCATACTACACACAAAGCATCAGGCTACTTTCACAGAGAGACCACACTCCTCACTTGGAGAGACGTAGTCCAGAACAGATGAGGAGGGCGAGTGAGCCGAACCGAGCATGTGAGATAAGGGTGGGACAAAAACAAGGGCTGCTGGGAAATGGTAGTGATGGAAATCCCAGGGTCAGACAGTAAAAGTCCTGCTGTGTGTTACTTCCACCCATGACCTGAGCCAGCTGATTAGACTGATTACTTCTACCACCTGGCGAAAGATTTGTGCAAATGAGCAAATCCAGAAGATTGGGGGGAAAAAAACAGGTGAGGTCTCTCTAATTCTGAATGTAGAATTTCAACTGTATCGACAAAGGTATTTAGCAGATAAGACTGGATATCCATGATCCATGTGATGGCATTGCACAAGTGAAAATAGAACATAATGGTTGTGAGCATCATTTAGCATTTTTTTTTTAACAACATCACCCTCTGTCCTTGTCTACACCCTCAAAACAATGTACTGAGACCATGAAGTGAAAAGTAACAAACAGAAAAAATATTCAAATCACATTTTTCTTAATTTTTTTCTCACATTTCACCCTGTGAGAAGAAAAACCATGTTTTCTCTATAGGGCCATTTCCCACTCCAGCTAACACTCTGCGGGGGCAGAGACCAGGAGGCTGAGGTTAAATTCAGTTCACTTCCTGAATTTGCCTGAAATTAAAGGAGCTGCCCCAAACTGCAAGCATTTGTTTATCTACTAGCAGGAAAAATTAAAGGAAGATTTAAAGGGGCAAGGTTATACTGCAGAGATTTACTGGTGTAAAATAACTCCCAAGGGAAAACTGTATAAATTGGTTTTCATTCCAACCACAATTGCAATAGTGCACTTTTAGCTTGTTGTTCACTACACATAATGAGGTCCTTTTCATGTTTTAATTAATTATTTACTCTCTTTAGCTACATTATATCTGGGGTAGTTTAGCTTTCTATCTATTCCCATCTTCACAACAGCTGTGCTGTATCTACTCAATATGGCAATCCAGGCCATCCTGCATTATGAATACAATTACGGCAACACTGGTGTTGTTTCAATATTGGAATTGGAATTGGAAGGCTGGTGGAGTATATAGGTGTGTACACCAACTGCACGTGAACCATACACTGAATACATTTCTCTGGATGGTGAAACCCGCTTCATGCTTCAGAAACTAAAATCAAAGGCACATTTACTCAAGTGCCCATCTGAGTGCTGATTGAGAGCGCAAATCTCAAGCTTACTGCGCTACTGTCCATTTCTTTTATTAAACCATTTCAGGTGTGAGATCATAATTAATACGTGACAAGAATGTTTGCAACTGAACATACTGATGCTGCGGTAACAATCACTGTCGTTGATTGAAAGCAATGTTATAGAATATTGATTTACAACTTTCGGGGTGGGTGTGTGTGTGTGTGTGTGGGGGGGGGGTTAGTGGGTTATATAATGAAGATTCCTTCCTATATCGGCCACAGCTACACCTCCGTATTTCCAGCGTTTAATGATCCTGCATGATTGCATTATGCTGGTGAGAACTATTGTGATAAGCTCAGCTGAGCACAATCAGGTTGGCCAGGACTGTACAGGTATTATGATGTTTACATTACCATATCTTATCTCATATGATCTGTGCCTGCATGGGGAGCCACAGGAGTGGACCTCAGTCTTTAAAAGGAAGAATGCAATAGAGTTGAGTAACCTGACCTCACAGTTACATAAAACTCCTTTTCATTCACTTGGGCCATCGATATCTGTGTTAGTTTTTTTCTACATTGATGGAACGCACTTCCATAGTATCCAGTGCTTAGAATCCTACTGAAAGCAAATACTGCCAGATTTCAAAAATTCCTCACATACTTTCATTGATGTAACAAACCATTTATTCTCAGAGGGTTAAAAGGCTGAAAAAAAATCATGTTCCTTTGCTGTGCTGCCAAACAGTCGTCAAACAGTCATTATTAAAATAAACTTATCTGAGCTATCATAGTTAACCCCATAAAACCTAAGGACCCATATAGGACTCCATCAAATGCAGCTGCGGTATTCCAACCTGAGGAACTTAATGCCTATTTTAAATTTTTGTGGAGATCCCAAGGTTTCCAATGATCCCAAATATGTCCTGCAGAATCACAGGGAAATGTGCATAAAATTATGCACAAGATCTAGATATTTTCCGTTAGCTGTAATGCTGTGGCCATAAAAACATGGCCACATGTTTTCTCTCAATACCAGTGTGACGTGGCCTCAGTGAAGCTTTGCAAACAGCAGATACAGAATATGTAGGTGACATTTACCATATGAAAACAATGCTTTTTCTGATTTTGAACCTACATAAGTAAAAAGTTACCACTTAAGGGGTTAATGTCGTGTAAGGCGAGAAGTTCACATGGTCAAATGAGCTGGTATTGAACATTAAATTAAAGACTGATTCTAATATCAGTCAAAAAAACAAACTTACAGGGGCAAAGAAAAGAGAGGAAAACCACATTTTAAACATGCTGGTATTACTTAAGCTTTGTAGGCTTTACATGATATGCTCTGCACAAATACACTATTATAGCCCCAAATCTGAAATTGTTGGGACGAAGTGTAAATTGTGAATAAAATCAAAATGCAATGACTTTCAGATCACGAGCCAATATGTTATTTACAGTAGAACATAGATAACATTTCAAATGTTGAAACTGAGACATTTTACATTTTTATCCCCAAAATGAGCTTATTTCAAATTTTCTGGCTGCAACAGGTCTCACAAAAGTTGGGACGCAGGCAAAAAAGGGCTGAAAAAGCAATAAATATATAAGAGAATCAGCTGAAAGAACATTTAGCAAGTAATTAAGTTAACTGGCATCAGGTGTGTAACATGATTGGCTATAAAAGGGATGTCTTAGAGACGCTGAGTCTCTCAGAAGTAAAGATGGCCAGAGGCTTTCCAACCTGTGAAGGCTTGCGTAAAAAAATTGTGGAATACTTTAAAAACAATGTTCCTCAATGTCAAATTGCAAAGGCTTTGAAGGTCTCATCATCGACAGTGCATAACATCATCAAAACATTCAGAGAAACTGGAAAAATCTCTGTGATTAAGGAACAAGGCCGATGACTCATTTAAAGTGGACTGTAGCAAAGTGGCAAAGTGTCCTGTGGTCAGACAAGTCCAAATTTAACATTTTTGTTGGAAATCATGGGCGTCGTGTCCTCCGGGCCAAAGAGGAGAAAGACCACCCCTCCTGTTGTCAGCGTTCAGTTCAAAAGCCAGCATCTCTGATGGTATGGGGATGCATTAGTGCATATGGAGTGGGACACTTGCATGTTTTAAAAAGCACCATGAATGCTGAAAGGTATATAAAGGTTTTAGAGCAACATATGCTCCCCTCCAGATGACATCTATTCCAGGGAAGGCCTTGTGTATTTCAGCAGGACAATGCAAAACCACATACTGCAGCTATTACAACAGCATGGCTTCGTAGTGGAAGAGTCTGTGTGCTGAACTGGCCGGACTGCAGTCCTGATCTTTCACCGATTTGGTGCATAATTAAACTAAAAGTCCATCAAACGAGACCCAAAACTCTCCAGCAGCTGGAAGCCTGTATTAAACAAGAGTGGGATCAAATTCCAATGACTAAACTCAAGAAACTTGTCTCCTCAATGCCCAGACACCTCCACTCTGTGTTAAAAAGAAGAGGGGATGCTACACCATGGTAAACAGGCCCCTGTTCCAACTTTTTTGAGACCTGTAGCAGCCATCACATTTGAAATGAGCTCATTTTGTGGATAAAATTGTAAAATTTCTCAGATTCAACATTTGCTATGTTATCTCTGCTCTATTGTGAATAAAATACTGGCTGGTGTGATTTGAAAGTCACTGCGTTTTGATTTTATTCACAATTTACACTTTGTCCCAACTATTATATATATATATATATATATATATATATATATATATATATATATATTTCTGAATTGGGGTTGTAGAAACAACAGTGCTGATCCTAAATGTATCACTTTCACTTACATTAACCCAGTCAAGAAATCTGTCTTGGATTTACTCATTAATATCAAAAATAGAAAAGCAACCAATTGCACGTGTAAAAGGGACTTTATGACTGCTGAGTGGAAACCAGCACCCAATTCTTCTTGTGTTCTTAAATATTTATGGTGTGAGGTTTCAAATATCAGATTGGAGTTCTAACTGAACATTGTACAATTTAAGGTGAGACCACAAATGTGCAATTAATGTCTTGAGAATATTAATGTCTTAGATTTAAAATGTGAGGTCACACAAGTAAATAGTGTTCTTAACCAAATATTATGATACCATTTAACGGTGTGAGATCAGAAATGTGTGTTTAGCGTTCTTAAATGAATGGCGATGAATGGTGATGAATATATATACAGGGATGAATAAATAGCTCAGTTGGTGTAATGGTTAAGGCCACAGTGTATGGTGTGTTTGAAATTGCTCGACCACAGGTTCCCAGGTTCGAAGCCCACGGCAGACACTTATATAATGTTTAACTTAACATGTAAATCTTTGGTCGCAGCCTCATTGATGGAGGAGGAAAAAAAAAACACATTAAAAAAAGAAGGTCAGAAGAAGTTGGAGAGATCGTTCACAGAGTGAATGTCACTAGGGAAGAGCACGGTGGTGGAAACTGGAAGTATTGCAAAAAAAATTTTTTTTCCTTGCACCGCATCTACCCCTTCCTTTTAAAATTTTTCCCCCATCATTCTAAACACCCTTCTCTCTCATAAAAACCCACAAAAATATTTGTTCCCTCTTTTTAAAATCGTTCAGGCCAAAAAAAAAAAAACCCCCAAAAAAGTGGAGGTTGTGTATGGTACTCACGCCCAATGTTGAAAAAACATTGCGAAATCAACGTTGATTCATCTTTCAAAATCAAAACATAATTCAACGGTGATTCAACTATGATCCATGACGTTGATTCAACAGTGAAAAAACGTTAAAGTGCCAGCTGGGTATATTAAACTAAATTTAATTTAATTAACACAAGGCCAAGATGGTAAATGTACCAATCAGTTGCTCTATGTTCAGTTCAGTTTCTAAACTGTTAAATTAAGTTAACTAAATAGTCACTGTTCAGCAGGCTCACCAACACTCAAAGATGTTGCATAAAACAAAAGGCACCTCAGTCAGGGCTTAAAAGCAGAAAGCTGTGATGTTGGTAAATAAAGCCAAGGCAGTGAAACATGAACAGTCCTGTAAAAAGCCTGGCACATGGTGCCACTGTGCAGGGTAATTAAGTAAATGGAGTAAAGTGCTCTTTGTGGTGCAGAGTCTGAGCAGATTGGACCTTGTTAACATGAAATTAACTGGGCTGTCTGCCCCAGCACTCCGTACGTTTACATGCGCAGGTAAGTCGAGCTACAGTTATAGCTCAAACAGGCCATTCAATTGGACTACTGTCCTTGTCCAAGTTAGAGAGGGGAATCGATTTATTGACCGAAGCATGTCGGACTCCTCTACAGTAGGAGGCGATATACCTCCTTTTAGCTTGTTCGTGTCGGACCTTTTTCTAGTTGTCCTATAACGTCACAGACCAAACAATCGACAATCAAGTTAGCTGGCGGCTATGGTAGCATGTCGAGTGCCGAAAACAAGGACAGCTTTCCAGCTCTGTACATTTTGTATGTGCAGTACGCTATGCTTTTCATAAAATTGAAACGCACGCTATCCGCAGTTGTTATGGTGATAGCCGAAGGCAGGCGGCAACGCTGTATGCCCTTGGAATGCTCCAACAACGCAACCTCTGCTATGCTCCAGTTTGTGCCCTCTCTGCTACCCTGGGGTGTGTTTCCTAAAAGCGTAGTTGCTAGCTAAGTTAAAAACTTATATAGTTCATCCATTCAGTAAGTGGTTCCAACTACAAACAAACAAAAAGAAAGAAACAAACCCCGGGGTTTTCCGTGCATGTTGGATGTGGGTCAGGAGCAAAGACTGGTAGGAGAGAGTCGTTTTGTGAAAGAGTTTTCCGATGGCAAATGAGAAGGACATTACAGGATGACATGCAGGTCATTCGATAAATTACGCGGACTAACGGAAGAAGTTATGAGCCCTCAAGACGTCACTATTCGAGCACCAATACCATTGCAGATGAGGATTGTGACTGTTCTGTACAAACTTGCTAGTTGTGCAGAGTACAGAGTGGCTGCTAATCAGTTTGGTGTTCACAAGTCCACAAGACTACCGGGCCAAAGCCCCACACGATGAACTGAGGAGCATTCGCAGAGCGCATAGTCCAGTTCAGATCGATTCAAGGTACATGGAGGAGTAATTTGACTCTTAAGGGGAGGAGAAATCCAAAAAAATGGTTTTTCACAATTTTTATCAAAATTTTAATTTTGGTCTTAATTAAAAGTTTAAGAATTCATAATTAAGAGCAGGTGGATGCGTCGCGCGTTAGGGGGGCAGAGAAGGCCAACCTAGACTCTGAAAAAGCCAAAAGAAAGAGCAAATCACTTCAATCAGCTCAAGAACGGGACAATCAGAGGGAGCAGGAGGGAGAAGTTTATGCTTCAGGGGCATTTTAATGTTCTAAGTTGACTGTTACAATGATTTGTAGGTGTACTTTGACTTTAACCTGGATTTTCTCAAAACCTGATTTTTTCCCCCGATTGCTATCATTTAAGGCACTATATCTCACTTATTTGTGGAGCTTTTCTCATGAAATTTTGACAGAAGTCTGTGTACATATCAGGAAGTCTACTGAACTAAAAGTTTTGGTTTAGCACTTTGGGTCTGTGAGTTATGGTGATTTATATTTCATATCGAGGGGGCAAAAAATGGCAAAATCCTCTTTTACCCCACTAAATCTCTAGTATTATGTGTAAATGCTTTATTCTAGTTCAGAAGAAGGTGTAAACATAACTAAATCTAATAAAAAAGAAGCTGATTCAAATGTCTTGCTTCAGTCCTGAGATATAAGGCAAAGAAATAATGGTGAAATCGGGGTGGCGGCCATCTTGAATCACATGACCTAATTATGCAAATTAGGTCAAATTCATATTTTGTGTATTTCAGGTCATATACTGTCAATACGCCAAGTATGAATGATTTCTATCCAAAAATGACAATTTTTTTCCAAAAGGTTTCTCCTCCTCCTGCATTATCTGGGTGTGCTCATCCGACTTTGAGAAATTCGATTCAGTATGATTTCAGTTGGATTAGCATGTTTACATGTAAAACAGTCCGGTTTTAATGATAAATTGATTTTTTTCGAATGTTATTTAAATGGACTCACTGACAGTGTTAAGGGCCCCAGGCCGCGAATATTTTTTTCCAGTACCCTTCGGGGTTCTGACATGTCCCTTAGCCAATCACAGTAGTCATGACGTTACGATACGCTCAAAGTGGCTTCAGAGATATGTATTAGGTTAGATGACAATGCCGATTTGGTATCATGTGAATTTTGAAGTGGATTAATTTTATATCAAATAAAGATTTTTCCTAGAATTCCGTATAGGACTTGTTATGTGTCTCCCTTAGGTTATTTTACTTGGAGATATTTTATGGCCGAGTCAAAACTACTTTCGTTTTTAATTTTTTCTTTATGCTTCAATTTCATAGTTTTGTCACTTCATTTAAATACTGAGCAGTAAAACAGCTGCAGCTTAACCCTGCCTGATTTATGAAACAAATGCCCTTAGGTGAATTCACGAATACAAGACATACGACTTAAATTCACACTTTAACGTGATCTCATGGGAAGGCGTATGGCATGCCACTAACGACATTTAGCGTGTCATGTCTACACATTTTAAGCTTTCTGCGTGCCATTTAATGCTTCCCATGAAACACCGTACATAATGCTTTTTTGTGATTTTGGGGTAAAATCACGCAGTCTTTGCACAGTATGAATCAATGGGAACCAAATGGTGTGAAATGTCATGCTAAAAGCAGAAAATGCGTAGTGATAACACATGAAATGTCCTAAGGATGATTGGCATGTTATTCATAAGCAATTTGGCGATACCAGGCAAAAATAAAAAATTCATTTGGCACTGTGAGATTTACCAAGAATTTCGAGATTTTGCGAACATCTCAACAAATTATGCGGAGCGTTTCTCAGCCTCTTTTTAGGTAAAATGTTTTGTACTTCATTTGGACTCCTTTCTTTTTAAGGCATTCCGGATTATTTCACTGGCCTTCCTGTGATTAAACACTGATGACCCCCAATGTTGTTTTTCTCCTAGCCACAACAGAAGGCTGAACCCCAATCTTGGTCCCTTGTGACAACCTTTTTAATCTGGATTTAATGCATTTGGCAATCACTGCACCTGTGTAACTTCCAAAACTGGCCAAAGTTGATGCTACACACTGAGCTTTAACACCTCTTAGGTAAAAAAAAATTCTACTGAGTATTTTTCAGTGAAAATGTGTAGTCTTTACTTAGCTGATTTACATGGTGAAAAAAAAAAAAATCTGTCGGGAATTTTTTGAGAAAATTAGATTTTTTTTGAAATTTGCCATTTTGACATATTGCAAGCTAACTGATGGTCAAAGAATTTACAGGAAGATTCCTCTTTGGCATCACGCTGCTCTTTCATGCCGATAAAAAGCAATTTGTATCTTATTTGCCAAAGTATTGCCAACATAATGGTTGCCTTGGCAACGAATTACCTTTTGCAAGTTTAAGTAAATACGAGCTTATTGCAATGACAACAAACTAAAATTAATCCAGTTTTAAATTTAAAGAGGCAAAATCTTGATGCGAGGTTAGCTCACTCAGTTAAGGCGCCGCATTTGCGGAGCAGTAGTGGCTACTTCAGTGCGGGTTCGATCCCCGATCATAACAACCAGCAGTGGTCGGCAGCTTTTTCAGAACAGCGCACGATTGGCTAAAGCGCTGTGGGAATGCAAATTGGGAGGGGACTGCTGGAAAGGGAAATTAAAAATGATTGCCTTGTTTGTTGCTCAAGCGCCCCCTGTTGGCCAGCCGGGCACTCGTCAGTGAGATTCTAAGCTTGCTCATGTTCGGGTATCCTCCGCCCTCGTTCTGAACTCGCGATAGTTTCGACCAAGGAGTGAAAAGATGCAGGGGCTGACAGGTGCGTGCTTCGGAGGAGGGCCGCGAACTGTCTCTCTCTCCTGAGCTGGCAACAGGGGGTTGCGTACGAGCAAGCCTTGTACATAGTTCTTGGATTGGGTATTCCAGATTCGGGTGGGATTGGAGATGCCAAATAAAAAAAAAAAAAAGGCAAAATCTTTACACTCTAAGATTGCCACGATCTAAAACTGACACCAGATTCTTGTCCAATAACTAGCCGATTTCCAAAATGTCTCATTCACTTATGGCGTTCAATGAAACATTAACAAATACAAGGCATTGTACTCCTTGACAGTTTGTCTTAGTCATTGACCGAAGAGTTTGTTTCCTTTGTCCTTAACACAGTGGTGGCCCCAAAACCTGTCAAAGTCAGCATGTACCACTTCGAAAGCTTGTTCACAGAACCAGGCTAGACCACAGTTGTGCTGATGACAGAAGGCTCTCAGGTGGTCTCTGATGATATGAAATTTTGAGGTCATACTGATGGACAGCTGCATGTAAGCATCGCAGAACGTAAGGACATGATCCGCCTAGCAGGGGAGTAAGTATAAGTGAACGAGACATTTTGGAAAAGAGAAAGTCTTACTGAGCAGTGACCTCATAGGGTGTTGGAGTCACAAAGGCCCTCAGCACCTCCCCTTGAACCAAGCTGGACTGGCACTGCCAGCACACAGCCTGCCAGTGAATTGCATAACATTGTGGAGTGAGAGACCGGGTTAAGCACACAGAGGGACAGATGTGTACACAACAGTCAGAGAAGATGAGAGGAGGGGGTAGGAAAAGGAAGAGAGATGGAGGGAGATTCAGAGAGAAAAAGGGAGGGAGACAGGAATAGAGAAAATGAACTGCAGGTGGAGCAAGGGAGAGAAAAAGATATGGTCAGGGATTCAGAGAGAATTAAATGTAGAGAGAAAGAGCAAAAGAATGAAAGAGAGAGAGGGGTAATCAGCGTGAGTAGGAGATAGAGAAAGAGTGAAGTGTGAGAAAAGGAACAGATGGCTCAAGGGGGTGAGAGATAAAAGCAAGAGAAATATAGGGCACTGGCGGCCCCAGAAGCTCCCGCCATTAAGATAAACAAAATGTTGAAGTTTTTGTTGACGGATGCATGCATGGAGGGACGCACGCATGGATGGAGCCCGATAACATAGCTCCCGTGCTACTCAGGTGGCGGGAGCTAATTAGGAGCCTGTAAGATGAATAAGATAAAGCAAATTGTCAAAGTTTTTGGTGATACTTTTAGGCCAGTGACCTTGAAAAAATAGGCCAAGGTCACCTTTAGGCACATCATATGCAGGACTTTATGAGATGCATGTCCAGGAAAAATTAGGAGCCTATAACTGAAATAGTTGATGAGATAAAGCAAAATGTCAAAATTTTTGGTGATATGTTTAGGCCAGTGACCTTGAAAAAATAGGCCAAGGTCACCTTTATGCACGTCATTTGTAGGCCTTTACAAGATGCATGTCCAGTGAAAATTAGGAGTCTGTAACTGAAGCAGTTAATGAGATAAAGCAAAATGTGTTGATGGACACATGCACGCACGCACACACACACGCACACGAACGCACGCACGGACGGAGCCCGATACCATAGCTCCCGTGCCCCCTCGGCGGCGGGAGCTAAAAAAAAAGGGAGAGGTGAAGATATGGAGTGAGATACAGAAAGAGAGAGAGTAGGATAGAGAGGGAAGAGAAAGAACGCAAGAGCAAGTGCCAGAAAAAGTGACTACGAGCATGGAGGACAGTTGTAGAGCGCAGGAGGTAATGGGACAGGAATAGACAAGACAGTGGAGCTACGCCGCACGCATGGCTGCCTTGCCTAAGTAAACCTTATAATTCTTCTCAATTCTGACACGCTGGGAAGAGACCTCACACACACACATGGCAGACAGGCACCTAATGTCCTCAAAATCTGTACCTCCTCAGCCAAACCAATGTCCTCTGACCCCATCAGAGCCCAGCAGAGCCTCTTAACTCCGTCCCCTCCCCGTCCCCCCACCACCTCTGCTGATGACCCCGGAGACACCTGCTGCTTCAATTAAATGCCTCAGTGATGCTGAACGACTCATAAATGCATATGACTAGTTGCACATGACTGGAGGAACATGGCAAAATTCAATTCCTTGCATGAATAAAATCTCTAGTCTGTGGGGTGAAGGCCATAGTCCATGGTACGAAAGTGGAGAAAACCAGAGAGCCAGGGGTATAGCAAGGAATTCCAGGCCCCCCTGAGAGGATGCGACTCAGCACCACCTTTTTTGAATTCCACAGAAATTTCTGATTGGGTTCTCCAGTTGCTTCCCGCTCCTTCCCAAAGGCCCAAGGGCTGCTAAAATCATCACCGCCTTTCACCACAAAGCTAACGCCAGTAATCGCTGGGCAAGAATATTTCGGCTGCCATCAAATTATGCACCTTGGCAAGACTGTATTCACCACTTTCTTTTTATTTCACAGAAATAAATAGCAAAGAGAAGTTCATGTGAGGTGAAGAAAGTGAAAAAATGTGAAAAAGTAATCATATTTTCGCTATTTTTGCAATTACTTATCTGCTGTGTCTGGTCACTGCCCATGAGTGCTTTCTCAAGGATGAGCTCTCAGCAGCTCTTGCCTACACTGAAGTATTTCACTGTTGAATGATTAAACAGAATCATCAACGTACATTTTGCGAAAAAAATACCAGCAATTGGGGCTGCTAAAACTTTATCTTACAGACAACACTAACAATATGCTAAGTGCACATTAGCGGGTGATATACGCTGCTCGTCGAAGAAAAAAGTAATCATTTGGATTTAAATAAGCGAATACTCAAGAGCTTATGATTGAATCATTATTGTAGAGATGAATATGTTTCTGCTGGCAATAATTCTTTTAATCCTGACTGATTTAATTTTTAACTTCTGATTTCTTATAAAGCAATGTCAGGAGATGTATCTCATATTTGTTGAAAAGATGTTACCGTGTTTCAAGAGGGGAAAATCATTGGCCAGCATCAAGCAAAGAAAACAGCAAAGGAGATAGCTGAAATCACCAGAGTTGGATCATGAACCATCCCACAATTTATTAAAGCCCTTAAAAAAACAGTTGAACTCATGGCCGTGCTTAATGATGAAGGTAAGAGCATTACCATATGCATGATGCAAGAAGAACTTGGAGGATTTGGATTAAACAGCTGCGAGGCCACAAGAAAGCCACTTGTTGGTTAGGCTTATTTGGAAAAACGACTTCATTTTGCAAGGGAGCATAAAGATTGGACTGAGGAGCCAAGGAAAAAGGTCATGTGGTCTGATGAGTATAGATCATAGACTGTACATAAAGATGGACAACACGTCTTCACTTCCTAACGCTGAGCAGAAATGGAGCCAAAATATTCTTCATACAGATGCTGCCATCTTGCACATTTGGAGCCAGAGTCTGTGCAGTGGTGATCGTGGGATTGAGCAGCAATATCAAGGTCCTGCCCATACAGTCGCCCTATTTGGTCACGAACACATCCTTGAACTATTTATGCAGCCCAGCTAGCTGGCTGCGTCAGTGTAAGACAAGAGACCAGGGGGAAAAATTTTTTCTGCAGGTCGGTTGGAACCATTATGTACATCAGCCAATCACAAGTCGGCTGTGGTACCATTATGTGCATTCCTTATACATGCCATCAGCCAATCAAAGCTCGGCTATACTCATCCATAAATGAGAATGGCGACCATTCGACCCTGTCACTGTCAGCTGAGTTGTGCACGTGGCAAATCTGTAAATGCTTGTGTGACAATAAAGATTTATGTGCTCCACAATACCCTAAATTTCAAGTAAACTAGCTGGTCTGCTGCAGAAGTCCAATAGTCTATTCATTAGGCCTTGTCTTTGGCAACTAATACTGCAGATTGGCGAGTAAATTTCATGATTTCAGAATGTTAGGACAATGTCCGAAGTTATTGGCCCAAATGACACAGTCTGCTTCATGACCATAGACTGTTCATGACACATTATCTACATGCGGGAATTCAGATCAGAGTGGAAGAGAGCATCCAATCTAATCCAATCTAAATCTAAGGTGACCTTAGCACCTGTCACAAGTAGCTTCATTGCTTGGCTCCCATACCGATGTCCAGCGCTCCTGCCAGGCTCTCCAATCTTGTGCTGGCTACTAGCTATCAGCTAGCAAGGTGGCTAATACATTGACTATGCTTTAGTACCTCATACAGCTTCTTCAAAATCCATGACATTTGGGATGTGCTAGAGCAGGCTTAACGGAGTGGTTTGACTTATCTCTCGTCAATACAATATCTCCACCAAAAATGAATGCAAATCTGGGCGGAAATAAATATTGCAACATTGTATAAGATTTTCGAAACAATACTACAAGGAATGCGCACCGTGATCAAAGCAAAAGGTGGCCCAACAAAATATTATAGTGTGCAAATTTTCTTTGGATGGATCTAACCATCTCTGAATGTATTACCATATTTTACCATAAGTAACCTCTCAAACTCCAGTAATCAATTAAATCCCCAGAAAGACACAGAATGCTTGCATCTCACCGTTCATAGAGCAGGAGGAATTTTAAGGTCTGTTTCAGGTAACTGTTCTTTGCCAGCTACTCACATTGGTTTTGCTCCTTGCAGATGAAAAAAAAGCAAAAATTTGCCAACATTAACTGTCTAAGCAAAAACTCGTTATAATTTATGCTTAGGATGCCGGTGTACATACTATTAGTTGGCTTGGGTTAAAAAGTTCATACATTTATTTATATTTCTCATGTCAACAGTTTCATATCATCTCTATTTCATGGATGTTTGTCATGTAATTTAGAATACATTGCAACAGCTGCCACGCTTGAAAAGTAATTTAACCTCTAAAATTCTAAATTTTCATTTAAGTTTTCCCTTAAGTAGGTTCAAAGTCAGAAAAAACATTTTTTGGATGCCACGTTTTCATGGCCACAGCATAACATCAAATGGAAAATATCTTGATCTCATACATAATTTTATACACATTTTCCTGTAATTGTAAGGGTTGTGCTTTGCACACTGTTGATGTGCACGGAGGACAGGAAGTTGAGGACTGGACTCAGGCGCAAGGATGGACTTAGTTGTATTTATTATACCTTCTGCACAGCAAGGAGGCACACGCGAAGCAATACAAAACAAATAGGAAACAAGGTTCCAGAATAATGCTATTAGTAATACAAACACTGGGCTTTAATTACAGTAACAATGTATTACTAAAATAGGAAAAAGAAATAGGAAATGAGGTTCCTTAATAATAAAGTGCTGATATCAACAATAAACAGCACTAGGTTCAAGTGTTGGAATATATACACGCGATACACATTAATAATTCTATACAAGACTGGAAATACAACACAGGCATGTGGCTTACGAGACTTTGCAAAAGCTAAGTGTGTGATGGTTCTGCCCTGCAGTCCCTCCCCCCTCCTGCTGTCTGCACCTCCACTTCAATGAGCCACATCTGTTGCTCGTTCAGGTGGAGGTGCAGGCAAGAGTATTTAAGCACTGCACTGCCAGTTTGGCAGTGCAGTTGCATTCTGTGTCTGGATCCCTGATGTGATGTTTTTGCCGCTGCTCCTCTCCTGTCTGCTTTTATCTTTTGTAAAAGTAAAGATTTTTATATTTTTACTCAGCCTGCGCGTGTGGGTCCCTTCACCTGTTTTTGGGTACATGGTCCCAGTGCCCGCCGGCTTCTTGTCCTCTGCCGGCGGGGGCAAAACCATGACAAAGTGCAAAGCTCAGTCTTAAATAGCCCAACACAACCACACAGTGGAAATGACCAGAAGGAACATACAGTGATTGTGGGGCTGAGAATGCAGTCCAGGTCTTAATAGACCGGTGAGTTTGACGGCTGGAGGCGTGGCCTTACAGTAATTCAGCAGGATATACTTGGGATCATTGGAAACCTTGGGATCTTCCCTAGAATTTAAAATAGGCCTCAAGTTCTACAGGTTAGAAAACAGCAGCTCCATTTGACGAACACTGATATGTGTTTGCAGGTTTTATGGGGTTAATAAGTGACAATACGGACAATAGACCCTCAAGGAACGTGTCAGCCATTTACCGTAGTGTTCACAGATGTTATTACAGTCTAATGTTTCAAGATGCTGGTCTATAATAGCTTGTGGTCTGCATCCAGCCGACCCTAAGGCACTGAAGCTGTATTGGAGTAAGCCTGCCTATACATTCTACCTATGAATCCAGCCAGTATAAACAGCAGACTAATCCCTGCTTTCTCTCCTAGCTCTCCCACAAACACCATGAATCCCCCCCCCACCACCATCCCCACTCCACTTCATACCATCTTCCCTCCTTAGAGAAGCAAGGCTATCCAAATGTCCTTAATCCCTGTTTGTGGATGCTTTCAGCCAGAGAAAGTCCAGTGTAAACCCAATGTAACAGGCCCAGGCTGTGGGGGGTACGAGCCTGGAGCTCTGTAAAATCTCCCATAGCAAAAAGAACAAAACAAAAACATAACTAACATGCATTCACCTTTTTTAGCAACCTTGTTTACCCTTGCATGTGCAAACAGGGCCGCCAACATTCAAGGGAAATTGCAAGAAATAAGAACTTTCAGTCATTACACAGTCAAGCATTATTTTCTAAGAAGCTGCTTTTTTAAACATTTTTTAATAAAAATAGAGTCGGTATCATAGGTTTGTGGGTAAGATGGAGGCCAGCACAATGATCAATTATTTTTATTTTTCACGCATTACAGTGGTCACTGGTGACCAGTTCCTGCTGTTGTATTGCACTATAACTCTCTATCCAGAAAAAAAACCCCAATCTAGGGGGTAAAGTTCAAAAGACCTGCTATTTTACATTAAAAAGCTCAAATATGATTTGATATGACCTTTAAACATACAGATGATAGACCCTCAGCCCTCCTCTAGTTTTTTTTTTTTTTTTTTTTTTTGTTTATTCAGACTGACAGAAAGCAGAGATGGAAACAGACAGAGAGAGTGCACCGCTCAGAAAGTGCTAGAGTAGCAAGGTTAGCGTGCCTCTTCTGCTAATAAAAAAGCAAGGAGAAGTGCAGCATGAAAGTCCTACCAGGATGCCAAGTTGGCACACGCTCTCGTGACATCATCCTCAAACTAATGTCGCTGCCATTGGCTGGGAGTAAATTAGCCTTTAGCTGACTGGTTACACATTGGACAAGAAAACCAAAGGTGTTAATCTGAACACAGGGTTAAAATTCACCTCAGACTTTGGTAAATTGACTCGTAAAAACCATGTAACAGAATTTAAGCTTTGCCTTCATGCGGGAATTCGTATGTCTCGCCTGACGTAGCATTCTTCGATGAAGCTATGAGTCGCAGCGGGGCACTGCCACACTTTTCCCTGGCGGAAGTGTTTTCCCCGGAATGCGACCCAAGAGTGAACCAGGGAATATGCATCCAGCTCTTTGAAAAACTGAGGCGGAGCAAGTGGCTAGAGCTAAATTCAGTGCCTTCACCAGTTCTTTGACAGTAGAGTTCAGTTATCCTTCAGAAAAGGCCACTGAAAATGTAACATACTTTAAGGTTTATTTAACCAGGGCTCACACAGTGGGACTGGGACCATCTCCATTGCAAGTGACCTCCAGATCCTTCATGACTTCAAACTGCAGGAGAAAAACCACACAGAGAAGATCTGCCTGACAGGGACCCAAACCTGGGACTCTAACCTGGAACCTCTTTTTTGCGAGGCAACAGTGCACATGTAAATATCCTGTCTGCATGAGTCAAACTGTGACCACATGCTCACTGCGAGAATAGATTTCACACTGAATACACTACCGGTCAAAAGTTTTAGGACACCCCAATTTTTCCAGTTTTTTATTGAAAATCATGCAGTTCCAGTCCAACGAATAGCTTGAAATGGTACAAAAGTAAGTGGTGAACTGTCAGAAGTTTTAAACAAAAGATAAGGTTACCCAGGTTTTTTGTACGCCGTCAAGTAGGTGAAAGGATGGTTCCTCAGTGTGTGACATCAACTGTCAAACATGGAGGAGGAAGAGTGATGGTCTGGGGCTGTTTTGCTGGATACAGGGTCAGTGACTAACAGAGTGAAAGGCACCCTGAACCAAAATGGCGACCACAGCATTCTGCAGTGCCATGCAGTACCCTCTGGTATGCGCCTAGTTGGTCAGGGGTGCATCCTCAAGCAAGATAATGACCCAAAACATAAGTCCAAGCTCTGCCAGAACTACCTTAGGAAAAAAGAACAAGATGGTAAGCTTGAAAACATGGAGCGGCCAGCACAGTCTCCAGACTTAAACCCCATCGAGATGGTTTGGGATGAACTGGACAGAAGAGTGAAAGCAAAACAACCTACAAGTGCCACACATTTATGGGAACTTCTGCAACAGAGTTGGGAAGAACTCTCTGAAGAATAGTTGATTTCCATTGTAGAAAGAATGCCACGAGTGTGTTCAGCCGTTATAACTGCCAAAGGTGGGTGCTTTGAGTCAAAAGTTAAAAATGCATTTTGGTATATAAATTGATTCCATGATTTCTTTTTTAACTTTGATTGTTAATTGTTTTATCATGTCTATGCTTTCATTCCAGAGTACAATGAGACATTAAACTGCATAATTTTCCATTAAAAAACTGGAAAAATTGAGGTGTTCTAAAACTTTTGACCGGTAGTGTGGGTAATGCTTCTGAGAAAAATGAAAAGGACGGTGGTTACCTTGGTCCTTCTGGCACAGCTGCTGCTTCCTCTGCCGTTCTGTCTTAAGCAGGAGGAGGAGGAGGAGCAGTTCTGGCTTTCACATCCCAAACCCCCACTCTCGCTGTGCACCGGCTCACCTGTGGTTGCCGTATCAGCCCCAGGCTGCGAGTTAACAGACAAAACCATCAGAACTACAATGGCTACAGCAGAGGCGAAACAGGGGTCAGGTAAGCTCAGCTGTGGAAACCCAGAAACTCTCCTCAGAGTCCAAGAGAGAGACGGACACGGGATTTCCCTTCATGTCCCTCCAGAGTTCAACAGGGTCGTGTTCCCAGCCCAAACTATGTTTTAAACTTTTGGACAACTCAGAATTTTTGTGTTCCTGGGACAGATTTCTGCACCCAGAGAGCTGAAAGTATCTGAAGTCCAGCACACTCTCTCAGCATCTCTCTTCTCTCTCTCTGCTGGTTGCTCGTTTCTCCCTTTTTCTTATCCTCTCTATGTCCCACTCTTTCACTCGCTCTTACTCTCCCTCCTTCTCCCATTGTTGCTAACTGAAGCCACACACACAGCGCGTGTCTATGAGCCCACAGCTCCTCATGCCACTGCCACCCCAAAAAGGGCTCCATTGTCCCACTCGCCCACCTCTCACAGCCCAGCACC
Organism: Gymnothorax javanicus; assembly: GCA_029692085.1. NCBI lineage: Eukaryota > Metazoa > Chordata > Actinopteri > Anguilliformes > Muraenidae > Gymnothorax > Gymnothorax javanicus. Next base: position 67,231,565 of record CM056199.1, read on the forward strand.
GAGCGCAACTCATGATAGTGATGCAAGCTGCTGTCCAAAGAGCACTGTGGGAAGACTTTTTCTGCACAAGAGCGCACCCTCTTAGCCCCCATGCTCCTGCGCAGTGACCGCCATTCCCTTGACACACCGACACGACTTGTACAGAATGCGCAGCACCACCAATGGGGGACGACCTCGCGTGGGCTGATTTGACCCTGCTCCCCCCCGCCACATCAGCATGGGTAACGTCACAAATGAGGAAGGAAATAGCAACACCTCCTTTGCAAATTCTGTTAAACACACACTCAATGAGCACAATAAAATGTCCACTGTTAATTGAACCTTTAGAACGTCCACACCAGTCCAGTAGTGTCACAAGGCAGCCATAGTCTCCACCTCTTTGACTGGCAAATGCTTTCAAATAAGGAATGAGTGTATTCCCCACATGAGATAAATTCCTGGAAAATCAAGGCCACTTGTTCCTCATTAGAAGCTTAATCAGATAACCTCGAGGGTGGGCGGACTGGCAGCCTGAGCCAAAATGGTGGAACACAGCGGGTTGTGGGGTTCTGTTTTTCCCTCCAGAGGGAAAGTTAAAGCCATAATTGAATTAACAGGCAGGAAAGAAAAGAAACAAGGTGAGACAGGGCAGTGAATTGATTATGTGGAGAAATTTATTCATAAGATCTGAAGTATTCATATATTTAGCAAATTAGACCAAGGACCATTTCTCCACAACAAATTGCCAAAATGAGCACCCCTCTGGGACACTGATGGAAGGCAGATGATTGCAGTATGTAGTAAGGATTTCTAACATAAAACTAGAGGCACTCCGAGAGTGCAAACCTCCGCCAAGGCAGCACAGTGGAAATGTTGCTGAGTGAACATGGCTCATGAGAAATTTAAGATATGTGCAACATAGGATTTCGAGATGGTTACTCTGGTGGCCATATTGTTTGACCGAACACAAAAAACATTAGCTAAATTCATCCCTTGATTTGGTACAGATGATTTTATCTGTGAGGGCCCTGCACAGGTAGAATGCAACTGTAAAAAATTCTTTATATTAATTGAGAGAAATTCCAGTCTTAGGGGGCTAGTATATATACAGACTTGGTTTCCACCAATTACCCTGTGTAAATGAGCTAATTACCTGTCTACAAAAGCACTGGTTTCCTCAGTGTAGGCAACAGTAAAGTGTTTTTCGCAGGGACACAAGAGCAGTCTTTAATGGTAATTCATGCAGAATTCACACAAAAGACTGCAAAAATAATATAATACACAATACAGTCAAATGTTTGTGGACTCTTCACTGAAACCTCATTGACATGCATAGAAAAGTGACATTTTTAAATTCTAAATACCTGACATTTTCATTAAATTTAGACTGAATTGTCTGTATGGACTGATATGACAGACTTTCAGCTTTCATTTTAGGGGATGTTCGATTCCGCAGCATGATTTGGAAATTGTAGCCTGCTCTGAAAGCTTAATATCTGTATAATCAGGCCATAAACACCAATTAATTCCAAATTAAATTAAAATGTAAGATATGTAGAATTTTAAAATGTCCTTTTACTATGTAAGTAGGTCAATGAGGTTTCTATGAAGTTTGCAATTTTTTTGGGCTATTTAGTGTAAATCAGTCTTAGCAAGTATTTTAGCATTGCTAATACACCTAAAGTTTAATTTCCATTTTTAAATTTTGCATATTAAGACAAGAATCTTGTCAACAAGGTAAAACAAGTTTGGTGCATCAAGATTTACCAGTTGATCAAAAAAAATTGACTTGTCAAGCAAACAATACCTTTAAAAAAGCTAATATTTTCTACTTGAAAGAAGAAAAATAAGATTTATCAATAAGATTTATAGTTTCATAACAAGACTTTTACAAAGGCTTTTTTTTTGTAGTGAAAGCTAGTTCCAGTTAAACTGGTCTGAGGCATAACTGTTTGGCCAATTAAATAGGCCAGAATGGCATATGAAAGTCAGAAATAGACTAGGCCTTCATAACCAATCACTTACCTGTGTGGAACATGAAACACAGAGCAGTAGCACCATGACCCTTAATTAACACTAGGCCAAGGTTTGGTCATATCAATGAAGCACAGCTGAACAGTATGTAACTGGGGTGATTATATGTTCTGCCCATCTCAGCGTGTTCACAGTCCTCGTGCACTCACCATCTGCTTCCGTGCAACTTTGGGCGTGTCAGAGGGGGAGGAGCCGGTGCTCAGGGCCTCGTTTATGTCCAGGTTGAGCTGATCCAGCTTCTTCATCAGCTGGGACATGGAGGCCAACCAGGGAGACAGACCCGCCGGGCGGGGACTGACGGACCGCGGAGATGCCTGAGAGGGCTGAGAGAGAGGCGCATGAGGGAGGGGAGGTGGGGGTTTGGATGACTCTGGGGCCACAACTGACAGGGGCCCTTAAGAGACATTACCTCATGTGAGATTGGGTCCCAGCACTTCCTGCCTGTGGATAGGGCCCAAAATTACGGGCAGCACCTCTGAAGTCACCTCAGCAGCTCTTGAGCCTTTTAGTTTTGCAGCAGAACATTTAAGATATTCAGGTCCACTAGTATAGTGGGTCAAGGGTGAAGGCCAGTATCCTGCAAACGTGCCAGAACATCAAAGTGTGTGTGAATGCTTGAGTGTGTGCATGCGCCTATGCATGCCTGCATGCGTGTGTGAGTGTGTGTGTGCGTGAGTGTGGTGAATGCACTTGGATGAACACATGCATGATGTGTAGCTGGAAGAATTCCATTTACAGTGCAAGTCCTCCCTGGTGCATAGTAGATACTAACTCACACAGGCCAAAGAGTTCAGAATCTGGAATGCGGAGCCATTAGGTCATAAAGGAGACAGGAAGTGACCTCACAAAGGAAAAAAATGCGTGGAGTTGGCCATATTTTTGAGGGAGATAACATTAGTCGGGTACAGTCTGGACCTGAAAAAAATCCACTTCCAAACCTAATTTGGGCACACTATGCTCAGTAACAGATCATAAAGCCATTTGTTTGGCTTCTCGGGAGCGTGGAGGGTGACTCCGCTGAGTACCAGGGGCAAGACCAAACGGCCCTCACTGCCCACGCCTCGTCAAAGCTCCTCTCTTCCCAGCACAATATTCCCTTTCAAGGGCGCCACCCTCCCCCAGAATGACGCGTCTGTCCTGGGACGGCCCGGCTCGGCCGCGAGGCGGGGCGAGAGGGCCATGATGCTTGCCGGCGGGGGGTTCTGAAAATCTGCTGGAATGTGGGAGCGCTAACTGCTCCACAAACCACACACATCCGGGACAGGCTATTTGGATTTTCTTTTTTTTTTGTATATTTGTTCCCTCAAGAAAACTGTTCTCACACAATTTCAAATAAACGGGAAAGAAATAGAGGTAAAAAGAGAGGCACTTGAATTAAGTGGAGAGATACTTCGCACTTTCATTCCTCCTTAAACATTTTTCAACAATCATTTCTCAAAATGTGCACCCCAAGCCGAGAATGTCAAACCTGACAAACTTCAACAGTATTAGTGCACATACTAAACTCACACTATTCATAGGTCTTTAAAACAAACATGTTAAATGAGAGCATTTTTACAGAATCTAACTGAAACTTCATTGATTTAAGAACCACTTTGAACAGCAAACCCCACGAGTCCCAAAGAAAATAGATAACTTTACATTTATGTATGAGAGCATTAACAGAAATACACAGCAGTGCAAAAAGCATTTTATAAGATTAAATCATAATAAAGAAAATCAAAGAAACAGAAGATAAGAAGAAATGAAAATTCAGTTTGCTTCATCAAAAAATGGACATTAAAACAGATTCATTCAGGGTGAATGAGGTGGACAGTGTAAGGTTCTGCAGAGGTGAAGATGTCAAAACATTTGGCTCCAAAAAGCCCTTGACAGACGCCAGGCTGGATCACTGGCGACCTCCCACTGCGTTGAGGGACCACCAAAGGTCACAAGACTGACCTGAGCAGTGGAAAGGGCCTTTCCCCACCCAGGTTCTTAAACACAAAAACAGCAGTACAACCTCAATTTGGGCAATCCTGAGCATGACCCTTCCAAATCCCAGGGTTAGCAGCGGTCCAGTGGACAAGGGGGACTTACGATTCCAAATACCCCCTTCCCCACCCATTCCTGTTATGCAAGACCCCTGCCGGGTGGGCTACAGTCTCACCAGCTCAGTCCAGAAGTGCCCTAGCTCTTATTAGTCATTTGTGGGCTGACTTCCACTGTATACTTTCCAGCAGTGTAGCATAATGGCTGGGCAAGTAAGCTTAAAACTTGGCAAACTGTTCTGTCAGCAAGATATTTAACCAGCATATGCTAAGCAGCATTAATGGAACACACGCTCAAGAGAAAAGTAAGGAGTGTCAAAGTGAGTTCAAGCAGCTAAGATGCAGGTCTCACTGGTAGTCTGGTCATGTTGCCGTCCCAAAGGGCTAACTGCTGGAGGTGCAGCTAACTGTAGGCAGCCTGAACTTCTGCGCTCAATGAAGTTTTACTCATGAGTGGCTAAGAAGGACAAGATGGGGAAAGGGAAAGGGAGGACTAGAGGGCATGCCAGAGCAGCCAGTGAAAGAACTCGTCAGTGTGGATGGCCATTTTGAGCGGTAAAGGTGCCTAGTGCAAGATTGTGACTTGCATCCCTCAAAATAAAAACCATGTAATAACATTCTCATTTCTGTTGCAAGCCCTTTCTGCTGGTACAGTATATTGCATGGAAAAGCATCACCATTTCAGCCAGGGCGAGGAGCCCTGCCCCAGGAGAACCATCGCCCGGCATGTTTTAGATGTCCAACACACTTGACTCAAACGAATGCCTCCTTATCAAGCATCTCCTTAATTATCAAGCCTTTGGCTGCAATCAAATAGTCAAAAACTTACGTCCAATCATCTGAGTCCTCACTACTTTCCTTTGACCTCGTTAGAGGACATCATGAAGTAAAGGAAAGATGAGAAGTAAAATTCATCAGGACATAGCACCGCATTTGTCTTTTCCGGGGAGAATCTGACTGCCCTTACACTAGGTGACGTCATCGTACTATCACCGTGTGTCGGGTTCGTCTGTTTTTGTGAATGGCTGGATGAATGGTGTGTTGGTTTGTATCGCTGTTGCAATGAATTTTGGGATGGCATTACCTCCTATCTTTTCATAGGGGATGGTTCAGTGTATCCTGTGATAAAGGTGTTGAATAAGGAACCATCGAAATACATTTCCTTTGCATTTTGGGAATTTAAATAGTTCTTATTATGGCTGCCTCGCAAATAATTATGGGTCACGCACAAGGAGTTAGGAACTTTCCTCAGCAAAAACGGACATCAGCTGCAGCTGTTAACAACCTACAATCATTTGAATTTAGTGTTAGAGCAGAGAGACATCTAGAACAAGCTGGAGTATGGCTCTCCAGGAGTACAGGTGCCTACCCTGCTTTAGGAGACCGCAAGTATGCATTTAGAATGTACTTAACTGAGCATCCTGAAGTAGATTACACATTCAGAGCTGGTAAGTGAAAGAAACCAAGTTCTAGAACATAGACTTGGAATTTTGAGAAAAAAAAATCCAACAAATATTTTGTTTGTTGCATTAAGAACACATGAGTTTGTACTGAGAGCTGTGGCCTTGAAATCTGAGACCACAGAGCGTGTGGTATCCAGCAGTTCTTTTCAAACGCTGCATCTTAGGCAGTGTGAGTGCAAATGACTTTGCCAAGCGTTCTGATAGCTAGCGTGAAACATGCAATAGAAAAATGTTAATGCTGACAATGTGACAAGTTCCATCTTATACTCACAGTGTACAGTAGGCTCGCATGTTTAGCTCTGCTTAAAATGAGTAGTTAAATTGAGAGTGAGAAGGGGTGAGAAAGAGAAAGAAAGAGTGAGCGAGGGAGGGATGGTGATCAGGAGAGAAACTGCTTTTTCAAAATTTCTTAAGTTGCAAGAATGCTAATGCCATCCCCCATCCTGTGACATACTGTGTTGTATATTCTGCTGCAAAATTGTAGCTATTCATGAAAACATGTTTAAAGAGCCACTGGGGACTAACTGATTCCACCACTTAGTGCTGAAATATGACTGCAGTATTAAAACAACCACGCTATACACGACGAAGCCTGGCAGTCCTCTCTCACCCTCTTTCTCCCATCACTCTCCCTCTTCTTTCCCCCATCTGTCTTTCTCTTTCATTTCTGTCTCCCTTTCCCTCTGTGTTCCCACTGCTTTTCAACCTTCTCCCTTCCTCAGCTTCTTTCTTCACTTAGTCTTCCAGCTCTCACACAGATACATGGATAACCACACTCACACACATGTATTAAGACAGTCTCTCTCCTGAAGTACTCCTCTCCTCACTGACAGCATGGCAGCTGCATCAGTATGAGTTCACCTCCAGGGGGGAAAACATCCCACGGCAGCAGGGAAGAAGCACACTGAGACAGACAGTGTCTAACTCTTCTTACAACTGCTGTAGGGCAGCTGTTAGACCCAGACAGGTGCTTTTTTTTTCTAACCAAGCTGCAGTACCGCTTCCGCTCTCAGCCGCACTTCAGCCAATTAGATTGTACCTAACTGCTAATGTAAATCAATCAGATTGTACGTAACTCGATTTTTTCCTAACTTGTTCATGAAAAAAAAATCCGGCGACCCGGACAGGGTGTGTATATTATTGCGCAGTGGCACACTCTAGTGGCCAATACTTTACACTGCATCTAAACCAGATCTAGAGTCGGTCGTCTAAAACTAATGACGACTGGCAGTCTGAGAATCAACATTGATGAGTTCAACGGAGCCTTCTAAACCAAGTAAAAAGTGTGAAACTAAAATGGATAAGACGAAGAAATAAATGAATGAATAAATAACTTCTGCTGATGGATTTTGGCTAAAACTGCCTTCACCAGAGCATAAAACAAAAAGCCATCAGGAGATTGCATATCCCCCAACCCCACCAAAATTTAGAGTTTGAAAAATTTGAAAACAGCAAAATGTTGTATTCCAGCACATAGTTGATTGGGCCTTCACACATTCTAAATAATCGTATAAAGTTTCATAATAATGGCTAACAGCTTAGAGATTAGGAGGGATGGTGGAATGTGATTGGCCATTTGCCATCTTGTTGCAAAATAACCTAGTACTTATACAACGTAGATATTCTGTGGACACTGACTAATATGATCCATGCAAAATTTTAGATTAATTGGGCTACTGGTTTTGGAGTTATGACTAATTGCTATAGCTCCACCTATGGACAGATTCACACTAAATTTGATAGGCTTGAGTCAGATGGCCTGTGAGTGAGTGAGCTTGGGTTTGGTGATAATTGGTCATTGTGTTTAGGAGTTAGATCTCATTACAGCCATAGAAATCATGCCCAAAAAGCTTCATTGCCTTACTTTGGCCACATCTTTTAAGAGTCAAATTCTGTAAGATTCAGGCAGTTTGTACTGGGGTTATGATAAGGAAAATAAAGAAAATCACATTTTCTGGTCCTCAGTACCCCTTCAATATTCTTTAGGGTCCCTAAAGGTCAGGGTCAACACAGGCCATTAGAAAATCATAAATCATAATTTTCAAGTGCTATTTTTTCAACTTGCCCTATTTGAGATTACCTTTGTGGGTAACTGAGAGCATACTGAAAAAAAAAAAAGACTTGCAAATCATAATTTCAGATTTTCTTCAAATGGCCTGTGTGTACCCTACCCCTTTAGGGATCTGTAAAAAATTATTGAAAGAATATTGAGGACTGTTAATATGAATACCATACATCTACCTTCAACAAAAGTTTCAACAAAATCTGTGGTGGTTTTCACAAAATGGGCATTACTCTTATGGACAGATTTGTTTGAACCCTCATAATCCAGCAAAAAAAAGAGAGAAAAATTATGTTTCTGAGACCTACGGTTTGAAAGTTACAGGCCAATATGTAAAATTTATTGTTATAGTGCTACCCTGTGGTCAATCAATATAAAATTTCAAAATGGCAAAAGGCACCACTGGTAGGCGTTCATTGCTTGTAGAAAGTCTCATGACAGAAATATTGAATGGTTATTGAGTCATGGTCTAGAAAAAAATACAATTGCAGACAGATGTATGGAGGAACGGATGGACAGACATACAGATGGATGGGCAAACGAAAAATGCTCAATGCTATATTTCCCCTTATTACATACTGGGGGGATCATCATAATGATTACAAATTGCCTGTTTTTGTCTAAGTTATCATGGTCTAATCTCAATAGACCCGTTTCTACCTCATTAGTCTTATGAGCATTTTGAAACTTCGCATTGGAAAAAGCAGATGGAAATAGCCAAATGCAAGTAAACTTCCTCTATGTTGCATAAAAGTTCATACGCTAACTTGAGGTGGTTTTTGCCCCATGTGATTAAGAGTTAATGCGCAAAATGTGGGATGGAAACAGCTTAGCACCTTTGCCAACTAAGTTCTGACATAGCTGCCTTGCTGCCGCTGTGTGCATTTGCATTTGACTCCTTCTTCATCTCTGGATAGCAGCAAACAATGCAATCATTGACTGACAGAAAAGCTCTATGATGATTTGCTGAATTGTGTTTAACTCCTGTAGACCTCTCTCCGTTTTTACAGTGTCTCGTTTCTCCTCCCGTTGTCTCTCCTCTGGTTGTTTTGCTTCAGTTTGTTTCTTTTTCATTTTGCGGCCTTGTCTTCTTCTGCTGTTCAATACATGTTACAAGTGCCCTCTACTGCCATCTTGGAGCACAACTGGCCTAATTTATTGGAGTATATTCACTCCATGCCAGTTGATGGAAGTGCAGGTAATTTGAATTTTCTTTTAAGCAAATTTTTAAAAATTTGCTTAAAATTCACTTGAAATTTGATGGAAACTCGTCTATTGTGTCTCTCTGGGGACCAGATTGTTTTAACTTTATCAGACAACAGCTGCCTCCCTGCGCATTCGAAGTGTGCTGTCTCAACTGCAGAGGCCCTTCTGCCAGAAAAATGACAGCATGACCTTTAATGACAGCATTCAACAGAAACTTCCCACTGTACTTAGTTAACTCGAACAAGCTTCCACGCCTATGCAGAGTCCAAGATTGGAATTGTGTTCTTTTTAACCCTTCCAAGTCTGTTTCTATCTCCAGTTGGTTAAGAACAAGCTCCCAATTCCTCTATAGTCAGCAGGACTGGAACCAAGTTCCCCTCAAGCTACTGCATCCTGTTGAAGGACAGTTTGGCTCTGGCAAAGTGTGCATATCACCTGGCACCCTTGCAGCCACAAGCTGGCAATTGACAGTCCTGCTTTGTCCAATACATCTGTGCTGAATTGTGCTCCTCTCTGGGGTTCCATCTTTATATCTTCCTCTGGGGTTCCAGCCTAATATTTACCGAACGCTGTTGATAAACCTTCCTATTGGATTGTACTCAACCTCCGCGTTTGATTCCTGGCCTGGATCATGAAACTTTTCATACTTTTCAGCGAGTGCAGTGGTCTATAGCATCCTCAAGACATGACATGATATTACATAACATTTTATCACACTCTCATGTTAAAGGTACTTTGAAAGCGATAACAGTACAAAATGAAGGTTATGTTAAGTGCCAGTAGTTTTGAGTATCCATGCTGCAGACCTGTACAGTTAGGCTAATGTCCTGTTTTACAACTTCCATGATTTTTAGGCTGTAGAAAAAAGGGGAAACACCTATGCTCCCTAAAAACCCAATCTTTGACTCATTTACATTAATGCGTACAACCAGAACGCGGCTTAAATATTTACCAACTGCGATACAGCGGTATATTTACATAAATTGAAGGTTAGTCGGAAATTTAGTTTTCAAGCAACCTCGGGAGTTATAAACCCAGTTTTTATAAACATGACGAAGTGGTTGTTATTTTCAAAGTCAACAAAAAATTGAGGAAATCTGATGAAATAACGGATTTACTACGGGAGCTACACTGGGATTTTTGCCTTCGGGCTACGGTAAGAAAGTGCGTCATGCGATCACTCGATGGTCCTCTAATAAACGGAATGCGAAACTTCAGGATATTAAAAGAAACATCCCAGATTCTCAGCTGAACAAACATCTGCATTGCTTTTCAAATATCCGGCTAAGCACAGAAAAGCGCACCAAACAGGCCAAAGACAAAAATCACAAATAGTTACTACATTGTCTCAGTTCAGCTAGATTTTCTTTGTATCTAAGCGTTAAAAAGCTATTCCCACGATACTTCAAACAATATAGAGCTAGCATATCTTTCCAATTAAACAAAAAAAACTGTTATTTTTCAGGTTGAATAGGAAAAAGTGAAGTGGGCCCGAACTCGATGTCTGTTCAAGATTGTAATTGGCTAGTAATGTTTGAGTCCAACTACAGACCATGTTAAAATGCAAGTGAGTGTGTGCAGGTGAGCATAGGTAGGACTTGGAACAAAGCCTTTTGTGTGTGCAATGATACTAGTGAGTGACCTGCCGCCCAGTGGACACACTGAGCATTACATACGTGCCAAGGTGCGGTCTCCTCAGCCAAAGATCCATCTACCTAATAAAGAATATCCACTTCTCCAGGGACCACAATACCACCGATTACATCCCTCTTTACCCCACTGCCCTTTATGGGCTGGTGGGGTATTGTTATACCCCGGGGTGTCTCGGGCAGCGGCTCCATAATTTGTCTGGGCCATATCTCCAAAAGTGTTGGCCACAGGAGCTTCAAATTTGGTATGCAGGTTCTTTGTGAGGGATAGGTGTGCAATGTAAGGGTCAATAGTGGATTTGCCCTTTGACCTTGGCACAGTGACATGAACTTAAAAATATTTTCCAGGCCAAACTTCCAAAACTATTAACCACAGTAGCTTCAAAATTGATATGCAGGTTCCCTGAGTGGGTTAGGTGTGCAAGGTAAGGGTCATGAGTGGATTTTACCTTTGACCTTGGCACAGTGAACTTGAACATTTTGTAGGAACCATATTTCCTAAAGTACTGACCACAGCAACTTCAAATTTGGTATGCAGATTCCTTGTGAGGGGTATGCATGCAATGTTAGGGTCATTAGTGGATTTGATTTTTGACCTTGGCACAGTGGCCTGTGCCTTGCCATAGGTGTATGTGTCATGATGGGTGAAGGGACCCACTCGCACAGGCTGGTAAAACCAAAAAGATGTTTAATAAATATACTTTTAAAATAGACAAAAACAGACAGGGGAGCAGCAGCAACACACACGGAGCTAAAACACCAGAATGCCGCTGCACTGCCAATTGGCAGTGCAGCTCTTAAATACTCTAAGCTTCACCTCCACTTCAACGGGCAACAGGTGTGACTTGTTGAAGTGGAGGCAAAGACAGCAGGAGGGGGAGGGACTGCAGGGCAGAACCATCACAGTATGCCGCTATTTATTATTTGTTTGGACCCTTACACTAAATATCCACCATTTAGGAGATATTCTGACAACACACTCTGATGATTTTGATTTGTATTTACAAAGAGGTAACAAGAGGATCCCTCTTGGCTGGGGGTGGGGAGGTGGGGGTCTAATAATTTAACCCCTGGGTCAACCAAAGGGGCTGGAAAAAGCCACAAATCTGCTATGTTGGTCTTGCCATAGGTGGGTGAGTCCATTTTAGTGGAAGATTTACTTCAGAGTTCCAGGACCTCAAGCTACAACGTGTCAAAACACAGCTGCCCTGGAGCAGAGAGGGAAAAAAGCACGGTCTCTCTCCTAGTGAGGTTTTGGGGGGGTAATTTCAGCCTGAGCAGGGGGTGCAGTTTAATTTTCATACTCTAAGCAAACCAAGTCCACAAGAAACACAGCACAAAGTTTGAAATAACTAGTATTTTAGTCTGATATTGGGAGTTATTTTACCTTTCCTCTCAATTTGAATATATTAACATGTTCTAAGCTACAGTCTGCTTTGACTTGATAAAAGAAATGTTGTGCTCCATTGGCAATCTTGAAATACGTCAAAATGTCTTACTTTGCTGGAGGCATTGAGTATTTAGCCAATAAGTAATAAAAATAAAACATAGTCTAAAAATAAGACTAAAATGCTTGTAATGACTTACACTCCTGTTTTTCTGCAGTGAAAAACTATTTATTTTCCAAGTCAAAAAGACAAATAATGTCCCCCTTTTTTGTGGTATGACACTGATTAAATCACCTTCATTTGTTGTTAAATGTCACCTGCAATCTAAAATCTAGTTTCTAAATCACTTTGGTACTTTATATCTCATTGTAGATGTTTTACATCTGCAAAGCCTTGGCTCTGGCTTTTTGCCGTCACTTCGGGGCAAGACACACTGATAGGTCTAGTAACCATTTTGCATGCACACAGATGGTCGTATGGGTGAAATTTCCTCACAGTCCATTGCTGACTATGAAGATATGATTCCTACTTTACAATCTCTTAGGTGTAAGAGACATTCTTAATGCAAGAGCCATGCCAAAGACAGGCGTCACGCTAACTGCGGAAGACATTCAAACTGATCTGCACAAGGCCTGCTAACTGCAGCAGATATGCAACCTTTGGGAGCCATGCTAACTACCGGAGACATGCTAATTGCAGGAGACATGCTACCTGCAGGAGACATATGACCAACAATAAACATACTAACTGCCAGACAGATGGGCAAATACAAGAGAAAGGGTAACTGCACACTTACTACATGACACTCACCTCCTTCATCTTACATTCTATGTCCACATCACAGCTGCTCATGCTGGTTTCTGGAGTAGGGACATTCGGCCTTTTAATTTGCCCATTCCTCTTGGGACGGCCCCTGCTAGCACTTCTGCGCCGACGGCTAATCAGGAACTCTCTGTATTGCGGCAGCTCAGTGAATACATCGTCGTCATCTTCTTTAACATCCTTGTTAGCATCCTGCAGCTCAGTGAACAAGTCATCATCATCCCCTTTAATGTCCTTGTTATCATCCTGCAGCTCAGTGAACAAGTTGTATTCATCCTCTTTAATGTTTTTGTTAGCATCCTCATTGACATTCTTATTATTATCTCCATTAGCATCCATCCTATTGTCCTCATCATCACCACCATCCTCGTTTGCATCCTCATCAGTGTCCTTGTTGTCCTCAGCCCCCGACAAAGACTCATCACCATCAGAACTATCACTGATGAAGAGCATTACTGGCTCGCCAGTGGACTGGCACTTATTGAGCGGACAGTTACCCTCGGAGAAGGTGATAGAGCTCGGCTTGTGCTTCACGATTCTGGGCAGCTCCCAAAAAGATCCACCCTGAAAAGTCCCATCCTTCAGTCCTTCCAAGCAGTAATCAGCTTTGTCAGAGGGAGCAGAAAAAATGCAAAGCATTTCGCCATCTTCTTCCATTGTTGCCACCATGGCCTGAACTTCATCAAAAAATTGTTGGTCCGTATTGGGACCAGGACCACTCCACCCAACCTGCGACACAGGAGTTTCAGGTTCAAGGCTTAGTTCATTATCCAGTCCTTCTGACTGGCTGGATGGACAGCAATTGACGTATGCCATCCCTGGCCCCTGTAAAAGTTCAATGGAGTGATATTGTAGGGCGTCGCAATTGGCAGAAACAGAACACTCCTCAGGCTCATTTGAGCAGGCAAGTAGTCGACCTTTGGCTTTCCTCTGCAAAACCACTGTCTCAGTCACTGCTGGAGCCTTGTGGGTCAATGCCCAAGATGGCAGATCAGGTAGACACTCTCCATTCTTGCCTTCTAATTGGCTCCCCCCCTCTGAAGAGCTAGTGCTGTCCTCTCTGGGCCCTCCAATGGAATCCTGCATGAAGAACGTCGTGGTTAACATTGCTGACGTTGAAGGTCGCCGGCCCTCCACTATTGCCGAGGTTTTTGCTTCCATGACAGTCAGGACACGGATTCACTGGTTCTCTTGTCTGTGAGAACAGTTAGCCATCTCACAGCAGAAGTTCTAATGAGCTCAATTCTGCACCCGTCAACAGGCGGGCCTCAGGCCTCTGGATGTGCTCCGACAGCACAAGCTGAGCGTTTCACCTGGAGATGGCAAACAACAAAAAAAAGAGAATATTTCTGCGTGTGAGGCTTCTATAGATTACCTTGAATTTAACAGTTATAATAATCTCGCGCTCATTTTAAATACCTAGGGGAGAGCGAGGATTGAAGTAGAAAATCTAGTCAATTGGGTAAATGAAGATTAGAATCACCCAGTTAATGTAATAGTATGCATAAAACAATGCTTGAAGCATGATTGGCTGAACTGTGTTTTCAGTTTAGTTCAACACCCTAAACAGGATGCAAGTTTTATGAAGTGGAATAAGCGGTAAAAAGCTGACTGTAATAATTAATTAATTAATTATAAAAGGTTTAAATGCAGTTTTTTGTCCTCTCATAATTCTTTGCAGGACAGGGTAAATTAGCCTGAGGAAAAGATCAAGGTCACAAGCGCCTCTCATTAGAAGAACAGGAGCATGAGGTAAAGTGAACAGCTATAAAACACCATCTGGCTCGTGGCGCGCTCTGCAGGTTTGGATTTGTTTCAGATACTATACCGGTGTCATCAGCATGCCGGAAACCTGCAAGCTCTACGGTCAGTGATTGACAACCTGCAGCTAAACTATACGTCAGGCTAAAAAAATGTAGGCTGCATTGCCTACCTGTGTTTCAGACCTGCGCTTACCCCATCATTAGCCTGATGTTTGAAAGGGACACATAGACCTGAAGCAAATCCCCTTTAAATCTACAGTCTGGAAAAGGGAAATTGAATGAAATCTGCAATTCTCTGTAGCTCTACTTTGCTTATTGGAAGAAAGGAATAATTTACAGACATTCAATATCAAGCTTAAATCAAGATGGTTAATTCGTGTCATTATATGCTAACTAGGCTTTGCAAAATTTTAAGTTTATCCACGTATATCTTATCGCACTATTTTTTTTGGCCAACTTGTTTTTTACCCCTCGGCCGGCGGCATTGTTGTCCCCTTCGGCGTCCGTCTGTCCGTCTGTCCGGCCGTCTGTCTGTCCATCAATGGCGTTACCGCTCTTGCGCCTTCAGGTTTACTTCTAGGTCTCTCATTTTTGGGTGGCTGGTACATCTGTGCATGCTTCATGAACCTATCGAATTCCGGTCATTATCGACTCTTAGTTTGGCCACCAGGGGGCTTATTGTGTAAAATGAAAAATTGCCATAACTTCCTTACTATTTCAGCTACGACACTCTAATTTTTACTGAAGGTACATGGGATCAACCCTTCATCAAATATTAGACGCGTTTTTGATGTGACCTATTCTTTACCATTTTCTAGGTCAAATGCCATAAATGCTAAATTCAACGAAGTTACCGCTCTAGTGCCTTCAGGTTTGCCTCTATGTTTCTCATTTTTGGGTGGGTGGTACGTCTATGGATCCGTCACTTACCTATCGAATTCCAGCCAATTTCGGCTCTTACTTTGCCCACCAGGGGCTTACATATGCAGCCGAGGGGTCTTATGTGCGATTAGCATGGTATTTTCTTTATTTAGTGGCCAAGCATCAGAGGAGCAAAGGCACTTATTGGTAGTTTTCTTCTTCTTCACCATTATAATTATGATGATTATGATTATTATTATTATTTTTATAAGTAGTAGTAGTAGTAGTAGTATGCCACTGAAGTCTATGGTAAGCTACAGAACCGTATGTTGAAAATACAATGAATTTGCCACACTAATGGCCAAGACTCACCACACCCCATACACAAATTTTGGGGGCTATGTCACAAGCACTCTAGTGCTACCCATCAGGCACTTACATTTCTGATCATAAGTTCTGAACCATGTTGGGCATTCAAAAACATATCCCAAGAATCCTTAGGTCAAGCCAACTTCAACACACTCTATTACGCCATTATTTGCCGAACTAGATTTTCCACCTTTTAAAATTTCCTTTTTTTTAATCTCCTCTGACAGATTTTGCCCAATCTTCACCAAATTTGGTTTAGATTATCTTAAAAATATTCCTCACAAAAGCAGCCACTTAAGTTCATTACATTTTCCAAGGTTTGGCCATAATTTAATTATACATTTGATGGTGATGATGCCATGACAGGCAGTGAGAGTAAAATCTGCACCTAGAGTCATCTAGTTTAAACACTTATGCATTTGGTACAAACTCAAGATATTAAAATCATGCACATGCACTTGGCAGGTTTTGCCCTCCTGCATTAAATTGAAACCAACCTTCAGAGGCAGAAGCATAATCAATTCATTTGGGACAAACTTTGGGTCTTTCATCTTCCACTGACATCATCATGAACAGTGGGGCCTCATCAGTGAGATACCGAGCTGCCATGTTTACAAGAATTACAGCACAGTTATGGTTCAGGTGCAGTGCATATATACAGGGGCAGAGAAGACATTTGCTTGTATTAACAATCCATGTGGGCAGATTCCTGGCTAGTGTAGATCCCAGGGATGATGCTGACTACCACAACTCAGCCCATTTGGCCCGGATGGTTCTTACTGTCTGATACATTTGATGGTGATGATGCCATGACAGGCAGTGAGGTCAAATCTAGGGTAAATTATGTCCTATTTACACCAAATTTTCAGGCACGTATTGGTTATGCTCCAGACCAGGAATCAAGTTCAGAGGCAGAGTACAATCCAATGGTGGGGGCAGGTGACATGATGAACAGGGGATTCCCAGAAGAGAACAGCACAGTTCCCAGGTTCATTGGCAAAAAAGTAGGCATGCCTATTCATGGCTAGTGGCTCCCTAGGATGACTGCTAGGTGGAGAGCCCATTTCTCCGGAGCCAAACTGTCTGAACGCAGGACGTAGAGTTTTGCTAGTAAATACTCACGGGCACTAAGCGCATATAGCAAGTAATGCAGCAACTTGCAACTCAAACTAGGGGGCAGGCTCGTGCACAGGATTCTAGAAGGGCTGGTGCCCACATTCATAAAAAGGGCACTTTGCCTGTGCATGGCCGCATGTATTTTTTTACTTGATTTGAAGAATTTATAGGCTACTTGTCTACAAGTAGGCTATAGTGATTAATATATGTACAAGTGTGGTTGAACACACCCACACGACAATGTCAGTAACTCTCCGCCCATGTTAACCAGCCCTTACTTCACTCTCACCTCCAGAATCTCAGTACCATTCACAAAGAGACACATCTTGCCTTCAAGACTGCCTCTCTTGCCTCCACATTTTTTCTCTCACTGCCTCTACAAGGTTTAACCTTTACAATGATTCAGCAATAACATATACAGTGGGGTGCAAAAATTTGGGCACCCCTGGTTTAAACTTCTGTCACAGTAATCTCCAAGTGATTGAAAGCAAACCTGAACACTAAACGCTACAAAGTTAAACACAACACCTTTCTGCAAATTTAAAAGCAAGGTTTCTCTTTATTTGAATTTTTCTGAGTTTTTAAATGATAAGAAGGGAAAAAGGGCCCTGTGCAAAAGTTTGGGAACCCTTTTGGATTTTTGTTACCTTTTAAGAAGATGATTACTAAGGCCCAGACCCTGGTGATTTACTTGTTAGGGCTTCAGTGAGTCAGGTGAATCAAATGTATGGATTGAAATATAAACTGAAGAAACCTCCATGCCTAAAGGCACAACTGTGGTGGCTGTTGTGTCTGGTGTTAAAAACCAAAATTGAACTCTTTTCTCTAAGGAATGAAATCAAGAAATCACTTCCAAACAAAGAGAGGGCTAGAAAAACCTTTGTCAACTGTTAAACAAACTGGATCCATTTTGCTGTCAGGGTTGTGGAGAAAATGGAAAATAAATGGAACAATTGATTGTCAAGGCAAGGAAGGAAGAATAAATTCAGATAAATTGCTCAAGACATTTGGAGGCTAATGTTCAAAGAACCCAGTCCAGGACTTGAAAAAGAGCTGTGAAAAAAAGTACTCCAGCAAGACAATGATCCGAAGGACAACAATACAAAAACCACCAAACAAAAGACCTCCAGGAAAGACGGTTGAAGGTTTTGAGTACACAAAATTATGGTCCCCAGACTTGAATAAAAAAAATCTGTGAGAAACCTCAAGCCAATTGGCACAATGTGCTTTGGACTGACAAAACCAAAATACAACTTTTTTCCTTTATTGGCAAAAAAATAGTCCTGGCTTTTATAGAAAAGAACACGTTGTCAACTGTTAAACATGGACATTTTCCATTATAAGAATTGTGGAGGCAGCTGAGGGCACACAGGCAAGATTGTCCCTGGAAGGAAGAATGGATTCCATCTAATATCAAGACATTCTGGGGCTAATTTCAAAGTCAGTCCAGGAAAAAAATTAAAAAGAGCGTTGGGTAATCCAGCAAGACAATGATCTGCATACCTCAAAATCCACCATGAAGTACTTCCAGGAAAAGACGGTTTTTTTGGAGCTAGCCATTATGGTCCCTTTAGAACTCTTCAGCGAATGAAGGTAATTCTGGTGACAAGTACGTGGTTTCGTCCATTTACATTTTCCAATCGGACAGCTGTCTATTTTTTTACAGCAAGTTGCGTGACCGTGCTGCAAAAACAGGTGTGCGTACTCGTCGCCGAAATTACCTTCATTCGCAAAAGAGTTCTGAAATGCCGCTCTCGCTGGAAAAAAATTACCGTTGCTGAGTGCCAGTGCATAGACCTATTTATAATTAAATTATTTTTCTGTACTGAATGTAGCCCATTATTTTGTCGCTGTTAGATCGCATGGGGGAGCGAAGCCGTGTGTTCAATTGCCACTTGATTATTCTTGAATTGGAAAACGTGTTAATAATGGAAAACCATCTAGAATTAGCCAGGACTAATTGTAGTCAATAAAGGGATGGATAGATTCCCCCAAATTTTCAGGTCTAGCGCCGGCCCTGGAGAGACCTCAAACATGTCGTGCATGCAAGAAGGCCGAAGAATATTTCTGAGCTAGAGGTGTTCTGTCAGGAAGAATGGGGAAAAATTCCTAAGACAAGAATTGAAAGACTCTCAGCTGGCCACAGGAAGCATTTGCAAGCTGTTATAGCTGCCTGAGGAGTTAAAAAGTACTAGCTGACAGGGTTCCCAAACTTTTGCACAAGGTCTTTTTCCTTGTTTTATTATTTTGAAACTGTAAAATTAAAAATAAAAATTATTCTTGCTTTAAAATGTGAGGAAATGTGTCAAGTTTAACTTTGTAGCATTAAGTGTTCAGGATTGCTTTCAATCCTTGGAGATTAATTGTAACAGATATTTAAACCAGGGGTGACCAAATTTTTTGCAAATTTTTGCACCCCACTGTAAGAACATGCTGATATTCTATAGCTAATATACAAAACTATATGCCAACTAATTTACATATCATATCATACTGCCAAGCTTGGGAAGACCATCCGTGATCATAGAAAAGTCACGCATAAGTTTTAGATAAAATGTATTAGAAACTGCTTAATTTTTATTTATTCAAGATTGGAATTCCAGCTGTTTAAATAACATTCCTCAAAAATTAGTTAAAAAAAAAGTGGGATATCCTTCGCGGCGCGCCAAACCCTTTGCTCCACGTAGAGAGACACTGGCCTGCGACGACAGTTCTCCTGCTTCTGGAAAGTGGACACGCATATTCCCAGCCGGCATGTTAAACCAAGACCTGAGCAGAGGAAGCTGCCACTTCTCTTCTCCTCAGACTGGATTAAAGGCCATTGGTAACCCAGACAACATTGAAAAGGAGACGTGCCCAATCCAGCCACTGGTAACAAATTGCAAGCCAACTCCACCCAAGTTAATTGACCACCTGGTGGGGTTACCTTCTCACAGGCAACAAAGAGTCTTACCCAGTTCTTAGTTGAGCCTCTCCACCCGGCCGTAGGTCTCAAGGTGAAACCCCAATGAAAGACGCAAGGCATCGCCCACCAGGGTGCAGAAGGCCTTCCAAAACTGGCCGGAAAACTGGGGACAGCAGTCTGAGACCACCTCGTGTAGCACGCCATGTAGATGGACAATGTATTACAGGAGCAGCTTAGCAGTTTCCTTGGTAGTGGGCAGCTTTGGCAATGGCATAAAGTAAGCTCATTTTGAGAAATGGTCAATGATGGTGAGATTGACTATATTTTCTATCTGAAGGTACCAATCCCACAAAGAATTTATTGCGATGCTTGCCCATGTTCGATTGGAAATTTCCAAGGGCTGCAGGAGACCACAGGGATGTTGATTACTTTCCTTGGAGCGGGGGCACACTGGACAGGCTGCAATGGAGGACTGGATATCTTGAATGAGAGTTGGCCACCAGAAATGCCTACAAATTAGTGCAAGGGTGCAAGAGAGTCCAAGATGGCATGCCAGCTGAGAGGCGTGGGCTCAGGTCAGGACCATGCCTCTCACTCTCTCATGGACAAAGAGCAGGTTAGGAAGACTATCCAATCTGGAGGGACAGGACCGCAATGCCTCTTTGACCTCACTTTCAACGTGCAGCTTGGTGACAGCTAGGAGACAATCACCCAGGAAAATAATATTAGGAGGTTCTTCAGGCATGGAGGGATATATTTTTTATGGGGAGTCAGGCTTGACATTCTTTGTCCCAGGGTGGTTGGTTGAGAAAAATTTGAATCTTGCTAAGTAGGAAGACTAACCTGCTTGCCTGGGATTCAGCCTCTTCACCACAGCGAGGTACTCCTGGTTGTGGTGGTCCGTCCAGATGAGAAAAGGAAGCAGGAAACCCTCCAGCCAATGCCTCCACTCCTCAAAAAGCCAGCTTTACTATACCAACAGCTCCCAATCACCGATGGTTCAGACTAATTCCTCTCTGCAGGGGACAAGCAATGTAAGGAAATGGGCACAAGAATGTAATTTATCATTTTATGCTCTTTGCGAGATGAATGCTCCTGTGCCGACATCAGAGGCGTCAACCTCAACAAAGAACTGGCGCTGGGGAGGATGGGAGGGGTGACAAACAGCTTCTTCAGTTATTCAAAGGTGGAGCCTGCCTGAGGGGTCCAGGCAAAGGAAACTTAGTGGATGTCAGCTTTGTTAGGGGTGCAGCAACCATGGAGAACCCATGGATAAATTGGCAGTAGAAATTGGCAAAGCTAAGGAATCTTTGCAGCTCCTTGCAATCTTTTGGTTCTGGCCAATCCAGGACAGCTTGTACCTTTTTGCAATCCATCTCCTGGGTGCCCTGTGTCACCACAAACCCCAGGAAAGGGACCGTGGTGCAATGAAATTCACACTTCTCTGGCTTCAAGTATAATTGATTCTCCATTGAATGACCAAGCGGGCATGACGGGTATGGTCTTTCAGGGTTTTAAAGAAGACCAGTGTATAGTCTAAATAGACATGGGTGAACTGAGAACCCATGTCTTGGAAGACATCATTTATGAGGTTCTGAAACAGGACAGGGGCGTTCCCTGTGACCCTAATGAGGAGGAAACGAAATAGATAATGGATGTATGGATGAATTCAGTTGCCCAGTTGCCGGCCTTCATG
Organism: Gymnothorax javanicus; assembly: GCA_029692085.1. Taxonomy (NCBI): domain Eukaryota; kingdom Metazoa; phylum Chordata; class Actinopteri; order Anguilliformes; family Muraenidae; genus Gymnothorax; species Gymnothorax javanicus. The sequence continues at coordinate 67,252,908 of CM056199.1, forward strand.
GAGAATGTTTAGACTTCCAGCAACTGGGCAACCAATCCCCTAATATGGAAACAGCTTACAATATTAAAATGAAAATGCATTCTCAGAAATGGGTCAGTTAACATCACTTTGTATTAACAGCCAGTCCGTATCATGTCATGGGAGAATGCTTTTTTGTTTGAATATTGTTTGAGAAAGCACGGAACACCATGAAATTGAAATCGCAATGGGCGATCGAGTTATCGTTTTATGAGTTTCAAAACGTGTTTGCTTCTTCAGAAAGAAGCATTTCTGAGAATGCATTTTCAATATAAGTTTTGCATCTTCATTTAATTTTGTTAGCGATACAGCAGGGCACTTTTTGAAAATTAAAACGCAAATGGAAAATTCATGTTAATTTTCAGCTTGTAATAATGCATACATGGACTTGAAAATGAAAAAGCAACGTGGAGGATTACATTTTCATTATGATACAAATAATGCATTGACTTTTGAAAATGAGAAAGCATTTCTGAGAATACATTGTCATTTTAATATTTTTGGCTATATGCTTCCATACCCTAACAATTTAAACACAGCAGTACATTCTCTCTATCCATCTTGTACCTACAAAGACAGGGCTGCCAGACCCTGTTGCTCGAGATCCTCTGTGATGTACATCCTTGTTCCAATCTTGAATGCGGTGATTTGGTATGGTCCAAATTAAAGCTTAAAGGATGATAGATGGTATAGGGTAGGGCAGCCTCGTAAAATGGCATCCAACGTCATGCTACTACAAAATGTCCTGTCTGCTGCTTTCTCTTGTGACTCTAAAGATGTGATTTCAGCACTGCATTATTTATATTATTTAAGTTGGTACGAAAAAGAGGATCAGTGTAATGACTAACTGTGAATGAAAATCTGTGTCACAGATGTTCTTGTCTCTGTAGTCATCATTCTAGCGTTCCTGTAAGGGCACCAGTGCCCCCGGCTCATCTTGCACACATGAATATGGAATTCATGCCAAAGTCACAGTTGGATGAAAAAGACCTACTTTTAATGCATGCATGCAACCATGAGTCTACAAAGATTCATCTCTCCTTCATCTCTACTCCCACCCCATGCCCTTCCCAAATTTAAATTTGAAAAGGTTCATTGACATGCATTTATGCATTTATGATATGCATTGGCTAATATTGCCAAAGTATTAGTGCAAAACTAGAGAAGTATTCAAGAACATGAATATAACAACATGAGGCAACAAAAACCACAGGAATATGAAAAAAACGCAAGGTTCTCCCCCATCTCTTCTACTCCCCTCTTCTCTCAATAAATGCTTTTAAAAAACAAGCATACAGTCCAAGTGCTTATTTTTTCATCAAGAAAACACTTGCCAAAATAACTTGTTCAGGCTCCACAGATTCTTATCTTACCTGAAACAAAAAATATTGAGAAAAAACCCTGTATGGCACATCTGAAATGTTGAAATCATGTTTAACTTTCCTTTGTCATATGCTCATGCCAAAACTGCCAACAGATTGAGCAATATAAAACAAACACAGAGTTATATATAATTTAAAAAACTGTATACCTGGCATTAGCTGCCATATGGCTTAAATCTAGTAAACTCCTGAAGAGAGTGCACGCAGTCCTGTTTTCATTTTACTGTCCACGTGCATGCTAATATAGTTCCCTCTTTGCTTCGTAAGACTCACATGTCGCAAACTGCAATGTTTTATTTGATCTATGCTGCACTGACTGGCATGCAAGTCAATTTAAGAAGCTATTGACACTTAACTTGGGAATTCTTTGTAATTTAAATCTTGACATGAATTCATGAATTCTTTCATTCTGAAATGAGAATGCGCTCAGTGTTAATATAATAATACCCCAGCTGACCCAATTGTTTATTTAATCTTGTCACGAATCACACAACACTAATTTCAGCCCCTTGAGGAGTATGTATTATGTGATAAAACCAGTGTTCTAGGACTTCGCGGCTTGCATAATGACCATTAAATCAGCACTGGAATGTTCCTGTAGACATTCTAATGACATATTTGTGATCGCTCACACAGACATGTGACCATGTCTGAAGACATGACTAATTTCAACAGAGCAGATAGTATATTCATATAGTCCATCCATTTTCCGGATTGTAAGTTCAGCACTGGCACATACTGTGAAAGATGTAAAGTGTGCCGGCCTCTCTCTGACATATGCACGCATACACAAACACGCACGCACACACACGCACGCACGCACGTACACACACGCACGCACACACACGCACGCACGCATGCACACACACACACACACACACACTTTGCGCAGAAACACTCAAACAAAGCAGAAAAAGAGGCAGGATATTTTCAAAATAGCAGCTTTGGGAAGAAGAAAGTCTCACCCATACTGGTTCTCCTGGCCATTCTGTCCTGTTCCGTTCAGTTAGGCGAGTGTCGGCTGTCTGCGATCTCAGAGAAAGTCTGTGCCATTCTGCTCGCGGGAAAACAGGAGAGAACAGTGTCTCTGTCTGTGAAGAGGAGGAGGTAGAGGAAGAGTCTCTTCGTCACTCTGAAAGCGAAGCAAACAGACCTCTTTCAGCACCTCCACAGCTGACTCCCACAGGCACCATGTAGCCTTTTGCCTGTGTGTGCTGATTGAGCCATCCAGTGTGTGTGTCTGTGTGTGTGTGTGAACTTGTTGGTGAGCACTGGAGAGGAGGTGCTTCCCTCAAAATACGAGCATGCTTATATATTCACATGTATTTCTGTCTGTCTGTTAGGGGGAGGAGGGTGCTATGCAGGGTGTGTTGTTTATGTATAGTACGTGTGTATGCCTTTGTGTGAGACTGTGTGTGATAGACCGTGTGTGCGCTTTTTTGTGTGCATGTGAGTGCGTGCGTAAGAGAGTGCTTATGTCTGCGTAAATATTTGTGCGTCGCGTCTGGGTTTGTCTGTGTGTGTGTATGTGTGTGTGTGTGTGTGTGTGTGTGTGTGTGTGTGCATGCATGCACATGTTCCTGCGCATGGCTGCATGAGATTGTGCATGTGTGTAGAGCTGTTTACTTTTGTTAAAGAGCAGGATAGTGTATGGCTGTATATCTAGGCATTTGGGGGGGGGGGATTTCAGTTATCACAATCCCCTGGTACAGACAGTCACCCCACCCTCAACTCATTTCATTCTATCAACAAAACACCCTTAAACAGACAGACCCTGTTCACTCAACAAACATTTACAAAAACATTCCTCCCACTGAATATTTGGGGGTGAAGGATGTCTCCCTAAACTTGAGGACAAGATTCACGAGACAGAAAAGTTGAGGGCCCCAAGGGTATTTGTCCACACACGTGCGGCACCTTGCGCTGGCTGTCAATGGGAGCTCAGCAGTGGAAAAGGACCAATGAGACGAGAGGTGTTGCGTACCTCATCCCTCGCCACCCAACAAATTTGCATAAACAGGCCACTGACAGACTGACCACTGTGTTAAACTTTACATATAAAAAAATAGACACTCTCCTACCTTAGTCATTCATTAGTTTAGGAATGCTCAAGTAGCGCTCTGTTCATGGTATGGCACAGTAGTAGTAGGTATGGAACTAAGTTATAATACACTGGGTTGCAAATACTATTGTAGTATAGTTGTACGGGAGTACTACAGTAGAATAGTAGTTAGGACATTGCTGCATAGTGCTGAGGGAATTCCATTATAGTGTAATAAAATTTAGCCCGCGGAGGATGGGCTTCCCCACTTTAGTCAGGCTCCTCCTGAGATTTCTTCCCACTGGGGAGTTTTTTCTCACCACTGTTTGAGGATTTGCCTCATTTGCTGTAGTGGGGAATAGGCTGGGCACTGCCCTTTCATTTATTTAATCTCTCACTGTAAAGCGTCTTTGTGACAGTCTCTGTGAAAAGCGCTATACAAATAAATTGAATTGAATTGAATTGAATTAATGGTATATAACAGTAGTAAAGAATGGTTCCTCATGAGCCCAGAGCATAATTATAGTCACATGTATGTCATTCCACAACGGAGTTATGCCACGGCCATGAATCCCAGAAGTTCCTGAGAATTTTTAGGAAAAGCCTCGCTTGGCTATATCTCAATTCTAAAAAACCCCAGTGTTCCTTTCTCTTTCAAACGTGTTGAGACGCCAGGCCATGTTTGTTTTCAGGAGGTCAAGGTAAGGCCAACATCTCAATTAGTCCCTCCCCTCCCCAAAAAATGGGGTGGCATTGTCATTTAAAGCCCTGAGATGTCAAAATGTGGAGCATATTCTTGGATGCCCCTGTGCATTTTTCTTCATATGAAGAGCAAATATGCATGTGTGTTCAAATTACATTATTCACAGAATGCAATGGACCAGAGCATATAGTTGTAATAAGGATTAACTTTGAAGAGCACTGCAAGTCATCCGGCCAGCCTGCACACAGTATGCATGTTTTAAAGAGTGTCTTGATGAAAAGATCCAGACTACATGCGTATTTGCACATGCATGTGTGTGTACATGTGTGTGCGCATTTTTGGGGGATGGGGTATATATGGGAAGAGGATGCTCCAGAGCCATTCTTTCCATTTTCAATCATTGCTGCAGAAGACAGGGAAACACAGAAATGGAAAAAGTGAATGTGATGCAAGTGCCTACAGAGAGAGTTATTGAAAGTACAGAAGCTAAAGATTCACATGAATGAAAAAAGTAAGTGTAAAAGAGATTGACACCAAAACAGATAGGCAGACAAAAATGGATGGATGAAGAAACATGTTCAGTATGATCATTATAACACAGAATTATTATTTAGTTTGTGGTAACTTTTTGTTGTATGTTGGGTACGCCTTCACTCCATATTTCTAAAACTTTCTTTTTTCCCCCGTGCAGGGTAATAGACGCTTTGGGGAATGTTTGTCAGGTCTGTGCGTGGTTCACAGAGGCACGCTAAAATTAATCCTTCCTGGCTTTGCGGAACATTCCAGCAGTTCCCAGGGTCCTAGAAATATTCTGTCCTGCTCTCCGTGCGGCCCTCAGTGAGTTCAGTAGCAAACATCCCGGTTGACCTCTAGTACCACCCCTCAGGTCCACAGTGCCACAGACAAACATTTAGGACTTGTTCGAAACCTCTTCGAAAGGTTTTTTTTACTTCTAACGCCCATTTTTAACAGCCAGGTCAGATCAGGGTTGGGTGCTGCCTCCTCTAACTCGAGAAAATTAAAATTTCCTAACTACATTGCTAATTTCACTGAGCTGCTGATTAGTAGAATCAGGTGTTAAAATAAAACTAATAGTGGGCTCCAAAATTACTGGCACCCCCAACTGGCAATGCACAAACAATACAAAAAAAATAAAACGTGTAAACAATACTGCATAATTATAGAGACACGGAATATACCAACATGTGTGAAATACTTAACGTTATTAATGTTTTGATGGAAACAACTTGAATCATAAGAATCATTCAATACAAAATACATTTCAATAAAATTAAGGATTCATAATAATTGGCACCCTTCATTCAGTACTTAATGCAACCACCTCTGGCAAGGATAACATCATGGAGTCTTTTCCTGTAATTTTTGACGAGGTTTAGGTACACAATTTTGGGGGATTTTGGACCATTCCTCTAAGCACATCCTTTCAAGATCACATTCTTGGGTTTACGTTTATCAACTGCCCCCTGCAGCTCAGCCCACAGGTTTTCAATTGGATTAAGGTCTGACAACTGAGATGGCCACTGCAGAACATTGATTTTGTTGTCGCAGAACCATTTCTATGTGGATCTTGAGCTATGCTTTTGGTCATTGTCTGGTTGGAAAGTCCACCTGCAGCCAAGTCCCAGCCCTCTGGTGGAGACAACCAGATAGTCAGCCAAAATATTCTGATACTTGGAGGAATTTATTATGTCAGTAATTTTAACCAGTGCCCCTGGACCTCTTCAATTAAAACAGCCCCGAAACATGAATGACCCACCATCATATTTCACCGTGGGTATGAGGTGCTTCTCCTTGAATGCATCTCTGTTTTGACGCCAAACATGCCAATGCTGTATCTGACTGAAACGTCCAATTTTTATCTCATCTGACCAAAGCACCTTGTTCCAGTCATAATTTAAATTACGTTTGGCAAACTGCAAGTGCTTGCCTCTGTGTCTTATGGTCAGAAAAGGCTTTCTTCTGGCAACCCTTCCAAAGAGCCCGTGATGGTGGAGGTGGATTTTTGAAACCTGGTGACCCCAAGATGCCACCAAGGCCTGCAATTCCTTCACAGGGATTCTTGGGGATTTTGTTTCTTCTCTCACTGTCCTCCGCAGTATCCTCAGGGGCAAAATGCAGTTGCATCCTTTGTCCTTGAGGTATTCCACAGTTCCATATCTTTGGAATTTTTAAATAATTGCCCTGACAGTGCTTAGTGGCATATTTAATACAACTTAGTTTGTGAATCTTCTTGTAGCCTTTAACAGATTTAGCAGGTCTATGACCATCTGCCTCTTTTGAACTGACAGTTTTGCTTTCTTTATGGTGTTGGATGACAGAGGGATATTGTACATGTATCACCTCATTTTTGTACTCTAATGAAACTGGAAGTGAGGTAATGGTCCAATCTAGTTTCTTAACACTTAGATAAAACTTAAATAAGTGGAATTTGATACCTTGTTTAATTTTGGTGTTATGTTATTTGCAATGATCTATAGGGGTGCCATTAATTGTGAAACCTTGATTTGGAGGAAATTGATTTTAAATTAAATCAGTGAATGACTCTGGTTGGTTCCATTGGAACATTAATATCATACAGTATTTTTCACATCGTTGTTATTCAGAGTTTATCTACAAATATACTTTGTAAAATTTTAGTATTGGTTGTGCATTGCCTGTCAGAGGTGCCAGTAATTTTGGAGCCCACTCACAGAGTTCAATCATGTTCAAATTATTTGTATCATCACATTCTATGACAAGGATAGCACATTAAAACTGGGAATCTCTAATTTAATCTAATCCCATTTAATTTTTTTCCAAATCTAAATGGTCTCTCCCCAGATACTTATGTAGTGCACTCAGTACGCTATGTCAACGTGACCCAAAAGCAAAACCTGTGCCCTAGTGAAAATCGCGATGGGTAGATTTCCAGGAAAACAATATTACACCCAGAGAGCTCTCTCACCAAGACTTTTACTACACAGTCAGTACAAGAATAACCAGAGGTGGCTGCACGTCCTGTGTGTCTATGTGTTCAGAGAGTAGTTCAAACAGATGGATGATGCCATTAGGCTCGGTACGAGTATTCGCTTCCTGTGGATAAGGCATTGATCATTATGAATGATTGGGTGGCAAAACCAGGATAAACTTCCATAAAGAAACATACAGTGTGTTCTGGGTACATACAGTATGTTTCAGTTGCCATAGTAGCCCCGGGCCAAACGAATGTTTAAAATATTGTATCCCTTTAAATATGTTTTCTGAGTTTAGTTTTCTGTGTATTACTGATGAAAGAGACTAATGGAGTGAGCAATATCAACAGAACAGCATGTCCTTTGCAGGAAGGGGTACAGGAAGGATTATTCAAAGGGGCCCGAAAAAAAAGTGTAGGTGTCTTTTTTGGTCTAATAAGGCCATTTCAAAGCCTTACATTGCACTTATATGGCAAACACTTTTATCCTAATAAATGTATAATAAATGCATAATGGCAATCAATATAATTAACATTGAACAAAGTAGATTCCTAAAGGAACAATTCACAACTGGGTCTTGCGTGAAATCTATACATTGGGCCCAAAATCCCTGGCGTCACCTAGGTCTCTGCAATCTTACCGCTGGCCGTAATGGTCCGTCCTGAACTGAAGCATGTGCTAAAAATGTATTTCTTATAGTAATCTCTGCAATTAGTGCACATTACAAAGCCACTACTCTCACATGGTCACATGTTAAGGGCAAAAAGCAAGAACAGTGGGTTAATGCAAACTCAACATCGAACCCCATTGAAATATCCCAAGGCAAACCTATCAAAGCATGTCGTCCACTGTATCCATGGAAGATGTTGCTGAATATGAGGCAGGAGAGGAGCTAAGTGTGCAGGGGGTGGGGTTTGTTTGCTAGCAAACTGACATGAGTGGCAATGTGGCAGTCAATCAGTTGAGCCACTGCGCCTCAGACCACCCATTCATCTCTCACGCACAGGTCAGCTGAAGTGAAGGCCATACTGCATAGTGAGCTTGTCCTACACTGTAATATAGTGCATAATAGATGTGGATGAGCAAACACACTGTCTTTCAGCAAGGGGGTAAGAGCATCTGGTGAAAACACACATACATACACATTCACTCTCTCACAAACACACACACACATTTATAATAAGGGACAACTGGCACCAAGTTGCGCCATGATCTGTCAGGTATGTACAGGCATCACGATGGCAATAAGTAATGCAGAGCTTTGAAGATCAAGAGCAAATTAATGTGTGTGTGAGCTTCCATTCTTCAGCCCATAGAGCCCAGTCAGTAGTGAGAAGTTACCAGTTACAGTGCAGTGAAAAAGCATTTGCTCCCTTCCTGATTTCTTCTTTTTTTTTTTTTTTTTTGCATATTTGTCACACTTATGTTTCAGATCATCAAACAAATTTTAATATTAGACAAAGATAACTCAAGTAAACACAAAATGCAGTTTTTAAATAATGATTTCATTTATTAAGGGAAAAAAGCTATCCAAACCAACCTGGCCCTGTGTGAAAAAGTAATTGCCTCCCCTTGTAAAATAATGAATTAACTGTGATAAACCACATTTCTTAATTTTAATTTCACTACTCACACCCAGGCCTGATTACTGCCACACCTGTTGAACCAAGAAATTACTTAAATAGACCATGCCTGACAAAGTGAAGTAGGCTAAAAGATCTCAAAAAGCAACACATCATACCGCGATCTAAAGAAATTCAAGAACAGATGAGAAACAAAGAAATTGACATCTATCAGTCTGCAAAGGGTTGCAAAGCCATTTCTAAGGCTTTGGGACTCCGGCGATCACGGTGAGAGCCATTATCCACAAACGGAGAAAACTTGGAACAGTGGTCAACCTTCCCAGGAGTGTCTGGCCAACCAAAATTACTCCAAAAGCGCATCGATGAGTCATCCAGGAGGTCACAAAAGAACCCAGAACAACATCTAAAGAACTGCAGGCCTCACTTGCTTCAGTTAAAGTCAGTGTTCATGGTTCAACAATAAGATAGAGACTGGGCAAAAATGGCATCCATGAGAGAGTTCCAAGGTGAAAACCACTGCTGACCAAAAAGAACACAATGGCTCATGTCACATTTGCCAAAAAACATTTTGATGATCCCCAAAACTTTTCAAAAAATATTCTGTGGGCTGACGAGACAAAAGTTGAACTTTGAAAAAGTTGAACTACTTTGCTGCTTCAGAACCTGGACGACTTGCCGTAATTGAGGGGACCATGAATTCTCCTCTCTACCAGAAAATCCTGAAGGAGAATGTCCAACGATCAGTTTGTGACCTCAAGCTCAAGCGCACTTGGGTTATGCAGCAGGACAATGATCAAACACACCAACAAGTCCACCTCTGACTGGCTTAAAAAAAAAAAAAGACAAAATGAAGGTTTGGAGTGGCCTATTTGTAGTCCGGACTTAAGGTAGGGATTCAAAGAAAAAACTGAAATATGGCAATTTGACATCAATGGAAAGCTTAGAATGCAAAGAATGCAATGTAATGTCATTCCGTCACATTATCGATATGAGAAAATGGAAACAAGCACGAAACGACAGTACTTTATCGAGCGTGAATACTTCCGTGATGCTAGGCAAGAGGCCCGTTTTGGGCGACGTCACGGACGGGTATTGCAAGCCTGCTCTGTGAATTTGTGGGCAGAGTCAATAGAAGAACTGTCTCTCTCTAAGCTTTATCTTTTGTTATTTAACCCTTTATGGCCTAATGCAAAAATCCCAGCAGAGAATCATGCTGCCATGTTTACCATAGTAACCTGTATTTGGGCTGAAGCACAGCTTCTCAGCTTTCAGGAACAGTTGTATTTTTTTCTATTATTGCGCAAAACTTACAATAATTACGATACTTTCAAAATTGCGCGCATATCTGTGTCGGTAACGACACGTTCTTAAAATGCGCACATGCTGCCCCGGTTTGAATGGGTTAAGGTTCAAATTGAGTCGTACTTTACTTGAGATGGATAAATTATAATGGAGAAAAATTTATCTGTGGTTTTTTTTTTTTTTTACTTTAAACTCATATTTTTCTATATAGTACATTGAAGATTAACATCGACATATAAACGATGTGACAGAAATCATGTAAATACGTGGAGGGCAGGGTTCCCTCCAGGATTTTTTGAAACTGTGGCGGTAGGCTTCAGCGTCGGGTCAAAACTCAGTATTATCAGGTGTGGCCAGTTTTCATTAATCAGCACGTCGGCGATGTAATAATTGAAGTCTATGTGCTCGGAGGTTTATCAGTTTCACATGCATCACGTTGGATTTCACATATACTCAGTCAAAAAAGAAACTTCACACTCGTTTGGAGGTCGATAAGTTGAACATACAAGAAAAGTGGTTTTAAATAATGATTTAATTCCATTCTGTACCCATTAAAGACGGTGTACCATAAAAATCATGTTCATAATGTAACCAGTTCCACCGGAAATGCTACGGAAATGTAAGAGAGTGAAAATGGTAAGTTACAACTTGATGAAAGCATGTCAATAGCGCGTATGCCCTCCATGAGCGTTCACAACTGCGACGCAACGTCTCCTCATGGATTGAATGATGCGTCTGAACACAGCTTGGGGGATGCATCGCCATAATTGAACCAACATGGCACCAAGTTCCTGAAAATTCTGTGGAGGGTTCCTTACTTGACGGAGTCTTCTGCCCAACACATCCCATACATGTTCTATGGGATTAAGGTCGGGAGACCTTGAGGGCCACTCCATGACATTGATGCCAGCATTCCTAAGAAAATTCCGCATTAAATTGGCCGTATGAGGTCTGGCATTATCGTGTTGGAATGTCAGACCTGGGCCATGAGCTGCCATGAATGGCAAAAGCTCTGGAATGAGCACTTGATCTCTGTATCCTGCAGCAGTTAGGTTTCCTTGAACGACCATCAGTCGGGAACGGGCAGGACCATTAAAGGCACCCCAAACCATAACACTACCGCCCCCCAAAGGTCCACTTCCTGCACACAACACTGGGCGTTATGCGTTCACCGCGTCTCCTCCAAACTCTAACTCTCCCCATCAGCGAAGTGCAAAGTGAATCTGGATTCGTCACTAAAAAACGACCCTATTCCAATCACGCTGAGTCCATCTCAGATGTTGTTGTGCCCAGAGAAGCCGTTGGCGTCGGTGTAACTGGGTTAAATTGGTCCACTATATGGCCGACGTGCATGGAGACGAGCAGTGCGCAGGCGATTACGTATGGTTTGGGCAGTCACACGACCTCTAAACAATTCATTCCTAGTGGACGTTGCAGTGAGAAATCGATTACGCAAATGACGTAAGGGGATTTGTCGGTCTTCTGCTTGTGTCGTCACACGTGGTCTACCCGAACGAGGTCGGTCTGCTGTGGTGCCAGTTTGTTGGAGACGTGTCCGAAGATCATGGATAGTCCGTCGACCGCATCCCATAACCCTGGCAACGTCAGTGACCGACGTTCCTGTATTCAGCATGCCAATGGCACGTTCACGTTGAATGTTTGACAGTCGTGGAATCAACGGATAATTGACTGTAAGAACTTGTTTTTCCGTGATGTCACTCTACCGTGCTAACGTGGGCTCAATTGCACGTGTCTCATAAGGTCACGTGACTAGGAACACGAGGAAACATGCTTTTACCTTGATGTATGCTCGCACGTGCTGCATGCTTGTGCACGTCGGAGTTGCTGTGTGTCATGATGTCTTTGACAACGCATTTACCCCTAATAATAATAATAATAATAATATCTCTTGTATTAAGTTTCAAGAAAATATTTAGAAATTTATGAGTGTGAAGTTTCTTTTTTGACTGAGTATATAATATGAAAACCGATAATGACTCCGGACTCCGGAATTGGAATTTAATAATCATGAAGATACAATTAGGTAGAGCAGGATGTGCCCACAGCAAACACAGCAGAGAAGAGATACAACAACTATAAAAAAGCAATACCTGAAATTGGGCCTGAGTGCATGAGAAGTACAGGCGGACGATTCAGGCTGCTTTTGAGGTATTGGGTGGAGATATTTTAGGGGTATGAATGAGTTCTAAATGGTATCGACCTCGTCACTCCATATTTCTATGTCAGTCAATCCCTGTTATGAGAGTCCACTCAATCGTGTTCATAAAATACTATCTTTTTTGTAGCCCAGCTTTGACTTATCCAACCTTCCTCAGAATGGTAGCATGACTCCAGTAAAAACATAATTTTCTTTCTAAACTAGACAACGTGAACGTGTATAGCGTATAGCCAGCGCGGCGACCGGGCTTTTTGCAGGCACGGAACGAACCAAAATAAGCAGCAAAACTAATATGCATCGATGAAAGAAATCACCTTTAAGCGACATTAGCTTGAAAAAAAAAATAAAGATTTAAACATGGGATTTAAAACTATGAACTACTAGGTGATCTAGAAGAAATCTATTAAGAGTTCTGACTCGTCAGGCTTTAAAAACAAAATTGAAAACAGTTTTCACAGTGTTGTCTGTATTATAACTATGGAACATCTGGGTACTTTCAGAGTACACAACCCGTATGTGACGTCACCAAATATGAGCCTGTCGGCGGGCTGATTACGGTGGAAAAGGAGCAACATTTGGAAAGCGAATATCAAGTAGCATGAAAAATCTTTTCTCTTGTTATATGAGTGAATACCTTCAACATATCATGAAATTGCCATAACGAACCAATTTTATGGGTACTTATTTTCTTTGAATCCCTACTTTAAGTCTGATTGAGATGCTGTGGCATGACCTTAAACAGGCCATTCATGCTTGAAAACACTCCAATGTGGCTGAATTCTGCAAAGAAGAACAATTCTGCAAAGAAGAGTGGGCCAAAATTCCACCACAGTGATGTGAAAGACTCATTGCCAGTTATTGCAAACGCTTGATTGCAGTTGTTGTTGCCGAGGGTGGCACAGCCAGGTTTAAGAGGCAATTACTTTTTCACATAGGGCCAGGTAGGTTTGGATAGCTTTTTCCCTCAATAAATGAAATCATCATTCAAAAACTGCATGTTATATTTACCCGGGTTATCTTTGTCTAATATTAAAATTTGTTTGATCATCTGAAACATAGTGTGACAGATGTGCAAAAAAAATAAGGAATCAGGAAGGGGGCAAATACTTTTTCACAGCACTGTATAACCTGTAATTCAGACAGCAATGGGTCATTGGACATTATATTTGAGCTCATTAAATATGTTACCCTGGCACAGAGATTTCACTGATTGAACTCTGAGGGTGATCAGCAAGCACTTGTATGAGTGGCTCAAACAAATTTTGAACCAATAGACAAATGCTGTACATTTAAATGTGTGCAACAGTGATCCAGGCATACTATTATCAACCAAAGGTGGATACATCCCTCCAAAAATATCTTTTGCCGCCAGCTTTCTATTGATGCCTGCTTTTTGCTGTTCTTTCCATCTTTTGACACTATTCAAAGTGTCTTTGTGACAATTCTCTTGAAGTAGCACGACCCAAATAAACATGATTTGACAGTGGACCTGGCTGAATCGCGGCTGCGGCACAGTGAGCTGGTGGGATCAGTGGCTGTAGGATGGGCTGGGCTTGGCAGCATCCCAAGACCTCGCTACAACTAAGTCCGGGGGAAAGAAAGGCGTCACTTGGTCCAGGAGGAGGTCCAAGCAGGGGTGGAGGAAGCCCGCTCCAGTCGGATGGCAGGGATGCGACAGCAGGGGACGTGGACGCGATGGGAAAAGACAGTGAACCGGAAGATCTCATAGTCAGCCACACTGGATAAAGTTCCTGATCCAGTCAGTCTACGACGTCCTCCCCAGTCCGTCCAACCTCTTCTGCTGGGGCCTGGCAGAGACACCAGCGTGCCCACTGTGCCAGAGAAGAGGATTGCTGTGACACATCTTGAGCTGCTGCCCCAAAGCCCTGGGAGAAGGGCGCTACCGCTGGCGTCATGACCAGGTGCTGAGGGTCATAGCAGATGTCTTCAGCACAGGCATCTCCGCCAGCAGGCAGCAACAACCAGCAAAGCACTCCATTTCCTTTTTCAAGGCCGGAGAGAATGTACAACAACGCCCAAGTCAGGCAGGGGGGCTTCTGGCAACAGCATGGGACTGGCAGCTGAAGGTGGACCTAGGGAGGCAGCTCAAATTTCCTACCACCATTGCAGAGACCACAATCAGGCCAGATATGGTACTGGTGTCTGAAACAACAAGACAAGTGGTCCTGCTGGAGTTGACTGTCCCCTGGGAAGACCGGATGGATGAGTCATTTGAGAGGAAGAGGGCCAGGTATGAGGACCTGGCAAACGAGTGCCGAAGCAAGGGTAGAGGACCTGGAGTGACCCCATTGAAGTGGGGTGCAGAGGCTTCGCAGGCCAGTCACTCTGCCAGGCACTCAAGAGGTTGGGAATCAGAGAGCTGCACAGTAGGAAAGCCATCGGGAAGATCTCGGATGCTGCAGAGAAAGCATCAAGATGGCCATGGATCAAGCGGGGGATCCATGGACTACCCAAGCTACTTAGACACAAGCCAGGGCCTGATCACCCCTGGCTGGGTCGCCTCGGCATGGGTGTATGATGTTGAAAGACCCGAAACACCCAATGACCCCAGGTTACATCACTGAAGATGTGTCTAAGTTGCATCGAGAGGTGCATTAAAACCGACTGCAGTGTGATCCCAGCATTTGATTTAAAGCAAATACTTTATTTGGCCAGGAAAGGCAAAATAGAGGATAACACGCTTGGGAGGGATGGAAGCCAGGAGAGTGCAGTGGTTGGGTTGTAACCCAAGTTCATGTGGGGGATTCACATACGGCTCAAAAACCTGTATTAAATGTTGCTTAATTGATGCAGTTTGATTGTTTTTGCATGATTTGTGTTATCATAGTGCCAGCCAATTGCTTGATTATTCTGGGTTTCCTACATGTAAGGCAACCCTGACCTGTGAGCAGAAAGACTGTATAAAGAAAATGAAAACTCAACATTTCAACAGATAGTCATCATCAGCAGCTTTATGCCAAAACATCTGTCTTTGGACTAGTCCAGCTTTCTTAAAAAAGAATAATTCCACTTTGTGTGCATTTCAGGCAAGTTTGGTGTACAGAGCTGTTTCATTTATTTTTTTATTCTGCCCTCTGGACAGTGCCACGTGTCTCACCACACTTACAGATGAAAAGTAGAATGTTTGATCATCTGAACAACATCCCCGGAGGAAGTATCACATCCAGTCATCCTGAAATTCCCAGCAATGCTTTATATTTTTTTCAAGTTTTTTATTCATATTCTTGGTCCTCAGCCAATGTAGTCCTGCACTGAAGAGTACTGACAGACACCCAAATGTAATGCAGGTAAGGGCTTGAAGCAGAGTCGGAATGGTGGGGTGGATAAACCCAGGAGGGGGCCCTTAGGATTAAAAAAAATAAGTTAAATTTCCATTGTTCAATGACAAGGATCATGTTACTTAAAACAATATATAACATAACATAATTACGAAGGACAGCCTGTTTACCACTACCATTAACAATGAATAGCCCCTTCTGAAGATCCGTCACCTAGTTTGAATACTCAGTAGGCCCAGTGAGGATTTTAGTGGTAAAACAGCAAAAATAAGAATCATGAAAATTATCACAAAAAAGGAAGAAGGTGATGACATAATGCAGGGGTATCTACCCTATCCAGACAGGGCCTGTGTAGGTGCAGGCTCTTGTTCTTGTCGTGCTTTTACACACCTGATTCTACTAATCAAGCCCTCGAGTATTTTATGAACTCCTTGATTCATAGTATCAGGTGAATAACTGATTGACTGGAATGAAAGGCGGCATCCACTCCGGCCCTTTCTAGATGAGGTTGAATATCCCCCGGCAAGGACAATAGGTAAGGTTGTGAGATGGCTGGAACAAACAGTTGTCAAACTGTATCTACAGGTCTTAAAATAATTTTGCAGGTTTCCAAATTGCTGGCCCGTCTGCCTCCTAGGGAGGGTCCTCTGTGCAAGTGCATCCCTGTAAAATAAGCTTTGTGTTTGGCAGCGAAGGAGCGTTCCCCTGGAGGCGACATTATCCTCACACTGATTCAGGAGAGTGCAGCAGTTTTCCTTAATAAAAATTCTTAAGCTATGAGAGAGCATGTCCCATTCATCAAATTGTGTCTCCTGATGGAGCGTGTGACCCATACACATGAGAGTGTGGAAATATACACCAACTAAACCCTTTTACACAGATGCCAAATCTGGCCAATCCTTGCCTATTGCGCATGGCCCCTATTTAAGGCTATATAATTCAGGATTTGAGTGGGACAGTGAGAGGAAAATGATTTCAATGAAGCACGACACATATCATTCGGAAATAAATCTTATTTCCATTTATTTTTATACTTTCAGGACAAAAATGCAGCAAACACGGGGAAACTTCGTGAAAATTCAACACTGAAGTTGTTTTGCAATAAGATACTCAGAAATAAAAATAGCTTGAAGGTAAAACAATACATTTCCTGGATTATAAACTAATTGACCAGAAGTGTGCTAAATCTGAGGGTGGTGCTCAAACCATCTGATTATTTGTGAAGCTAAACATAAGCCGCTTCCCTACTCCTACAAACAGCTAGTAAAAATGGAGATTTTTGCTTTGGTGTGAATCATATACATTGCAATGTTGTATGACCAATCAACTATTTTAAGGCATGGTACAAAGTTATGCATCAAATGCATGTGGATTTTATAAGTTTGTAAGCTTTATGAAAGTCAAAATTATGAGCGCTCATTAGTGCCAATCAGTGGCGGCCTGTGAACTTGTGATAGGGGAAGCTCAAACCCATCCCTTAAATCATTGGTCATGACCTGTTTTCAATCGTTCATTTAAATTACCTTAATGAAATGCATGCATTGTCTCCAACCCCTAAGTAAAGAAAAGCGTGAGAAGTCCGGAGTCATAACGCAGGTGAAACTGATAAACCTCCATGCGCTAGGACTTCAATTCTGCGCGAGAATCTCTTACATATGCGTTGATGGAATAATTGCTGACAACAGCAAGGGAACGTAAATATGCCACTAAAACTCATGCCAAATGAGTGAGAGTTGACAGGTATGCGTTATTAATGAAAACTGACCACACCTGATAATGTTGAGAGATTTCAGAGTTTCTGTAATGGTAATTTAAATGAATGATTGAAAACAGGTCATGACCAATCATTATTTTTAAGGGATGGTTTGAGCTTCCCCTATCGCCAGTTCACCAGCCGCCACTGGTACCTATCCATTCAGTCTCCAACATAAACAAAAAACCAACTGAAAGTTATTCACCTATAGAAACTTAATAACATCCTCCCTAATCATGTAATATAGTCCCCAAAATGAAAAATAATGCAAACCCATCCTCACAGACTCTCTGTTAGCAATACATGCCAATAAATTAATTATTTGCTGTACATTATGCGGTACTCTAAAGTATATTATCATTAATTCCATTGCAATGGCATGACGTTTGACAAATGCTACTATTTCTAATCAATCCACAAGCAAATTAACATTCATTTCAGACATAATACCAGTTTATATTATTGTACCAGTACTATCGGTGGGACGTTGAACAAGTTGGATACCAGGGAAAATTAGCTATTCAAGCAAAAGCCACAAGTTTTTATAATTTATTAATTATATTTAATTATATTTATTAATAATAATTTATTTATAATTGTAGTGAACATAAAAATATGGAAATATGGAAAATATGAAAAATATGGAAAATATGACACAATGGAAATAATTTAAATCTAACTAGCATAACAACATGCCATCTGCCTCAGTGGTATGCCTCTTATTCAGGCTTTACGACTGGTTGTGAAGTAAATCTTAATAGTCAATAAAAATGGGAAATTTAACGACAGAATAATAGTGATAATGAGAATTGTCGTGGTCACTAATTACTTGCATACCTTCTAAATGTTTTGTGTACATGCATTGTTTTCTGTAAAGGTAAATCTGGTTATGTATTGTAATTATCTATTGCATTTATTGCCTTCTTGGTATATTAATTGCATGATTGTAATTATGCATCTGACCAACATGTGTGTAATTGATACTGTTTGAGTGATAATGTGATTACTAATTATTTGCATGCCAGCTATTCCCTTTAAATGTTTTGTATTTGTGTGCGCATTGTTCTCCCATGAAGGCAGATCTATTTTTTGTATTGCATCGCTTTATTTTATTCTATGAATTGGTGTAACTGATATTGTTTAAGTGACTAATGAGAATGGTTGCGGTCACAAATTACTTGCATACCATCCACACCTTTTAAATGTTCTGCGCCTGTCTGCGCTAATTATTCCCTGATAAAGGCAAAGCTGTTGCCGAAACGCGTCTGGTTTCTTGCCATGTTGTAATACAGGCTTTTTAACTTCAACAGAGACTTGAGTGCCTTGTGGCCCATTCTTTTTATTATGAACGGTTACCCCTCTCCGCAATGAGCACCTCTTCGATATTTGATTGAAGCTACATTTTTGGAGCCAAGGCAGCATTCTTTTTCCCTTTCAATTTTGACAAACCAGCGTGGCATTTGTTGCAAATTGGGACAAAAAAAAGCATTTGTAAATGATTCTAAACGGTGGATATGTTGCTGTTTGAGAAAAATAAATATTATACAGCCCAAGCCTTAAATCTGTCATTTGGCCAGGGTTCAGCGAAACGTTGAAATTGGCTTTTTTCCCGTTTTGCCCAGAAACCCTACATATTTTGAAATATCCCCTGGTTGCTTCTGTGGCCTGAATGATATGCCTGGCTGGTAACAGATCAGGTTTTATGGGAGATATGATTCACGCAATGTCTATTCCAACATTTCAGGCTTAAGAGCTCCGATATTTTGAATAGTTCTAGGGCATCGCCTCCACATGGGAAATCAATATACATTTATATGCTCTAGGAACAAAAACAATTATGGCATCATTTTGATGCCTGCATCTAGGGTTACTGCTCCTCTGCAACAGGGGGTTAACAGACAGGGAGTGCAGTGACTGGCTTGCTGCTAACAATTAAACCAGCTTAACCCATGAAGAGTAAAGTTAAACAGATAGGGAGTGTAGTGATTGGCTTACTGCCCACACATAAATCAGTTAACCTGCAGAGTGCTCAACGACTGTCTCACTGCCTACAGATGAGTAACTAAATGGAACCTCTCTTCCTCAGAGTACAGTGACATTACCACTAAAATGTCAAACACCCAAACTACCACCCACAAAATCTTCTCAGTTACATCTTCCTCCATGGCTTACACAGAAGTAGGGCCCATTGCACACACATGTGGGATTTATGAAACCAAACCCAAGACACGGTCTGATTTAAATTTAAACAGACGCCCAGCACCGCTACCACAGGTGAGACCAGTCGAGCTAAAGCCAGCCAGAAGGTGGTGAGTGACTGCTACATGATCCATGGAGTATTTTTAGCAAGTGACAGCTACGTGAGTGCTTGTCTTGTTGTAGCAGGTTTATGCTTGCCCAGTAACCTGCAGGGGAGGCTATGCTGTGAAATTGTGTGTGTGTGTGTGTGTGTGTGTGTATGTGTGTATGCGTGTGCGTGTGTGTGCAGTCTGTGTGATAATGCTGAATGAAGCGTCGGCTGGTGCATGGACAACACACCGTGTTCTTCCAGTGAGGAGGAACTTCTAACTGCATTGCTCCCTCTTAGATACCAGTAATGTTAACTGAAGTGGCAAGTTAGCAATTTTGCGAGAGTCTAACACAATTTTATATTCAAACCCAATATCTCACCAAACAAAATCCTGACAAAAGTGCCAACAATCAACTGAAGAGGAAATTGCCCCAAGCCAAGAGCAAAGACACCTCGCTGAATTTGAGGGCTGTGTATCAAGAGCAGAGGTTTGAAAACTGGTCCGTAAAAGGGCCAAGACACTGCAGGTTCTCATTCCAACGGAGCAGAAGCACACCTAATTCAACTGGAAAAGTGTTTGTGGGACACCGCAAAAACAGAGCAGCCCCTCCATTCCACCTGCCCTTTTAAGGTAGAAGTTGTATGAAAAAGCTGTCTTATCATTTTGGCTTAATCATTCATAAAATAGCTTCAACGTTTAAAAAATACTATTGTATTTAGATATGTAGTTTTGCCCATCTTGACATTGGGACTCTAGACTCTTTGGTTGAACGCAGAAAATAGTTCCCCATTTCCGCTGCAAAAACGTGGACTCGACATTTGGAACGGTCTCGATGCAAAATGCGTAATATGACCAATCGAAAAATTGTATTTTCGTCTTAATAAACCTACAGTCGTAAAACTGCCTTTAAATTCATTTTTTTTTTTTTTTAAAGCTGATTTCAAAAAGTAACCAGGTCTGGTGTCGCCATATTTGTTTGAATTCAAACACTGTAACTGTGAGGCATGGGACACATTTATAAGTACATGTCATGAAGAATAATCAAACATATAAAAATATTGTGTCAACAAGAAGTTTTATGTGAGTACATCCATGACCATGACCTCAGCATGACCTTGACCACGAACGGAATTTGCTCAAAAGTTGATAGAAGCTGAGTCCTGTTCTATAGTTGCTATATACCAAGTTACAGCTTGGTGTCATAAAATCTTTTGAAGTTATTGTGTTACAAAGTATTTTGAGGGGCGTGGCGAGATTTCATGACCTTGATGTTTGAGGTGACCAGTCATTAGGCCAAAACAATTTCCCAGCGGTATAATAAGTGTGACTGAAGTACTAAATAGGTTCAAGATGGCAAGAAAGTTATAGATGCCTCAACAGTAATGAAGTTTTGCATGGAAAGACACCAGAAGTTGATAGAAGATTTACTCGGCTATACATTTGCTATATACTAAGTTACACATTTCTATTGAAATAGTTTTGGAATTATAGTGTTAACAAGCCTTTTCAGGGGCATAGTCAGATGTCATGACCTCATTGTGACCTTGACCTTGCATGAAATTTGCCCAAAACTTATTGGAAGCTGAGCCCTGTTACATAGTTTCTAGATACCAAGTTACAGCTATCTATCATAAATACACTACCGCTTAAAAGTTTGGGATCACTTGGAAATTTTCTTGTTTTCCAAGGAAACACACATGAAATTAGTCTGAATAGGAAATATAGCAAATGAACAGAACATGCTGACATTGTCTGAGCTAGAAATAATGATTTTAATGGAAAATGATGAATATGTACTTCAAACTTTGCCTTCATCAAAAAAAAAATCACCTTCACTGTTGATACTGAAACTGGTGTTTGACAGGAACTATTTAGCGCAGCTGCTAGTTGACAACCTGTGAGGCATCTTTGTCTTAAACTACACACTCTCAGATATTTGTCTTCTTGCACAGTTGTGCATCGGGGCCTCCCACTCCTTTTTTCTGTCCTTGTTAGTGCCAGTAGAGCCGGAATCAAACCCAGCCACCGCGGGAAGGACCTTTTTTGTGGTGCATGACCAATGTGCCACTAGGCAGCCCCAATCATAAATACTTTTGAAGCTATCGTGTTACCAAGCATTTTGAGGGGTGTGGCCAGTCGTCATGACCTTAATCTTTGAAGTAACCAATGATTATGCCAAAACAATTCCCAAGGGCCATAATAATTGTGACTAAAGTATTCCAAATAATTTGATGATCCAAGAAAGTTATAGGCGAAACAAAATGCGGCAGCGGCAGACGCGGCGGACAAACTCGCGCAAGTACTGAAAGCAGCCCCACCTTGTCGGGGCTGCTAATTAATCAACTGTGCAAGCTGAGATCAGTTGATCAAATTAGTTGCACCAGGAGTAGTTCTGCTTGATTGGATTGAAAATCTGCAACCTCTTGGCCCTTTTACGGAGGAGCTTGAGACCCCCGCTCTAGTGAGTATCATCAGCACAGTCTGGTATGCCCACAAGGCGTCCACTTTGCCATTCGTCATTGTGCTATTCTCATGAGCAAATTGAACAACACCCAGTTAATCGGTAACGCACATCTGCTCTAGCTTGTGTGACCCCCAAACAAGCCTCATACGCCAGGAGTCATTAGCCTGAAATCCATCTGTATCCAGCTTTGGTCGCTCCCAACGGTCACTTGCAGATACAGTCTGGCCTCAGTCGGTAGGCCAGCGTTTAGCCCTTACGTTACTAATGAACTGGATATATAAATATTCATGTTTTCTGCTCTTGGCTGATTGGGTGACCTTTTAGGGAGAACCACCAATCGCGCGGCGCCATTTGCAGAATGAATGCTGACCGGGTTGTCCATCACATCTTGTTGTCAGAAGTGGTAGCTAAGTAGGCGAGCATTTAAATGTTGGGATATACAAGTATCTATCTTATATCTGCATGTTGCGTGTATATTTCCTTTTATTTTGCTACATCAGGCATTTTACAACACAGCTAATGGCTGTACTCAGCATTACGAATATGAGTTAGCTGGCCAGCTACGGCATTCGTGAATGTTATTTCACATGAGCTAAAAAATTAGATTGTGGCTTGCTAGCGTTTACTCTTGGAGTGGTTGTTAGGTTTTGAATAATAACAATAGGTCAATGTTTGGCCATATCTGCATTTTGTTTATTTCAGTTGGATTCCCCAGTATAATAAAGGCTAAATAAAATAATACTCAAATTACGTAATGTATTTCACTGTAATTGCCATTAGCTATAGCTTGAAGGGCATTGCATCAGCTAGGTTAGGCCTATGAAGCTGGTATGCAATACAACAGATGCTAATTTATTCCTTGCCTGACTACTTTCTTCGGAAAAGAAAAGATGGATAACTTGTTCCTATTATTGCAACCTATTGCTTCACAATGTTTCAGCATTTTTAACGTGGATGGCCAACGCAAGATATGCGTCACATTTAATCTTTGCGCCTCATTTTGCTGCTTTTCCCCGCTTGTTTAATATCTGATATCATTCCAGTACAAGATCATAGCGATCAAATATATTCCTTTTCCCTTTAAAAACGATTAAGCATCGATGGCAATAACAGTATCACTGAACATATAAACATAAGCATTATTTCAGTTTGAAAGTTTAATTCGTAGTTTTCCGCAGTCCATACTGTATTTCTGTAGTGCCAGATGTTACATGACCGCTGCTGAGAGAGACACAGATCTCGAACGAAGTTCATTTTCTCCTGATCTGTTGGTCTTAAAAATGCCATTGCAACATCAGAATGTTTGGAAAATATGTGGCCTGTGAAAAATAAGTCCAATATTTAATTCTGTGACAATGGGGCAAAATAATCGGTGATAATCTGTGATCACATTCACTTCTCCCCATTGGAATCAATTCAGTCAGGACCCGCCGCAAGTCTATCTAAATGGGCGGGGCACCCACATGACTGATACCAAAAATTGCTGCTCGGTGAGGAGTCTTCCTTTCTCTATTGTCTTTGGCCTTGGTGATGATGTTAGTAAACCTCCCCCGAAAAGGGACCTTGCGACTGTGAGCCAATCACAGATCTCACATGGATTTTGTGCGAATATTTGAAAGTCAAACGCTAGCCTACCGAATGAGGTCAGACGTATCGGCAAGTGACCGTTGGGAGTGACCAAAGCTGGATGCGGATGAATTTCGGGCTAAGGAGTTATGCCAGTCTACCAAAATGAGGACAAATCTCATTGGCCTTGCAAGACATTTCACAATGTTCACACTATAGGGAGTGCTCACTTGAACTCTCCTATGCCCTGTCATAAATTTTTATTTTAATAAGCTTTACTGACATGACAACACACCAGAATGGTATTCAAAAATTATTATTTTCATGAAAATACAGTAGCAGCAATGGCACGCCATATGAAAGATAACAACTTCAGTCAGGTCACTTATGTCAGATTTAACCATTTATAGCAGGACGACCTGCATTTGAGTTTGGCGGTGACCCTGCTCGAGTGATGCTCTGGAACAATCTGAGCAAGCACAACACAGACAGCAACACCCCCCCCCCCCCCGGCTGAACCTGTGATCATTTCAAATCTCGTAAAGTTTATTTTATTTTTATTTATTCGTTTATTTGTCAGGGACAATGCAGCGCACATTATTACGTACATAGTTATTACAGTCAAAGCCATAACAATATGTGTAGATGTGTTGCATAGAAGGTTTCTAGCCAATTGGCTAATTTGCAACCCCAGTCCCTGGTCAGGCCTTTCTAAAAAATAATAATTACAATAATCCAAATATGTTTAAAAAAAAAAAAAAAAAAACTACATTGTGCAGTCCATAGTCATGCAGCAGATACACTGTATACTAATACATTAGTAAGTTGCAGTTATTGAATATGATATGAACAAGTGCTGCTTAAGATCAACAATGAAGTTATAAAGAAGGAGGCTGGGGAGGTAGAGGGAGATGAGAAACATATTTCTTAGTTACTCAAGTACGAGCGGTGTACAGGGTACTGCACCAGAGAAATGAAGGAACACTGCCTCGGTTATTAAAGCTCATCAATTAGGTGGGAGGAGCTAAAGTTACGAATGATTGGACAGAAACAGGCTTGTGACCAGCCTGACTACCGTGCCTGACTGAACTAACGCCTGTAGCTCCATACTGTGTAATAATAAAAAGCGACCCTCATTGATTGGAATTGAGTTGGTGAGCTTTCTTACTGGAGGTGATGCACAGATTTAAAAAACCCTCTCTTCATCTTCGATGTGCCTTTGGCCCACAGGTGTCTCTTCGTTCCCAGTCACAAAATGACTGATGGCTGCCTTTGTCAGTCACTCCCTCACTACTCATGGTCAAAAGGCACTGGCCTCTAATCCCTGGGATCTTTAGAGGAGCTGAGGGGTGATGTCATGGCAAAAGCATGTGCGGTATGATGCTTGGTTCTGTGTCAACATCCCCAGGCTCACAGTAAGACTGTCTGAGAAATACTCAATAAAAAAGGCCCCACTCGAGGAGGAAATTTGGGAACTAATACCCCTCCCCCAAACACAACCCCAGGTGAGTGAGAATTCACAACTGTCAAGTGTATCTACCAAACCTTTCCCAGTTCTGAAAAGAACATAATTGCTGCATAATATATTGTGGTGTAAAATGACAACCCTCCTGTACAGTTTGAGTGATTTTACTATCTGGCTAGAGATAAAACTAGACAGTCCGGTTGCCCGCAATCACATGGGTGTAGCCCCCAAAAGCCTGCTTCTCCGCCAATTATTATTATTCCGCCAATACTGTTGCCATGACAACCAAAATCGATAGGTGTCATCAATTAAGTAGAACACATGTCCATACCAAATATGAAAGTAATCGGTCAAAAATTACAGCCAGTACAGCGTCCACAAGGAATTGTCTACGGACGCGGATGCGGCGACAAGCATGAATCCATAGAGAGCACCGGACTTCGTCCGGGGGCTACAATGATTAGAGTTGCTATGCCGCAGTCATATAGGGGAAGTGCATATGGTAGGTATATTCAGCCCGTTAAGGTGTGAAATCAGAGGTATGTGATCAGAATGTTTTTAATTGAGCATTCTATTGTCAATGTGATGACCTAGTTATTGACAGTAATGAACAGGTTATTGACTTTTGAAAAAGCATCTCAAAAAAACCCACCTCTCAAAGGGAGAACAGAAGCAAGCATGAACGTCTTTTATTGATTAAAGAGACAGTGACAGGTTAACTATCACAGCTCCCATTTGAATGCCTTTCATTTTTCCTCCCATTCAGAAACTTGTGTGTCTATTGAAAGTATGTCTGCTTTGAGTGTTTTACATCTCGCGTGTTTTCTTCCTGAGCTGCATCTCATTTCATTGTTACTTCCTGATGTCTCTGTCGTGACATGTACTCAAACCCCCCGCTTTGAATTGGAAGTTGCCTTTTTGTAATTCGCTATTCTACTTTGAACCAGTCAGTATCCCAAGTAGAAACTATGTCTTTCTCAGTGAAACGTAACCTATAATGACAGCCATTTGCAGAAGTCTTCCTCTTTAGTTAGTTAATTCAAACTAGTTTCCAAGCCTACTTGGGGTCAAGGATTGGGACCGTGTTTAGGTCAACCCAGTTCAAGTCAGTTCCCTTGTCTAGTTTAATGGTGACAAGGGGACAAACTCCCAAGCCTAATTCAGGGTCCAGGATTGGCACCACATTCTTGTTAACCCTTTCCAAGTTTGTTCCTCTGTCCAATTTGCTCAGAACAAGCTCCCAATCCCTCAAAAGTCACCAGGAGTGGAACCAATTTCCCCTCAAGCTACTCCATCCTCCTTGTGAACATTTCAGCTCTGGCAAAGTGCACTCCACCTGGCTGTCATTCCAGAAAGCCACTGGTCGGTGATTGGCAAAGCCCTGCTTCACCCACTACATCTGAAATGAACTGTGCCCTCGTCTTCTGGGGTTGCGTCCTCACTGTTACTGTATTGCTGATGATAAATCATACTATTGGATTGTACTCCGCCTCTGCACTTGATTCCTGGTCTGGATCATAGGGGGTTGTATGTTCAAACCTCAGACTGAATGCTATGCTCCAATCATGAATTGAATTTACTCCTGCATTCTTTCGGGGAATGGCACAAAGTTATTTGCACAAATTATCTGAAGCATGTATGAGATCCTGACATGTCATCCCTCCCAAGAAATGTGCATTGAGCAAAGCCAATTGTAATTTTTTTGTAGAGAGCAAGCAGAGAAATATAATAAACAAAGCTATTGTAAAGCAAACAAACAGGCAAACACACACACACACACACACACACACACACACACACACAACTACAGCTCAACGCAGCTTTACTGGGGCCACCTGTCATTATTTCCAAGAAGCCCTTCAGTTTAGTGACCCAGGAAGGTGCTCTAGAAACTTGCAGTTTCACTACACAGTTTTAACTAACTCTTAAGCTCAGATAGACATTGGCCTAGTTTACAACGTCAGATTTTGGGAGTGAAAAAGGAATTTAAATTCAATGTGAACATAGCCAAAGACAGAAGACTTTAATCGACAAATATGCTTTGGTATATGATAAAAGTCATAAAAGACTTCCTAATACGTAGGTTTCAGCTTCCTTGAAATTTTGACTGATGTCGCCACCTAGTGTTCTTAAATTAAACACAGCCACCTTCAAGCTTGTGTTGTGGACACACGTTCGAGTATTCGAGGGAAATGGCGCACATGGCAAGAAAAAAAATCATTTATACATTCATGTTGCACTTGCAAGTACAAGCTTTTACTTGCGATGTGCCAGCGTATAGAAGGACAAAACTGTTAAAGACCACCATAAATCGAATTCTTAAGTTCCCAAATATCCGAACATGGTCTAAGCACCACCATATATGCATCTTCTGTAATCTCGAAGTCAATTTATATTACTAATATATTACTACTATTACTATTATATTTTAAACAAACGTTCAATATAATGGCGACGTCATCTTACTTCAGTCACTTTCCAAAAAAGTTCCGCCAGTGAGGGACTGGACACAGTCGTGATTTCAAAACGCCTTCGGTACCGGAACAGTTTGTCCATCTCTACTCCCTGTAGTCAGTCTGAAAGAGACAGCGCGCGAGTTTATTTAGTTACCGGTTCGCGGGAAGAGAACAGCTGCAAGTTTACTGTTGTGAAATTACAATCTAGCTGGAATAAACGTTGGATTAAGCGTATCAAAATGAGTTTATGGGTTGACAAATACAGGCCGACCTCTCTAGGAAAGTTGGATTATCACAAAGAACAGGCGAATCAACTGAGAAATCTGGTAATCCGTCCATCAGTAGACTTAACTTCATCGCTCTGTTAGCTCGCTAGGTGACATTCTGTTTTAATTTGTTCATTTTCGAATAGTTTATCGTTTGTTGCGTTTCATTAAACGCCGGCTATCGAAGTGTCTGTGTTACTTGTTTGTTTCAAACTTACCTGCTTAATGTCGTGCTACCAACTGTGAGACATTTAACGTTAGCTCGCATCTTGCCCAGCGAGCTTGGCTAGCCAGCGTAACGTTAGAGAAATGCCTTGCGGTAGGCTGTGTGGCTGTAGCATGATTTGTCAGATATAGATCGGTTTAGCTAGCCGAGTAATTCCCTCCTGGGAAAATAAGTCGTCTTAACGTAGCCAGCTGGCTAATTTGGTGTGGCCGGTGCTCTGACAATTAGTGCTGCCTTGTCAAAAAATGCTACCATAATACAAAGCGATCGTAAAGTCTTTGTTTTCGCCTTAATATTGCAATATGAATCAGTCTGCAGTAGTAACTTAGTTATTTGTTACCCTATTACAACATAAGCAGATGTTATAATGAGTTGGACAAGTTTGTTTAAAAAGATGCATGCCGCCCGCCATTATCATCTCTTTTCTGCATGTCTAGGAAAATCCAGCGTGTGCATGTAAATATATACGCTTACAAGTCGAAAGGAGCACTGAAGGAAAAAAAAGTGTTTTTATGAGTTTTAAGAAGCGTAAGATGTGAGCGAAGAAACGGAGCCCAAGATTTTAGGATTGCGCAAGCGCAGAAACGCGAGGTAGCATATTTTGATTGGTAGCAAAAATTGACAGAACACCTGTTGCGCATAGATCCTGCAAATTTCTCCGCTGAATTGCACTGTCACGAATTTGCCCTCTTAAGGTACAATGCGGCGACTTTCCACACTTGCTGGTATACGGCCCGTCGGGAGCTGGAAAGAAAACACGGATCATGTGTTTGCTACGGGAGCTATACGGACCCGGTGTGGAGAAACTTAGGATCGAGCATCAGTCGATTACAGTAAGACCACTGCATACACATGCGGCTCTATTTCCATGCATGAGCCGCGCTACGCGCTGGATAAGAGTGC
The DNA here is from genome assembly GCA_029692085.1 of Gymnothorax javanicus. NCBI lineage: Eukaryota > Metazoa > Chordata > Actinopteri > Anguilliformes > Muraenidae > Gymnothorax > Gymnothorax javanicus. Next base: position 67,281,777 of record CM056199.1, read on the forward strand.
TTGTTTATATTTTACAGCTTCTGCGATGAAGAACACATGCAGAATGTTTAAAATAAATGCTTTCTGTTCATTCGTGATCCAAACGTAGGCTCCATCAAAAAAGAAGATTGAGATCAACTCCATAGCCAGCAACTACCATCTGGAAGTGAATGCAAGGTAATCTTTATAGCCATCGCCATTATATTTAAACTGGTTTTAGAATTGATCACCGTGCAATTTTTAGAATTGAACATGGTCGCATTGCTGTACATTGAACAAGCATTTAGCATTTTTGCATTATTTTGCGCTATTATAGCACATTTGACACACTGAACTGGCTTTAGGTCTCTAGGCTACCCTAGTCCTGGAGAGCCGCAATGTCGGCTGGTTTTCGGTGTGACTCAGCACTTTATCGACGAATGAAAGCAGTTGATTACTCAGTTAACTTATCTTACCGGGGCCTGCACTACGAAGCGAGTTCAACGTACCCTGGGTATGTTCCGGGGGGGTATACTATGAAGCAAATTCAACATAGACAGGCTTTGGTTGAGTGAGCTGGCTCAACAAACCCTGAACTCGCAATCAGAGATAATTGGTGCTAGGACGGTGGTTATGACCTTTCTTTGTTAACCTAGGCTTGGTGCTTTAGGCTCTGTGTGGGCTCCCATAAAAAGGGTGTTTCACATTCATTTGACTCTTCTTCCGCCCAAAAATGGACCTATCACGTGTTGTATATTTCTCCCAGGAGGAGCAGGTCAAAATTATGGAGAGACATGAAGAATATAAAAATATAACAGCAAAAAGCAACACTGCTCCTGCTAATAAAGCCAGAGAGGAATTCTGGCAGAAAATTGCTGACCGTATAAATGCATAAGTCCTATAATGAAGGATTAGTGGAAATTACTTTAGTTTCTGGGCTAAATCAAAGTGAAATTAATTTATAGACTGAATATTACCTGGCTGTGATAAATACTAATAGTCTACTTAATTTGAATAATTTATTTGTTTTTGGTTGAAAGTATTTTTTTCCAATACTTTTTAAAACAGCTTGATATATTTTCATAAAATCCCATCCAATCAATAACCTTAACCTACAAGGGCACCATTTCAAATTTGCAATAGGCCTATGGCATATCAGAACAATGGTAAGTATGATACAATACTAATTAATTTTGTAATTGGTGCTTTAATAGTTGCAATACCAGCACTGTCAAGAGACATGGCAGCAAGTTAAAACAAAGTATAAGAACATTCTTCAAAGTGGTTGGCCCTATGTTGCTTTGCTTTCATAATTATTTTAATTATTTTAATGGTGTGCTGTGTAAAATGTATAAGCGCAGCACACAATATTCTTGCTCAAATTTTCTGCATCGCCAACTGAATGCATGCAGGTTCCCACGGCAAAAACTGCAACGCAATGTATTCCATTTGCGCAACTGTAAGCGCACGGCTTCTCTATTACACTGCCGACGTATGGCTCCAGTAGATCGCATAAGTAACGAATTCCCTCAGACGAGAATCTGTTGTGTTCATAGAGAATATAGTCAGAAAAAGCCAATGGGTCATGCCGGTCTCTAAAGACTCTCCCTCCAAAGTGAACTGCATGTGATTTGTGCACCAAGGTCCACAAGATCATCTAAGAAAGGTGATGCCATCTTCAAAGGAGGTGCTTAGTGACAAGGTGGCGCATTTATAGCCGATTTAAGCCGAAACTCGGCACATAACCTGCTCCCGACCAGGTTAAGTTTGCAGCGTAAGTTAGGTACTGTGGTGATCTAGCAATGTTAAAAGAGATCCACCTTTGTGACATTGAAAAGCCTAAGTTGCGGCTCGACGTACCTCTCTAACCCACTCATCTTGCTTCATAGTATACCCCCCTGGTGTCATAGGTTTAAATAGGGTGGAGAAACACAAAGTCACCACATCCTACGCTTCTCTAGGGCCAGGGTTAGCCACCCCTGCACTAAGGGAATAATGAGCCAATCAACCAATTAGCAGGAACAACCCACAAGACTCCCAGAGCCAATTAAGCAGACATGCGGGATGTGACGGCAGTTTAGGTGGAAAGGAAGATTTAATGTGGTTGGATGTTTAGCATAGTTGTAATGCAGACAAAGTAGAAGTGCAAAATACAGATAAAAGTTTATAGGGCAGGGGTGGCCAACCCTGGTTCTGGAGAGCCACAGGGAGTGCGGAGTTTCGTTTTCTCCACCCAATTTAAACCTAAGACCCCATAAGTGAAGTGTGTAATCAACTGTTATAATTCAACAGTGAAGTGCAGAGTAACGCTGAAAACCAGCAGACACTGCGGCTCTCCAGGACCAGGGCTGGCCACCCCTGCTCCAGGCAAAATGTATTATTAGAGAATGGGGACCAGAGAAAACAGCACTTTTTAATGTAATTTTATTCTTTTCTTTTTTTTGAAAAGGTATCAAATGTTCATATCAATAATGGAGGATTCAACTGTGAGTGAATAAAATACTTTTCAGGACCCTTGTGGACTGTAGTGGGCCTTGAATGAGGGAAATCATATTTTTTTTGGCCAGAATTAATGCTGTGATTAGTATGAGGGACCTTTCTCAATTGCTAAATTATTACCGTATTTTTGCTGTATTTTGGGAATTTTCTCTTTCAGCGATGCTGGGAACAGTGACCGTGTGGTCATTCAGGAGCTGATCAAAACTGTGGCTCAGTCCCAGCAGATCCAGTCCAGCACACAGAGAGAGTTCAAAGGTCGGTCAAGTTTGCGCAGGTGCTTTACCTTAAACTACAAAACATGTTTAGCTGATGCTTTCAGAGCTATTTGCATAAAATCTATACAATCCGATATTTTATATAGCTGGTTAGATTACACATCTTCAGAGTGTTCCCAAGAAATAAGAGTAGCAAGTTAAATGACAAAAGTAGACGGTCAAGAGTTGCATGTGGTGCCTAACCCTTGCTCGGCCTGTAGGGTGGTCCATTCTCCCTTGGAAATTTTTTTTTTAATGGTGCATTCTAGTGCACCTTAGACAGCTGAATGCATGTACAACCTTAATTCCGAAATGGTTGGAACAAAGTGTAAATTGTGAATAAAATCAAAACACAATGACTTTCAAATCACACCAGCCAGTATTTTATTCACAATAGAACAGAGATAACATAGCAAATGTTGAAACTGAGAATTTTACAATTTTATCCACAAAATGAGCTCATTTCAAATTTTATGGCTGCTACAGGTCTCAAAAAAGTTGGAACAGGGGCCTGTTTACCATGGTGTAGCATCCCCTCTTCTTTTTAACACAGAGTGGAGGCATCTGGGCATTGAGGAGAAAAGTTTCTTGAGTTCAGCCATTGGAATTTGATCCCACTTTTGTTTAATACAGGCTTCCAGCTGCTGGAGAGTTTTGGGTCTCCTTTGATGGACTTTTCTTTTAATTACGCGCCAAATGTTCTCAATCGGTGAAAGATCAGGACTGCAGGCAGGCCAGTTCAGCACAAGGACTCCTCTGCTACGAAACCATGCTGTTGTAATAGCTGCAATATGTGGTTTTGCATTGTCCTTCTGAAATACACAAGGCCTTCCCTGGAATAGATGTCATCTGGAGGGGAGCATATGTTGCTCTAAAACCTTTATATACCTTTCAGCATTCATGGTGCTTTTTAAAACATGCACATGTCCCACACCATATGCACTAATGCATCCCCATGCCATCAGAGATGCTGGCTTTTGAACTGAACGCCGATTACAGGAGGGGTGGTCTTTCTCCTCTTTAGCCCTGAGGACACGACGCCCATAATTTCCAACAAGAATGTCAAATTTGGACTCGTCTGACCACGGGACACTTAGCCACTTTGCTACAGTCCATTTTAAATGAGCCTTGACCCACAGAACATGGCGGCGCTTCTGGATCATGCTCGACAATGGCTTCTTTTTTGCACGATAGAGTTTTAGGTGGCATCTATGGATGGCACGGCAGACTGTGTTTACTGACAGTGGTTTCTTGAAGTATTCCTGGGCCCATTTAGTAATATCAATAACAGAATCATGCCGGTGAGTGATGCAGTGGCATCTGAGGGCCCGAAGATCACGGGCATCCAGTAAAGGTCTTCGGCCTTATCCCTAACGCACAGAGATTTTTCCAGTTTCTCTGAATCTTTTGATGATGTTATGCACTGTCAATGAGGAGACCTTCAAAGCCTTTGCAATTTGACGTTGAGGAACATTGTTTTTAAAGTATTCCGCAGTTTTTTTTCGCAAGCCTTCACAGGTTGGAGAGCCTCTGGCCATCTTTACTTCTGAGAAACTCAGCCTCTCTAAGACATCCCTTTTATAGCCAATCATGTTACACACCTGATGCTTGTAACTTAATTACTTGCTAAATGTTCTTTGAGCTGATTCTCTTATATATTAATAGCCTTTTCAGCCCTTTTTTGCTTGTGTCCCAACTTTTATGTGACCTGTTGCAGCCAGAAAATTTGAAATAAGCTCATTTTGTGGAAAAAAATGTAGATTGTCTCAGTTTCAACATTTGAAATGTTATCTATGTTCTATTGTTAATAACATATTTGCTCCTGTGATCTGAAAGTCCTTGCATTTTGATTTTATTCGCTATTTACACTTCGTCCCAACTATTTCGGAATTGGGGTTGTATTTTTCAGATACATAGATTTCAGATAGATTTTCAGATTTTCTTGTCAAATTTCACTTTTTTAAAATGTCCTTAATTAAGCAATATGCCTCTATTTCAATCACAGTGCTAACTAGCACCACGAACACCAGTTAATTTAATACTAAAAGCAAGCATAAATAAACTCAAACACCACAGCAATTTCTTTGAAACATTTATTCTCTTATATGACTATTTATTCTTTATCTCACATTGGTAGCCTGTCTTATCCTGTAAAATAACAATGATCTTGCACAAGGATACAATTTCAGCTTTTCAGCTGGAAATCAACACCCTTGAACTGACTTTGTTTTCAAGTCCAGGGTGTCTGGAAGTCCTTGATGTGTTCTTTTTCCTATGATTTTGCAAACTGGTTTTACTTCCTGGCTAAAGCACTGCGCTAATTGGCATGTTTAGGTGGCTGGAGAAAAATACTGGGGAGGAATATTACAGTTCCTCTGTTAAGTTTCGAGAGTATGTAGCCACATTTAAGCAGATGGGTACAGTCACAGCTTCCATTTTAACAGTGAATTGCTTTACTGCATTATTGTATGCCATCTAGGATGAAGATTGGCTACTATATTCCATTTTGGAAATAATGTAAACATATGGAGAGTTTCTGAGCTGTATGTGATACATGCACTAACATGACACTCCCTACAATGGCTGATCTCCTGCATCTCACGCATAGCTGATCTACAGCCAACAGTCATGGAAAATCAAGCTTAGATAGCATGTATGTGTACAGGTGGTTTTATGCCTCGGGCCTTCATACAAAGCAGGCAATTACTGGATGTAAACTTCCCCTGCAGGTCACTCGGTGTTCTTTTAAGAGTAATATTTAACCATTTAACTGTCACAGCTTGAGCATTTTAAAAGGCTGTGAAAGGTGAGGTATGATGCTGAATCGTTTATACTTCCTTCTCTTGGCCCCCTCTTATTGCAGCTCTATATTCTACTTTTTAGGTGCTGGTTTCCATCACTCACTATTCTTTGGAAATTATTGATGAAGGAATTCAACCATGTGCATGGATTAGTTAAAAAAAAAAACAAAATTGAATTTTGCTTAATAAAACTGTCAAATTGACAGAGGCATAGATTGCTTTGTAGGTGAAGTAGAGGTATACATGATGAAATAATTAGGTCATAGAGACCAATTGCATATAAATGGCACAAAGTGCAATCAGTAACATATTGGACAGTTGCTATGTGTAAAATAAAAGAAATTACAATTGTCTCCTTATATAGATGTAAATGTCTAATCAAAGGTGACATTCTGCACTTTATTCTCTTATTCATTATTCTTTGTGCCATTGAACAAAGCCCAAACAAATAAATAGAACACATATTTGTCAATGCTTAGATGGTACACTTAATGCAAATAGCTGTTTTAAATGCATGCACTGAATTAATGGCTGTCCTTGCTGAGCTTAACCTTGGCAATGGGGGTGTTTTCTGGGAAACAGTGGTTCTGCTGACCGAGGTGGACCGGCTCACTAAGGATGCCCAGCATGCATTGCGGCGGACGATGGAGAAGTACATGTCAACCTGCCGGCTGATCCTGTGCTGTAACTCCACCTCCAAGGTCATCGGACCAATCAGGAGCCGGTGCTTGGCTGTACGCGTCCCCCTGCCCAGCACTGAGGAGGTATGGGAGAGTGGTTGGTGTGATTGTTTTAGGGAGGCTGAGTCACTCTCAGCAATAAGTGGCAGGTAAGCAACAAGCTTGTTGGTGCATCCCAGTACGCAAGAAACGGTCCTTTTTTCATCCACTTGTCTTCCCCTGTGTAGAAGTATGGGAGGAGCAGACTTGTGGAGGAGAGGAATGTACTGGAATACGCCCTGTGTGTTCCTCTGTATGAATGGTCAGTGGGGTGGCCACTGCAGCGCCTCATTGCTGCAGCACAAGCCTAACTAACGAATTAATTCTCGGTCTTGTGCTTCTTTTTGTCCGTCAAGTGTCAGAATTTATTTTCTAACTGAAGCGCAATAAGTCGCCAGGTGTTGATAAAGTCTCCACTGAACACCTACAGTTTGGGTGTTCTGATGAGCTATGCTGGACACTTGCTAGTCTTTTCACAGTTATGCTTAATTGGCATATTGTCGGCAAATAAATGCTTCTTGGGGTTGTTATACCTCCTCTAAAAAAGCCCACACTCCAATTTTGGCAGGAAATTACAGACCCATCACACTGAGTGTGATGGTGAGAGCCAGTATCCACAGGTGGAGAAAACTTGGAACAGTGGTGAACCTTCCTAGGAGTGGCTGACCTACCAAAATTACTCTTAAAGCTCATCGACTACTCATCCAGGAGGTCAGAAAAGAACCCAGAACAGCATCTAAAGAACTGCAGGCCTCACTTGCCTCAATTAAAGTCAGTGTTCATGATTCAACAATTAGAAAGAGACTGGGCAAAAAAGGGCATCCATGGGAGAGTTCCAAGGCGAAAACCACTGCTGACCAAAAAGAACACAAAGGCTTATCTCACATTTGCCAAAAAACATCTTGATGATCCCCAAGACTTTTGGGAAAATATTCTGTGGGCTGACGAGACAAAAGTTGAACTTTTTGGGAGGTGTGCGGCCTGTTACATCTGGCATAAAACGAATACGGGATTTCATAAAAAGAGCATCAGACCAACAGTCAAACATGCTGGTGGTAGTGTGATGGTCTGGGGCTGCTTTGCTGCTTCAGGACCTGGACGACTTGCCGTAATTGATGGAACCATGAATTCTGCTCTCTGCCAGAAAATCCTGAAGGAGAATGTCCGACCATCAGTTTGTGACCTCAAGCTTAAGTGCACTTGGGTTATGCAGCAAGACAATGATCCGAAACACACCAGCGACTCAACCTCTGAATGGCTTAAAAAGAAAACAAAATTAAGGTTTTGGAGTGGTCTAGTCAAAGTACGGACTTAAATCCGATTGAGATGCTGTGGCATGACCTTAAACAGGCCGTTCATGCATGAAAACCCTTCAATGTGGCTGAATTAAAACAATTCTGCAAAGAAGAGTGGGCCAAAATTCCTCCACAGCGATGTGAAAAACTCATTGCCAGTTATCGCAAACGCTTGATTGCAGTTGTTGTCACCGAGGGTGGCACAACCAGTTCTTAGGTTTAGGGGGCAATTACTTTTTCACATAGGGCTGGGTAGGTTTGGGTAGCTTTTTTCCCTCAATAAATGAAATCATCATTTAAAAACTGCATTTTGTATTTACTCGGCTTATCTTAGTCTAATATTAGAATTTGTTTCATGATCTGAAACATTTAAGTGTGACAAATATGCAAAAAATTAAGAAATCAGGAACGGGGAAAATACTTTTTCACAGCACTGTATATATATATAAAATACAAACTGGGTGGACAAGTCTAGGCTTGACAAGAATATTATGGGCTGGGGATGAATTTTAACCCTTTCGCAGGCACAGCGACATTTTTGTCGTTTTAACCAACGTGTTTTATAAAGTCTTCTTTAAATTCCCAGATTGCGGGAATTCCCTTGTTAGTTACACTCATTACCATTGGCTGTCTCTCAGGTCACCCAGCACTGTATTTTTAGCCGTGAACGAGGCATGGGATTTCCTAAAAACGCTAAATACGAGACTACTTCCGGTCAAATTGTGGGACATGTGAACATGGCATCGACAGTACAAATAGCCGGCATTCTAGCCGTGTTTCTAAACGTAAATACAACGTGAATGAAGTTTTTGCTTTATTGAATGACTCTGACGATGAGTTTGAATATCCAGAGAGCGGGAGTGACTTGGATCCAAACGATTTTAGCGATTCTGGAGAGGATTAAAACATAAAAACATCAGTTATGGGAAACTTATTATGAGATTTGGTGTTATTTTATTGTTATTTTGAATAACAATCATATTTTGGTAAAAACCCAAAATTAATCCGTCCGTGGGGGTATGCATCTGGGCCAAAATTTGCCTGCGAAAGGGTTAATACGGTATCCTGCAGTTTCAGCCAAGGGAAAATACTGTATTTTCCTTGACAGAAACTGCAGGAAATCATACCTAATTCAACCTCACTTGAAGGGTTCAGTGCAATTACTAGATAAATGCCAATCTCATGTTTTTTGGGCATCACACAGAATGTACTTTTACCATGTACCAATTTTGTGTAGTGGTCAGGATAACATTGAAAAGCTCATGTATTGTTATTGCATAAATAAAGTAGACATATAAGGTTATTGGACTGAACCCTTCAATTCAATAAATTTTCTTGGTATGAAGGGGAACGCACACCCCCCACCCTCAAGCTTCGGCATGCCACACGGCACTCTAAAAAATCCTGGGCAGAACCCTATTTTTGTATCTGTATTTTGTATTTTTGTGATGTTTAGTATTTTATCGCTTATAAATGTTTTATTTGTAATATAAGTTCTCCAGTTATGGGGGTTGAATAATAAATAAATGAATTAATAAATAAAGCTGTGGTTGGGAAAACACTTTTGGTTCTCAGTTTTGAGGATGAGGTTGCTCACACCTAAAAAAATTATTTTATAATATTTATGTGCTTTTCATGCAAGGCCATCACAGTCAAGTTATATGCACTTTGCCAATTTTGTGCTTGTGTTTTTGTTCATTCAGCAGTGAACAGCATTTTGCGGTTACAGATTTGTTGTCCCTGGTTTGGTAAGGGGGAAGAGTCAGCAAAATCTGGATACTCAAAGTTGGTTTCTGTTTGGACAGATAGGGAAGACTGGTTATTAGTCACTAGGGTTTTTTAGTATTATAGTATATGATTAGTATACTATATACTACTATATAGTATACTATATTAGTGTAGTATTACTTTAGTATTAGGCTCTGTCCGTCCGTCCGCCCGTATGTACGTACGAATTGGAATATCTTAAGAACCGTTGACTGGATTCTCTTCATATTTCACATCTAGGTTGATCACAGTAAGAGAAAGGTGCCAGTCATGTTTGGTGACCTTGACCTTCATTTCAAGGTCACAAGATGACTAACTTTTTTTTGACATTTTACCCTTGTCAGCGAGATATCTCAAGAAAGGTTCACTGGATTTTCTTCATATTTGACACCAAGCTTCATCTGTGGAAGGCCAGGGCCCAGTCGATTTTGGTGACCTTAGCATAATTTTCAAGGTCACAGCGAGACATTGGATATTTCAGTATGTTTACCTGCATGTTAACCTTGTCAGCGAGATATCTCAAAAACTTTTTACAGGATAGTCTTATTTGACACCAAGCTTCATCTAATAAAGGCACAGGGCCCTGTCGATTTTGGTGACCTTGACATTATTTTCAAGGTCACAACGACACACTAAATATTTCAGCATGTTTACCTGCATGTTAAACTTGTCAGCAAGATATCTCAAGATCAGTTCACTGGACTTTCTTCATCGACACCAAGCTCCATCTAGGGAAGGCGCAGGGCCCAGTCGATTTTTGGTGACCTTGGCATAATTTGCAAGGTCATGGCGACACATTGAATATTTCACAAGGTGACTTTAACATTTTTGTTGACATTTTACCCTTGTCAGCGAGATATCTCAAGAAAGGGTCACTGGATTTTCTTCATATTTGACACCAAGCTTCATATGAATTCTGTTGAATGTTTATTGATAAGCAGTTTCTTTATTACGATTTTTACTATTCATACACTATGACATTCATGTCAAGGTCACAGTAAGTCTTGAAAATATTTTTGCGTTTCAACAACCACAGTGCAAAATATCAACGGATGTTGACTGGATCATGTTTCTGTTGACATTTAGCTTCGTCTTAACCTATCACCATCACTTCATACCTCTTTAATTTTGAATGGATAATTTGCGGCAGGGGTTGATGTCACCTTAGTGACACTTGTTGAATTTATGTTTTTTAACAGTTTTTACATTAAAACAAGCACACATAACAGAATTAATTCACGCAGTACCAATACACAAATTAACAGAAAGACTGACGGAGGATTAATCTCCATAGCTGCTAAGAATAGTCTAAAACTGCTAGATGACAACAATATTGGCAGAACAGGAGATTACCTCTTTTGCCAGGAAGGTAAAAGGTAAACAAAACTGAAAACAGAGGGGTACTGCGATAACATCAGTCAGCATGCTGAGGGAGGCACTTTGTTCAGAATTGTGATACAATATGACTGCTGAGCACAAACAATGTCAAAACAGTCTCCACACCTTCTGGATATGCTTCCGATCAAAACTCTCAATGAGCCCTCTCCTTTAGCGTTGGGGGAAATTGAAACTTCCAGTTTAGGGATGATATATTTTTTTGCTGCTGCCATGCCTACCCCATGATCCTGATTTTTGTCGGCGAGATGGACATTTTTCTGGTTAGAGCAACCTAATATTACCAAATTACCATCTGGCGTATATTTTTTCATGTTGTTTAAAAAGCCAGGTAAATATATCATAACAAAAATGACCTGATACTGAACAGTGCCAGAATATGATTTTTTCAGTTGGCACTTGTTTTTTGGTATAATTTGCTTGCTCAGTAGTTGGCACGTCTCCTAACTTCCACTGTCCGCTGCCTGTCTGCCACTTGCCTATTCTGCTTTATTTGCCCCCTCTAACTTTGTCTCCCTTCCTTTCTTCCTTCCTCTTTCTTTGTTACTCTCATCCACTTCTCTCTCTCTGTCCCAACCACCCCTCACCTCTCAGGTCTGCGGTGTCCTGTCTAGCGTGTGTAGAAAAGAAGGGCTGCTGTTGCCGGGGGAACTGGCAAAACGCATTGCGGAGAAGTCCGGCCGCAACATGCGCAAAGCACTGCTGATGTGCGAGGCCTGCAGGGTTCAGCAGTAAGTCAGCTGAATTTAATAAAGCCTTAATAAGTGCAGAGCATTGCTGTAATAGGGTTTTCTTTAAGAAAGCTTTAATGAGCACAGCTGCGCTGTAATAGGCTTTATTAACTGCTTTAATAAAGCTTTTATGAACACACAGCTGTGCTGTAATAGGTTTTATCCCATAAATGATTAAAAACTGGTGTAATACAGCCATGTTGATATTACACACGTAATACCACTTTCTTGCATTGTGATTGGTCTGATTGCGTTCATTGGAAAACTACAACAAATATTATCACAATGGTAAAGTTCCCAATTTTGCTAGTAATCGATAACCATTGCTAGTGTTACCTTCTAGTTGGTGGTCTATTCAAGTCAATGGGGTGAATAATTCACTAGCTAGAATGCTCAAGTTTCTTTGTCATGAAAGTAGGAAGTTACATGTGTAACTAATCGTTGAAACTTGAATTTAGTAATTTAATTACGAAAAGCGTTAGCATGCTTGCAAAAAAATCATTCAACCCATTAACTTGAATAGACCGCCAACTAGAAGTTAAAGCTTTTATTTCCCCCAAAATAATACGACGCTGATGTTTATTGGATAAATTGGATCTCAAATTCGTGAGGCTGAGATACCATATTTATTGAACTTTAAGGCTCGGAATCAAACAAATTAATTCTCTTGTTTCATAAATTTGATATATCGGGCTCACTCATCAGAAATCCTCGATTTATTATCTGCTTTAATGAAGCTTTCATATTTGCCAAGTTGTGGTGGAATAGGGTCCCCTAACTGCTAAAATAAAGCTTTTCTAAATGCATAACTGTGTTTTTGTAAGCCAAAAGTAACCACATGTTGGTCATTATTCAGATTTCATGGTAACCTTTTTTCGGGTTATGTGCTTTTTTTTATATATATATATATATATATATATATATATATATATCATGGTAACCCGATGTCACTCATTTGGGGGTAAAGTGAAAAAAGTTGCGGGAACCCATTTTTTGAGATATCTATCAAATAGAAGAATAACAAAACACATACATGGTATCAACCAACACATTTCCCATATTTGAAATTGAAAACAAAATAATTTTTCATCAGTTTTAAAATGGCTTTTAATAACTAATTATGCCAGCAAAAGGTCTTGGTTATTGAATGAATTTGAAAATAATGCCAAGATATAAACTCAAAGTCCAGTTTCTCTTGCACCTAATCAGCAGCAATCTGTTGTGATGAGTTCAAACAGCATTCAGATTTGATTTCTTTTTTGTGGGAAAGAAAAAGTGACCGATTATAAAGTAACCTATAAAAAGAAGCCATAATTAAAGTTAAACATAGGCTAATGCAGATGGCTAATAGCCGATACTAGCAGAAGAGCGCGTGCTGCTTAGATGGCAAAAACAGTCGTGAAAAAGACAGTACGTCTTTTTCAGTTCAGTAGTTTTACGTATCAGGACATTAAAAAAATCAGCTGGTCCTTATCAGGCTGCCTAAAAATGCAGATAACAAATTTTCATCATAAGTATAAGATGTTGAAATAAAAAACAACTGTTGTGGCAGAAAAATTCTGATTGAACTACTATGAGCATAAATAAACAACAGATCATCTTTTAACAATATGAAGCATGCATTTTTTTTTTACCTCCCGCCGCTCGCGGTGCGGGAGCTGTGGTATCGGGGTGCGAGCGTGCATCCGTCCATCCGTCAACACATTTTGTTTTATCTCATCAACGATTTCAGTTACAGGCTCCTAATTTTTACTGGACATGCATCTCATAAAGGCCTACTAATAACGTGCCTAAAGGTGACCTTGGCCTATTTTTTTAAGGTCACTGGCCTCAAAATATCACCAAAAACTTCGACCTTTTGCTTTATCTCATCAACTATTTCAGTTACAGGCTCCTAATTTTTAATGGACATGCATCTCATAAAGTCCTACAAATGATGTGCCTAAAGCAGGGCTTGCGAAATCGCTGTTCTGAGCGCCCGGGACAAGTAAAAATTTTGTCGGGCAAGCAGAAATTGAGGCACTTGCCCGACGGGCTGGCTGAAAATTTCACGCCACATAGTAATTTATTTCTGATCTTAACGTTTTATTCACTGTACCAATGTGGCCACTAAATTCATTTGACACAAAATCCGATTTGTTGCTGAAATCCTATGGCCTATTTCACAATATTTTAGGCGTGACTGTCACAACTTTCCAATTACCGGTTGCCAAGTGCCAAAGCCAAATTGCAGGATTTTGATCCGCTGCGGTCTAGTTTGGTTGGTGCAGGAATAAGCAATGACTTGTCTCCCAATCATCAAACAGGGGAGTAAAGGCATACATGCGTGCAGCTGGCGCTAGGAATCACGTCGGACGGCCATTCCATTGAACGGTCACTCACAAAATCACTTTCTCGGAACATGGTTATAATATAATGTTAGAGTGAGAGAAGCGAAGCTTTTATCGGGATTTGTTGTTGCTTTTGTGTGTTGTTGTTGTTAAAAAGGCCCACAGCAAAGTAAAATATATTTATTTAATATTATAGTTATTCATCTAAAGCCGTGTTCTAGACTCGCATCTTTCCCACATTGCGTTTCATTTCAATCGCCTCAGAACCGAAACGACAGGCTTGTGGTTACAAGAAGGGAAGAGAGGAATAATTAACTCAACTTTCCACAAATTTTTTTTTTTTCCAGTTTTGTAGTGGTGGCCACATGGACAGAGGGGGTGACCAGGCAGTGTCTGCGGACTTCGAGTAGGTGTGGGACTATGAATGCGAGCATTTAAATTCTCTAACCAGCAATCTTACGGCTATACGAGGGCGCGTTTTCCATTAAAATCAGCAACACTATCACAAGCAAGAATATGCTGTGATGTTGCTCTTGAGGAAGCGAATCGGCCACTGTCAGAGCAACATACAATTTTCAAAATGAGACATTAGAGCCAGAGACCGAATTAATGTGGAATTGTAAAACACTTCGATAAACACTTCGATGACTAATTACTTAATAAATATTATACGGAAGTTGTTCATGTTTGTTAGAGAACGCGCACCGTGTCAAAATATCCAGCAAAACAAGACAACCCGTGAGATAAAATGCTTCATCGTCATTTCACTCACGACATGAGTCCGAGGACTTATGGGTGCTGGTTTAAACCACTCACTGCGCACCCCTGATTGCGCGCCTGGTGCTCATTCATTCATTTATTAAGAGTTAAATGTAGCTTTCATAAATATATCACCTAAATCGCTACAATCTGGGTGCTAAAATATATCTGATTTTGTTTTTAGAGTTGTATATGTGCCGCTTATTGTCGGTCAAAAGGGATTATGAAGCATCCATAATTGTTTTTTTTCTTCCTTCATCTAGTGTCAAAGGACCGTAACGCTACGAACACGACCACTTTCAACCACTTACACAATTTAATACGCAACCCTCCAACAACTGTCGAATATTTCGATCATGTGCCGCTGTAAAATGTCAACAGTTGATTTGGCCATCAAACGTTTGCAGCGGGACGTCAGTACATAGTCTATAGGCCTATGTTTTACCGATATTCTGATGAGTGTGCTCGCACATCAATGATCAAAATATCATGTTGAACATACTGACGTCCATTAAATGGACAAAATGTAACCATAACTTATGCCCCATTTCTACTACGTGATACTGGCTCTGCCCGCTTTTTTTCATTGTTTAAGTTGCATAAAAGGGAGTAGGGAGAAGTAATTAAACACTACGTTTTCTTTCGTCCATTACATGTAGGCCTATATATTATTGAAATTCTATTGAAATAAATGAATGTTCCGTGGTGTGAAAGAATGCATGGTAATAATGAACGTTTGTTGGTGTTGATGAATATACATCATAATGCAAATTTCCTTTATGAAAATGCTGCCTACATAAGTGATTTTCTCCTCGCTATTTATACACTTTTCGGCGCTGATGATTTATTTCTCTGTTTGTAATGAACAGCAAAAGTTGTAAAACCTTTTCAAACGGTAACTGATATGTTGGTTACATGGTTGATGAAGCTCACAGCGCACAAATGCATGATGATTACCATTAACTTAATGTGTGAAAACACCGCTTCAAAAAATGACTGCGATGGCGTGGCACGTTTGTCTGAGTGGTAAAGAATCAAGGTTACTAGCCTAAAAATATCACCAAAAACTTTGACAATTTTCTTTATCTTATCAACATTTTCAGTTACAGGCCCCCAATTAGCTCCCGCCGCCAGAGTGGCACGGGAGTTATGGTATCGGGCTCCATTCGTCCGTGCGTGCGTCCGTCCATGCGTGCGTCCGTCAACAAAAACTACGACATTTTGTTTATCTTAATGGCGGGAGCTTCTGGGGCCACCAGTGCTCTATATTATGCACTATTGTAGGCAAACTTCACAGCTAGACAACTGATTTCAAAGTATGACAGATTTAGTAGTATTATTGTTGACAATAGCCAAAAAAAGCTGCACTGGTGGGTTTTATAGTAATACCACAACTACAAATATTGAGCCAGAAACACAAAACGAACGTCGCTTGCGTAACCATTAGTGACATTGAGCCTTCATGAGGCTTTGGCTGGATTGCTAATAATGTGCTAGCTAGCTTGGTTAGCCAGCTAATCGAAAAAAGCAACGTGCAGTCCTACTGGATTGTTCACAACTGTGCGATGTGGTGTGTTTTTGCTTATTAATTTAGTATGATACAACTTTGCATATTCAACCAAACTCTAATCAGCTCAGGACATCGATCATGTTGCGTGCTACGTTTTTCAAAAGAAAAATGTGATTTTTATATTGCTTTGATTTCAATGATTAGAGAACTTCATTGCAGACATTGTAACGCTTTGTGGATACTGTGGTAGAAGGAGGCACTCCTCCCCTCCTCCTTCCCCATCATTCTGTCTTTGTACCTGGCTATTCCACCAATCCACTTCCATTGTTATCTTTTGAATGTCCCTCCAAAACTCCCCTGTAGATCATGTATTGGATTTCCCTTCCATTTGTGTTTTAGTATCCAGTCAGTTCAAACTTTACTGTAAAGAACAGCCTACCTTGTTTCAGGATAAATCTCTGAGCTTCCATCATTTGGGTCTTTTGCTGTGCTGGTACCAGACAAAGCTACAGACTTCGGCAGTTGGTTTTCATTTGTATTGTTCAACCACTTTTTCACAATTTTACCTGTACATTAAACTTAATAAAAGACCTTTGGCTTTAATCTCTCGGCTTCTACAACAGTACATTAAAAAGACGCGAAGACGTGGCATAATTATATGTAGTATTTTTAATCTAATTCTTCCATAGTTCTGCATCCAATACTACTTTTTTAAGCCTAAATAAGAGGAAGTGATCAGCGGATTCTGCAAGCATGTAATTCATTAATTTGATGATGGCAGCGTGAAGTCTCTCACCTGGATCAAATCAAACCGAGTGTACATGCCTGACCCAATGCGTTTCATTCGCCTTATTCCAATCAACGAACTATATATAACTCCCAAAATCCAATTCTGAAAGTCATGTGATGCGATTGGGACAGGTGTAGATAAACAACCAATCAGATTGCCTTATCTTACTGATGTCCTGCCTACCCCAATAGTTCCACCATATTGACCCACAATCCATGCAATCATTAGCTGTATGTAATAGGCGCAGTTGCTGACTTTTTCGAAAATGGTTCTTAGATGCGCTTGGGGAACGTGTAATTCCGACAAAAGATGCCCTGCCCAGCTACAGGGTGCTCAATTTATTCTTTTACTAAAGCCAAAAACACAGTTGGCAAAGTGTTTAAGATGGATTAAGGCATGTGGATGGCCTCACACACAACTCAATGTTAACAAGATGGACAAACTCTTGGCTGTGTTTGCTCGAAGGTAAGCAAATGAAGTTTTTTGCCATTTCGCCTTCGGTATTTAATTGAAGTTGTGCAATTTCAACCCTTGCAGAGACTTAACCAGGCCGACAACATGTGAACAGAGTCCACTTATCCTGAAGGGAAACAAACAAGTTCTAAATGGCTGTTGTGAAATATAACTGCAGTGTGCAGTTATTTGGCTTTTCTGCATCGATTGCCAGCACTTCGCTTGTGACTCTTTTATCTCCGCCCGTTCCATTAAAAATTTTGATTTCATGGCCATGTCCAGATGTGAAATAGTTAAGGCCTTTCTGGACAACTTTGCCGGACAAGTTGGACGCATTTGGTTGGAAACAAACCGCAATATTATCAGGAATAAGCCCGAGAGAGTGGAGCTCATACTTCTGCTGTTCATTGTCATTTTGAAAGTGAGCTGCATTGCATGGGGCCCTTAGCAACTGTAACTAGGGGGGGCCAAGCTTGTTGGAACTAATCAGAAGGGTTGTTTCCAGTTGAAATGTGCACATTGAAAATGAATGGGAACAAACGTTGATCAGCGCATAAAAGCAACATAATTGAAGAATAATAGCAACTTCATTGTTTGCTGCTTTAAAGTGTTGATTCCTCGGACTTAGTAGTCAGCAGTGAGTGCATATATAAGTCCATATACAAAAATGGAGTGAAACAAATGCTCCTCTGTCTTACTTAAAGGGGACCTATTATACTGATCCTTCTTTTAATACATATAAATAATGTTATAATGTTGGATGTCCATACTCAACCTCTGAAAAGTTTGTAAACATAAGATACAGGGGTTTTGCCGTAATCCAAGAACATGATTTCGTGAACATGATTTCCTCTCTGAACAGCTCCTCCCGAGATCTTCACGAGATCTGGGCAAAACCTGACGTCAGGTTGTGCCGTCCAATCAATACGGACCTAGCCAGAGCCAATCACAGCGCTGGACCTGCCCACACCGGAAACTATTCTAGCAGGCACAAACAACCGCGGATCATACTATGCTTTAGTAGCGTCTGCACTTCCAGAAATACAAAAGAAGAACCGCAGATCAATTGAGGTGCAGTTTTGTCAGTATCTCTCCCAAAGCTGTTCGTCAGTTTACTTTTGGACGTGAAGAAAAGCACCTATGTCGCTTCCAAAAGACGATGTCTCTAGAAATCAGTGGGTAGCTTTTTTTTGTTTGCTGGCAGCAAACAGCCACGAACAAAGAGAACGTTGGCCGTTTGTGCTCAGCATTTCACCAACGCCGCTTTGTCAATAAAGGATAATTCGACACAGGATAAACGTTTCAGCTGCTTCTCAAACCTGAAGCAGTTGCATCGATCAAGCGCTCGGAGCCACAAGCTGTAAGTAGCGATATGACAGCAAATAATGTAAGTGAAGCTAACGTGTTACGGGTGGCTAGCAGGACTGCTAACGATAGTTAGCACTAACAACTAAACGCAGGCTTTGTAAAATATCTGAAGATAAAGCCTGGATTGGTCGCGACTGTCCGTGACTCACAGACGCAGTAGCTGTAAGTTGCTATACTGCATAAGCCTACCTAACGTGATGGCCTGTTGATTGTGGCTGTAGCACTGCAGCTAATGTAGCCAATTTAATGTTGCTAATGTTTGTGTCCTAAATATGCAAGAGTAATATCAGGGGAAATTCAACAGAAGGTGTGTGAACATAAACCTCATTTAAAGCTAACTTTCTATACTTGTTTGTAATTTGGAAGCTTGGAACAACTGTCCATGGTAACGAAACTTGCGGTCTGTAAAACCAGTAACGCAGGGTAACGTTTGTGTCTGTTGTTATGACCGTTCGGTTACCAGCTACTGCATGTTAGTTTGCATGCCGCCATGCTAATTAAAAATGCTCCTGGTTAACTTATATGCAGTAATTCTGATCGGTATGCTTGTGTTACTTCGGTAAGCATCAATGTGGCAGTTTCATCATAACCTTGCCCGATTGTAGCCACTGCAGTTCAAGCTAACCGGACAGGTGCTGTATGTGTCTGCAAAGTTCGGCTGAAAAGGCTGCAGTTAGACCAGACGTAGGTCTTGCAGAGCTTGGCATACATGTTTGGGTTTGTTTACGGCTGCTTGTGATCACCTCACTTATCCGTGACCGAGGTCAGCTGGATACTTCACCAATATCTGGGCTAGCTCTCTGATACCACTGCGGTGAAAGCAATGCGAAACGCACAAGCTCTAACGTGTCTGGTATAACAAACGATTTCTCTCCATTGCCGTGGCATAATTTCATTCGCCTTTAGAAATCGTTCTGGCTAATAAAAAGCCGAAAAAGGCAGAGATTGAATAGGAAATTCTTTCCTGTAGAAGTGATCGATTCGCTAGCTCCACATAAGCAACTGTCCACGCTAACGGAACTTACGGTCTGTAAAACCTGTATGATGCTCATAACATAACCAGAGCTCTGTCTAGCTGTCGCACTATCCATAAAGCTGCTTTCACATCGGATGCGAAACGAATTTTTCGCGCGACAGATTACATTCAAAGTCGATGCAGAGACGCGATTACACGCGTTATGGGCGCGTTAAGCCGCTTTCACGCGGGACTCGAAACTAATTTTTCGCGCAACAGATTACATTCAAAGTCAATGCAAAGACAATGCATTGACTTTGAATGTAATCTGTCGCACGAAAAATCCGTTGGCGCAAAAAAATTCCAACGCAATAAGTAAACCATTACCCCGGCAGGTCCTTATAATACCCACCGAAGCAGTCCATAAGTCAGGGTTCCCGCGGTTATGAAATTCCTGGAAAAGTTATGGAATTTGAAAAACCTGTTTTCCAGTCTGGAAAAGTCATGGAATTAACGAACGGTTTTGGAAAGGTTTGGAAAATACACTGTTATGCCTAATGCTCATAATATGTTCACTAAATCCCCAAAAGATGTCGAGTTTACCGCAAAACTACAAGCTATTATTTAAAATCGAACGCGACACCGTTGAAACTAACATGACGTTTCGTGATACACGTAGGTTACATTATGCAGCCAGTTGGCGGGCAGCGAAATTTTTTTCCTAACGGACTTCTTCATACCAACTTTATCTCATTAGATTACAGCCAATAAGAATTGAGCACATGCTTTTGTTTACCTTTTGACGCACATGGGCTTGTACCTTCCATGCACGTGGTAACTTTGTACGCGGTTCGCCGGAATTTAAAGGGCACCGTTTTTCTAATAACGCCAGTTGGATTTTCCCACTGCCTCGCTTCAAATTAGTGTAATAATAGCATCAATGTCAATCAGAATAATGAATGAAATAACGTGAATATAATAAGATTTCAATATAAACACACAACTTTATTTAAATTTATGGTCGACGTCCACCTATGGCCCAATTGGTTTCTCTCCAAGTCATTTTCCTGCATTAAACACTGTTCAAAAATATTTCATTTCCATCCTGGCATTTTTTTTGTTTGATTACCCAGGTTCGCTAGTGAAACTCAATGATTTTCTCAGGTCGATGAACACGTCATGCAAGTAAATTGATTAGACCGCAAAGAAACCCGATTCCCGATTGTGGCAGAACGGAGTGTAAGAAAAATACTTTCACTATTTGCTTTGAAATTCTCCTGCAAGTTTTCTCATTCCAAATAACATTTTCTGTATTTTTAAAGCGTGTCTGTTTCGACTTTATTGTGATGCATGCTCGTGTAAACGCCGGATTTTTGATTTTCTGAGAAAATGGGACCAAAAATGAAGGAAAGGACCTCAATTCTGGCTTATAACACATCAATTTTTTTCACTAATCACGCAAAATTTCAAAATGGTAATTCTGTACAAACATGCGCAAAATCTTAAACAATATACACTTTGGTTCATGACTGTGGCATTTGTTAAATTTGAGAAAACTTGCACAAAGTGATTTTGATGATCTTGGGGGGAAGAAACCTCACAAACTCCACCAATTAGCGTTTTTTCAAATTTCCTTTTCATATAATGTAGCAATACAACATACGTCATTGACAGATGGCTTAACTTGATAGGACTCGGCCCACACAACTGAATAATAGGCCGATGTTATTCGCACTTCTATGTGTGGCCAGTGCTGAATTTTTTTTCTTGGCCACACTTATAAGTGCGCCAGTTGATGACCATTCCAGTTTTTAGAAAAAGTACTGCTTAAAATAAGTTTGGCCAAGAAAAAAAAAATTAGCTTTGGACACACTTAAGATAAGTGTGGGCAATGGAGCAATGTGCATCTATTTATAAGTGCGTCTAACGCAAATTTCGATCAATTTTTGTGCTTGGACGCACTTAAATAAGCGCGAATAGTCACTTCGATAATAATATCAAATTAAAGCTGCAAGCAGCGTTGAACGGGCCCTCGCGCCCTTGTGCACGTTGGGGGTAGTGGTGGGATCCTGACGGGTGCAGGTGTGCACTCACGGCCAGAGAACAGGTCAAGTACAGGTCCCAATCTGTGATGAAGTTTCGAGCGAATCGGACAAAGCACGAAGGAATAGTGACACGTGGATAGTTCATCCATCAGGGGGCGCTCAGAGCTTAAGCAAACGTGAGCAGGTGCATTCAGGGGAAGACCCTCAGCACAAATGTGAGCTTTCGAGCAAATCGGCCAAAGTCAATGTAAAATATGGCATTTCCTGTTTCCTCAAGGGGGCGCCATGAGCGGATTTGCCTTAGAGCATATTGAGGCATTCAGGGCGGGGCTCTTATCATATACAAGAATTTTGAAGTCGTTTGGATTAAGTATGAGGGAGAAAGAGCTGTTCGAATATGCATGGCGAGGCATCAGAAATGGGGACAGCATAGCGGCCACGCCCATCGACCTACAGATATGCAGAGCGTAACTTTTGATCAGCATGGTCTCTAGATGATTTGTACCAAATTTGAAGTCGATCGGGCGAAATCCCTATGAGGAGTTCATTCTAAAATTAAAATATTCAAATCAAAATGGCCGACTTCCTGTTGGGTTTAGGGAGTGGCTCCAATAAGACTTTTTGTATGTCTGGGTATGATACATATGTGTATCGAATTTCATCTGCCTACGACAAAGTAACTGAACTGGTCACTTCCTTTTACCACCGGGGGGCGCTATTAGTAAAGTGAGAAGTAATTATACCTTGACGTTCAGGGCGGAGCCATCATCATCTTCAGCCAGTTTGAAGCTGCTACGATCAAATATGTTGGCGTGAGAGCATTTTGAATTTTTTTTTTTTGGCGAGTCGGCAAAATTTGTCACGCCCTAGCAGCCATGCACTTTGACCTACAGACATGCAGAGAACAACTTTTGATCAGCTTGGTCTCTAGATGATCTGTACAAAATTTGAAGTCAATCGGGCAAAATATCTAGGAGGAGTTTGTTTTCAAAGTAAAAACTGGTCACTTCCTGTTACCACCGTGAGGCGCTATTAATAAAGTGAAAAGTTCTGATATAGGAACGTTCAGGGCAGAGACATCATCATGTCCAGCAAGTTTGAAGCTGCTAAGATCAAGTATATGGGCGTGAGAGCATTTTGAAATTTTTTTGGCGAGTCGCCAAACTTTGTCACACCCAAGGAGCCACGCCCTTTGACCTACAGACAAGCAGAGCACAACTTTTCATCAGCTTGGTATCTAGATGATCAGTACCAAATTTGAAGCCAATCGGTCGAAAACCGTAGTAGGAGTTCGTTTTAAAATTAAAAAATTCAAATCAAAATGGCCGACTTCCTGTTGGGTTTAGGGTGTGGCTCCAATGAGTTTTTTGTATGTCTGGGTATGATACACATGTGTATTGAATTTCGTCTGCCTACGACAAAGTAACCGAACTGGTCACTTCCTGTTACCACCGGGGGGCGCTATTAGTAAAGTGGGAATTTATTATATCCAGACGTTCAGTGCGGAGCCATCATCATTTCCAGCAAGTTTGAAGCTGCTACGATCAAGTATGTTGGCGTGAGACCATTTTGAAATTTTTTTGGCGAATCGCCAAACTTTGTCACGCCCTAGCAGCCACGCCCTTTGACCTACAGACATGCAGAGCACAGCTTTTGATCATCTTGGTCTCTAGATGAACTGTTCCAAATTTGAAGTCAATCGGTCAAAAACCATAGGAGGAGTTTGTTTTAAAATTCAAAAATTCAAATCAAAATGGCCGACTTCCTGTTGGGTTTAGGGCGTGGCTTTAATGAGTTTTTTGTATGGCTGGGTATGATACATATGTGTGTCGAATTTCGTCTGCCTATGACAAAGTAACCGAACTGGTCACTTCCTTTTACCACCGGGTATGTTGGCGTGAGAGCATTTTGAATTTTTTTTGGCGAGTCGCCAAAATTTGTCACGCCCTAGCAGCCATGCACTTTGACCTACAGTCATGCAGAGCACAAATTTTGATCAGCTTGGTCTCTTGATGATCTGTACCAAATTTGAAGGCGATCGGTCAAAATCTCTAGTATGACCTACAGACATGCAGAGCACAACTTTTGATCAAATTTGGTAGAGAACATCTAGAGACCAACATGAAGTCAATTGGTCGAAAATCCTAGGAGGAGTTCGTTTTAAAATTCAAAAATTCAAATCAAAATGGCTGACTTCCTGTTGGGTTTAGGGCGTGGCTTTAATGAGTTTTTTGTATGGCGGGGTATGATACATATGTGTGTCGAATTTCGTCTGCCTATGACAAAGTAACCGAACTGGTCACTTCCTTTTACCACCGGGTATGTTGGCGTGAGAGCATTTTGAATTTTTTTTGGCGAGTCGCCAAAATTTGTCACGCCCTAGCAGCCATGCACTTTGACCTACAGTCATGCAGAGCACAAATTTTGATCAGCTTGGTCTCTTGATGATCTGTGGCTTTAATGAGTTTTTTGTATGGCTGGGTATGATACATATGTGTGTCGAATTTCGTCTGCCTATGACAAAGTAAGCGAACTGGTCACTTCCTGTTACCACCGGGCGGCGCTATTAGTAAAGTGGGAAGTTATTATATCCAGACGTTCAGGGCGGAGCCATCATCATTTCCAGCAAGTTTGAAGCTTCTACGATCAAGTATGTTGGCGTGAGAGCATTTTGAAATTTTTTTGGCGAGTTGCCAAACTTTGTCACGCCCTAGCAGCCACGCCCTTTGACCTACAGACATGCAGAGCACAGCATTTGATAAGCTTGCTCTCTAGATGATCTCTACCAAATTTGAAGTCGATCGGGCAAAATCTCTAGGAGGAGTTCGTTTTCAAAGTAAAAACTGGTCACTTCCTGTTACCAGGGGGGGGCGCTATTAATAAAGTGAAAAGTTTTGACATAGGGACGCTCAGGGCAGAAAAATCATCGTGTCCAGCAAGTTTGAAGCTGCTAAGATCAAGTATATGGGCGTGAGAGCATTTTGAAATTTTTTTGGCGAGTCGCCAAACTTTGTCACGCCCTAGCAGCCACGCCCTTTAACCGACAGACATGCAGAGCACAACTTTTGATCAGATTGGTCTCTAGATGATCTCTACCCAATTTGAAGTCAATCGGTCGAAAACCTTAGGAGTTCGTTTTAAAATTCAAAAATTCAAATCAAAATGGCCGACTTCCTGTTGGGTTTAGGGCGTGGCTGCAATGAAATTTTTTGTATGTCTGTGTATGATACACATGTTTACTGAATTTTGTCTGCTTACGAGAAAGTAACCAAATTTCCCTATGGGAATTTTGAAACGTGTTTTGGGGGCGCTATTTTGGCATTTTGCGTCGATCATGAACGAGCGCACAAAAATATCGAATTTCGGATGTGGCTGCACGAATCTGGAAAGTTACAAGCGTTTTCAAGTTTAAGAAAGGGGCGAAATTGGCCCTTGAAATGTCGGAGGAATAATAATAATAATAATAATAATAATAATAATAAACAGCACGATTTCAATAGGGTCCTCCGCGGACGACTTGCAGTCATCGCTCGGGCCCTAATTTAGCGGCTACTGTGGTGTCAAAAGGTGGACGTCGACCTTAACTTTCTCTTTGCATGTACACTGAAAGCTTCTATATCACCGTGCTCACCAGAAAAGTACGTTATGCCGTTGGCCAAAACCTGGATCCTTTATTGTCACTTCGTAGAAACTTTCTTAGGGCAGTTCAAGTGTTTTTCCATCAGAACAAGTATGATGTGCAGATATTATAAAATGAAAATATTCTCAAAAAAAAAGTACGTGCACGCTAATGAGAACAATTAGTTTGCAGCTTTGTAAGAAACATTTTTTTCTGTACTGCGATAAGCACTAGGCCTCCTACAGACGAATGCACTGACAATTTTGCATATCGCTCATACGAAAAGAGAATCTCTCAAAAGACAGCTATTCTATGAAACTTTTCCTCGGTTAGCTTTTTCTATGAAACCTTTCCTCGGTTACAGTCTTTAATGGTTACATGTCATGTCAGTGTCATTTAAACTTCGCTAACTCTCGGCGACGTCCCCAGATTCTGGGCGAACAATGCACGCAAAGCAAGGATAATACGCTCTAAATAATAATTTGTAATTGTTCAACATCTGTCTCAGAATATATTAAATGCCAACTGTTTGTTACCTCTTCAATGTGTTTGCCTTCTTGAGCATTTAAATGTAGCACTTGGTTATTTATTGCTGTTTGTTTGTTTGTTAAATATAATTGAGAAAATACAAGAATGGTGCCACAGGCCCTTATGCCATTGTGTGATGCCCTAGGATAGGTGGTAGATAGACACAACTTCCCTTCCATTCTCCATGCTACATTTTTGCTACACTGCTTAGGGCTTAGCACACTGTAGAAGCTCATTATGGCGCTCTGTGTTCGCTATTATAGGCCTTATCTATTTTAAACTAAGTCATGGAAATTAGGTAAAATATTATGGAAAAGTTTTGAAAAATCACTGGTAAAAAAGTGTGGGAACCCTGATAAGTTGTTGGTCCACTTTTTGGTGCTCTTCATTGTCCATGTTTCCCTCTAAACTCAGACCCACCGGATTTCTACGGTCTCCGGTCTACACTTGGGTATGTTGACCCGTTCTACAAATGTGTCTGTATGGGGTGGATTCTAGCTTTCGCTCAATCCTAGCTATACAGTAGAAACACCGGTGTACTCACCATAGTAGCCGTAGGTAGACGGCACATTTGAGCTTGAGGTGCCAGACTTTCGCACTGCGTCCTCCACTTTCGCCGTTGCGTTTATTAGAACAAGTTCATGTCATTAGATCTATACATAAGTACTGCGTTTGATTGCATAATTTGCCCGTCGATTCCTTATCAGATGGCAGACGCGTCTCAGTTTCACTCTAGGCAGGAGGACCCAGAAAACTGAGTTCTGCAGCCTCGTCCCGCCCAGACCCGCCCTCCACAGAGCTGGTCAGTCAGAAGAAAGTGGGCACACGGGAAGTGGGGGCCATAGCGGAAGAGCCACCTCAACGAGGTGTTTCAGGCAGAGACTACAATGGACTACAAATGGGGTTTTTTGAGGATGGCAGTATGAGCTGAATAAGGACGTTTTTTGGACTTTGAACGATCAGGAGTACTCTAGGGGAGTCCAAGATCAAAATATAAATTTGGAAATGTAGCATAATTGGTCCCCTTTAAGGGTTACTTCGTGTAATGAATCTGTGAATGACATTATTCAAATCTCAATCCCCTTTGAAGTAAAACTACCCTTGCAATGAACCCACACTCAATGTAACACTTATCTTTCTATTGGAAATATAATTTTTACAATTATTTTTAATGAAACTCATGAATGTCAGATTGAATGTACATATTTACATGATGTTAATCCCATTTGCTCAGAGTGCAACATGTTGAGATTTGAACATGATTGCCGCCTGGATAAAATTTTAAATGAATAACAAACTGGCTGAGGTCAAAATGTTATAATCAAGTGTATGCCAATATGAGGGAAATAATGTTAAATATTTGTAAAAGTTTTCAGATTCAACTTCTCACAATGATAAAGGCTGACATTAGAAGTACTTTTCATATTAGTTTAATGGAGCAATATGTCTGGATGCATCCTACGGCAGGAGTGTATGAACCTGCTTTGTAACTGAGCAAACTGTAAAATGGATCACGTGCAGATAATCCGTCCAAACATCGACAGATCTGAGTGTAAGCACACAGTTTGAGTGGAAGCAGTGCAAATCCAAGCACACACAGGGGCTAATTGAGTGCGAGAGCAGAATCTTTTGGGGAAAGCTTTACATTCTGAATGAAACTCCGTATTATCCAGCTCGTCTTTCCCTGCTAAGTACTGCAGGAATTTCCCTCCGATTGATTACCAGTGTGATTGCTTGTATATGATGATATGCAATCCGTACCAAATTGAAGAAGAGAAGTCCCTCCTTCTCACAGAATGTATTTTAATTTGAATTTTGTTAGGAAAAGCGCGCGAGACCACGATATCGAAAACGCAAAGCTAGGCATGGCAGTTTGTCATGAAGATGAAAAAGAAAAGTGGCTAATTGTGTTACCATTTTAATTATGAGACCGATATTGCGTTTGCTTCTTGAAAAAGAAAAGGTATTTCCGAGAATGTATATGCTTTATAAGATTAGTGTTTGTTTTCATTTTCCTTTTGTTAGTGCGGGGTGCTTTTTAAAAGCGAAAATGCAAATGAGGAATGTGTTTTAATTTCCAAGTTGTTGTAAAAATTGCATACATGGACTTGAAAATGAAAATGCAAAGCGGAGGATTACATTTTCATTTTCATTGTGAAACAAGTAATTCGCTTGCGTCTTGAAAATGAAAACCCATTTCTAGGAATGCATTTTCTTTTTAATATTGTTCGCTAAATGCTTCCATAGTTAGGTTGTGCCCGAGAAAAGATGAAGCTAAACATATGGTCACATTTTAGACAATGTAATGAATATCACCCATCTGCTCTTAATCAGAATCTTAATATTTTTGACCCACCCACCCGATCTGCCAATTAACCGCAGTTCCAGCGGATATAACCCCAATCCGCGCATGTGTTGTCAATGAAAAAAGTTTTCTTTTTTGAATCTGCTAAAATGGGTCTCTGAAGGGAAAGAGTTCATTAACGTCAAGTGATCATTATGGTTGTATGATCCGCTGTCCAGAAATGATCATTGCGGAGTACTTGGGTACATGAGAACAACAAGGTTTAGACCATTAACACCATCCACTGCAGCCTTTGAGACAGAATCAACCCTGTTAAAGTTTAGCCCTATTTCTCTGTTCAGTTGGGCACTATGAAAGGAATGCCGGAGCTTTAGAATGGTACTGCTTTCGCACTGTGCCTTCACACATAGGAGAACTGTTATTTACAGCACAGACTACTGCTAAAAAGTGTGTTCTCTTTCTCACTCTGTATCTCGCTCCCCATCACGCCATCATCCTCCTCTTCTCTCGTTTCTGACATTTGCTCAGACTCAAAATTGTCTGACAAAAAGATCGGTAATGTGTGAATTTGACATTCCCTTGTGTCCCAGGTACCCATTCTCTGCTGATCAGGACATTCCTGATACGGACTGGGAGGTGTACCTGAGGGAGACCGCCAACGCCATTGTGAGCCAGCAGAGTCCGCAGAGGTGTGTGTGTGTGTGTGTTCGCATGTGTGTTTTTCAGCCCACTGCTCACCTGTGCACTTGCTGTATTCTGCTCTGCTTCAGCAATTGCCTGACTATTTTGTACAGGGACCCCCTTTCCATCAGTTATTTGACTAATGGAGACAGTAGCTGAGTATGAGTACCTTTATGAAGCAAGGCACATATCAGGTAGCACCCAAACACTGTCACTAGGTAGAGATATGTAAACTCGTTCGTAAACTCCCAATCTGACCGATGAGTAGCACAAATTGTTCTGATAATTACTTTGTAACGAAGAAAATAAGGACAGGATTGGATTTGACTGTCCCAACTCTAGACCTTAATCTTGTTTCACACTGAAAACTCAGCTGTAGTGGTCTGTTGTCAGTAACGAAGGCCTTCGGTAACTTCACCTTTCAATGCTTAATTATCTAATCCTCTCACAGCTGCTAAGACTAACT
The DNA here is from genome assembly GCA_029692085.1 of Gymnothorax javanicus. NCBI lineage: Eukaryota > Metazoa > Chordata > Actinopteri > Anguilliformes > Muraenidae > Gymnothorax > Gymnothorax javanicus. The sequence goes on from CM056199.1 coordinate 67,311,005, forward strand.
GGTAGAATGACTGTGAAATTTATTTTTGATGGCATTTTTGTAAATTTCATCACAAAGTTATGAGATGTTTTCTTCTGTACATAAATGAGGATGTAAAATGTGAACATGTCTTTATAAATTCTGAACTCATGTCAACTCATGAAAATGCTCAGATTTGCGTAAATTAGTTTTCAAGGCTCATTATGCAATAAGGTTCAAGAATCGGTTTCTACAACCCCAATTCCGAAATAGTTGGGACAAAGTATAAATTGTGAATAAAATCAAAACACAATGACTTTCTAATCACGCCTGCCAGCCAGCCAGTATTTTATTCACAATAGAACAGAGATAACATGGCAAATGTTGAAACTGAAAAATGTTACAATTCTATCCACAAAATGAGCTCATTTCAAATTTGATGGCTGCTACAGGTCTCAAAAAGTTGGGACAGGGGCCTGTTTACCATGGTGTAGCATCCTCTCTCCTTTTTAACAAAGAGTGGAGGTGTCTGGGAATTGAGGGGACAAGTTTCTTGAGTTTAGGCAGTGGAATTTGATCCCACTCTTGTTTAATACCGGCTTCCAGCTGCTGGAGAGTTTTGGGTCTCCTTTGATGGACTTTTTGTTTAATTATGTACCAAATGTTCTCAATCGGTGAAAGATCAGGACTGCAGGCAGGCCAGTTCAGCACACAGACTCTTCTACTACGAAGCCATGCTGTTGTAATAGCTGCAGTATGTGGTGTTGCATTGTCCTGCTGAAATACACAAGGCCTTCCCTGGAATAGATGTCGTCTGGGGGGAGCATATGTTGCTCTAAAACCTTTGTAAACCTTTCAGCATTCATGGTGCTTTTTAAAACATGCAAGTGTCCCACACCATATCAGTGAACGACAAATCAGTTTTTTGACTGGTTGTCCACGGACAAGCTCTTCAATGAAAATCAGTTGCCCGCTTGGAATGGTGGTTGTCCGTATATCAAATCACCAACCAACAGAATGCCAGGTTCCGTGTTGACTAATGAAATTATCGCTGCTTTGCTGCAGGCCCATTCCTTTAACTTTTTTTTTGTTATTAACAAAACTTTATTTAGCAAAGTTACGAGTATACAAATCAAGTCGGGTACAAACGAATAGACAACAAAACGTGAGAGCTAATAACATCAAAATCTGCAAAAGAAAGAAAGGATGTGACAACTACAATGCAATGACAGACAAGCCCCTACACTAAGGGGCTTGAGAGATTCAATAATAGAATAAATAAATAAATGAAAAAAGACACCCACACACAATACAACAATTAATCAGAATCAAAAAGTAATTAAGGATAGACAGAAAATTCACACTTCAAGGGGTTACATCAAATATGTTTCTGTAATATTCCAAGAACATGTTGCTTTTTTATTGTTTGTAAGGGCAAGAGAGTCCAGCAATGAATTAAATTCAATCAAAAAGAGGTGGAAAGAAGGTTTACGGTCTAAAAACTTCTGCTTATGAATATAAAATTTACCCACTAAAATAAAAAAGTTGACAACATGGTTTAAAGATTCGTTACTCCTACTATCATAATAACAAATTATATCTTTAAGCGTGAAACGATGAGAAACATCAGTGATATTGAAGACATGACAGTTTAGGTCAGCCCAAAATTTTTTTGTTATTGTACGTTGAAAAAATAGATGGCAGATGTTTCATCAGCATGTCCACAAAATGAACAAGAGTTAATACTGTCCACATATGTGGAAATTATAGAGTTCACAGGATAAATTTTATGCAAAATTTTGAAATGGATTTCTTTGACTTTGTTAGAAATACAAAACATAATATACCACTCAAAATTTGATAGGGATCATAGGAATTTTTTTGTGAAATGACATGTAAATTTGGTCACTGCCACTGATGAACTATATATTGGATAAATGACATGCAGTCAGACACAAAACACATTTGCAAGTGCATTTAATGACATTAAATGAGCGTGCAGCCTCACACTTTTATTTTCATGAACACTTCATGGTTTCACCTCTGACATGTAAAGTGAAAACAGACAGTGTTCGCTTTGTTTCATTACCACAGTTAATGTCAATAACGGGTATGGCCTCCCTAGCTTGAATGACGGCTTGACAACGCCGGGTCATACTGTCAATCAGAACCCGGATGCTTGCAATTGGAATGTTGTTCCATTCTTCAACAAGGGCATTTCCGAGCTCTTCTAGAGTTGTGGGTTGTGCCCTACCACCGAAATGGCGACCTGCAGCATGTTCCACACATGCTCGATAGGGTTTAGGTCCGCGAACGCTGGCCAGTCCATGCGGACAATTGTCTCCTGCTCTAGGAATTGATTCACCACCCTAGCACGATGGGGACGGGCGTTATCATCCATCAAGATGAAATCAGGGCCAACAGCACCAGCGTATGGTCTTACGTACACATTGAGGATCTCATCTCTGTACCGCACTCTGTCATCGCCCCTCTCCCCATGACATGCAGGTCCGTTCTGCCGTTCCTGCTTATTCCTCCCCAGACCATAATTGATCCGCCACCATAACGGTCGTGGTTCGTTGATGTAGGCATCATTAAATCGCTCACGTTGTCTTCGCCACACCCGTTGCCTCCTGTCAGTAAAGTCCAAGCAATATCGGGACTCATCAGTAAAGAGAACTGGAGCCCAATGGTTGTGTGTCCATGTGACATGATCGTGAGCCCAATCCAAACGGTCACGCCTTATGACGCACGGTCAGTGGGATTCAACACATGGCCTTCTTGAGTTGAGGCCGGCAGTATGAAGACGATTCCGATCGCCTGAGTGGATACCCTGACCCCGAGGCGTTATGAAGGTCATTTCAGGGGGTGGTGGCTGTCCAGAAAGGATGACGCCGTGCCTGAAGTGTGAGAAAGTGGTCTTGTCGTTGTGTAGTCGATCTCTGATGACCACCCCCATGACGGTGTGCTGCTGTACCAAACGTTTGATGCCGGTTCCACGCTCTGTTCACAACGCTTTGGCTGACGTTAAGTGCATTAGCAACGTGACGCCAGGAGAAGCCAGAGTCAAGCATTCGATGCATCTTCCCAATTGCTCTGAAGTCAATCGACGCCTAAGACGTTGAGGAGAGATTGTTATTGCTAAATGTAATGCAAAAAATTTGGGAACTTCCAAATTTTCACCAACAAGCAACACACACGTCTGAGTTGAAATGGTGAAGTGTTAGTCAAAGCCAAAAGTGTGAGGCTGCACGCTCATTTAATGTCATTAAATGCACTTGCAAATGTGTTTTGTGTCTGACTGCATGTCATTTATCCAATATATAGTTCATCAGTGGCAGTTACCAAATTTGCATGTCATTTCACAAAAAAATTCCTATGATCCCTATCAAATTTTGAGTAGTATATATTAGGTAACATATATTACACAAAAATATTAGGTAAAAGCCATGCTTTTTTTCCAGTTTATATCTTCCAAATGGGAGTTCCAATAAAATTTCCCTCTCGGGGTGATTTGATTTTTACTTTGAAGGATCCATTCGTTTAACTTCATACAGTGTACCGTGGGGGCGGTGACGTTTACACAGACCTACTGCTCCGAAGATTCTGCGGAATGTGTGACTATGATCGTCCTAATTAAGCGGCGTCATTTGTTTTTGCCCCAATTTCACCCGCTTGTTAGCTGTACCAGTGATTGCTCTTGAAGTATACCGTGGAGGCTGGGGGCGGTGAGTCCCAGACCCACTCCCGAAGACACTGCAGTATCTTAGGCTATATGCTGTGTGACCGATCGCTGATTAAACTACGGTACTCTTGATTTAGCCATCTATTTAGCTAATGTAACGAACTCAGAAGGATGCCAGCCACCTCAGATGCATACAGCAGACTGTTATTTGCGCCTCTGTGGCAAAGACAAGATAGCTATGTCACGGCTTTAATTACAAACACGGCCCCAAGGTGCACATTCACTGCTGCATATACCATATCAGCATGAAGGCATTAGACAGAACGGTCTCTCAACCTCACGGATATCTCCTGCTCTCATTGAATCCCATGGCAGACTGACTATCGAGAGAGTAAAAGCAATCGTTCCAATACTCATATAACTGAGTGGGCATCTTCAAGTCCAATCAAATGCTTCAAAACTTGGACAACTTGATCTCACATGGAAGCAACTTCTATACGAATTGCTATGAGCTGCATTACAGGCATAGCTTGGGAAAAACGGCAAACATTACAGGGAACTGCAAGGCAATAATGGTGTAAGATCTACACCTTCTGCTGAGAGTCGGTGGATTTAAAAACCACTCTGTCACACTAACGTTAACTGCGGAAAATCCTGTTTAAGCGATATGATTTAATTTGGCCATGACTTTACGATCTTAGCTAACTTCCGTGCGCCCAAACTGCATTTTCACATTTTTGGGACGTTGGCTAGCTAGCAAGCTAGCTCAAATGCAATCACTGGTACTGCAAACTAGCTAGTGTTGGGGCAAAAACGAATGACACCGCTTAATTACGACGATTATTCACAAAGATTCTCCACAGTTAACGTTGGCAAGCTAGCTAGATGGCTGCATAATCTACAGGGTAACATAGTTCAATAAGCGGTCGCGCATTCGCAGCATATTCTACGGTATCTTCTGAGTGGGTCTATGTAAACGTCACCGCCCCCACGGTACACTATGAAGTTAAACGGAAGGGCCTGCAGCGATAATTTCATTGGTCAACACGGAACCTGGCATTCTATTGGGTGGCGATTTTTTTTATAGGAATGTACCGCAGAAAAAATCCGAGCGCGAGCAGCATGTTTCGAGTGCAAGCAGAAATGTTTCAAGCGTGCAAGGGCAGTTGTCCGACGGGCAACTGATTTTTTGTTCTTACTTGTCCGCGTGAAAAACTGATTGTCCCGGGCAAACGATTTGTCGTTCACTGCATATGCATTAATGCATCCCCATACCAATGAGAGATTCTGGCTTTTGAACTGAACGCTGATAACAGGAGGGGTGGTCTTTCTCCTCTTTAGCCCGTAGGACACAACGCCCATGATTTCCAACAAGAATGTCAAATTAGGACTCGTCTGACCACAGGACACTTTGCCACTTTGCTACAGTCCATTTTAAATGAGCCTTGGCCCACAGAACACGGCGGCACCTCTGGATCATGCTCAACAATGGCTTCCTTTTTGCATGATAGAGTTTTAGGTGGCATCTGTGGATGGCACCGCGGACTGTGTTTACAGACAGCGGTTTCTTGAAGTATTCCTGGGCCCATTTAGTAATGTCAATGACAGAATCATGCCGATGAGTGACGCAGTGGCGTCTGAGGGCCCGAAGATCACGGGCATCCAGTAAAGGTCTTTGGCCTTGTCCCTTACGCACAGAGATTTTTCCAGTTTCTCTGAATCTTTTGATGATGTTATGCACTGTCGATGACATCCCTTTTATAGCCAATCATGTTACACACTTGATGCCAGTTAATGTGATTACTTGCTAAATGTTCTTTCAGCTGATTCTCTTATATATTAATTGCTTTTTCAGCCCTTTTTTGCCTGTGTCCCAACTTTTTTGAGACCTGTTGCAGCCAGAAAATTGGAAATGAGCTCATTTTTTGGATAAAAATGTAAAATGTCTCAGTTTCAACATTTGAAATGTTATCTATGTTCTATTGTAAATAACATATTGGCTCATGTGATCTGAACGTCGTTGCATTTTGATTTTATTCACAATTTACACTTCGTCCCAACTATTTCGGAATTGGGGTTGTATATTCTGAGTATTGACACGGCCAAAGGGCGTTGTTAAACACGACACATAGGGGAGTGACATTGTTATGGCGATAATCTGAATTAATGCAAAAATATAAGAGATGGAAGTCAGTGAAAGTTTAAGGTTTTTGGCTCCGCTGTGACGATAGTCAGCAGTCAGCGGAGCTTTTCTAGTGCCGAGTCGTCCGGCGTCCGTCTGTATGTCCATCCGTCCGGCGTCAACTTTTCACTTCAAATTTGAATACCCTATATGACCATTTAGTAGCCCGGGCATTTATTTCGCAAAATCGACTCGGACCCCTGCCGTTTATAAGAACCAGGCAGGTATTTGCAACAGGCCATTATTTATTTTTGCACCGACCTGCGCCAGGCCAGTTCGGCTTTCCTACAGTTATAAACTGACTGAATTTAACCATTAAATTAACGCATTGTCTCCTTGTCATTTTAACTGTAAGTGGAGTCCTGCGCGCATTTAACGGTGGTTTACACTGAACGTGCACTGAACCATGGTAAACTTACTGTAAAATTACAGTTAAAATAACTGGCTAAAAGGTGCCAGTTAAATTACCTGGCAAAAAAGGCTTCAGTTTATTCGTTTATTATTAACAGTGTATTCGCCGAAACTGAAACTGGCGCGGTTTCATTTACATACTTTAGTTTTGAGACTTCTACATTGATCCCAGTTGGGGCAACACGCAATATCATCCTGTTATCCATGGTGTTGGGGCAAAGACGGACTAAATGAAGACAACAAGTGGGTATAAACACTTCAGAGTGAAGTTGTTCCGATCTTAATACACAAAGCATACATATATATTCATGTATGCATATAGTTTCTTCCAGGTATAGACCTGAGTCAGACTCGCAGGCACAGCTGGATGCGAACGCTTTTTCTTTGAACGAAACGAAAATGTAGGTAACTGAGCGATTATATAAAGGGCAAGGCAATCGTAGAGCTTATTCTTTAGCTTTGCCAAATAATAGAGCATAAATATTGTTGATTTACAATTCCTTATTCGTGTCCTTTTTTAAGTACGAAAAGATAAAAAGAACACGGAAAACAAGTCCCCCACCCAAAAGAATAATAATTGTCGACACCCATGTTTACTCTTTACTTGCGTCTCATTGGACTTTTATACATACATACGATGGCAGAGCTATTCTGCCGTGTGCGCTTAGGTCCAGCCAATGACGTTGTCCACTCAAGTTTTTTTTAATATCTCTGCGCCAAAGACCGTCTGCTATTTTTTTCCCCCACATCTTTATTGACATCGGATATATACACAAAGACAAACCAAAGCTTGTTTTAGCGTGTGTATTACCGCAACATGGGGTAACACAGAAGTTATATTACAATAGTGCAAATAATCGCCTGGGCGTTTAATTGAACCCCGGGCGTTTAATTGAACCGGCGTTTAATACGCAAAATGAGGTCGGACCCCCGGCGGCTTTTTGCATACAGGCGCGTATTTGCACGCGGGCGATTATTTGGTCATATACGGTATCTCAGAAACTGTCTGATAAATTTCTGTGTAATTTGGTGTGAGCCTTCCTTATGATATTCTGAATATTCACTGTGAAAATTAGAAAATTCTACTTCCCGGTTTTTGAGAAATTCAGAATTTTGGACTTAGAGAATAAGTGTTTGTGCTCATTTTTTCAGTCTTTCATTAACATCTCAAAAACTGTCTGATAACTTTTTGTCTAATTTGTTATGAGCCTTCCTTATGATGTTCTGAATATCCCCTGCGAAAATTAGAAAATTCTACGTCTCGGTTTTTGAGAAATTCAGCATTTTGGACTTAGAAAATTAGTGTTTGTGCTCATTTTTTCAGTCTTACATTAATATCTCAACAAGAGGCCTGTCGGCCTAGAGAGCTCCACTGAGGATGACTGAAATGATCATATTGTTCTGGATCATGTTATTCTGCATCATATTGTTCCTTATCATTGTTCTGGATCATGTTGTTCTGAATTACGATGTTCCAGATCATTGTTCTGGATCATGTTGTTCCAGATCATCGTTCTGCACTAATTGTTCTGCATCATATTGTCCTATGACAGTGTTAGAAGGATTGTGACTGCTATATTTGTGATGTACTGGGGGGGGGGAGGAGAAGGGTATTTGTTGGTTGTTAGTATTGCTTGGTGGTAAGATGATTGAAATAAATGATTGCAATTTTCAATTTGGTTCTATTGTTATACTACATAAATTGAGACACCAAACTGGTTCACAGTATATTCTGATTACCAAATGTGTCATATGTGTTCACATTGCAATAGTTTTCAAGAATTTCTGATATTAAGTTATGACATGGACATTTCACTCATCCTCAGCGGAGCTCTCTAGGCCGACAGCCCTCTTGTTTGCCTTTATTACTGCCAACCTTACAAAGTCAAATTAATCATATCAATGTAACCAATAGGCAATTACATTGTCGTTATCATTTCTTAATCATCACAGGTCGTGTATTGGTGTTGGTTGTTCAGACAATAAACTTTTGATTGTTAATCAGGCAAACTTAAATGGAAACAGCTTGAGAGCAGTCATGCGATAAAGGATGAGGTTACTGAAGGCCCTCTGAACATCTGAAGGCACACCACTGAGAGAGTGAATTACTTTGGTAATCAGAGAAATGAGCTATGTATTGTCATGTGTCAGTCATGACGGAGGTATCCCTGGTGTTACAGGCTGCTGGAGGTGCGGGCCAGACTGTACGAGCTGCTCACTCACTGCATCCCTCCAGAGATCATCATTAAGGTACACCCCAGTCCCTGTGTCTAAATATGAGCTTATAAAGGCAGCAGTCATTCCTATACCTGTAGATCTTCCAGTCTATTGGTTTCATCAAAACAGCTCTTCACTCAACAGATGGAGCTGGGCTGCTTAACCCTGCGCCTGGAGATCTACTATTCTGCAGGTTTTCAGGATTTTGCTCTAACCTACATAAACCTCATTTCATTCAGCTGCTGGAGCTCTTACTGAACTGCTGACAGGAAAACCTACTGAATGGTTCCCAACTCCATGAATAATGTCAGAAACTGGTGCTCTGACAGTTACCTCACGTGCGCTCGTTACTTGTGTTAAGACTATAGGCTATCTAATGCTGCTTCTGGTCTGGATTAGAAAGGGTGTATTGTTTATTTCAGTCAGTTTTCCTCTATAATCCTCAATCATAAGTTGTCAGTACATGGAACAGCTTTGCCTAACCCCAGTAGTTTATTGGGATTTCACTTTTATTTTCAACTTGTGCTTGAAACGCTATGTATTACAGTCAGAACCTGCCGTGAATGGTACTTAAATTTACCTTGTTTGAGTACCTTTTACTACTTTCACCAGAACCAGTGCCGACCTTGAATAATACCTCGTAATTGACTCTGTTGTACATCTGTGACCCCTGACCCTCCTGCCTCCACGCAGGGCCTGGTCTCGGAGCTGCTGAGTAACTGTGATGGGCACCTGAAGGCTGAGGTGGCACAGACGGCTGCGTATTACGAGCACCGCCTGCAGCTGGGCAGCAAGGCCATCTACCACCTTGAGGCCTTTGTGGCAAAGTTCATGGCCGTCTACAAGAAGTTCATGGAGGACGGCCTGGACGCCATGATGTTCTGATCCTGGGCCTCGCAGGCTGGTGCCCTTTGTAGGAGGGGGAAGACTCAAAATGAATACCCCCCTTCCATCAGTGATGATCGATGGCAGCAGCTTTTGCAAACTAGGGTGGGCCTTCGTACTCTAGGGAAAAATTTACCCTTGGTTTCCTCCTCGTCTCCTACAATTTGATATATTGAGTAGAGGAGATGAGTGAAGCAAAGGTGGTTGCATTCTTCCATGTTGGGATGCACCACTTGAGAACAAATGGCAACATATTCCCAAACTAGCAAGCCTACTAGAAAAAGATGTGCTTTCTAAGAGTTAACTGTATGTATGTCAGGTATGGCTGTCTAAGCTGAGCCCGTGGGTCATAAAACTACTGCTTGCAATATAGGATCCAGCAGCTGCCTGTTAGTCTTCACTGAGGTAATGAAAATAACTTTGGTAAACTGTGCTTCTGGGCTCATTCCAGTCATTTATGTTCCACTCTCTCCTTTCCTTCCCTACGCCTGACCCGGAAATGAGTCTAGGGCAGCCATTATTAGCGAGACTCCAATCCGTTTAATCAGTTACGAGAAAGGAGCGGAGGCTTCCTGAGGTAGGTTTAGGAATACTGAGACCATTTTTTGCAGAAGTGTTATTTTTCCCCTCAGTATAAATACATACAAATGATTAGTTGGTAAATATACCGCTGCCTCTATACTATGCATCTGCCACACTTGCAGCTAAATTGAGTAACTTCAAAATTATGTTTGAAGGATGGTCCATTTTGCTAATTAGCATTTCTCTACTCCTTTCTTTCCTTTTCTTTCTTGTCTCCCTATGGATGAAGATGAGAGTAAGACAAGTTTGGAAAAAGAGGTTGGAAAGTGTTGAAAAATTTGTGATTGCAATGAGCCCACTGTTTTCTCATTGTAAGGCAGGGGTGAAGAAACCCCATTTTTGGGACACTTGCATACACTGGGTGTGTTGTGCAGAAACAGGCTTGTCCATTGGGAATATCAATAGGAGAGTGAACAGCATTTTTATTGCATTAATTTTGTAATCTGTTTCGGAACATTCATTTTGGAAGTGTACTCACAGAAGGGTTTTTTTGGGGTCTGCTCACCCTGACCCCCCTCACTCCCGCGCATTAACAAACCTCATTTCCAGAAAAGTTTGTACGTTGTACAAAATGTAAATACAAACGGACTGTAATGATTGGCAAATCATTTAAACTCTATAATACATTGAATATAGTGCAAAGACAACATATCAAATGTTTAAAATTGGAAATTTTATTGTTATTGAAAAATATCTGCTCATTTTGAATTTTGATATGAGCAACACCTTTCAAAAAAAGTTGTGAAGGGCCAGGTTTACCACTGAGTTTAATCATCTTGACTTTTAAAAACACCCTGTAAGTGTTTTAGAAATGAAGGGACCAATTACTGTATTTCTGAAAGCAAAATGTTTTCTTATTCTTGTTTGATTTTTAGATGTCAGCCTCTCAACATTTTTGTAGACTCTTGTCACATTTGTGCACCAAATTTTTCAATGGGTGACCTGGCTGGACTGCATGCAGGCCAGTTTAGCACCTGGACTCTTGTACTGCGGATTCATGACGTTGTAACACGCACACAATGTGGTTTGGCATTCTCTTGCTGAAATATGCAAAGCCTTATCAGAAAAAGATGTCTGGATGGCTATATATGTTGCTCGAGAACCTGTATGTACTATTCAGCATTAATGCTGTCTTCGTAGATATACAAGGTACCCATGCCACGTGCACTAATGCACCCCCATACTATCACGGAGGCTGGCATTTCAACTGTGTGCTGATAAAAAGCCAAATGTTCCCTCTTTCTTAGCCTAGAGGACATTGCATCCTTCATTTCCTAAAAAAAAAGTTCACATTTTGATTGGTCAGACCACAGGATAGTTTTCCACTTCGTCTCAGGCCATCATAAATGAGCTTAGGCCCAGAGAAGGTGGCAGCATTTCTTGATCTTGTTTATTTACGGTTTTTCCTTTACGTAATGAAGTTTTAACTTGCATTTGTGGATACAGTACCAAATTATGCTCACTGAAAATGGTTTTCAGAATAGTTTTTGAGCCCAAGCATTGATTTCCACTACAGAATCCTGTTTGTCTTTAATGTAGTGTCACCTGAGGGCCTGAAGATCATGGCCATTCAGTATTGGATTTTGGCCTTGTCCCTTGTGTACAGAGATTTCTCCAGATTCTCTGAATAATTTTATGATATTACATACCATTGATGATTAAATCCCCAGTTTCTTTGTCATTTCATTCTTAAATTGTTGAATGAGTTTCCCATGTAGTCTGTCAGTAGTGAAGCCCTCACCATCTTCTGATGGACTCCGCCTCCCTGAGATACTATTTTAATACCCATTCATGTCACTGAACTGTTGCCCATTAATTCAGTGAGCTGTGAGATGTTAAATCAGGTGCATTTTTTAGCATTATAAAACATTTACAATCTTTTGCTGCCCCATCCCAACTTTCTTGAAACATGGTGCTGGCACCAACTTCAAAATGAGCAAATATTTTTCTGAAAATACATTTCTCAGTTTCAATACCTGATATATCATCTTTTGAACCTTTTTTGCTTAAATATATAGTTTAAATGATGTGCAAATCATTGCATTCTGTTTTTATTTACATTTTATACAGCATCCCAGCTTTTCTGGAAATGAGTTTGTAAGTCAAACCCTGATCTAATTCAGCTCAGGATGCGTGCATAATAGTGGTACGAGATCGATGTTCAACTGTCACTCATAAACCTTGTCCAAATGTCCAGGGCCCCACTGATGATGTGTAATGAAGACAAATAAAGCTTTGTGGAAGACCCAAATTGAGTTGTTTTTTGTAGTAATTGATGACCATAAAGTTAAGCAGTTGTGTACAGTGTTCCCCACCCATAATCTATGGTAAATATGTCAATCTGCGATAAACTTTTTGTAAAATTTCTGACGTGATGGCATACGTCAATGTTAAGAGATGAGGATGAGATGACTTTGAATTTTTTTTTTAATGGCATTTAAAAAAAATTCCAAGAAAAGTCAGTTGCCAGCTGGTGATCACAGCTCTTAACAGAGGAAGCCCATTTACCCTGATAACAGGTACTGTTTGCTTGAAAGAAGAAACACTATAAATAGCTTTCACTGTTTGCAGTGGCCATTATGGCGTAAAAAGCAGATGATGAGAAATTACGAAAATTTCAATGAAATAGTTTTCCAGCCCTCGAGTCATGAGTTTTTAGTGTCTGAAATGATGTTATCCTGCATGATGCATGCAAACGGCTTGCTTTTATGTGATGTGCGTCATAACATTCACCTGCAATCCAAGTCAAAGAACAGCACGTGTCTGAATACTGTGTGACCATGAACTCTAATCATGGACTGTGGAAACTTTCAACAACCCCCTCACCTTCCTTTCACATGACCGCATCCCATAAACCCTAAGGCAAACAAATTCCTTGTGTCCGTGTCACTAATCCTGGCCAGCAGTGGCCTCGGAAGAAGACGCACAAAGCATTCCCGTATGGAATGATGCCTGCTGTCACCTGGCAACTGCTATTATCAGGACAGATGCCCAACTCTGCCCTTTTAATGGAGAGGCTCTTGCCTGTATCTTGGTAACTAGTAGTCTGGTCTTAAATAAACCAGCATTATCAGCCCAACTGCAAACAATGGGCAAGTGGTCCAAGCACAATGAGGAACTGCTTATTGCTTAAGTAAAGATATGGAGAATACCTTAGTTTCATGGTGGGGTGAGGATTCAATGGCTGCAAGATGTTCTATCACAAGTGTTAAAAAAGCAGTCCAGGAGGGCTGCAACATATGCTGGTGAAACTCCTATCCTGGATTGCCACTTTGTTAAAAGGAATAACTCAAATCATGGATAATGGCAAAGTTGTTTGAATTCAAGACCAAAGAATTTTCGCTGTTATCTCCAGGATGCATACATTGCAATGGGTAAAATGGATTTTTCTGTGCTGAATTTGTGGGTGTTTGCCCTCTTGGCAAAGTGAACAGAATATGGCACACAAATTAGAATGACCAATGCCAACTCAACTCGGTGCATACACTACGCTTCTGCAAACAATGAAATAGAGTGGGGTGAAAAAATTTTGGCACCCCTGGTTTAAATGTCTTTTACAATTAATCTCCAAGTGATTTAAAGCAAACCTGAACACTAAATGCTACAAAGTTAAACATGACGCCTTTCTGCAAATTTAAAAACAAGGTTTCTTTTTATTTGAATTTTTTTGAGTTTTAAAGGAAAAAGGGCCCTGTGCAAAAGTTTGGGAACCCTTTTGGATTATTCTTTATTACCTTTTAAGAAGATGATTACTAAGGCCCAGACCCAGGGCGATTTACTCGTTAGGGCTTCAATGAGTCAGGTCAATATAATTCCAAGGTTGAACTATATATTTTTTTTTAAGATTTTTTTTCGGGGATTTTCTCCTTTATTTGATAGTCACATAGTAGAGAGAGACAGGAAAGTTGGGGAGAAGAATGGGGGAAGACATTCAGCAAATGACCCGAGCCGGATTTGAACTGGGTCGCCACAGGAAGGCCACAGCCTTTATGGTGCGCGCGCTTAGACCGATGAGCCACCGGGGCGCCCCTGAACTATATATTCTGAAGTAACTCCATGCCTTCTAAAGTATCCGACTGTGGTGGCTCTTGTGTCTGGTGTTAAAAACCATGTGTTCCTCTAAACAGTTGTTCAAGGATGTCAAAATCAAGATAATTCTCTTCCGCCAACAAGGAGAGGGCTACAAAAAACTCTTGCAATGTTTCAAACCTCCGATTTCTACTGTCAGAAACATCGTAAGAAAATGAAAGGTAAATGGAAAAATTGAAGTCAAGGCAAGGTCTGGAAGACCAAGAAAAATTTCAGATAGAATGCCCTGAGATCTGGTGAGAAATGCTCAGAAGAACCCACACATCACTGCAAAAGAGCTGCAAAAAAGAGTAGCAGACACAGGTCTAGTTGTTCACAGGACAATAGAGCATACTTTAAACAACAAAGACCTACATGGCAGAGTTGCAAGAAAGAAGCTTTTCCTATGACCTCAACAGAAAATTAAGCGTCTGAAGTATGCAGAAGAAAACCTTGAGAAACCCCCAGCCTATGTGCTTTGGACTGACGAAACCAAAATGGAACTTTTTGGCCACAACCAAAGAAGGTATGTTTGGAGAAAAAAGGGTGAAGTATTTGTAGAGAAGAACACGTTGCCAACTGTTTAGCATGGAGGTGGATCCATTATGCTTTGGGGTTGTGTAGCAGCTGGGGGCACAGGGGATATTGTGCGGGTCGAAGGAAGAATGGATTCCACCAAATATCAAGACATTCTAGCGGCTAATGTTCAAAGGTCAGTCCAGAAATTCAAGTTGAAGAGACGTTGGGTATTCCAGCAAGACAATGACCCGAAGCATACCTCAAAATCCACCATGAAGTACCTCCAGGAAAGACGGATAAAGGTTTTGGAACAGCCATCACAGTCCCCAGACTTGAATATTATAGAAAATCTGTGGAGACCTCAAACATACTGTGCATGCAAGAAGGCCGAAGAATATTTCTGAGCTTGAGGTGTTTTATCCGGAAGAATGGGGAAAAATTCCAAAGCCAAGAATTGAAAGACACTTAGCTGGCAACAGCGTTTGCATGCTGTTATAGCTGCCTGAGGAGGAGTTACGAAGTACTAGCTGACAGGGTTCCCGAACTTTTGCACATGGCCTTTTTCCTTGTTTTATCATTTTGAAACTGTATAAAGTTAAAAATAAAAATTATTCTTGCTTTAAAATGTGATGAAATGTGTCATTTTAACTTTGAAAGCAAACCTGAACACTAAATGCTACAATCACTTGGAGATTAATTGTAACAGACATTTAAACCAAGGGTGCCCAAAATTTTTTCACCCCACTGTAGGTTTCTTAAATGCCAAAATGACAGGACCAACACTCATAAACCACTTCAACAGGAAGACCTGCTACTTCATCCAGTTATCCAATCAGCCCGTCATGACAGCTGTGCAATTTATAAGAACGTGCAAATACTGGACGCTTGACTCAATTAATGTTCGCATCAGAAATCAGACGGGAAAAATGCAACCTCACTGCTTTGATAGAGGGATGGTTGTTGGTGCTTTTCAGTAATTCTGAAACAGCTGATCCAGCATTTTTATGCAAACAGTATTTAGAGTTTACACAAAATGGTTAAAAATACTATAATACAATATGGTGATCAGCAGTTCTGCAGATGGAAAAAGAGGAACATAGCCAGGCTCATTCAAGTAAACAATTTTAAGTAAACCCATTTTAAAACACGAGGTGATTGCTCTATTCAGGCCAGTGCTCCACGCCTCTGGAATGCATTACCTCTGACTCTGCGCAGCATAGAGTCCACTGAAGGTTTTAAGAGAGGACTTAAAACTTATCTTTTTAGACAGGCTTTTTACTAATATTGATGTTTTGGGGCATCTCTGAAGTTACCTGTTTTTTGTGCTGTTGTGTGTTTGTGTCTCTGTATTTTATTTGCATTCTGTCCTAGCTGTGAAGCACTTTGTGATTTTATCTGTGAAAAGTGCTATATAAATAAAATTTACTTACTTACTTTTACTTACTTACAATTTACGGTAACAGATTACAGCTCATAACAACTGTGGTGATCAGATAAACATACCAGAATGTACAAACAATGAAGTTGGGACATTTTGTAAAACGTGAATAAACACAGTATACAATGATTTGCAAATCCTTTTCGATCTTCAGTGCTGTGAAAACGTATTTGCCCCCTTCCTGATTTGCATATTTGTCACACTTATGTTTCTGATCATCAAACAAATTTTAATATTGGACAAAGATGACTGGAGAAAATACAAAATGCAGTTTATAAATGATTTCATTTGAAGACCACTAAGAAAAAACGATCAATCCAAATTTTGCATTTTTGTATATTTTATATATTATTATATTCATAATAATATATTATTATTTTTTTTAATATATATTTTTTGCATATTTTTTCAGTGCTTTGTTTCTAAGATCATTTCGAATTTTTAATTGATCATTTCTCTGATCATTTTTCTATTGTGATCTTCATTTATTAAGGCAAAAAAGCTATCCAAACCTATCTGACCCGATGTGAAAAAGTAATTTTCAAGTAATTGAAATTTTTAGTTCAATTTCACTAGCCACACCCAGACCTGATTGCTTGCAGACCTGTTGATTCAATAAATCACTTAAATAAAACCTGTCTGACAAAGCGAAGTGGGCTAAAAGATCTAAAAAAGCAACGCATCATGCTGCGATCTAAAGAACTTCAAGAACTGATGAGAAACAAAGTCATTGACATTTATCAGTCTGGAAAGGGTTACAAAGCCATTTCTAAGGCTTCGGGACTCCATCGAACCAAGGTGAGAGCCATGATCCACAAATGGAGAAAACTTGGAACAGTGGTGAACCTTCCCAGGAGTGGCTGGCCTTCCAAAATTACTCCAAGAGCGCATCGACTACTCATCCAGGAGGTCACGAAAGAACCCAGAACAACATCTAAAGAACTTCAGGCCTAACTTACCTCAGTTAAATCAGTGGCAAAAATGGCATCCATAGGAGAGTTCCAAGGTGAAAACCACTGCTGACCAAAAAGAACACAAAGGCTTGTCTCGCATTTGCCAAAAAACATCTTGATGATCCCCAAGACTTTGGGGAAAATATTCTGTGGTCTGACGAGACAAAAGTTGAACTTTTTGGAAGGTGGCTGTCCCATTACATCTGGCATAAAATGAGCACAGCATTTCATAAAAACATCATACCAACAGTCAAAGGTGGTGGTAGTGTGATGGTCTGGGGCTGCTTTGCTGCTTCAGGACCTGGAAGATTTTCCGGAATTGATGGAACCATGAATTTTTCTCTCTACCAGAGAATCTTGAAGGAGAATGTCCGACCATCAGTTTGTGACCTCAAGCGCACTTGGGTTATGCTACAGGACAATGACCTGAAACACTAGCAAGTCCACCTCTGAATGGCTTAAAAAAAAACAAAATGTATATTTTGGAGTGGCCTAGTCAAAGTCCCTACTTAAAATCCAATTGAGATGCTGTGGCATGACCTTAAACAGGCCGTTCATGCTTGAAAACCCTCCAAAGTGGCTGAATTAAAACAATTCTGCAAAGAGGAGTGGGCCAAAATTCCTCCACAGCGATGTGAAAAACTCATTGCCAGTTATCGCAAACGCTTGATTGCAGTTGCAGTCGCCGAGGGTGGCACAACCAGTTCTTAGGTTTAGGGGGCAATTACTTTTTCACATGGGGCCAGGTAGGTTTGGATAGCTTTTTCCCTCAATAAATGAAATCATCATTTAAAAACTGCATTTTGTTTTCACTCAGGTTATCTTTATCTAATACTAAAATTTGTTTGATGATCTGAAACATGTAAGTGTGACAAATAAGCAAAAAAAGTAAGAAATCAGGAATGGGCAAATACTTTTTCACAGCACACTACAAAGACAAGATATTTAATGTTCAAACTGATAAACTTTGTTGTTTTTTTTTTTTTTGGAAATATTCACTCATTTTGAATTTGATGCCTGCAATACGTTACAAAAAATCTGGGACAAGGGCATGTTTACCACTGTGTTAGATCACCATTCCTTTTAACAACACTCAATAAGCATATTGGAATTGAGGACACTAATTGTAGAAGCTTTGTCGATGGAATTCTTTCCCATCCTTGCTTGATGTACGACTTCAGTTGCTCAACAGTCCGGGGTCTCCGTTATTGTATTTTGCGCTTCATAATGCGCCACACATTTTCAATGGGAGACAGGCCTGGACTGCTGGCAGGCTAGTCTATTACCCACACTCTTTTACTACGAAGCCACGCTGTTGAAACATGTGCAGAATGTGGCTTGGCATTGTCTTGCTGAAATAAGCAGGGATGTCCCTGAAAAAGATGTCACTTGGATGGCAGCATATGCCGCTCCAAAACCTGTATGTACCTTTCAGCATTAATGGTGCCTACACAGATGTGCAAGTTACCCATGCCATGGACACTAACACATCCCCATACCATCACAGATGCTGGCTTTTGAACTTAGCGCTGATAACAATGTGGATGGTCCTTTTCCTCTTTAGCCCAGAGGACACGACATCCATGATTTCCAAAAACAATTTGAAATGTGGACTCGGCAGACCACAGCACACTTTTCCATTTTGCGTCGGTCCATCTCAGATGAGTTCGGGCCCAGAGAAGCCGGCAGTGTTTCTGGGTGTTGTTAATATATGTCTTTCGCTTTGCACAATAGAGTTTTAATTTGCACTTGTCAATGTCGCGACAATTGTGTTAACTGACAGTGGATTTCCGAAGTGTTCCTGATCCCACATATCCTTTTAATATCCTTTACAGAATGATGTCGGTTTTTAATACAGTGCCGCCTGAAGGACTGATGGTCACGGGCATTCAGTGTTGGTTTTCGGCCTTGCCGCTTACATGTAGAGATTTCACTGGATTCTCTGAATCTGTTGATGATATTATGGACTGTAGATGATGAAATCCCTAAATTCCTTGCAATTGCACGTTGAGAAACGTTTCTTGAAAAGCAGTTGTTCACAAAGTGGTGAACCTCACCCCATCCTTGCTTGTGAATGACATAGACTTTCGCGGATGCACCTTTTATACCTAATCATGACACTCACCTGCTTCCAATTAACCTGTTCACCGATGGAATGTTCCAAACAGGTGTTTTGAGCATTCTTCAACTTTCCCAGTCTTTTGTTGCCCATGTCCCAGCTTTTTTGGAATGTGTTGCAGGCATCAAATTCAAAATGAGTGAATGTTTACAAAAAAACAAAGTTTTTCATTTTGAACATTAATTATCTTGTCTTTGTAGTGTACTCAATTGAATATAGGTCGAAAAGGATTTGCAAATCATTGTATTCTGTTTTTATTCACGTTTTACTCAACGTCCCAACTTCACGGGAATTGGGGTTTGTAGTTACAACACGTCAAACCTTGAGATGGAAACATTACAACAGCTAAAGACCATGTTGGGTTCAACTCCTCTCAGTCAAAAAAAAACTAATGAAGTTTGTTAAGGCTCATTAAAACTGGACAGATGAAGATTAGAAAACATAGCCTTGTCCAATTAATTTTCATAAATTCTTTGACATGTAAATAGAATGGTTAGAAACTGCCAGTGGCAGCATCAATCCGTGGACTCCACCAGCCGTGTGTGTTATGAACAAGACCAGGAATCAAGTGCAGAGGCAGAGCACAATCCAATATTAAGATTTATTGACAGCAATACTGTAGCAGGCTACAAGTGTGCCACCAGCCTCTACATAAAGTATTTTACTCACATTTAGTACCGTATTTAGTTATGGCATATTTGTTTCTTTATCCTTTTTTTTCTACATACCGTCACCTGTCACTCTTTAAGGGAAAAATGACGTGAGAATGGGGAGGTGCAGAGAGGTGATATAAGGATGACGAGGCAAGTGTTTATGAGGAGGAAGTGAATCTGCGTGGAGTGAATCGAGTGTTATCCGGGGTGGACGTAAATAATTAGCCTTGGGAGTTCTCAAAAAAAAAGAACAAAAAAGGCCTTGTTCTGAAGGAAGCGACGTGAATATTTCCTGTGGCTGTTCCGGTGACATGGGGAAGGTCCGTCCAGGCTTCCAAGAGAGGTCGAACAGTGGATTTGATTCAATGAGAGACGCCAGAAAAAGAGACGCCATTTGGGGTTTGGAAAAACTTTCATACTCAGAAATCCTCAAACCTCCTTGTACATTCCCTGTAAGGTCATCATCACGAATACTAATCACGCAAAATGGAAACTTTTAATTTTATCACTCATATTCACTCCATATACTCCTGCCCGCCGTTACTTCGAACATTGTTTTCCCCCTCTCATCTTCCACCTCTACCCTTTATTTTCACGATTTTGTTTCTTTAATTTTTTCTCTTAATTTTGATATTTAATTGAAGGTTGTTGAACGGTGAAAAAGGCTGTTTTGAATTGTTTTATTTAGCTGGCTGCACTCGCTTGCAAGCACGTCCTGTTGGTGAACTCTTTTGTACTGCAGTGACCGATCTTTTTCTTTAAAAAATTATCGTATGATATGTGAATTGAGTGGCTGATTATTTATATTTAGTGATTTAGTTTCCATCTCAGAAATGTGCAGTGTTTCTTTTTTTCCTTAACCTAACATGGTCTGATCGAAAGTCAATAGACAATGCTCTAAATTTTTTTTCTTCTTGTAATAGTACAATATACTTACTTTTCTAATGGTGGAGGTGATGAGTTTTTTCTTAATGCTGAAGTGGAGCTGAACACTGCTTATTCATTTTGGTCTAATGGATGACCTGGTGCCCAAACAAAAATACATTCTAAAATATCTGTGTTTGGCTACGCTATAATACAGTAACAGTATGGAACCCCAGAAGAAGAGGGCACAGTTCAGCTCAGATGTAGCAGGCAAAGCAAGGTTTTGCCATTTGCTGGCCTGTGGCTTTCCGTGATGACAGCCAGGTGGAGTGCACTCTTTGCCAGAGCCGAGCTGCTCACAAGGAGGATGGAGTTGCTTCCGGGGAACTTGGTTCCATGCGTCACCTAGGGCCCAGTGTTGGACCCCACTGGCGCAGGAAATCTTTAACCAGGGAGGAGTCTCAGATGTTCCGCACTGTGATGCAGGAATGCTCCTCTGGCCCGTACCCATCCCAGTCCACAAGGAACTGATGACCACGTCCCCTACCCCAGACGTCCAGGATCCAACACACAGTGTAAGCAGGGCCACTGTTGATGAGCCTGGGAGAAGGTGGGGAGGGGGAGGGAGGACTGTAGGGAGATTTTTTAAAAAAAACAGTTTTAATTCTTCAGGCATGAAACATGGGGTGAATATAATGAAGGGAATGAGGGAGGAATAGCCTGACAGTGGATAAAGACAGGAGTCTTCAGATGGTGAATAAGCCGATTAACTACGGGGCGAGCTTCTTTGACGTCTCCTGAAACAGGATATCCTTCACGGGGAGTCAAACTGTCGGTCCAGCATGGTTGACAAGCACGGGTCTGCAACATCAGTTCTCCTGTCTCTAGAAGGCAAATCCAGGTCTGAGTGGGAAAGCATTGATTCTTCTCTAACCCAGCGGGTGCGGCAAACTGGGACCTGAGCAGAGATGACTGTCTGTTCTCTCTCCTCAGACTAGAATAAAGGCAGTTGGCAACCAAGACAACATTGAAATGGAGACATACCCAATCCAGCCACTGGTTACAAGTTGTGAGTGAACTCCACCCAAGTAAGCAGACAAGACCACCTGGCAGGGTTACCTTCAGTCAGGCAGCGAAAAGTCCTGCCAAGCTTTTGGTTTCTGGGTTGAAACCTAAGGAAATGCACGGGTTGCGCCCTCCAGGGTACAAAAGGCTTTACAGAAATGGCAGGAGAACTGGGGATCTTAGTCTGACACCACCGCCCGAGGCACACCGTGAAGGTG
This sequence comes from Gymnothorax javanicus, assembly GCA_029692085.1. NCBI lineage: Eukaryota > Metazoa > Chordata > Actinopteri > Anguilliformes > Muraenidae > Gymnothorax > Gymnothorax javanicus. Next base: position 67,332,822 of record CM056199.1, read on the forward strand.
GACAGTGTATTGAAGGAGTAGGTCAGCAGTCTCCTTAGCAAAGGGGAGCTTAGTCAATGGCATAAAGTGGGCTGATTTTGAGAAATGGTCAATGACTGTAAGAATGAACGTATTGTCATTGGATGGAGGTAGCCCTGTGACAAAATCTTTGGTGATGCATGCCCATGGTCAGTTGGGAACTTCCAAGGGCTGCAGCAGACCGCAGGGTCATTGGTTACTTTATTTGGAGTAGGTGCATGCCATACAGGCTACAATGAATTATTGGGTATCTTAACAAATGGTGGGCCACCAGAGGAATCAACGCACAAGGTTCCGGGATCACATGCCAGCTGAGAGGCTTGGCCTTAGGCTAGGACCTTGCCTCTCATTCTCTTGGGAATGAAGAGACAGTCGGGGGGAGCATCTGGTGGAGAGGGACAGGACCACAAACCTCTTAAACCTGACTCTTTACCTGCGGTGTGGCAACAGCTTGGATACCGTTACCCGGGAGAATGGTATCAGGGGTATCCTCGGGCATTGAAGTTTACAGTCAAGACAAAGATTCAGACTTAGTGTTCCATGCCAACAGCTCCTGGTCACCAACGGAATAGTTCCTCCCTGCAGGAGACATGCAACAACAAAAATGGGCACAAGGATATAATTTACCATAATCAGCTCGCTGCAAAAGACCAGCTCCAGCACTCATGTTGGAGGTGCCGACTTCTGGGACAAGCTGAGGCTGGGGCTCTGGAAGCTTTAGGATGGGAAAATGAGTAAACAGCCTCCTAAGATGGCTCAAGGAGGAGGCCAGCAGAGTGGTCCAGGCAAAGGGAATTTTGGTGGAGGTCAGCTTGGTTAGGGGGGTAGCACAAGTGGAGTACCCTTAAATGAATCACCAGTAGAAGTTGGCAAACTCGAGGAATGGTTTGCCAACAGTTAGCACTGCGCAAATCCAGATTGGTTAAAAAAACACGGCAGCCCTGGAAATTGGAAAATGCTGAGTCCATCAACGGTGCAGGATTACGATTTTAATTGTAATTGCATTTTGTCCCTGATAGTTGATACAAACCCATCTTTCTTGACCACGAAGAAGAAACCAGCTTCAGCTGCTGACAAGGAAACCTGAGTTATCCTGGAAGCCAGGTACCGATTTATATACTCCTCCTTAGCTTGGGACTCCAGGCTGGTCAGGGAGTACAGCTGACCTCTGGGAGGTGATGTTTTGGGCAGTAAATTAATGGCACAATTATTGGCACTGCATCTTTGGATGCAGGCCAGGAAGGTGCCTGTAACTTTGCTCACCAGTCCAGCTGCCACTCTTGCAACTGGATGTCATTCCTCAGCACTAAGTTAATGAGTTAGTCCAAGTCTGAAGGGAGGACACAGGTGGTCAACTCATCCTGGATTCACTCTGCTAAGCCGAACAGGAAGACATCGTACAATTCCCGCGTATCCCAGTGCACGTAGACAGTCAAGGTGCGGATGTCGATGGAATAATCCAACACTGATAGGTTGCGCTGACACAGCTGGAGAGGCTTCCGGGCAGCGACATGCCTGAAGTAGAATCGGTCAAACACCTTCCTCATCTCTTCAGCGAAAGCAGCAAACGATGACACTGTGGGATGCCCTGCCTCCCAACAGGTGTCAGCCCAGTCCCTGGCACATCTAGAGAGGTCAGTGATGACAAATGCGACTCTGACACGTTCACTGGGGAAGGAGGGTGGCTGAAGCTTGATCATAATCGTACATTGAGCCAGAAAACTGCAACAAGTGGTAGGATTGCCGCTTACAGGAGTCCAGGACTGCCAGGTTGGGCCCCCAATGGGCTAGTGTCTGAAAAAAGTTATGCAGCAGGATGATGCTGGCTGCTTGAGTCCTGTGAAATTTCAGTTATACCCATGAATTGATTGGAGAGGGCACCACTGGACTGGTGAAGCTGCTGGAGTTCATCCTGCTGCTGACCAATCCATGCATCCTGGTACCTTAGGGCATGAACCAGGCTTGGCATCTCCACTGATTCAATCTCATGATGGATAGCACTAATATTATGCAGACCAGGAATCAAGCGTGGAGGCAGGGTACTACAAAGAGTAAGTTTTTTTGACAGCAATACAATAACAGTGGCAACAGAACCTGAGAGGAAGAGGGAACGGTCCAGTTCCGATGTAGTAGGCAAAGCAGCACTTTGCCAATTGCTGGCCAGTGGCTCACTGGGAGTGGCTATTCTTTCGCAACTGGGGAAGAGAACACACGTGAGACATCGACATCGATCAAAGGAAACACTTCTCGTAGACACGCAAGTTGCTGCATGGGAGGAGAAATGGAAGGTATAGACACAAGGGTTGTGACATTTTGTCAACCTTTCAGGCTGAAGATGGTGCTGTAATGGTGTAAGAAATGTTATATTTGGCTCACTATGGGCCCTTTCAGACCAATAGGCACCCGTGCCCACTTTGAGCATTGTTGTTGCAGACCATGTGTATCCCTGTATGGCCACATGTTACCCATCTTCCAATGGCTACTTTCAGCATGATAGTGTACCATGTGACAATGCAAACATCATGGTTACCTTGTTAAAAGAATGACAAGAAATTCTGTTAACTGCAATGGCTTCCCCACTCACCAGCTCAGAATGAATAGTGCAACTTCAGGCTACGACAGCATGAATAAGCAGAATTTATGTGTAACAATCGTGCCACATTAGATCAGAATCTCAAAGGACTAACTCAACATCTTCTGGAATCAATGTCATGAATAATAAAGAGCATTCTGAAAGCAAACATAGGCTGTATTCAGTACTAGTATGGTCTTCTTAATAAAGTTCTCAGTGAGTGAGTTAGACCTGAGGTGGTCAACGTGCACATCAATATAGAGCAAAGCTACTTCAAGTAGCTGTTTACTCCGGCTCCCTGTAAGGTAGCTCGAGTCTAGGGCCGTTTCCCAAAGTGAATTTCGAATACAGCCGTAAAATGCAGCCATCATCTTGTCTGATATCAGATTGAATTATTAGTTTGTTTACACACTGTTTCCATTTTGACAATTCCATCTGATTTCAGGTGAGAGGAAGGCTGCATTTCTCAAATGTACCCAAAAGCCTCTTCACAATGGAACAGCCTGCAATGTTCCAGCAGCCCGAATATTCAGCCTACGCTTTGAGAAACAGCCCTAGGTCTACCGTTTTGTCTATCTATCGTCTACGTCGAGAATTGAAAATTACCCAGAAGTATTTGGGTATCAAGTAATGAAAACAAGGCTACGCAAAAGGTGAAATCTGGCGACTGAGGTGTATGGGGGTGATCTGTGTCCAAATTTTGGAGCACCAGCACCTCAAATGCATAGCCGCTCTGTAACGTGAAGTGCTCCAATTCTACGCAAAGTAGCAAGTTTATAAAATGCACATTGCTTGTCATTCAAGTCATACTCTGAGATTCCGATCAATTAAACGTGCTTCTAAACAATTTCCCCTTTTGACTGCCTAGAAGTGCAGCTATCAGTCATTCAAACAATGGATGACCGCCAAATTAAATAAAAAGAAATTGGGCGGTACTGATGAGAACCTTTTAATAAAACAGCATTGATCATACTTCAGAAGTGCTTTCTGTGAAGAAATTATGACTTCAATTAAAGTCAGTCAAGAGGAATTTAAATATGCACGCAGTAAGTAAATATATTACACCCAGTTTGTAGTTCATAGGTACAATAAAAATAAATCTCTACAAATACTGTAGAATGCAAGTCAGTTATCCATATAATCTGATCATTCTTTTGAAATAATAAAGCAAAATTAACTAAAGAGGAAATTATTTGCACAGGTGACATAAAAAAAATCCAGATTTAACATGATCGAGGTCATCATTTAAATGATCACAAAATTAAAACAACTGAGAATCAAATATGCATTTGTTTGTGCTTCCATTCTAATGCCACTGTGAAAAATTAAAAAAAAAATCATGTAAAATGCAGCAATGTCAAGTTAACAATTTTTCATAAATAGATCATTTTATATATATTACATATATACTACTAATTAATTTTGTCATGAAGTGAAACGAAAACACAAAACTTTCACCTCTCTTTACCGTCTATCATTAATGCCCTATGGCACAGGTGCCAAACTGGTCTGTAAAAGGGCCAAGGGGCTGCAGGTTTTCGATCAAACCAAGCAGAAGCACACCTCATACAGATATTTTAATCAACTGATCTCAGCCTGCCCAGTTGATTAGTTGTATCAGGTGCACTTCTGTTCAGTTGGAATGAAAATCTGCAGCCCCTACGCCCTTTTATGGACCAGTTTGACACCCCTGCCCTAAGGTAATGGGGTTCAGTACCTTTCATCAGCATAAAATTATAAAAATTGATTATGAATAACTGTAGCAGGGTAAATTGCATTCACTGATAACACCCTAGTGGCAAGTGACTGTACTTCTTGCGGTGCTTTCCATATTCTCTGAGTGTGCTGGATAATAAGCTAACTGGCTGTAAATAGAACTACTGTTTCTCTCCAAAATGAAATCACGGTACCAGGGCTGTCATTCATAAACTGACTGTTTCAACAAATGCACTTATGATGTCTGACCACATATAGAGTTGGGCTGATAAAATTCTAATAATCATTCTGTTATTTACCTGAAGTTTTCAGCCAAAGTGACTTACAGTCAATAAGACTACACAAGGACTTATTCCCCTAGAGTAATGTGAGGTTAAGTCCTTGCTCAATCGTCCAACTGCCACACTGACCTTATTATTGTGGCTTCAGTGGGGCTTAAACTGCCATTTAGTCAGTAAAGGGGAGCAAAATCAGCATCCATTACAGAAAAGACCCTCCTCTTCCACTCCTGAGCAGTCTCAAATTATACACTTCTTTACTTGTGCACTTATAAACTTAGACTTCCATGAGCGTTATTTAAGACATCTGGCCTGACAGTAAAAACACACTGCAGTGGCGCAGCACAATATTTTGGAGGGCGGAGTCACATTCCCAATCCTTATCTATTGAGCCCCTGCACAGTGCACTATGGGACTGGTAGCAGAGCGAAGCTATGCAAACTAAGTGAAGCAAGCAGCCAGAAGTTAAGTAGGGCTGAACTTTTTTAAATGATGAGCAGTTGCATTTGCTTCCAGTTTGCCACACCTGCTAAACATTTTGTGAAAACAGCCCCAGCAGCAATGAGCAACAGGGAATTCTATTCGCACCACACTGCTGCAGTGTGTTTCTACCATTACGGCATACTATCAATAGTACAGTCCTACAGAGCTGAATCAGTTTCAGATATTTGTAATGTACAAAACTCAGGAAGAGCCGGTGATATGATATCCTGTGCGGAGGCTTTTTATTGTCCAAACAACCAATGGCCTGACACCCACTTTAGGCCACGCCCACTCCTCACCACCCACCCTCCTCACCAGACCACCCACAGGTCTTTCTGACAGCTTCAGGCAGAGCCCGGCTGCGGGACGACCCGAATGTATACCAGTCCTCAGTCACCAGTAGTGTTCAGGTAGGGACAACCTTAATGTCCATCAGAGGGGACACAGTTTTCACCAAAAGGTCAGACGTCAAGCTATTATAAAAAGGAACACCCCTGGCTAACCCTACTCACATTTTTTTCTCCCTAGGAGAAAAAAATAATCTAGGAAATCAACAGAGGGAGGGAGCAGCAAGTCTATTTTTGAGTGAGCAACATAAAGAGACTAACTATTTCTGCCGCCTAGTGGAATAGTATATAATCAACCCAATGGTGATGAGAAGGGCGGAGCCAACCAGGGAGAGGAAACCCATGATTGGGCGCTTGGAGAGGAGGCGGCACCCAGGGCAGGGTTCAGGGAGACGAGGACACTGCTGGGGAGTGGAGGAGGGGGCGGGGAATCCGTTATGGTCGATGATGTTGCGGTAGTGGTGCAGCGAGGACTTGGCAATATAGTCGTCGTTCACGAATCCGTACATACCGAAGCTCGGGTCACGCTCATCGCTTAGAGCATAAGTGAAGTAGCCCTGAAGGTTCACTCCATCCAGCTTGTATGCTGAAACACACAAACATGCACACCAGCATATTTTTTCTGCTCCAGAATATTCCATACCACAGTTTAAAAAAATCAAACTTGGGTCAGTCAGTCATAGTGTGTGAGATTCTGCGTGTGTGTGTGTGTGTGTGTGTGTGTGTGTGTGTGAGAGAACACAGCCCAAGTATGAGAAAGGCAGAAAGGCAACTATTCTTGCGGCTGAACCTAAATGTGAACCCCCCCGTAATATTACATAAATATAAGAAAATAAATTCCATTGCAACTTATATTGTTATATTACTACAGTTATTAAACTAGGGGTGGGATGTAATTGGTAAAGAGCTCCTCAGTGGTAAATGAAAAGGAGAAAAAGTGACAACACCCAGTCCCACCTCTGTTTTATCCTTGGTCTTGACTATTCATTTTCTCTGCAATGACTGGGCAGACAAGCAGCAGATAGAGTCCAGTGAGGCGTAACAGGCACTGATTAATCATTAAGTGTTTGTGCAACGGCAAAATGCCTGCTTTGTCCAACAGGAATGCCCTGCTCAGAGCTGGCATGGTGAATACAGCTCTTTACCTTAAACTCTTTGAGGAGTAAGTCTTTTGTTATGTTTTTCTTTTTACAAAATTTGCAAAAGGTCAGCATGAGAATTCTTCAAAAGTCAGTGTGCGAGAACTCCATTATTTTCCGTAAACAATTGTGTTTGTCACGTCAGCTTAAAAATGGTGAGTTACTAGCATACCTTATAACTTAATGGGTTAATATAACAAAGCAAGAAAGGCACTGCAGCACTATTTAGTAAACATGAAGCCTAAATACAGGGGGTGGTAAAATGAGTGAAAGCACTGCCGTAAATACCTGCTTTGAGAGGTTCACCACATACTGTTGTTTTAGACTAGTTCAGATATGGAATGATTCAACTCTGTGGTGATTTTGCAACTGTACAATCAATTGTCCGTCAATCCCAGTCGGAAGTTTTGACTTATGGACATGGTTTATTTTTATTTTATTTTTTATTTTTTTTTACTGTTGCTTTTTTTGGTGTTTGGTATTTGTTGTAATTTTTGACAATAATACCTCATAATTTTTGTTATCAATTGTCATGCCCCTCCCCTTAGGCATTCCTATGCCTGGCTACCTGCCCTTAGTTAATTCATTAATTATCCTCAGTCCCTTTCTGTTAATGGTTGTCACCTGCTTCTGTTTAGTTAATTATGGTCCCTTTTCTATCTAAAGATTAGTTTTCCCCTTCACGGGCAGGTAGCCACAGTTTGTTCCCCTTTTTTGTTACGTACACTCCCCTATCAGTTATCCTAAATTTTTGTATTTTCTTTGTTATATGCACCTTTATCATTTAATAAAATCCACATCCCTGCACCTGAGTCCTCATTCACTCCTTGCCCTGGTGACCTTTTAACACTCTGGGTGCCAGGGTGTGACATCAATGCATCTGCAATTTTGGGCACAGACTATTTGGCCCCCTTGAGACTGTTTTAGTGTCCTCATCTTACTTGGGAGACTTACCAAGCAAAAGGCTGCTGGTTATACCTCTTACACGCAGAGAGATGCACTAATTACAACTCAAGTTAATAGTAATGACTTGTGTAGATGCTTTTCCCTTATGGTTTCGAGACCTCAAAGTTAAAGTTATTTTTAAGGGATGCGTCTGATATATTGTTCACCCTCCATCTAGAGTATTCACATCACTTTTTTTATCCTAAATCTTGCACAGGCTAGAGCTTCTCTGTAATGAGTAGGTTAGGATGAGATTAGTAGGATGAAAGGTGCTGGGTAACCACACTTCGAGCCAAACTGACAAAAAAAAGTCTTTTTTCCAACCTTTATGGAGCTAAAACATAACATAACGTGCTCAAAATTGCCCAAAAAAAAACTTAAAATTTCTTTTTTTTTGGTCTAAGAAAATTTCTTCTTGATTCTGTACACCACAATTTTAGATTTGCAATGACAAAATATTAAATTAAAAAATGGCAGATTTTTAGCTTTTTCAACAGGATATTTTGACACATTTTGGGTCACCGTGTGAAAATGACAGCCCTTTTTACATATAGTCCCCCCATGTCAAAAGACCGTCACGTTAGGGATAAATTGCTAGACAGATGTACAGGATTTTACAGCTAATCTAAAATTATGGGCTACAGAGTGGAATCAAGAAAAAAAATGTCATTTTCCAGAAACACGATTCAGTTCAAACACCATCCATGTATGTAAAAGCCCCAAACAGTGTTACCTTTCAGAGCTTCATTAATGTAGTTGTAGAGGTAGTACACGCGCAGGTTGTCTTTGAAGCGGGCGGGGTCCTCATCCACCCCATTAGACATGATGTAGATGGGCACACCCTTGTACTTGGAGTCAATCCAGTTGAGAACCTTTCGTAGTCCCCATGGGACCACGGGCGAGCCCCGTTGGGGGGACATGATCCAGGTGGTGTCGTAGATGTAGTGCACCTCCAGCAGGGGCTCAAAGGTGTAGGGGTCCTCTATCACGTCTGACACCATGGTGGTGCTGAAGTGGCTGAGGGCGAAAAAGTCAAAGGTGCCCCTGACAAGACTTCGGTCGGCTTGGCTGAACACTGGCAGGTGATGGCTAAATAGATCCAGGGTGGTCCTCTGCTGCAGCCAGTTGCGCATCCCTTTTGGGTAGTCGCCATTGCCGAAAACAGGCTCGGCGAACCAGCCCACGCAGAAGTCCAGGATTCGGTTGGCCGGCTCCACGTCATTTCGGTTGAAAGAGTAGGCCGGCTCTACCCAGTCAGCATGGAGTGTGAGGGAGATTTTACCACCCTGGGCTCGCCGAAACTCCCTGTCGTAGGTATGCCAGGCTAGGGCGTGTGCACGCAAGAGGTTATGTCCCACCTCGTAGCTCAACTTCTTGGCGTTGGGCTCATTGAGGGTGATCCAGAACTTGACGTATGCCCCTAATTCGCGAAAGCAAAGCCGAGCATACTCAGTGAAGGCTTGAACCGTCTCCTGGCTGCGCCAACCCCTCCGGGCCTCTAGGGGTGCCGGCAGGCTGGATTTGTCCCGAATGTAGTGCCACAAAGTGACCACCGGGGTGACGTTAGCCCTCAGCAGCTCACTGACAAAGCAGCTGTAGTAGCGTAGCAGCGTGGTGTTGGCCTCCGAAGCGTTGCCTGTAGGAATCAGTGTGGACCAATTGAGGCTAAAGTGGAAGTGATTTACATGCATGCGGAGTATCTGGGAAACCTGGCGGCGAATGGCGCTGTAATCAGCACATCGCGGAACCCGGTGGTGGGTGGGCAAGACACAGGTCCCCTCTAGCCTCCGCAGTTCTCCGTTACCTGAGATGTTCCAGATGTAGACGGTGGGGTCTGCAAACTGGGAGGGTGTGTTCTCCACCTGGAAGCACATACGGAAGACCAGTCAAACTGACACGCAGACAGCCAGACAGATAGACAGACAGACAGACAGGTGCACAAAAAGACAGCAGCTAACCAGTCCTGGCTTAAGAAGCTACCCAATCCTGGCTTCTGAACTGAATGTAATACTTTTGTTTCCAGTAAAGGTATCTACTAAAGTTGAGGACACTTGCATAGAAATATTTAACCGGTAGCGGATCACACTGAAGTCAGTCTGAAGACAATTACAACCCATACATTCATTTAAAAAGACCATGTTGGGGAGCCCAGCAGACCCACTGTGTAAAAGAATCATGAGTGGGAAAAAAAGGAGCAGTCCATTAGTATTTGGACATTAAAAGGCATGCAATTGCTGCATGTTTCACAGGTTTTGGATGTCAGTCTCTAAAAAACAAAGCTGATAGTCTCAATTTTACCCTCGTACTCATTGCCTCTCGCCAGGAGGTATTGCGATCACTTGCGAGTATGTGTGTTGTCAGCAAGATTACTCAAAACCTATCCAACGATTTACCACGACATTTAATGGGAGGTTGGACTGTATGAATGGGAAGAGGTGAGTAAATTTCCAGACCAATCTAGAAATAAATTCAGATTCTGCAACTGATTGCAAGTGCTAGTGAATCAAAACCCACAGGCAGAGGCATATGCTCTCTGAGTGCCCCAAAGTTGTTTTTGAAATCCAATGAGTTACAGTCAGAGGTAAGAACTGTCTCACTGTTTGAGTACTTGTGGACAGTATCTTTATTGTCCAGTTCAGGAACGTCACAGGAATGTCCCGTCATTACTTTACAGGACAGTAACATAAAAGCACGTAGCATATGACACATGATATGAAAGACAGAAACAAACCATAAAATATTAAAAGCTGAACATGGTTAGTTTAGTCATTTTTAGATGCAGAGTACAAGAATCAGAGCAGGGATAACAAAAAAAAAACCTTTATCTGGGTGCTTGTTGACTAAAAATGAAGGTGTACTTAGCATGTCACAAAGCATATGTTAGATATTAACAGCCAATTAAATACACTGCCCTGCCAAAAAAAAAAAAAAACTTGTAAACTCTAATACTTTGTTGGACTGCCTTTGGTTTTGATTCGTTGTGGCATTGTTTCAACAACCTTATGCAACATCCAACATGTATTTCCATCCAGAGTTGAATTAAAATTTGGCCGACATCTTGCACTGATGACAATGAGAAGAGTGCCTCCGTGAGGTCCTCTCCCGCACTTCTCAAAGATTTTCAATAGGGTTGATAATGCCGTTGACAGTTACAAGACTTTTAACAAGCTGAAACTTATTAATCAATGTTATAATACTTCCATCAAAGGCTCTTAAGTATTTGCTTATTTAAATCCAAATGTTGACTTCTTTTCTTTTTTTGGCCAAGCAGTGTATTAAAAGCTGAACATGGCATAATTTTTAGATGGAGTGTGCAATAATCAGAACATAAGAAGATAAAAAATTCATCCATCAGGTCTCTTCTTGTATACAAATCAAGGTGATCAAGATTGTTCTCCAAAGAACAAATGGTAGCTAACACTTTTATTCATCCACACTTGTCTTATGCATATTTTAACAAATGTCAGAACTTCCTGGGATAGCTTGTTACTATACCTTGTAAACTTATGAAGCTTATAAAAATTCAATGATTTCAGAATTGAATATTTGATATGGTCACACATGATTACATGAAACCTGTGTAATCACAGTAAACATTTGTTCAGCGAGAATCTACAAATCCTTTCCCAATGTCACAAGGAAAACATTGATGCCATTCATTAGCTGAATGTTAATATCATGCTAATATCATGAATGCATTTAAAATGCACTTTTGAGACCAAATGACTTTACACCCAAGAATACGAAAAAGCAGTGGAAACAAGTATGATTAAAGACAGCTGAAAATGTTTACAGCATACATTACGACATGTCACCTGGAACATTTCTGGGCATCAAATTTTAGCATCACTAAGGTAACCAGTTGAACACAAGTCTCACTCTGTGATCAAGGCTGTTCCAGCATCAATATTCAGATAAATGAACCCTGACAAACACACAAAATACACACTCACACACACGCTCTCACAGAAACAAACGCAAAGCCACAGACACACATACGTGCATGTTCAGACACAGAGATGCATAAGCACAAATATATGCAACACACTCATATGCATAGGCATATAGAGATGCATATGCATATATACAGGCACACATATACAAACAATCACACAAACCCTCAGAACGCATACGTATGAAACACAGAAATACACACACAGGCACACAAAAAGACACATGAAGAAGCATACTGTATACATGTGCATACATGCACACATATGCTCATAGCCAAGAACAAATTAACACAAACAAATGCAACACAAAATAAACCAGGAAACACTGATAAATACACATGCAGAAAACACAAACATGAGAAGAAAAAGGCACTGGAACAGGTCCTGCTGTGTTTTTGAAGGACAGGTTTTTATAATAAGAGAAAATTCTAGAACACAACGGCAGACCGGATGCAGTTTTACAGTCAGCAATGAAGTTTGGACCTTGAAGGTGTGCATTCAAATAAAAGCGCAGTGCTGTTTGACCCCATTTACAGGGTGCATCACCAGCACAAAGCTAGAGGAACTAGGTCTGCATACTGTGCTAGAGTGAGCAAGTGTCAAACAACCACATTAAATTCTCAAACCCTTTCCACACCAATTTACCCGCTGGATATTACTACTACTGTGGCAGGGTATTCACATTAGTCCCTGGAGGCTAGTAGAGTTGCTGGTGTTCCCCTTCAATCACAAACAATTTCGAATGTGATCCGCTAGGTTAGCAGGATCAATGACCGATCAGTGTACTAAATCAATTAACTATCGAGTCAAACATTAAGCCAGAAACACCACTGGATTTCACCACAACATTTAAGTATTCCCTGATTCTGAGTTTTATTTGTGTCCCCATCAGATGATAAAATTTTGTGTGAATGCAGCTATGGGCATTTACTCTAATCTTTTTATCCTTTAAACAGTCACACTGTCATGAAAGATTACTCGACAATCATTTCTGTTGAGTTTCCCAGACTTCAAAGTAAGCAAGGACCTGGGTAAATAATTTCCTAGGAATCTATATATAGTAACCTGTTTCTGTGCAAGCTTTCTGGTGAATTCCACTTTTTTTTTGTTGTTGTTTTTGTTTGTTTGTTAGCATATGCCACAACGTGCTCTCTGGGCTAGATTGTGTACTTTTACAACGGGTGTTAGTACCATGACTACAGAGCAGGTAGGTTTGACGTCTGTGGTCGCTCTGCTTGCCATACTGAATACTGAATAAGTAACTGTGGGAAGAAAACAGAGCATCCGGGAGAAATCCGTTTGAGGCACAGGATGAACATGCTAGCCTCAAACAAAACATTTCTACTGAGTGGTGACAGTGCAGCCCAATGAATCACTGTGAAATCTAACAGCACTATAAGATTCAGGGGTCTGAAAGTGAAAGTTCCAAGAAGTGATTTTTCCACCCACAAACTCAGGGAGGTGATTTCCAGATTACCCCCAGATTGAAGAATTGCGCTAATGCAGGTGACTGAAACAAGATTACACGAGTAGACTGTTACTTCCTGGACTTGCATTGCACACCTCTAATTAACACAGCAGTATACAGCAAGGGCAAATCCTACTCAGGATTTTCAGCCAAAATCTCACAGTTATTTAATGAATGCAATTGTATCGTGATATAACATTTGTATCAGCAGCAGGCACTACAGCAAACCATTAAGAGCACCAAGCATTGCAAAAAAATGAAAGATGAAAATACTAGCAGTGATGTTGCTAGGTACGCGTCCTGCGTCCCTGACGCATTAAAATCTGAAAGGACGCAGTAAACTCATTATCCATGCGTCCCAGAGACGCACCTCATTTTTCCCATGAAAAACGATACATTGGGCCGATTTCACAAAAGCCTTTTAAGGTTTACACGCGGATAACTTTCTTAATCGCGCGTTCAGCATGAGTTTAATTTAATCACCGTTTCACGAGGAGCAACTGTCCGCGTGCTTCTAAATATTTTAAACGCCAGCGGTCAAATAACGAAAGAAAACTTAAACGCTCGTGAAGGTATGTTTGCGAAAACTACTACCACAGATTGATTTGCACCTAAATCAGTGATGCCGACCTGCCTTCATCTGGTTGTCTGGTAGATTTTGAGCAAGACTTGCGCCTTTTCTGGAAAAGAAATGCATAAATAAAATAAATGAAATGAGTGCATTAATTAGTTGATTTCTTCAGATTCTTATTCACTTAATAGAGGGGTTTTGCAAGGCCACGTTTTTCGTTTACATTTTCTAAAACGCAGTGTCTAGAGATACGGCAGTTTCATGGGTCCGGCGGTCGATTTGAAGGGATTAGGATAATGATTAGGGAAAATGGTTAGGGTTAGAGTTAGGGCCAGGGTTAGGTTAGGGCAGGGCTTGAAATTGGGACTGCCGTTACCTCTCGACATTGAAATGCATTGGAAAACTGCCGTACCCGTAGCAACTGCCTTTCTAAAAAGGCTACCGTGAATGAAGTCCGAACTGTATTTTTACTCTTCACCGATAATAAAAGCTCAAATGAGTGTGTGAAATCACGAGTGCCGAGGACGAAACAGTTTTGGTGAAGGATGCGTCTGACGTCATCGTTTTGCTCACGTCCACAGGACACGCTAAAAAAAGTTTGACATTCTTTTAAGCGAAGTGAAGTTTTAGTCACGTTTTCTTTGCCGACATCTCTGTGCGAAATGCGTGTCCACAACGTAACTACCCTTACACACGGGGTTATTAACCGGTAACGGCAATTGGAAATGCGCATCATGCAATGGCATGTTGTCATAATTTGACCGCACCTGTTTAGTCCGAGGACTAAACGCAAGGTTATCCGCGTGCAGTTAAACGTGCGATGATCCCATCTTGTGAAACGGTGTTTAAATATGGAAAGCCGAAAGCGCCATAATTCGCCACTAATTCCACGCGTCTTATCTTAAAACGCCGTAAAAAAACGCGCGTTTCTAGGTAAAAGCGGCGTAAAAAACGGCGTTTTACTTGTATAAAGCGCCGCTTTTTACGGCGCTTTTGCAGGAAGCTATAAAACGCCGCTTTTTACGCGACAAAAGTGCCGTGATAGACGCCCGTTTTTTACGGCGTTTTAGAGAGGCACTCGAACGCCGCTTTTTTACGCGGTCATAAGCGTCCATAAAACGCCGCCATTCACGGCGTTTTTCCTGATGATAATGAGCCCTGCCCGCTGTTTAACACAGCCAGTAAGTTCAATGTTTCTGAAACCAATCAGCAGAGAGCACAGCGAGACCTAAACAATGGATCCATGAGACTTGCCTGCTGTGTTGCTCTTCCGTGTTGCTAGAGGAAATTACTAAAATTCAGAGGATTAAATATCGATCTGCATGAAAGTATAATCACCATGGCTAGATACGCTGTGCTCAAAATATATCAGTATATAAAATAAATAAACAAAACCTTGATCATCATATTGTACACCTAACCGTGAGCCAACCAGGGGCGCGTTTCCCAAAAGCGTAGTCGCTAACTTATGTTGTTCGTCCATTCAGGGTCAATGGGCCCAACCATGTAAGATAGCATCTATGATTTTGGGAAACGCACCCCTGAGCCAGTGGCGGGCGGTGGACTGAGAACAAGGAGGGCGATAAATATGTCTTTAAACTGCTTATTAGACTTGATCTGTTTTCAGTCAAATTCCCTGGTGAAAGACAATTGAATTCTCCCCTCTCAGGTGTAGCTAATTGTCTTTGTTAAGACGAGAAATAAAACGCACCAGTTGAACGCAAAAGAGAGCACATTTCAATCTTTTTCAATTAAACAATCATTACGCACAGGTTTGACGACTTGCTTAGGATGTGACAAAATTTAACGTGGAAAATCCACAGTGGTTGTTTTGTGAAGAGTTGCCTATTAAGGCACGTTAATGAAACATTTTGTAGAATTTATTATTCGCTCGCCTAATCATTTCATTATAAGGGAAACTAACATGTTGACCCAGAACAATGATTGAAATCGGTTCACTAATCTCATCCGTTTCAAGGGATGTTTTCCGCCCACCGCCCGCTACTGACAGGAGCCCTCGAGAGACATGGGCTTGCTCAATAGATAACTGTCTATCACTATCTTAATTTTTTTCCCCCTTTGCAG